>OY728140.1:1148413772-1149663772 GCA_963277665.1 Viscum album
CATCTTTGTTCTTAACAAATAGAACAGGTTCTCCCCAAGGTGACTCCCTAGGACGTATGGATCCTTTATCAATATTCTCTTGGAGTTGCTTCTACAATTCCTGCAACTCAATTGGGTCCATTCTATAATGTGTCTTTGAAATAGGAAAAGCACCCGGTACACGTTCTATTGAAAACTCAACTTCATGATTTGGTGGAAGACCCGAAAATTCTTCTGGAAAGACATCATCAAACTCCTGTACAATGAGAATATTCTTAATCATGAGTTTCTCGCCAACCATTTGAGATAAATAACCTTCATTTATTGGAATCAAGACCCATAAGATGGAAGATATTTCCTCTAGAAGGTTATATTAATCCTTGTATCGATAGACGATCATAGATTGATCTAGAATATTAAATGTGATTTCCCTTATTTGGAAATAAATATGAGCTCCGTATAAATAAATCCAATCCATGCCATGAATCACATCAAATTTCACTATAGGAAGGATCACAAGATTTGCAGGAAGCACTCTCCTACAAAATTCAATCGGAGAAGAATTATAAACTTTTGATGCGACCGTTGTTCCATTAGGAGTTGTCACAGATAACTTAACATCTAATTGTTGAGGTAATACGGAAATAACCTTAGAAAATTCTTCAGAAATAAAAGAGTATGTGGATCCAGAATCAAATAAAACATTTTCTACTTTAGAGTGTATGGTAAGTGTACCTTTCACCACTTCGTTATCATATTCCACATCACTGATAGTAATTGCATGTGACTTTCCTCTGTCTTTGGCCTTATGAGTTTGTTGACGTCGATCATCATCAACAATCCTTGGATTTGGGAATTGGTTGGCATAATTCCCCATCTCTATGCACTTGAAACATAGAAGTGTAGGAGGTGCATTCTGTGTATCCCTTTCATTGTTCGCATCATTAGACATCTTCTTCTGATTATTTCGAAATTCAACCGCCTGATAACCAACTTTTCCACACTTAAAACATTTTCTTGTCCCTTTAAGATAATTCCCTCCATGTTTCTTTCCACAATTTGAGCATAAATGAAAACTCATATTCTTTTCATTGTGGTCATTAAATTTTCATTTGAATTCCATTTTCCTCTTATTATCAAACCCATATGACTGATGGGTTACTCCAATCTCCATATCAACCTTGAGAGCACATCAAAAAATTTCCTCATAGCTATTGAAGTCCCTTATGGCTAACGCCCTTCGAAGACTTGGTTTTAAGCCACCAAAGAATCGATCAATTTTCCTCTCAGGTTGGATAATAATTCTGGAAGCGTACCTTTCATGTCTTGTAAAATTAGCTTCATAGGTACCAACTGATTCATCATCCGTTTGCTTCAGTTCACGAAACTCCTTCTCCATCATTGTTCGAAGAATACGAGGGAAGTACTTATTGAAAAATAAGTTCTTTAAATCGCCCCATTCCATGGACTCAATTTCATCTCTTTGCCTCGTATTCTTGATAAGATTCCACCATTGATCAGCATCACCTTCCAAATGATACACTGCTAAGATGACTTTGTCATGTTCAGAACATTATAGAACTGAAAATATCTTTACAGTGGTACTAATCCATTGTTCAGCTATTAATGGATTAGAAGACCCGCTGAATGAATGTGGATGATGCCTCATGAATGATTCAACAGAATGCTGCTCCTTCCTTTGCTTGTTTGGAAGTCCTGCATGGTTCATAGCTTGAGAAAGTTGTGTGATCATGGCTACATGATTTTTCATTCCATCTCCCATAACATTTGGTTTCTCAGGGGGACAATAATTTCATTTCCCATCGCATTCAGCATTAACATGGTTCCTTCGGGTTCCAGCCACTGACTAAAACCAAGAAGCATAGTGTGAGAAACACTAATCATAATAGGAAAACCACATAATAAGGAATACAATTTCACACTTAATGTCTTATCATATGTTGTTCATGGTCATTTCTAAAACACTAAGATTGTGTTCTATGCTTAGACTTATCTTTAGGGTTCTTACTAAGGATTTCACATCCTGGTTTCCAAAGGATGACTATACCTTTCCTCTGATACCAACTATAACGACCCATACTTTACATAAATTACTATTACATCAGAGTTGAATCATACCTATTACAACATATCACAAAACCATGAAAGGACCGTATAGGTATAGTGTCTTTAGAAACTGGGAAACATAAACAACTAGTTCTTAAAATCAACTACATTGTCTACCGTTTATTTCATCATATCTAGAGTCTCTTTTTGGAATATCCTAATTAATATCCTTCTTCCTGACCTGGGGAAAATAAAACATACAAAATGGTGAGCTTAAATTATCAGTAATGGTAAAACAAAGAAATATTAGTCATATCATATTCATAAGAACATAACATTTTGAAAATCATAACTTGCAAAAGTGGTAATAATATCATGTTATGGGATAAATCATAGTAATGAAAAGTAATCCCAAATAACATAAAACATGAAACATTGTGGCATACACACATAATCAAAGAAAATCATTTCATATTAGTCAAGGCTCATTGCCAAGACCATCATAGAGGAAAAGTCCATTACTGAACTGAGTTCACTCCTCGTTCCAGTCCTGTATCACTGAACCGGTTTAACTTGTCGTTCCAGCCATGTTTATCTCATGAGATATAAATCTTTACCCAATGCATTATAGGAAGATATAGGTCTCACCCATCTCATAATGAAACCATTCTTATGTGTTCCACAAAATCATAAATCATAGCATAACCCATGTAATAAAAATGGGATTCTTAAACATCATGCCATCATAACATAACCCATATAAGATAAAAGGACATCATAAAATTAATTCCATCATAAAACAATAAAATCAATGTAAAAATAGGGATATAAAAATAACCCTATTTTATCTTAGATTAAAATAATTTTGATAAAACACTTGAACTCCATTCTCGAGGAAAATATCATTTCTACTTCAAAATCATTTTTCCTTTCTTAACATGTCATACAATTTTAAACTAAAAGAAGTTGATTAAAAATAAACTTTAAAACTTGTAAAAGAATCTTCTTGGAAATAATGTTCTAAAAATCCATTCATGTCGTATAAGTTAAAAAAACATTCTTCTCATACTTTGGCCGGAAAAGTCAAAAACTACCTCGTACGAAAAATGACAAATGTTTCATTTCATATCTTTTAATAAAAACTCACTGAAGGGTAAAATTGGATTTAAACAATTGTAGGAGGATGGTAATAATATTACATATTGAGGAAACAAGTATGTGGATGATAAAATACACCCCCGTAAATACCATAGTACAAACATTCTCGGATAAAGATGAGATTGTGAGATTTTCCCATACCTTAGGTCCGATATGCTTCGTATGAATCCAAACCTCCTATAATATGGTTTAAATAAAGTTAATTGACTTATTACAGAATCATATTCATTGTAATGATATCATATATGGTCATATTTGTATCTTCATAGTAGTAATATTTCATTGCTACTTGTTATTCGTGTGTTTATAGCTTTATGTTCTTATGCGTGTTTTGTCAAATAAATTATTATTACTCTTTATAGGATATAGATAAATGATTTTCAGAATGGTATTAGTGTAATATATATCATATTAATTCATTCATTTAATTTATATAATCATTATTCAATGAAGATCATATAGAACGAGTCGCATCACATCGTGGAGAGGGTAGGCCGTAGGTATGCATGAGCGATGATATCGTTCCCATGATCATGGAATAGTATTGAAGTGTATGTATAATTCTTATAATCAATAAAACTTTACAATAATCATATATAGTTATTTATTTACACCATTATACCCATACAAGTAATATGGTGGTGGAAAACATATTACACCACGGTGTGGAGACGGTATTCCGTACGTACGCACACGCAATGATTCTGTTTACCGTAGGATGGATAAGAGGTGAAATAGTGTTGTATCATATTTATAATAACATATTAGTATTTGAGGGATACTGATGTTATTACCTCATGATGAAACAACTAAAGAAGATGGAGTAGAAGAAGAATGGAACTTGAAGAAAACGGTAGAAGGTATTACCTCTTCTTCGAATTTCCTCCTGTACACTTTCTATTAGGGCACTAGAGTTGGTCTTTTGAGAAGAAAAGTACCTATAATAGGTTTCTAAGCAAGTGGGGAAGTGAACTGGGCAGGTGTTGGCCGATATTGAAAGCTTAAAGTGTTGTGAGGAGGAGAGGGAGGTGGTGCCCTTTTATAAGGGAGGAGTGGGGAACCTTTGGAAAGTGTAAAAAATATTATTTTATTATAAACTTATCTTTAGTTTCTATAGGTCCAAAAATAATTAAAGATGAATATAATATGACTGATGGTATAAATAAAATCATCCAATCATAATTCGACATGTTTTGGAAATTATTTATATCATTATAATCTTATTTATTTAAATCATTTATTAATGATGTAAATTCTGCATCATTATTGTGTCACAAATAATTTAATTTATATGACTTCTAAAAATTATAAAAAACATACCAACATGTAGGAAATCATTTTAGTTTTCCAATGAATTTTAATAGTCGAAACGATAATTTATATAGCCCCTTATAAAAATTAATTACTAAAGAATTTTTGTTAATGCCAATTTTGTCTTTACATTAAATTAATTAATCTAATGTGTCATTGTCTTTCATAAGTGGCTCCATGGGGTCCCTAAATCGACCCAAGGATGACCATGGTTGGAAATTACTCATACAATAAGGTTTGGACAAATGTTACGATAATTTTGAATTATTATAATTTTCTTTTAACCTTGAATTACCCTATTTACTTTTAACAGTGGTAAATAAAAGTAAAGAAGTTTCTATTCACCAAAAATATTTTTATCTAATTAAACAACATTTAATCCTTTATATTAACCATGTCTCTTGGGTTTTCAAAATTTAACTCACAGAAGTGGTAAAATTGAGTTTTATGAACAACTACAAAAGCTCTAGGAGATGGGTAAAAGACGGTGAAAAGTTCAATACAATTTTCTATAAATCTAAAATTATTATAAAATGATTCCAATGAATTTAATTGAACTAATATATGTATTATGTATCTATTTTGACCTAAAATAAATTTAAATCAAATAAAATATTATTTAAATAAAAATTCAGTTTTAACTAAAAACTTTGTGTTTTCACTATTCACCAAAAATTGAAGTTTTTTAGAAAAATACCAAAAAATCAGCCTAAGATATATTTGATATTTGAAAATCAAAAATGATTTCTATTTTTAAAAATTAAAAACATAGAAGTGGAATTAATTAATTTTAAATGTAATTCCCATTATCAAAACAAATAGCGTGTTTTTAAGAAAAAATAACTATCAAAAGATCATCACTTGTTTATGTCCAATTTCAATGTGTAATTAATTTCAATGACCAACATTGGATTAAATTGTAAAAATATATTCTAATTAAAATTTTAAATCAATTAAAAAGATAATGTTTCCATATAAATTATTACGATGAAAAAAAGTTGTTTCTAATTAAAATATAGCATGTTTTTACTATTCATCAAAATATGAAAGTTACCAGAATAATATGAAAAATTGATCCAAAGTAAAATTTTATATCCTGATTCCAAATAATAATTTTATTTTGACAAATTGAACTTATATACATGTCAAAAACTAGATTTAAAATGTGTGCGCCATCAAAAGGCGGTAAAACTGCATTTTTTAAAAAATAATTCTTTTATCTAAAAAACTGATTTTGTTTTCATACCTCATTCTAGAAAATTTTTAAAGTGATTTATAATTTTATAAAATTTAAAATTTAGTTAATACTATTCATAAAAACTAGTTCATAATATTATAATAATATATCATTGTTTAGTGAAACTCGGTTTTTCATACTTCACACGCTATCGAGGAAGGTCGCGATTGCGTGTAATGCAAGCCAAGCTAGTGTTGTGTGCAGTGAAGGATTAATCTACGTATAACATAATACATTAAAAAAATATACTTGTCATAAAATATCAGGGTGTTACAATCAAGGGATAGGACATCATCTATTTGTTAAGAAAGGAAAGTTGTATATTTGGTACATTAAATATTTTGAGAAACTTGAATGAGTTAGTGATATGTATTATTGGTTTGTTTTATCACCAAAGTTTAGTTCCATGCACAATTTCTTTAATAAATCTTAGTTAACGAAGCACCAACCTGATCATGACTATGTGATTCAATGGGGCCATTTTGATCTTTAAATTAATTATATGTTGATTTATATACTGATATGGATTGAGGATAAAAAATAATCCCTTTTAGGGGGAATGTTTTGGTCTAAAATTGGTTTTATAGAATCATTATTTGATGAAGGAAGAGAAATGAGATCATGAAAAGGATATGTTAGAGTTGTGGACCAGTCACTTCCAAAGCAACACTGGCCTTCTACCTCCCAAGGATGGAAAGGCCAATTGTGGGGAGAAAGTTACACCACCATTTTTAGGTACATTACACTTTTTTGATGTATTTTTAACTTGAATATCGCATGTTTTTTTTGAGAATTTATGTTGAGTTTTAGAGTATTTTGGATTTATTTATAGTGGTTCATGGTTAGTAGAATCCATGAAAAATATCTACGAAACCATTCATATGAGGTTGGAAGTCACTGAGTAGGTACACAGTTGGTGAATGGTTTATGTAAACCATTGGAGTTCTTGGGGAAACCATGTGTTTGGAGAAAAAGTGAAATTCATGGTTGATGCTTGGTTTTTTAAACAGTGTGATCCAACCATGCAAAGTTCTGGCCTTGAAATAGTACCACCACCGGGTTGGCACATGGCCTTAAAAACCATGTGTCCTAAAAATGTGACTACCATGGTTTTTTTCAAGTATCATGTGCATGGTTTGAAAAACAATGTGACCTAACTATGTGATGTTATATTAGTTCCCTGAATATCATGGTTTAATTCAAATTAAGGCCTAAAACGCATAATTTTTCTCCTATTATTTAGGTTCTCAAACTTCACTTCCTCCACAGAATCACTTGATGATTATATTTGACCAGAAATAAAATTATTGTAAAATCAATGTGAATTAGAGATCCAAAAATCATCGATAAGTACTTGTACCTCATATTTCTTCATATAAATACTCCTATCCCCTCTCTCAGAGAAATAAATCCAGTCTGTTATGGATATATCTATGTGCTAGTATTTAGACTATGATGATATCTTATTGGATCTATTTAAGGGAACCTATGGTGATCCAAAATCTATAGGTTCTATGTTACGTTATTCATGTTCTCCATCCATTTAGGATTAAGTGGATTTTCTCTCATCTATACTTCTTCAAGAATGGGATGTATTAGTTTTTTAAAAGTTTTATTTGGTTTTTATTTGGAAACATTGTGTGTCATAGTTTGGGAAACACTTTTGGGATTATGTTTTCAAAAATTCAATAACTATAAAGATCTAATAATTTCCCATTTAATTATAATTTACAATGGTTATTTGAAAATCATGTTATTATTTTGATGCATGTAATAATTTTTTTAAAGAGTTTCCAAAAAATAACTATTTTATGTGGAATTTATTGGAATAGAATTTGGAATAATTAGGTTGGTTTGTATTCAAAGTGGATGGTCTTGGTTAAAATAATCACTGTCAAGGTTGGAAGAATTATAGTCATATAGTAACATAATTTATGGTAACACCATTATTGTGTATATATGGATTTGTGTTTGTGGGTTTGATCATGGAAATGGTTAGGAAAAATGTTAATGGATGGAAATATTCTTGTATATGGTTTTCTAACATGGATTTATATCTTTTATTTATTTATATATTTAAAATATTATTCAACTATTTTTATAAAGTGCTCTAACTGGTTCTTTTCCTAGTGTACTATTTTGGAATGTAGCTAGGGAGTGTCTACTGAGTTTTTAATCACCCCTAATTGGGAACATCAATGCATTTCCAAATTTAATCTACAAAGATACAGGGAAAGTAAAGGTGTCTTATTTCTCTAGAGCTGCATCTTGATACCTTGGGAATGAACCATAGTGTTGGATCTTCATACATATTTATGTGGTATATGGGATTTTGTTTTTATGTATTTAGGCTATGTTGTATTTGGTTTGTCATTTGTTATATCATTTTCCATTTCCACATATATTTTTTTGGGTTTTTTGGTGTTTTATTTGGATTGTAATTTTTATTCTCATTCATCATATAAGAGTATTGGATGTTTATATTTTTTATTATTTAGTCATTTTAACTTTTAAGGGAAAAGCATCCCCAAATGTTCTATGAATCCATTGGAATTTATTTCCAACCATTGGTGTCTTGGGGATGCCACCTAAGGTTAGTGAAAATACATATCCTCTCGAGCCAATTAATTGGGACTGGGTATTACAATTAATAATTTACATATTAATTTCATAAAATCCACTATATATATTTTTTATTAGAAATAATATCTTTAATCCTTGATGGGGACACATCCTCAATGCATCTTTAATCCTATATCTAGCACCATTCACTAAATCATCATCAATTTTATTGAAATCTAAAATATATTTTTTATTGTGAATGGATTTAGAGGGAGGAAAGAATATTTAATTATATATATTTTTCTCTCACCCCGTTATTCAGTGGAATTCAGTACCAAAATTTAAATCAATCATTTATCATTTTATTATAATAAAAATTTAAACAACCTAATCATTAACATATATTTTGAAAAACTATTGAGTTGAACAGTATATCATTGTTAAAGGAAACCCCATGAATACAATTGGATATTTATATAACATCCCAACAAATTGAATTGAATTTGAAATCATTTGGATTATCTATTAACTTTATTTAAATGTTTTTCTTGAAATAACTAGAGGTAGTAAAATAATTGGTTATACCGCAAACTTTATGTGATGTCATACTCCATCAATGTCCTTTACCTTGGTTTCCTTCCTTGCACAACTTGTTTCATATCTTGTACATGGTCGAATATATCCATGTTCTCATCTTTTTAATGTCCCCTCAATCTCATTAATAATAGGATCATATTAAAATTGTTATTTTCAAGTTTTTAACCTTATATAGAGTTAAGTACTTATGTATCAACAATATTATAACCAATAAATCACATTCTGAGAGCACCAAGTATAATAAAGTAAATTAAGAGTAAAAAAATTGAAATTCTATTTTTCAAAACATATCAAACATACACTCTTACAAAATTAACTAGTCCCCTATAATGGCACCAAATACTTTAATCACTCACATAGAATCACAAATTCTCAATGTGAATATGGTTAAATATATATTATTAATCCCCCTTAAAATTAACACTATAATGGTTTAATATAGTTTATATATGATTTTGAACCCATATAGACAAGGATATATAGCATTTAATATTAGTTTAAAAGTAAATATTTTCAATTTAAAATTTTAAAATAACACTAAACTAATTTGAATGATCACTGAATAATGAAATTGTATTAAGAATGCGTAAATACAAGATCATGAGATAGTGAAGAATCTAAAATATTTAATGGATAATAAAGTCATTTTAGGTATTATATCTAAACTAATCCTTTGTTCTGACCCGACCCCAGTTGCCCGGAGTCAGTTCCTTATTTGATTACGTTGGCATACATACAAGGAATACGAATCCCAAAGGACCAAGTAGTTTAGTATTATTAGAATCAAGATACATACATAAGTTAAAATTTACATATGGAAAGGAAAAAAACCCTAATTTATTCCACCAGTGTCATCATGTCTCTTAGATCATGCTTGCAAGTCAATCATAAATTACTTCTTCGTGCCCAAACAAAATGAAACATAATAAAGGGGTGAGCTCAAAAACTCATTAAGAGTAATAAATACAAAGAAAGATAATATAAACATTAGACCTGGTGAATAATTGAAAACACATGCCTTTAATAATAAACTTGAACATATTATGGTAGGAATATGAGCTGAGTAAATAATGCCATAATAAAACATAATCGTGGGTATTCTACTAGTTGAATAACCATATGAACATTAAATTACTATCTTCATAATGAGCGAAGTGTATAATCCGGACATTATGAATCATTTTTTCATGGCCTCAGCCAAGACATCTAGTGATTAAGGCCTCAGCCAAAATCCATATCACATTGGGAAAGGCCTCGGCCAATTCCAATGTCCCATATTGCATAATTCCTTATAGGAGTCTTTGGTAGTCCCCTGACAAAGTCTATCATGATATTATCCCATTTCCACTCAAGTATGAGAAGAGGTTTCAATACTCCTCCGGGCTGATGCCTTCAAGATTTCACTTGTTGTCAAACCATTCATTTTGACACAAAATCAACAATATCCATCTTCATGTTGTTCCACCAAAAATGTTACATCAAATTTCTATATATCTTAGTGCTTACAGGTTGTATAGGGAAATTGGAACTATGAGCATCATACAACAATTCCATTTTTAGATCAGGTATATTGGGAACAAAAAGTCTCTTTCAAAATTTCAAAATTCCATCTTCATATATGAAGTCACTCAATCTCCCATCATTCACAACATTAATATTCATTTGAAACTCCCCATCATCAACCTGAGAATTTTTTATTCTTTCTAGTAAAGATGGTTTGGTAACTATTTGAAAAAGCATTGATGTTTCACCTTCCATGGTTATTCCCATATCAATCTTTACTTGATCGATGAAAATAAGATCCATTTAAACTCTTATCTTGTTAAAAACTCCATGATCCTTTCTGCTCAAAGCATCTGCCACCTTATTTGCCTTCCCTGGGTGGTAGTGTATCATGAAATCATAATCCCTAAGTAGTTCAAGCCATCTCATTTTCTTTAGTTTAAGAGTTCTTTCTATGAGAAAATATACTTCAAACTCTTGTGATTAGTATAAATCTCACATTTTTCACCATAGAGATAATGTCTCCATATCTTCAAAGAAAATATTACAACAGCTAACTCAAGATCATGAGTATGATATTTTTTCTCATGAATTTTTAGTTTTCGTGATGCATAAGCAATAACCCTATCATTTTTTATAAGGACACAACCAAGTACTTTCTTTAAATCATCACTATAAATAACAAACCCTTCATTCCCCGATGGTATAGTCAATATAGGAGAATTGACTAATAATCTCTATAGTTCTTCAAAACATTCTTCAAAATATTGTTTCCCAATAAATTTAACCCCTTTACTTGTGAGCTTCGTTAGCAGGTTAGCCACTCGTGCAAAATTCTGTACAAAACGCGGTTGATAACCTGCTAAGCCAATAAAATTTTGTACCTCAATAATGTTAGTTGGTGTGGGAAAATCTTGGATTTCCTTTTTCTTTGCAAGATCAACAAGGATTCCATCCTTAGAACCAATATGGCCAAGAAAAGAAATCTCCTGAAGCCATAATTCACACATGATAAACGTCCCATATAATTCATGTCTTTTAAGAGTCTTTAGGATAATGTGCAAGTTATTTTCAGGATGTTCGTAGATTTTGGAGTATACCAAGATATAATCAATAAATACCACTAAAAAATCAACAGGATATTCCATGAAGAATCTATTCATTAGATCCATAAAGACAGAGGGTGAATTATTCAATCCAAAAGGCATTACTGTAACCTTGTAATGCTCGTACTTGTTTCAAAATGTTGTTTTCAAAATGTCTTCCTTATTTACAGTCAACTGATGATATCCATATCGAAGGTAAATATTTGAAATGTATTGAGCTCCATTTAGTTGGTCAAATAAATAATCAATGAGAGGTATATGATACTTGTTCTTTATTGTTATAGCATTGATCTCCCTGTAGTCGATACATAAACTCATAGATCCATCTTTCTTCTTAACAAAATGGACAGGGGTTTCCCATGGAGAAACACTAAGGAGAATAAATCCATTATTACTCAATTCCTCTAGTTGTTTCTTTAGTTCCACTAATTCCACATTTTCCATTCTATAATGGGTCATTGATATGGGCTAAGAACTTGGAATTAAATCAATAGAAAACTCAATTTCTCATTCTGGAGGATGTCTAGATAAATCTTCTGGAAACACATCAACATATTCCCTCACAATAGGTACATCCTCTATTTGAACATTCCTTTCCTCACCCATAGTTATTTCATTCGCTTCCACCCCAATAATTGAATTTAGTTGTGCTACTGGGGGTGGATCTAGGTAATAATCAGGTGGTGATGATTCTACTCTAAAGATAAGGCATTCTTGATCATCGTTATCAAATATTGTAACCTCTTTCTTCTTACAATAAAATTTTGCATCATGGTCTGAAAGCCAATATCTACTGAAAATTATATCAAATTCAATCATGGGTTTGATTAATAGATCAGTAGATAAAGAATATTCATAGGCCTTAACAGGTACCGATTCATTGAATTTTGTAGCAATGATACTTCCCTTAAGAGTTTTGACTAAGAACTCCCTTGTTAAATAAAATTAGAAATATCTATTTTTCTTAGAAAACTAGGAAGATATGAAATAATGCGATGATCCAGAATCAAATAAAGAATTGGCTAAACTTGAGGAAACAATTAAAGTACCTTCCACCACATCATTTGAAACTTCAACCTTTGTAGTTGTGATTGCATAATCTTGTCGCTGATCCCTGGCCCTTTTCTTTTTCATATTTCCTTGACGTTTTGGAAAATCATTAGCATAGTGTCCCATCTCCAGAAAACTATAGCATTGAACATCCCTAGTTTCCTTCTTCCCTTTGCAATCACCAGCAAGATGGCCTTTCTAACCACATTTTAACTCACTCCTTTTCCTTTTAAGCATGCACCAGGGTGTTTCCTTCCTCAATTGTCACATGGTGGAAATTCGACTCTTCCCTTCTTCCCCATTTCCTTATTTCCTTTACGAGGGTTTTCAGCAGCCATTTTCTTTTCTTTCTTTCCCTTAATGTCATAAGACTTAAGGAATTCTTTTATTGTCTGGATGGAACATGAAACTATATCCTCATATGATGAAAAACTATGGGAGACTAGTGGCCACCAGATTAATGGATTTAGGCCATCAAATAATCGATCAATTTTGATCCTTGGATTTCATATGTAGTCTACAACATATCTTGATAATCCTGTGAAGTTAGCTTCATACCATGCAACATTATTATCTTTCTTCTACCCCAAATTCAAGAATTTTCTCTCTATATCTGCTCGCTGCTCATGAGGGAAATATTTTTCTAAGAAGATTTCCTTAAAATCCCTCCATTCCATCTCTTCTATCTCTTCCTCCTCATTTGTGTTTTGGATTAATGAACACCACTGATCTGCATCTCCTGATAGGAGATATACTTCCATGATGACCTTATCTCATTCATTACATCCCAAAGAGAGAAATATCTTCTCAAGGGAAGATATCCACTGCTCTTATACAAAAGGGTTTGTAGTCCCGTTGAATGATGGAGGTTGTTGCTGCATAAAGTGATCTAGCATTGCTCCTACACGTGGTGGATCTGGATGCTCTATACAGGTAAGGTTATTATTCATAACCTTAGTAAGTTGTCTTAGTATAGTTATGAGTTTCTCAGCACCAGTCACAGCACCAGAGCCAACATCATTGTCTTGCGTCAGAGGAAAATCCCTATAGGGAACACGTGAATTTGTGCGATTTACATTCTTTCCACTAGGTTCCATATCTAGATAATGACATATACTTGATTAGGTTATGAATCATAATGTATAATCATTACTTAAAAATACTCAGAAAAATTGGGATCCTACATATGGATAATCCCATATCCACAAATATGGTTTCTTTGGGGAATATTATATATTTAACTCCTTCATAATGGATTATAATAAAAATGTGATTTATTCTAAACATATCCCCTGGGAGTTTCATAACCAAGAGTGCAGCAAGGCCCGTTGTCATGCACCAGTTCTTTTTCGAGTCTATCTCAAAGTGGTGTTTTCGGGTTTTACCCCATCATACATATGTGCCAGAGCCCCCTCTACCTAATCGTATCCAGACATGGATGTATTGCTTGAAAGATCACCATAATCTATTCCTTACAAAAATACTAGGACGTTATTGTATGTATATCCTCAAATACTACCTTAGGGACTCTTCCCAAATTCTACATTATCTAAATATACTTTTCATGTATTCTACTAAACATCCTCTCATACCAACTGTAAGGACCTGACCCCAGTTTCCCGGAGTCAGTGCCTTATTTGATTACGTTGGCATACATACAAGGAATACAAATCCTGATGGACCAAGTAGTTTAGTATTATAGGAAACAAGATACATACATAAGTTCAACATTACATATGGAAAGGCAAAAACAACACTAATTTATTCCACTAGTCTCATCACGTCTCCGAGATTATGCTTGCAAGTCAATCATAAATTACTTCTTCATGCCCTGAGAAAATGAAACATAAGAAAGGGGTGAGCTCAAACGCTCATTAAGAGTATGAAATACAACGAAAGATAATATAAACATTGGACATGGTGAATAATTTAAAACACATGCCTTTAATAATAAACTTGAACACATTATGGCAGGAATATGAGTTGAGTAAATAATTCCATAATAAAACATAATCATGGGTATTCTACTAGTCTAATAACCATATGAACTTTCAATTACTAGCATTATAATTAGTGAAGTGCATATGGCGGACATTCTGAATCATTTTTTCATGGCCTCATCCAAGACATCAAGTTATTAAGGCCTCGGCCAAAATCCATATCACATTGGGAAGGCCTCGGCCAATTCCACGTCTATTTGTCTCATGAGACCTACCGATGCATAGAGGGCTATAGAGGGCCCCACATTTCACATAATAATTCCAATGAATTCTTCATATGAGAGAGGATCAACATAAACAATATTTACATTCACATTGATTCTATCATATGAAATGTAACAAACATTATTCAATTATTAAACATAAATCACTAACCATTTAGAATAATATGGTGAATGGTTTTAGGATAGATCATCCACAATAGAGTTAGTCACAAACCATTAAATAAAATATGGTAGATGAATCCATAAATGATTAAACCCAATAATACCATGGAATCAACAAGAGCATCTAATTAGACAAAAACACTCTTATAAAATCATTAAGCAATTCTAGAGATAAATACTCTTTTATTTTAAAAAAGAAGAGTTATTTTGGAAAAAATATTTGCATAAAACCAGATGCGAAGTAAGATAGTATTTTTATAATAAAATTAGTGATTTTATAAAGACAATTTCTTAAAAAAACAGATTATAGAGTGCCCTTGTAAATAGGTAGAATTTGACAAATTCTCTTGAATCGGGCCCATATTTTCGAAACAATTTTGAATGTTCCTTTTAAAACATATAACTATACATAAAATAAGGAATAATTCTGGTTTTTAAACATATATATTATACTCACACAGTTTATATGCGGTGTTCATAAAAATACATAAGAATTTCATTGAGTTATTTAGACAAAGAAAGTATCCCGAATGAAAATGGAAGTTCTGGTGGAAAAACCCTTACCTTAACATCGAAAGTGTTCCTCTATTGAACTTAATCTCCTGGAATATGATATTATAATTTTTAATAACTTATTTCAGAACCTATTATACATGTATTTATTTTACCATAATTCTGGTTAGTTCATTTAGGTCTTTTTTGATAAGTTATTGTATTGAATTTTGTCGTTCTGGAGTGTTCGTTTCCATTATTTTCATATTCGGTTCAGTTGATTTTAAGTAATGATGTGGAATGGATGTAAATCCCCAAAATTAAAATTAAATATTATTTATGAACACCTAGAATTGTTAATTTCCATTTCTATCATTTAGTTTCATGGAATGGGGATGAATCATTAGATGACCACCACATCGATTATTCGGCGGTATTTGGAATATTATGAACGAGTTTTGTCATATAACTTAATTATATGTACATATTATGTTTCCTGAATATTAATTAAGTTATAAAACATATATTATAGTCTGTTGCAACCATGATTATGGTTCCATGACCAGTAATGAAGAAGAAATTGAATAACAAAACTTTGTCGTCCATGAAGTTTATAAATCGGAACCTCATGGATGTCGATTTCGTTTATAAAATAAAAGGGAGGGAGTAAGAATATTTATGATGGATCGTACATTCACATGATATAAATACAGTATATAGATGTTACTGGAGGTATCATGATCATTTTGACAGAGGAGGTGAGGAGAGGATAACAAAATAATATAAATTAAAATGCAACCAAATGAAAAAGAAGTGTACTTTACATCTTGAAATAACCTCCTTGAGAAACTCTTTAAAGGAAGAGGTTTTGGTATTTTGGCAAGAAAAAAAGCTTCTTAGAAGTTGTTAGAGACTAGGGAAGGTTAATTGGGAAGAACTTTGAGGATCTTCAAGTTTTAGAGGAGTGAAGAGAAGAGGGAGTGGTGGCGGGTTTTTATAGTGGAGGAGAGGGGTAAATTTTGATAATTTAATTTCATTATTTTATTATTTCCATCAAGACAACCAATAGTATTGTTTCATGTGACCCCTAATAGTAATAATGGAATGTTTTTTCAAACCAAGTGGGCTTACATCATACTTGCATCACCTATGATGCAGTAAATCAGGTATTTAGCATTTATCGTATTTTATCATATTTTACTATTCATCAAAAGTTCTAGAATTTCAGAAAAATACCCAAAATTCACCCCTACCATTTTTCAATGTGTAGAATAAAAAAGTGATTTCAATTTTTTAAAAATAATTTTATAAATATTATTAATTTAATTTTTAAATAAAATCATACTTAATTAAAAAATTAACAGTTCGAATTCTGCAACTACTTCTTTATCACAATGAAAAATTAACCAAGATGTTATTATCTTCTAGCCTTAAGAAAATAAAATAATAATAAAATTTTCTATTAATTATTGTCATATTACTATTCTTTTTACTATTCATAAGGGTAGGTTACTATTTACTAAAAAATCAAGTCTGTTCTATCTGACTCCAAATGACTTACTGAACAAAACTTTAGATGACCATTTTTCGAAATTCAAAACATAGAAGAGGAAAGTTGTGTTTTAATGGTTATATTATAACATTAAATTATATAATTATTTTCAAAACCTTAGGGTGATGCGTCCTTGGTCTTAAAATTATTTATTATTATTATTAATTAGTTAAATTCATTTAAATATTATTTTCCAAAATTATATTAAAGAATTTCTACCAAAACTCATTTCATAATGAGTAGTGAATTAAATTAAGTATATCAAGTAATAAATATAAACACCAAAATTAATAAGATAATTAAAAATATTAAAAAATATGAAAATATATAAAAGAATGATTGAATAAAAACCAAAAAAATATAATTAAAAGTTGAAATTAAATTTTAAATCAAAATTCATTAAAATTATTACAACAAATAATTTAATCCCTTGTCATTTCACTAGAAATAAATAATTGAATCATGATAGATATGACACTATTTCAAAAAATCCTATAATTGTAAAACTAGATGTCCTTTTTAATTGATATAATAATTCCGAGTACTACAAAAAAGTTATTGATCTATGAATTTATGTCTATATTGCAATAAAATTCCACCTTTTATAAAGTCCTCCAATATATCTCATTATGTCTCTCATATATTATTTATTGCATCATTTTTTTCCATGTGATGCTTTGAAATATATCTAGAAATATTTGCAGATCTAGGTGCAGAGATGATGTGAGATACTAAGGCTTGGTGATCCTAAAATTGATATTTAAAAAATATTAAATATATTGATTTGAAACACATGTATTTTTCTTGATAATGTGAAATAACTCCCAAATAAAGGTCCAGATGAGAAATCTAAGGGTTTAGTTTACTTTAGTGCACAATGTTATCCTAAGGGACAACAAAACCATAGAGCACATTGGATGATTGTGTTATGAAAGATCAAGGAAGGATAAATAAATAACTAAATTTATTTTATTTATTTATTTTTTAAATTTCCATGATCTAAATCCCTCATTTAATAATACCTGGTTATGGATAAATCTCAGGGTCTTCCACATAACCATGGAGACCTAGAGTGGATCCTTTGGAGATCATTGTAAAATAAAAATGGATCAGTGGATGAGATCAATATCATTGGGCTAGTCTATACTAATAGAGTTTCAGGATCGTTCCAATATCTATGACATATGATAATTCTTTGCTATTGATTAATATAAACTAGTGGTAGTACATTTGATAATGATAGAATCAACAAAAAAATTTATCCATTTTTGAGAAAAAATCGATATCAATGTAATGCCTCTATTTTTCCATGTAAAACAATGAAATATATCTAGTAATATTTTTGGATCCAAAAATTGAGACGTTGTGAGACTCTGATTCCCAATGATCCAAAAATTGATATTTTAAAAATATTCAATATATTAAAAGAAAAACATGTAGTTTTCCTAAAAAAGATGAATAAATAATGAATGGAATATAGGATCATAAATATGAGGATTTTATTGAGTTTAGAGCATAGGTTTTACCCTTAAAAGATTACAACATTGGAGTGCATCTGAATCATTGGTTTGCATGATAGTGAGAGGACAAATAAATAAATAAATTTTATTTTTTTTATTAAATTTCCATGACCAAAATACATCCTCTATAAATATATTTGTATGGATAAATCTTAGGGTAAGCTTCATGACTCTGGAGACATAGATAAGATCCATTAGAAATTTTTTGGCGGACGAAAATAGATCAGAGGATAGGATCGATACCATAGAGATAATCTAGGAAAAAAAGTTTATAGATATCTCTAAAGACTATGTAAAAGGATAATTCTACATCATTGAGTGATAAAAACATGATGTAGGATATTTTATTTATACTAATTCACCTATTTGTTTATCCCATGCCAAACACAGATCAATTCCATAAATAAGAATTGATTCTCTCTTTGACAGTTGATTTATTTTATGGTTGATTTATTTATTTGTTATTACATATTTCTCATTGTTTGTTTATTTTATGTCAATAGATCAAGTATAAAACAAACAAAGTCTATGGTTCATTCCTTATTTTTATGGTTTATGGTTTTCTCCCTTATTTCATTTCATTTTTATTATATACAATTTCTTTAACCAGTGGTCTGATAGATACCTGGTATTCGATCATTTTATGACCATTATTTGTCCAAAAGATCGACACCATGTGTGATTTTTAGGATAAATGATGTGATTGAGGTGATAAAATGATAGTGTATGACCAGGGGTTGATTTGGGATGGTTCCTTGGTTCCCATTTTCCCACTTTATCATGCGGTAATGACATGATGCAGAATGGACAATTCCTTATCATAACTAAGAGTCAGATTCTAGAAATAATTGATGGAAATATTTGGATGGATGGGATCTGAAATTATTAGCATGATTCAATGTTGAATTTATGGACAAATTAATTGTAAGAATACTTGAATAAGGAACCAATGGTTTCTAAAAAATATTTGGTACATGGATTAAAATCTTGAGATATAGGTTGTGGTTCAGTGGTGTCTACGGAAGTTAAAAATCATGTTTCATGTGAGTCATGTAACACAATATGTGACCTGATTATGTTGGACCAATATCTATTCTGAGAGTACACTTTTATAGAAATGACTATGTACGCAAACATGGGTGGAGTACATGGTCATGATTCATTACTCTGACACAACCCAGTATATGGGTACAACCACTATACATGGGAATGAACAAGTTTACATGAGCATGGAAAAACAACATGGGTAAGTTTTGACCAACCTTTACATGTCGTGTACCCTATGAGACACACCATTTATTTAGGGGTTACTTCCCATGTAAGATGGAAAGAAATGGCCAGACCAAGGGCTGTAAAGACATGATTTTTTCACTAAGTATACATCATGTACTCTTAGTAGATGTCATGTACTCCAAGTACATGTTCTGTACTCCAAGTACACACCATGTACTCATAGTACAATACATGTTCTACCTATGAGTATATTTAGAGTCACTATTTTATTTATTATAGAGTAATTTTAATTGAGTGTGATGCCTTGATCCTTTACAATGAGTGTATAATGTGCCATTATGTTGTCAATATATTATTTTTATCCCCGCCATGGGTTTATTATCGGATAGAGTTCAATGTATCCCACTACAGGAAAAGGGTGGGATCCTCTATCATTCCTAGGTGGGGGTATATGGTATCAGAACGAACACCATTCATGATGTATTGATACCCTTTTTATAATGTTAATAATATTGGGTTCTTGGCATCCCCTAGTGGCCCTGGGTGTGTTCTCCCACATGGGTGATGAGATCTCTAGTGACTCAGTGAGTACTTCTTAGTTGCGGCCCATTGATCTTTAACTATTGGATAAGTTGAAGCAATGATAGAATATCTCATGGAGTGTGTACTCTAGGAATGATTGTTACCTAGAATCCTAGAGCAATATCATGTGGCTAGAAGTGTTTTTTGAGACCTTCTTAAGACTGATTGTCTATTATGAGTATATATAGTTTTTTTGTTTATTTTATCATTATCTGAAGCTAAACACACTTTATGATTTATGATAAGTGATTTTTGGGTGTCCTACTAGGTATTATTTTAATCACCCCTATATGGTCTCTGCCCACATATGTCATGTATTATGCAGGTGATCAACCATTTGATGGTGTCCTAGGAAGATTAAGTGAATGAGAAGCATAGTATTGGGCTAAAATAAATGAGGTGTATACTAGTGTTGTATTTTATATTAGTTCACTCCTTTTAATCTGATTAGAATCCTTTTCACTTTTAGTGGAGCTTTATTTTTTCTACATTTATTGCTTTATCATGCTTATTTTAGTACTTTAATGTGGGATAGATGTTATTCATGCATTTATGATATTTTTTATTTCTACATTCTCATCATAGTATGGGTTTCGAAATTTGTGTATGTGTATAGGTACATTAGGATAATTCCTATCATATGTGGGATATAAATACATGGTGCTAGTCACCAGCCCCTAGCCTATTAGAGGTGAGCTTGGGGTTGTTGCACTTATCTTATCACCAGCTAGGCCGGCCCTAGATGGTCAAGTCATGAAAGAGTGGTATCATAGGGGATGTTCTACCTTAGGAACACAACATATTTTTTTTAGCTCTGAGAATGTTTTAGGATTTATTTAAATAATGTTAAATTATTTTAGGTTTCAATTTTAGGAAAGGGACTCCAGTGTTTCTGCATCGTCTGACATATCCATTCACCAAAACCCTAATAACCAACATATTAACTCAATTATTGTTGACATTAGTTGCAAGAAAAAAACATTGGTACACACATCATATATGAACAAGTTGAGATTTACATGTTCTTCTTGAGTCATATCCCAAGGTATGTTCAATGAATGTGGTGTGTTTGGTTTATTTCCTGATGCCTCTGTGATGATAGCCAACCATGGTTCTGGTATGTGATCACGAGGATGATTTACAGAGTGATGAGGCTTTACTGTAGGGTATTATATAAGGGATAGTGCCTTAGGATTATTTTCTAGATATGATAATAACCCTAGAACATCAGATAGTGTCAGTAATTATGTTAGAGGATACACATAGTTTTAGTACGCTATAGGATTTTTAGAGGAAGAAAAATTCCCAGTTTTGGGGTGACCCAGACCCCACGTAGCTGAGGACTAGTTAGAGGTAGTCACATATGTTTTATACCTCATGGGAAAGTCTACCAGTTTAATGGTAGTCCTATCAGTTATTATTATTTAGGGATCCACTAGGTGATGGTGAAGACTAGTGACTGTATCACATGGTTAGACAACTCTCTTCGGGTCAAACATTGATCATCTCTTCAGGGAAGAGTTTTATCAACATAAATTTTGAGTATTTCTCATCCAGAAGATTCTACCCTAATAGATAGGAAGTATGACCATGATGAAGTATTTAGAAATATCTAATAACCTCATGAATTACTCTTTGGATATGGTTTGATATCCGTTCTATAGGGCACAAAAATTCATGAAGGGATTAAACTGAAATATCAAGGCTTCAACAATATCTTTATGCATTTGAACATATATTTCAGTTCTTGAGAAATCTTTAGTAGAGGAGATATTCATAGAAGAACGTACACTGATAGTGGGTTCTAGTTGTGGGAACCCAGGAGTTGAGACCATAACAATAAGTACATGATGGTAGTCATAAATATCAGGGCATTTGATAATATTTTGGAGACAATCCTAGGATAGAGTATCGATAGTTCATGGATATAGAGATGGATTGATTTATCCAAGGGAGAGGTAGTGCTTATCTTGTGATGGCGAGGGTAATCATGCTTGAGATTTTTCATCCCACTATACAGATGGTAGGGAGAAAATAAATGGACTACCAAGACATATGAAATAGTAGGAGAAAGGAGGTCTGTAAGATTGAGGAAATGGAAATGGAGTGGGGAGAGTTGTTGTAGGTGGTAGTCAGTTTGACTTGATTCCACCACCACCCCAAAGTGATCTATTCGAGGATCATATAGCTAGTAGTCAGGGGAGGGGACAACTGTAGGAAGTTGATACATATGAACCCAAGGCTCCCGACATGATTAGATATCTAATTTGAATATTTTAAAACTTATCCACAGTACTAATTTAAATAGGCATGATCCACTATTTTCTTTCCGCTTCTATAGATTGAGACTTGGAGATTCTGGTTGAGCGCATGGATTGACCATTTTACTTAGAGACTCGAACCAGAAATGACTCAATGATCCCAAAATTTGATCAATAGTGTGAATAGATGCTTGGAGGTGAAAGATTCATATGATATATCTTTTTAGTAATGATAAGGCCTTATGAAATCATATTTGGTATGGATAGGCTATCTATCATCCAGACCCATGTTAACTATTTCAGTTTAAGGATATAGTGTATCTACATATACAGATCAAGGTTTCCCTTAGTGGGTGGGAATGAAACCCAGGGGGAGTAGGATAGTCTCATGTACAAGAGGATACAACTGAATAATCACTAGTTTTCTAGTATTTACCTTGGATTAGTACATGTTATGTTATATTAGTTTCTTATAGTAGTGGAAGAGTTTGAGGACATATTTCCTAAGGATTTGATATGCTTGACTTCCCACTGCTAGATAGATTTGTATATTGACTTAAATCCTAAGATGACATTTATATTTTCTGCATAATATTAGATGGCTCCTGTATAGATTTGAGAATTAAGGTTTTATTTGAAGGACTTTTAGAAGAAGGGATTTGTGAGACTAAATGTTTCCCCTGGCCAGCTCTTGTGTTTTTTCACCAAGAACGAGGGTGAGATGTTGATGTTGTGTATAAATTATTATCACCTAATCTAGGTGAATGTGAAGAAGAAATATCCATTTTGAGTATTTTTACCTTTTTAATCACTTTAGGGGGGGCTTGGATCTCGAATATTTAATTTAAATCAGGATAACAGTAGATTTGATTATGTTATGAGGATATAAAAAATATGACATTAAGATGTCTGTATTATTACATTGGGTTCTTATTGATGCATTTCATGGTAAAAAACACCACAATTATGTTCATGGGGCTCATGAATATAATATTTTAGACTTTCATAAACCAGTTTATAGTGGTATTCATTGATGATATCCTAGTGTACTCATCATACATGGAGGAGTATTAGAGAATCACGAGGATGATCCACAATATAATCTAAGAGCACCATATTAGTTGGAATCTTTGAATGTCTAAGTATTAGATCCATGAATTATACTTTTTGGTACATGTCATCTCATATTTGGTTGTAACACTAGACCTAGTAATGGTCAAGGTAGTGTTATCTTGGGAGCCACCCAAGAATATGATATAAGTTTAGAGCATCCTAGGGTTGGCTGGATACTTCATGATATTCATGGATGATTTCTCTAGGATATTGGGAAATTTGATGACTTTGAACTAGAAATGGAATATTTAGTGTGGACAGAGCGGTTCTAATAGGATTTTCCAAAGTAGTGGAAGAGGTTTACAAAAACCCCTATCTTAATATTTTTGAGGTGGATGTTGTTTACATAGTGTTATACGATGCATCAAGGATAAGTCTTGGTTATATACTGATATAGTGTTTAGATTTGATTACCTATGGGTCTCGATAGTGGATAATGCATGATCAGAACTACATGAATCAAGATCCTGAATTAGAAACAGTAGTATTTTCCTCAAAAATGTGTTGAAACTAGCTTATGTGTGAGGATTTTTTCATCTACTTTAACCATATGAGTCTTAGGTATGTCTTATCTTATAAGGAAATTAACTTGAGATAAAGGTGATGGATTGATTTCCTCCAATTTTACAAATTTTAGATAGTATATACTTATATGAAGGGTAACATTGTAGCGATGAACTTAGTATGAGATCTTGTTCTCAATTGATGAATGAGGCTTTTGAGTAGTTATACTCATTTTAGTTTTCCTTAGGGGACAATGACTGTGCATTATATCTAAAATTTATGGATTTAACCACAACACTCCAATTGTGTGTTCGGGAGGATCAACATAGAGATTCCAACTATGAGACCTTACATACTTCAATATCCACTAGATACACTCCCGACATATTTTATGAAGGTGGGGACAATATCTTCCTTTTCAAAGGATAGGATATGGTACCAGTTATGTTTTAGGATGAGGTTATGAGGTAGTTTCATACATCCCCTTTAGAGATATATCTAGGTGTGTAAAATATGTACCATGACCTCCAATGACAATTTTTGTGTCCTGGTAAGAAGAAATGTGTATATGAATTTTTCCCTTGAAGCCTCACTTTACAAAATGTGATGGCCTAGAACCAAGATACAATAGGTTTAGATCAACACCTTGATATTCCCGACTGAAATTGGGGTAGGATATCTACCAAATTAATGATAGGGTTACCACAAATTTATATAGTAAAAAATTCTATCTGGGTGATCTTAAAATAAATCACTACGTTTTTCGACTTCCTCGATACCTGAGTGCACATTTCAATTGAGATCATGAGATTACTTTACATTCAAGATATAGTCTGACTCCAAATAGTTACCTCAACAATAATTTTATACCATTATTTTCTATTCAGATTATGATTATGGAGAGGATTGCAGGTGGCCTTTGGGACTAAGTATTATTTGAGTAAAACATCTCACCCCAATATTGATCAGTTCATTTCGGTTTCGAAGGAAATGTTATAGGAATTCATATTAAGCATAGTTCGTAGTTTGGAGGATCACCTACCGTTGGTGGAGTTTTCATAAAATAACAACTACCATTCTTCCATCTATATGACCCATTTGATGATTTTTATAGGTGAACCTATATGTAAAAACTATGTTGGACTGATCTATGTGAGTCAGTAATCATGGTCTCAAAGATGGTGTGCGCTACAATAGAGAATTTTCAGATCATCCAGAAGTAGATAAGGACTACATAGAGCTATCATAAGTCCTGTAAGAATTTACAAAAGAGGCCTTTTGAGTTTGAGGATAGAGTCTATGTATTCTTAAAGGTCTCACCCCAACATGTATTTCAATGTTCTTTCTTGGGTAAAAAGTTATCTATGAGATCCATCAGCCCTTACAGGATGAATTGTAGAGTCAATTGTGTGGCACACTACATGGATTTACATTCACCGCTAAACCAAATAGACAACATCTTTCATGTTATGCATGTTGAGTATGTATGTTCAATACCCAACACATGTTATCTATTAGGGTAAGCCAGACATCAAGTATTTATCTTCCTTTTTAGATTACCTAGTTGTGATTGATGATCGATAGGATAATATCCTCCATGGGTGAGTAATTTAATTGGTTTGTTTCCAGTGAAAATGTGGGAGTCTTAAGGAGAGGACATGGGAGCGGGAGACCTAGATGTGATCTAGGTACCCACAATTTTATGAGTATTAATTTTATATTTTCAAGATAAAAATACAAATGGTGGTGATAATGTAACACTTTTTTTAAATATGAATATTTAAAATAAATCTAATAATATTTTTGGAGCAAGATGTTGAGATAGTGTGAGATTTTGCACTTTGATGTGCCCAAAATTATTATTTTAGAAATATTAAATATTTTAATATCACAAACATGTAAATTTCTTGAAAATGTGGAATAAATCATTAGTGGTAGTTAAAATAATTAATATGAGGCTGCCATTGAGTTCAGATCATGGTTTTTTTTACCTAGATGCAACATTACGTTGGAGCACATCAGACACTTGAGTTATACGCAGTCATGGGTAGAAAAATAAATCAATAAAAGAATTATTTTTATTTATTTATTTATTAAATTTACATTACTTTAATCCATCCCCCATAAATAACTATCTAAGAATAAATCTTAGGTTTACCAATATAACTATATATACATGGAGAGGTGTCGTTGAAGATTGTTGGTGTACACCAATGGATCAAAGGATTGGATTGATATGACATGGATCATCTATACCAATGGAGTTCAGGGATATTTCTGATTAAAATGACACAATATCTTTATTCATAAGTTATTTATCAAAAATTAAGGTAGTATGTTTTATTTATGTGGACTTATCCCATTTTTATACCATGTCTAACAAGGATCAATTCCAAAAACAACAATTGATTCATGCATCGATGGATGATTTATTTTACAATTAATTTAATTATCTATTTACTGTTTATTATTCATATTAATTCCTATATTCTATGATACATATATGAATATAAAATAAAATAAGGCTAATTTTTGTTCCACATGTTTATGGTTTATGATTTTCTAACCTCGTTTCTTCACACATTAATCACAAGTAATTTATTTGGCCCACAGTTCTATGGATACATGGTATCTGATAATTGGAAAACCATTATTTAGTGAAAAATTAATCCTATGGGTGGGGATCATGTTCAATGGTGTGATTAAGTTGCATTGACAATAGAGGATTATTGGAGGTACATTAGGGATGGATTTATGTTTACCTTTTTATCGGTTTGGCGTGGAGTGATGACATGATGAAATGTGGATGATTCTTGATCATATTTTATCAATTGATTCCAATGAGAAGTGATAAAAATGAATGTAAGGATAAGATAAACATTTACTAATCTGATTCATAAATATATTGAAGGCTAGTGGTTTTAGTAGATGACAAAGATAAGGGACCACATTTTTCTAAAAATCCCACAACACGTGGAGTATAATTCAGATATACAAGCTGTGTGGGACCCCAGAATGTGTTGAAAGGGTTTTTATGTAAGTTAAATATCACAAGAAATGTGACACATGTCATACATTGTGTGACCCAATGTTGGAGGCCAGGAGTATACTTTGGGATTACATAGGCACATGCATGACCTTGTACACAGGCACATGTAGGGTAAACGGGCATAGCCTAGTACTCAAACACGACCAAGTACAAGGGAATGACCACTATACATGGGAGAAACCATATGTACCTAGTAATGGAAATATTCCATAGATAGGTTGCTAGATGACCTGTAAATTCCATATACCCAATGGGACATTCCATGTGAGATAGTAATACATAGAAAGATTAGGGGTTGGCCATACATGCCATGCACTCCTAGTACACATTATGTACTCCATATGAAGATGTTTGTAGACCTTTATTTCTTTAGTATAGACTAGGTTTAGATGATATTGATATATTTTACCTTTACCAAGAGGATACAATATATCATTACATCCTTAACATATGATTGTGATCCCCTCAATGAGTTTATTATTGGATATAGTTTGATGTATAACCCTGTAGGACCAGGGTGGTATCCTCTATTCGTTCAATGTGGGTTTTGTGGTATCGGTATTGCTACAATGCACATGGAATAGATCCTCTATTCATCTGGTCGATCTAGTATGGTTCATGGTGTCCTCCAGTGGTCTTGGGAATGATCCCATACATGGATGATGAAATCTTCAGAGACACAATGAGTAATTCTATGTGTTGGTCCCAACAATCACGATCTATTTGGATGAGCATCACCAGTGATAACATAGCTCATGGATTAATTAATCCCAGAAGGAGTGTTACATATAATCCATGAGCAATATCCTATGGATGGTAGTGTTGGTTTAGACCTTCTTGAGACCAATTTTCTATTATAAGTATATCTGGATTTTTTATATTGTATTTTTTTATGATATGATTACACATGTTTTTTTTATGATTATTGATTTTGGGGTGTCCTACTATGTATTTTTATACTCACAATTTCATGGTCTCTTCCCTCACAAGTAGTTTGACATGAAAATGAGAGACCATTTGATGGTGTCATAATAAGACCAAGAGAAGGCAAGGCATAATATTGGGAAAGATAGACCAAGGTGCATATTGGTGTTTCATTTGATAATTTTCCCATCCATCTATGTAGGTTATAATACTTCAATGTTTTAATTAGTCTTGTGTTATCCACTTTTGTTGTTTTCCAGTGCTTATTATCGTACTTTGATATTGGATGGATGTTATGCATTCATGTATGGTATCTATTGTTTCTACTTTATTGACATTGTATAGGATTATATATATATATATATATCTGTGTGTGTGTGTGTGTGCGCGTGTGTAGATACATTATTCTAATTCCTCCCATATGTGGGATATTCCTACTCTTCTATAGTTAATAACCCCAGTCCTATTGGAGGTTGGAATGGGGTGGTCACATTTGATTAATAGCTGACTAGATAGGCCCGAGTGGTTTGGGTCATGAAATTTACTTTAATTTGGTATTAAAAACCCTTTATAATTACCCTTTAATGTATCAAGAGACACATAAAACATCTCCTTAAAATATATCTCATTAATTTTAAAAATAAAGAGATAATATTTTTTTAATCATTTGAATTTTCAAATACCGTGACCAATAAACTTTCTTGAAGACAAGACCACTCCGTGATTATTTATATCTATAAAAAACCATGAATATTTAATAATATACTACATAATAATATTTATATATCATATATCAAACTATCTTCTCATCAACTGTTTCTTTTACCAATAATTTTCCCTAGTTTATATCTCTTTATATTTACACGTTGTAATCATTGTTCAAAATTACCATTGTTCATCTACCCGGACAATTTAACCTTAATCAATGACCTATTAGCCATAAACTATCCTAATTTCCTTTTTATCTTGAACCATTACATGAACAACATGATGTAGTGGTCCTTATGGATTTCATAAAATAATTACCTACCATGAACAACCCCATTATGAACATTTTCCCACTAAAATCGCTATTTTTTCACTCATCATCATTTACATCAACGTCATTACTATGAAATCACTATGTGGAATCCACTGTTTTTCTTCCCATTCATCCTAACATCTCCAAAATATTAACTTCATAATAGTACTACAATAAAACATTAAAATGAACTAAATTAGAAAGTATTAACTAATAAAATTATTTATATTTATATAAAAATTTATGCAAAAAAACTATGAAATCTAATATGTCCATACATAAGCTCTTAACTTTCATCAAGTATTTATATTTATATCAACCCAAAGAAAATTAATCATATCCAATATTTAAATATTATCATTAATAAAATATTATAATTAACAATAAGGAATGAACATTCATGAAACATATAAAAACATATCTTCAACTCCTCACTTTCCAAATAATAAACAATATATTTTAATTTTTTTATTGAATTAATGATAATTATATTCACTAATATTCATAAATTTCAACTACTAAATAAAATTATTACACACTAAAATTCACAATTATTGGAAAATATTTTTCTTATAGCTAGGGTGATGTTCAATCCATAAGTATATGCATTCTAACTAAAGTATTAAAAGGTTTCAATACATCTATTTATTAATGGAAAAAAAAATTATCATAAGGAAATATGGAAAAAATATTTGAGTTTAAAGGATTGGTATGTAATTATTTTTAGATTCATTATATGTCTAAAAATGGATGATAAACTCTTTAAGTATAAAAAATCATTTATTTTTCAACATTAATAATAACACCCACCTTCAATTTTCCATTTTTTTCCCAAAATGTATCATCTATAACAACTCTTTTCTATCTTCTCAATGGATTAAAAATCCTGATAATTAATCAAATGAAATATTTTACCTCATTAATACATGTATATATTTCTATCGATTAAGGGTTTTATGAAAATACAGTGAAAAATTAAACATACAATTTTTTTCTATGATAAAAAGTGATATTTTCATATTCCTCATTTTCAATATATTTTATACACATGAATGTAAAGAAAAATATATCCCCTAAACTTATCTCATTTTAATAATTAAAAAAACATATATTTTGGTATGGATAGAAAATTAGCTTTTAAAATAGCTATCTTTTCTTGATTTTCATTTTATCAAAGGTATTAATGTTATATTTAATGTAAGGTGGGTCTCAAAGGTATTGTGAACAAATAAAAAAAAATTTGGCCTCAATCATTTTAATGTGATTTTTCTTTTATAGTTTTGAAAAATAATCAATGGGATTTTTAATAGACTACATATCCCAAATATTTCTCAACAAGTAAGGACATTAGAAGTAATATGTGAAATTATTTTATAATAAATTACAAAAAATTATATTAAAAATATTTTATAACAACTTGATGAAGTGAATAATAATAATCCATCCATTGGAAAATGATTTTAATAATTAATTTATAAAAGTGTTTGAAAAATACCATTTACATAAATCAAAATTTCGTCTAAAATCATGATTCCTAAAAAATTATTCTCATGTTTATCATTACCAATCCACCCATTATTTTACTCATTAAAATTTAGTAAAAATTAAATTTAATACAATGTGTGATTGAATTAATAATAAACCCTTTGCATCACAGATAAATATATACAAATAAATTTAAGTATGGAATTTAATTTTTAAAAAATAAATCTAATATAGAAAATATAAAATTATAAATATTTTAAAATATCACTCAAATATCTAATGAATCTCTTCCATTTAATCTTTTTCATATTTTCCATTCTCTATTTATCATTTAGACATATAAAATCACCGTACAAGTGAATGTACAAGATCAATTCCATTAAACCTAAAAAATATAAGGATGATTGAATTATATATCATAAAAAAATTCATAGAATGAATCCTTAAATAAATTCTTAAATATCCTTTAAAATAAATAAAAAAACATGGGTCACCCTTATAAGAGCATTATATAATGTATTTTAGAACGAAACGACCTCACCATGTCAAGTAACTAGAAAAAAGGAAAGAGGTTACCTGATCAAAATTAATGAATGGTATAAGTCCACATAGAGTTATCTTGTTCCTATAATTTAAATAATATATCCACTTTATTGAGGCAGTACCTCTTCCTATTATATTGGAAGAATCCCTTAATATTTATTTATCCCTAAAATTCCATATATTATTTATAGACTAATAATATTTTTTGTCCCTCCTTTATCTCTTTTTTCATATTAGCTTCATGAGCATCCAAAATAATTTTAATAAACCCCATTTTATCTTTAATTTCATTAATTTTTCTCTATTCTATATTTATGAAAATATATTTTATTTTCTTCTCATAAATAGAAATAAAATCATCTAATTACAACCCAATGTCCATACTAAAAACCTTATATTATTTATAAAATTATTTCATTTATTGATGGATACTAATATTTCTTTACTCACTAAAAAATCTAATATACAAATTACAACTTTGAATATCAATTAAGGACCATCCTGTTGTGAAAAATAGTATTCTATGTATAAGTTGTTTTTTTCTCTACATCAATCCCAAAAATTTAAAAATATATAAAACTAAAAATTAATTCACTTTAACTAAATCATTGTTAATAAAATATAATGGATATATAACTAATGAGGATAAAAATTAAATATAAATCATAGTGGGATTTATCTCCTCTAATAATAATAATTTGAATGTTGAGGATAACATGATGGTCACACTCACAACATAATAAAAAGTAATTATTGAAATCTTCTATGATCCCATATTAATAGGAATTGAAAAGCTATATGGAAATTTTTGTTTCTTTTGCATAATCATAATCTCTATAGATAAACTATTTACAATAGGTGGTTTTATACTCATCTCATCTAGATTTATATTTTTTAAAACCAAATGCTTTATGATATTTGCATATGAGATTTTTTCAATGAATCTTATTTAAGGGGAATTTTATTTTTGATATTTTTAAAAATTTATAGAAATATACTCCATTATTCCTAAATTTTACCATGATTTATTACTTCTTGTAATGGTTATCGTGGTTTGTAAGGAAATGGAGATTCTTTAATAACTTCATTGTAAATATAATTTTCCTTTTACAACACATTTCCTCCTCCATTCTCTCTTTTCACACTTTATTATATTAACTTATACTCATTGATTCAACACTCTTACAAATGGTTTTCCACATATATTGGTGATATATTTCACCAATTAACTTGGTTATATCTCTACTTCATCTGATAAGGCTAATTTTGTATGTTCCTAGAGTTATTTTATAATTTATATAGAAAATAATTTCAGATTTACTAGTATCAATTTAATTTTTTTTGACATGAATCATTCAAAGGTATGGAATAATTAATATATTTGAATATTAATTGATTGTATTTTTTTGAATATTTATTATAATTTTCCTGGTTTAATATCTTTATATTCCTGTGAACTATATCCTGAAAATTAATTTTATAATTAAAATCAACATAATTTTTATATTTTGTGTATATACCTTGGTGTTTTTTAATTTCTAACATTATAAAAAAAATTATAAAAATTATTAAAATAGTCATTTAACCATCAATTAAATTAAACTGCCTGAACACATTTCTATTAAACTATTTCTATTCGATATTGGAAATTATTACTTGAAATTACATAAAAAAATCAGCAATGTCTCTTAATAACTAATTCATTAAATATCCTGTAGTGTATACATTAATAATAATCCTAGTAATTTGATAAAATTAATTATAATTTTTTTATTAATAACCATATATCTAAACCATGTTCTATACACTTCTGTAAGAAGTCCCTAATCCTGTCCCTTATAGTATAAAGTGAAGTCATTAAATTGGTTCAAATGTAAAATTTCTACACCAATGCTAATGTATTTGGAAGTGATAAAGAATCCTAAATAAAAATGCCATTACATATAATCTAATTATATAATAAAATGTGATTAAAAACATTAAATCCATTATTTATCTTTGCCTCTTAATGAAAATTTAAATAACTTAAGCCTTACCACAACACGAGAACCACCACTAAAATGAAAATAATTTCTTGAAAATTTTCCATGTGTGAATTTATAAATTTATATGGTATATAAATGAATTAAATTTAATTTAATATCATTTCAATTATTTAAGTAATGATTTTGACTATTTTTTAGTAACTTGAGGCACTAGAATACTTAGATATACCCATATAACTGAAGTTAAGATATACTCAATCAATTTTTTTTATTTTATTTTATTCCATTCATATCTTGTTCAATATATTTTACTTGATTCACTATATAAATTATATATATTATTTATTGTGTCCCTTCAAGCTAATACTTGTCTTGAGATCATACTCAAAATGTAATTTACCACATTTTACATCATTCTCATGTGTTGGTTACTCATGGATCAAAACATTTATGACTAAAAAAACATATTATGACCACCCCAAGTTTAATAAATGAAATAAAAAGTAAAAATATAGAAAAAGTATAAGACTATACTCTTCATAATTTATCATAACTAAACTTCTAAAAAGTTCATAATTCACAGATATTGATTTCAAATACATTGACCATTTATGGGGTGTCCTTAATTATTAAGGAAAATCATGTTTAAAATTTATTTTTACTATTTATTAAAAATAATTACACAAAAGTGTAGTATATTATATGTTTATATAAAATCACAAAAAGAAAAATATTTATTCCATGAAATCATAATTCATAATTTAATACATCAAATTTAATGAAAAAAAACTAAACTAATTTTAGGGAACTATGAATAATGATTCTGTGTTTAGAATATGTAAATCAAATATCATTAGTTAGAGAACCATATATAATCATCAATGTGTAAGTATATATTTTTTATAATTGGATATAAGGAAGTAATTTTCTTTATAATTTTTTCTCAAACTACTATGTTCCTTTTTTTATGATTAAGAACTTTGGTTTATTTGATAAATAAGTGATCTAAAAAGAAATTTAAACTTTTCTAATCAATGTCATTCTATGTTAAATAAATAATTAATAAAACTTTCTCATGTATTAAATAGAAAATTCTCAATAAATAATAAAATGATCACTCTTACAAGAAAATATATAGAAGTATGATTTATCAAAAATCCAAAATAAATATGTAATTATAAAAATAAACATAAATACATAATAAAAATTTACTTAAATAAATTAGTAAAAATAATTTACCCCCTAATTTTTTAATATGACCCATAGATTGGATCCATGTTGAATAATAAATAGATTCCTAAAATATTATATATGACAAACCAAAAGTCATTCCACAATCTAATCATCCATAAAAGCACACCAACAAGTGATTGATCTAAATATTGATGAATTTTCTCCAAGTAAAGTCCTCATTTCATAGATAAAATCCTCCCATATATCTCTTCACATATCCATTTTATTTTTTCTTTTAATTAAGTATTCAAAAAATAATAACACTTTATTTTAAAATTAATTTTTATATAATTAATATTTCAAAAATATATATATTTATGTTTTTAAAAAATAGAGGTAAGGAACCTCCGAAACAACGAAAATCCCAAAGATAATGTCCAACATTATTTCATAATTTCATTGCTACTCCATGATTTCGTTATATATTTATGACACCATTATAATTTCATATGAGACCATTCTATAATCATTTTATCTATTATAACAATAATCATTCCCCTAAAACCATGCCTTTCTATTTTTTCACCAATGATTTACACATCTATATCATCACTATAATGTAATAATTATTCAAAACACATGTGTTTCATACAAAAGGATACATAAACCATGACCAATGACCTTCCATATATGTTATTTCTCCATTTCCTCTTCAATTTAAAAATTAATGTGTACACAATAATATAGTGTTCTCTATTTATTTCATAAAGGTATTATTTTATCATGACTTTCCCTAATATAATCAATTTTTCTCCAAAACAATTATTTTTTATTCCTCAAAATTAACCAAGAACTGATTTATAATGTACCAGAGCTGTTCTCCTCTATTTTTTTAAATTTCGTCCAAAATCATAAAAAATATTAATACTTTTATTTCTACAGAACATTAAAAACACCAAAAATATATAATTAACTAATAATGAAATTTATATTTCAATGAAAAGGTATTCACACATTTAAGCTATCACAGTCCCCCACACATAAAATCTCTCTTGTCCTAAAGAATATATCTCTACATATTCACTAAAATAATCTATATTATCCAAGGGTTATATAAAATTATCAATAAAATAAAAAAAATTAAAGAGATTAATGAACTTTCAAGAATCACATGGAATCAATTGTTTTCAAATCATCACTTTCTATGAATCCAATTAACTATATTTTTTACCTTTCTATTTAAATTAATGAATCTTCCATTCGATTCCATTCATATCTTAATACTTACCATTACTATTAATGAACATTTTTGACTTAACAAACCAAAAATTATATTTCACTAATCACTCAGGCATCATTTAATTAAAGTCCTTCTCAATAATCAAGGCCATGAATTCTGACCATAGGATTAAATTTTTTTAAAATATACACCTTTAAAAAAATACCTATATTATTAATGAGAAATTTTGGAAAAAAATATCACCAGTTAAAGATTTATAATGTAATGATGTATAAGATCATGAAAATAGATCAAATAATATGATGGGATATTTGATTATAATGACTAATTTATAATTCATATTTATTGAAGAACTCCTCCTTCATTTTTTTATTCTTTTTAAAAAAATTATCACCCATAAAAACTCATATTCCTCATCTCAAAGGATAAAAAAACATGAAAATAAAACCAGTGAAATATTTGAAATATTTTTTCATAGTTTTTCCTCTTCCATTTTTATGGAATCCACAAAAGTATGACATAAAAATAAACTTTAAAATCTTTTCTCCCACAACCAATGATAATTGTTCAATATTTATTTTTTAAATAAATTTATACTTATCAATTCTTAAAACTCTATATATTTTTTGGGTTGGAAATTCTTGAGTAAATTTGATTTTCATTAATGTTGGAATGGGGTTAATTTGATAATTAGAGTTCGTTTTGTGTTATTTTGAGTGCCTACAAATATTTAGGGGATATTTTTGGGTGTGAATCAATGGTCATGAGGTGTTTTAAAGGCTTTGGTGATCCTCTTTGTGTGGTTAGGGGGACTTTTATACTTTTTTGTAGTTACACCACCATGGGAAGGACCATGATATGGTGGACTCCATGGGGGATTTTGAATTTATTGGGACTAGGGATTGGATCCTATGGATGGACATGGTTCCTGGTTAAGCCAGCACAACATCACATTCAACCATTGAGTATTGCGGTGGGCATGTAAATCAAAATCTCATTATTTTTTGAAATATCTAGAGAAAACATACTTAGGGATAGAGTTTCACTATATGTGGGACATGGGTAATGTGTGTTTCTATGGTTCTAGGTGGGTGATTTTTCTTATTTTTTTGTCTAATAATGGAAAAACCCTAGGTTTATACCATAGTGGCACTAGTGTGGGAGTTTTCACAGGGACAAGGGGAGTTTGTCCAAATGGTACTAGTCGTGGTGCATGGATGGATACAAGGATACATCTATACAAAATAGTGAGAAGGGATGGGGATAGAAATGGTCATCAGTGTGTCAACTGTCCTTTGGGGATTCTTGGGGGTGAACCCTGATGTGATACACAATGTGGTGAACATTTACTTTCTTAAAATGGGGGAAACCCCATTTTACCATTTTTATTTAACAATCCCCCTCATATTCACTTCTCCCTCAAACATGTTTGATAACAAGGGTTCATCTTTCCCTTTGATTCTTGTGACCACCCTATGGATGGGGTGATTTATTGGGTTTTTTAGTGCTTCTTTGATTATGTAAGATGATATATCTTATCCATTTTTGATATTTTTTTCCATTATATTCACTCAAATATTGGCAGAATTAGTTATGTTTCTTAAAAATTCTCATTGATATATGTTTAAATCATCCCGAATGATGGGTATTTTTTATGAGAAGGGAATTAGATTACATGAGGTTTTGAACACATGATGATTTATGGGATTTTTGTAAAGGTACAACTCTTTATAATTTTATTTAGGGGTTTTACATGAATAAAGTGACTTTTACTATTTAATTGGAGCTATTTGTTTGTTTTGTTTCCAAAATGGTATAGAGAGTAAAATAAGGTTCTCCTTTGTGCATTTGATCACAGTAAATACATGTTGAGTTTTCCTGGTGAGATCATATTCAATTATTCCTATTTTAATTAATTTTACGACTTTATAGTAATTATTTAAATAATTATAATTTGACTACAATTAATTAATTTTGATGTTTTGGCACGATTTAGCTCCTTTAATGATGGGAAATGGACAATTGGACTTGGAAGATCATGGGAGTGATAATTGGTGCTTGTAATTATATAATAACTATGGTATTGAGTAAGGAGATCCCTTAAGCATATGGCTATGCTAATTGAATTTATTTATATGGTGGGATGTGATATGTGGTCTCTCCAATGTGGGTGATTGACCTTTTTAATTTATGTAGAGTATTTATTAAATTAAATTCGTAAATAAATTGAACAAAGTTCCATGGTCTATGATGGACCCTTATGCATTTTTTTGGTGACTCATCCATCGATGGTCGAGTTCTTATTCATGATTTTATGATTTACGATACTTGGATCCTGAGGGGTGGAACATAGATAAATTAAGTGAACATAGTAGTCCTTAATATGTTCCCATATTGACCTCTAGATATAGGTGGTTGTGGAATTAAGATGGATGGAATATGGAATGAAAATTTTGAAAACCTGAGATACATTATAGTCATTGGGCTAGTTGAGATAACCATGTATAAAGTAATACCACCCCACTTTCATGTGAGTTCTCAGGTGGGTAGACCTAGATAAATTCGATGGTTTGGTTTTATGTAAGGAATAACCTAGGGTTACATATCAAGAGGATTAGAATAGGTAATCTAATTAGTGTGATATTAGTATTAGGTTACCTATGTGTCCAATGAGGCCATGTGAGGATTATAATGAACTAGAGGGATGTTATTCCTTATAAGTAATGAGCAATTACTTGAGATATAAAACTGAGACTAAGGTTCCCATGTGAGTTTTCTTTGGCTTATGTGACCTAGGGAATCATGGTGGGTTCCCTGGTGGTATGTTTACACTTGAGAGGGAGAATGAAAGTAATGGGTAGTGATGATTATGGGTGTAAACTTCAAACAAAAATTGTAGTTTTGATCATAATGTGGATATAGCGATGATGATAGGCCATGAAACTGAGAGGTAAATCCCATATTTTTGATATGGGTATGTGAAAATTGCTGACCCTTATGAGATGTATATATGAGATGATTTAGGTGGACCACACTTCCTAGTAATATGTATTTATATACATGAGATTCGTTGGATGTTATCCTTAGATTGATCCTTTGTACCTAATACATATTAGATGATTTGGGTGGGATACAGTACCTTCGAAGATGTATTTAAATATATGGGATGCCTTATAATATCTCATTGGATCTAGACATCATGCCTAATATTGGTTTGAAATGTCTTGTACATCAACCATATAAAAAAATATATGATTTATTTTTATTTCATATGATATTATCCCGAGAATAGAGTTTTGAGATTTATACTACTGTATTTCCTTAGATTCTCCCCTTGGAATCAAGACAGGGGAAGTGAACCTCTGAATTGGCCTAGGGGACTATTTGGATTACCTAGGACATGATTCTATGAATTAGTTATTGATCCTAAAACTACTTGATTTCCTAGGAATCGTCCATGGACTTAATATTGGATGAAAATGTTTTTTACATGATTATAGACACCCCAATAATAGCCAAAATATTTGATTCAATCATGAGAATCATGTTTAAACATGAGGATGGATAGTGGCATTTAATTTAAGTTTCCATAGTTTACTTATTATTAATTTATTATGTTGAGAAAATAAAATGTGTAAAACATATTACTGAATATGTATGGGACCATGTTTTGGGCACCCTATATAGTTATACTCACACCATACACAGAGAACCATGAAACGTGAGTACCCATGTAGATCTTCACTGATTGCAGTTTCTTTTATAGAAGTGGGTTGAAGTTACTGTTGTGTAGGATAGCTCAGATTTTGGTTGGAGACTAATTTTAGGTCCATCCTAGAGATATAGTATATCCCTCACATATTTTATTTATCATTTTTAGTATATTTTTTATCTGACTAGTGATTTATCAATCACTATATGTCAGATTGGTTGTGGGACTATATGACTGCATTCATTTATTGTTGATGATTTCAGTTTATTTATTATGACATACTCTAATTATTTTTAATATATAATATTTTCTTATTTATTATATTATTGTGCACTGTGATATAGGGATATAGTGTCCCCATAATAATACCATATACCACCATTCTATTCAGTAGTCCCTAGTATACAAGGAAGAGTGACGAAGGTCACTTGGAGACCTTATTTGATTACTGTTAAGAGTGAAGTGGGATGGGGATGTTTCAAAGTGGCATTAGATATTTTTTGTGACTCATATCACAAAGTCTATAAAAGTTTTTGTTTTTTATAACTATTATGGGAGATGGTAGATAATTGATATATGAATGTGTTAGAGATTGTGATAGACCTATAATTGGTGCATCAAGAACACCTTTTTTGTTGGGAAGTCTATTTTATCAAGGTCAGGGGATTTCTATTCTTGGTTTATGATATCAAGGTTGTATGATTTCACATAGCATAACACATGCGAGTATTGATAATTATGATTTATTTTGGTTTTTGGATCTTGGACTAAGCGTAAGAGGCCAATGTTAATGTATTATCAAAATTATAGGATTCATAAGATATTCATGAACATACTTGTGATTGATATCACTAATGATAGAGGTTTGGATTTTGTAAACTGTCAACAAAAACTTATAGAGAATTTTCCAATATAACGTTTTGGTGGTATTTTACTCAACTGAATGAGAATATATGATTCTGTGATGATAGGCCATGTAGATATATGGAAGGATGCTCCTTGAAAATTACAACTATGAATTTCCCTAGTGATTGGGATGTATAGTGACCCATATTGGACCATCATAGGAATTTGATGCCACAATGTTGTTTCCGAAAAAAAAGATTGATTATTTAAATTATAATCAAACCTTTGTTTTTTACCATGTATATTTGATTTGGAATTATACTTAAAAAAGTCATCTGACTAAGGTTATTTTACATAGATAATACAAGATGATGTTTTTATACATATATGTTGATATACAAGATAGTGATCCTTGTGGGGGTGGATCCCATGTGTAGAGGCACAGGTAAGATAATCATGTGATTGTGATTATTGAAGGGGTATTCTCATATATGGATACTTGGTGAGAATTAGATCTTTATTAGGCTAATGATAGGGAATGTTATTAATTACATGCATATGTACATGATAACTATAGAGTGGTTATTGGCATATAAGTTTCATTGTGATTATTTGAATAGAACAGAGAGGTATTTACTAGGTGTTGTGACCTATGTGAGATGTGTTTTGTCAGCTGGATGGGATAGCCAAATATCATTGAGATATGACTTAAAAAATGGGTGAGTAGAGTATTATGGATGATATGAATTTTTATATACAAGGGTATTCCATGTGAGGATTTATCATGGGATTAGTGGTGCCTTAAATATAAGAATCATGGGTAGATACACTAGGTTATGAGATTATTACATATAAGGTGTTATTAGGTATATAGAATAAGAAAGTGTGGTACTTTGAGCCTTCATAACATAAGTAACATAAGGTTATTTTTCTGTCAAGATGGGTTTTAGAGGGTGGGATCAGTAGGATATGTAACCCTACTAACATTTGGCGGATTTTTAGATGAGACAATAGATTTCAATCCTAGATGGTCAATATAGGTTGGATAATGAATGTGTATACACATTTTACTGTATAATGACATTGGTTTAAAGGTGATTGTATGATAGACCATGTCATTGCTAAAATTCTTGATTACTAATAGTAGTGTTGATGGTGATCCTGGTTAGAGGATTTTTACATTCATGTAAGAATGGTTGGAAATTTAGGTTCATAATACATGGAAACAAAAATTTAAGACTCACATAATGATGTGTTGAGTTTTGTGACTCGGTTTTATAAGGGCATATTCCTATTGGGTTTGAATAAAATTGAGATGTACCAATGAAAAATTGCATATGGTTTGAGGAATGATGGTTTTATTGAATCATTTATGAGAATTATTTCTAATATTTTTCATGAAATGTTGATCTACCTTTATAATGAGAGGATAAATCTGAAATAGATTGGGTCTGGTTGCATGGACTATCTGGTTTTAACCAAGTAAGATATTTAAAGGATGGGTAAGAGTGTCTTTGGATAAGCCACATTTTCATGATTATGGAATGTATTGACGTTGTTCTCAATGAGTGGTATAAAGAAATACTTCTGGTGGGGAGTGATCTATTGTATATTGGAGGTTGTGGTCTTCATTATTGATGAGTTTTGAAGGATGCAGAGGATGATTTTCCTAGTGAGTCAGGAATTTTTGGCAGTTTAATTTTCATATTAGCACTCAAAGATGAATTAAATGGTTGTTTCTAGTCATTGTGAGTGTAAATGGATGTGACATGAGTTATGGAGGAATGACCCCATGTTTTCCATGATGAGTGTTAAGGGACCAATCATTGGATGGTTAAGGTGGAATTTGGATTCCATTATGCAAATGAAAATGATATTACTTGGTTCCATAGAAAATAAAAAATTTGAGAATTGGATGAATTATTAGATTGAGTATGTGAATGAACACCGATATTAGGGTGGTTTGGATATGATTTAATTCTGATTTGCATTAGTGATACGATGCTATTAGTGAGAGGAGTATGAAGATAAATTATATTGATTGAGGATCAAACCATGGAATTACACCATATCTTGGGTTTGGACTTAAATATGAATTCTTACATGATTAGGGGATGCCTCTGATGATTAATTCATCATGATTGGTTGGTGATGTGATAACCTGTCAACATGTGTAGTAGATATTTTGCGACAGTGGTTAGTAGTAGATGGTTCGACCAAGGTTTTCATATAGAATTGTGTTTGGTGATATTGGAACCACATAGAGTGTGTTTATGATCAACTTAGAATGTGTTTCAGTAAGAGATTAATATGACGAGGATAACAATGAATTATAATCGTCTATTATAAATTAGGAAATATAGTGGGAGCACCATAAGCTATGTGATGAAAGAAATTAGGACACCATGGGGTTTTTGGATAAACAAGTATTATAGAGCACTGTATAAGTGTTTTGGTGATAGTGATGCGCGAGTGGATGAGGTTCTTGATGAATATTGAGCCTCTTATATGGAGTTGTGTAGAGGATGATTGGTTTTTATTCCATTGTAGAATTCCCCGAGATGTTTAGGAATTGAAAATTGGGATGGACCAGAAATTATTATTGAAAGTCCATTGAGTTTTCTCAAGGATGAGAACTATTGTGGTGGGGTGGTTATAAAACCTTGGTTTTTTATATGGAAAATTATGTAGGGAATTTTAATATTTTATGTTGGGTTTTGATTCCATTGAGAATAAATGAATAGATTGAGTTTTTTGAGTGTTTTAACATCTTGAAGAGATATTTTTGGGCATGAATAGACACCCAGGAGTTGTATTGGGGGATCAAGTGTTGTTCAGTGTGAGGTCGGATGGACCTAAAAACATTACACTATAGGTGCACTCCCATGGGGAGGACCACTCCATGGTAGAATCCATAGTAGAGATTGAACTTCTTAGTCCTAGGATGGGGTTCCCATGACTGGGCATAGTGCATGGGTAACCCACTTTTCCGTAGTTCTTGAGCATAAGAAGTTTGATGGGTGTAGCACTAAGATTCTCTCTCTTGTTACAAAATTTCCAGATTCGAAATGCCCAGTGGGGGAATTTTGCTATCCCCAATGTGCAGTTTGTGGGGTGTGCATAACATCTTGGTGTAGAGCAAGCGAGGCATCTAAGGCATTTGTAATCAAAGGGATAAATTCCCAACTCCATTCCATAGTGGTACCTAAGTTGTATTGGGAGATTTCTTGGGTGTCCTAGGGAGAATCTACAGTGATTTTAGGTGATATATATTTCTCTTTTTATGTTCATCTCTTCTATTGATTTCTCTCAAATTCTGGGTGAACCAGTTCTGGTTTATGAGATGATTGTACTATAGAATGGTTGAATCGAAAAAATATGATGGGTATTTTTTATGTAATGGGTAGAGGATAAAATGATGATGGTAATGCACATTGTTTCATATCATTTAGTTTGAGATATGTCCCTATATGAGTTTTTTGCGGAGTGAAATTACCTATTAAATTAGTGTTAGTTATTATGGATATTACCTGGAATGGTGTTCGAAGTATTTTATGGACCTTCTATGAAAATTTAATCATGGTTTCAACATGATAATGCTTATTGATGAGAATATAAAAAAATATTCCATTTGGAATTATTTTGATTAATTTATTATATATTGTTATTTAATAATAATTTTATTAAAATTAACTAATTTGGATGTTTTCACATGAGTTATGGACTCTTTACGATGGGTGATGGTCAGTTAGACATGGAAGATCTAGGAAGAGATACCCCAAGTAGTTATAAAGGAGATAATTCCATAATTAAGGTGAGAAATACCTTGATCATACCCCAATAGTAATTGAATTCATTTATATATATTGGCGTTTGATATTTGGTCGCACCACTAAGGGTGAATGATATTTTTAATTTATATAAAATGTGTATTTAAAATGTAATTCCCAGATAAATTGAACAATGTTCAAAGGGTTGTGAGGGACCCTTATGCTTTGGCATGATGCCTTGTCCACGGATAGTCACGTGCTTGATCAGAATTTGATGCCATGAGATACTAAAACCTTGATGGTGGAGATTAAATAAATTAAGTGATTGTAGTAGACCTTGATAGGTGCCTTTTGTGACATTCAGTTGGAGGTTGGAAATGAACATAGATAGATGGATAAGGAAGTGAAATGTGGTAATATTTAGATACCTTATAATCATTGAGCTAATTGAGATGACCATGACCTGAGTAATCCACCCCAACAAGCATGTGGGTGCCCAGGTGAGTAGAAATTGGGTAGGTGGATGGCTAAGATGGGTGTGTTGACCAACCAAGGGTTACATATGAAGGGTATCAACTTGAGCCCATATAACTTTTGTGATTCTAGTATGAGTCTACCTATGTGGCTAATGAGGACATGTGATGATTATGATGTGTCTAAGGGATGTTATTACATTTGGGTGATACATGTTGACTCGAGAGACAAGACTGAGACTGTAGAGACCATGTGATATGTCTAGGATTTATGTTACCTATGGGACCCTTTTGGGTGTGTCGATGATATGTTGACCCTTGTGAGGGGACATGAGGGTAATGAGTAGTAATGATTACATGTTCACCTTATGACCTAAATTGATGTTGTGAACCTAATGCGGCTATAACGATAATGATAGGTCATGCAATTGATTGGATGCACTTAGATTTATAAGATGTGTTTAAGAATATGGTTTACATTTATTATATGAATATATGGGATTGTTTGTATGTGGTAGAATTTAAATTGAGATGTTTTAAGATAAATTGGCTGACATGGATTTTCTTTTTGGATCAGGACTTCATTTCAACTACAGATTGGATAACTCAAGTGTGATGCATGGCATACCAAGATGTATTGAGATACATGACATTATTTAGACTGGCTATTTGGATCCATTATTCATGCATGATATTGGATTGGAATTCCTTGGATATATTTCTTGGATTTAGATGTGATATTAATTTGGATTTCCCAGGACATAATTCTTGGAATCAACCATTGAGCATAATACTATTAGATTTCCTAGTTATTTCTCAATCGGAATGGGATATGGGATGAGAACCTCATAGATATCCTTTAATGTGATTTGTATTGTCTAATAAATTATCATAGAAATAATCTATTGAGCCTAAAAATTATGTATTTCATAGGCATTGCTCCTAAGAATTGGTTGTGGGCCTCCTATTGGTTGTTATGGTTGTGTAACGAGCTTAGAGGAACTCCAGAATTAGATGATGTAGTTTTGGGTTGATCCTAAGTATTGTGTTAGAACCCTAGGATAATTTTTTTTATTTATCTTCTAGAGTATATTTATTTATTTATTTAAGAATATTACACATGAAAACTACATTTACTACTAATGTATGGGACTGCATTGATGGTGCCTTATTGAGCTGTACTCACACCATGATCGGGAATCCATGACACTTGGGTACTCAAGATGGACTTCACTAATCATAGGATTATGTTTGGAAGAGGACCAAAGTTTTATGTTGAGCAGGATAAATCAAATCATGTTTGGAGACTAAGTTAAAGTATGTCTTGGGGATATAGTAAAGGCCTCATGTATTTAATTTATTTCATTTAGTGTATTGGGATATTATTTGTAGGAAATATTTCATTTTATTCTGGTATGACCATGGGAATGTATGATTGTATTCATATATTATAGATGGAATCTCTTTATTAATTATTTCTTAATATAATTATTTTTTTGTAGATGATAATTTTTTTCAGTTCTTATTTTAAACCATTAAATGGGGGTATAATTTCACCATGACAATTTCTTCAAATTATGATACTATTTGATACCCACTAGTGTATAATAAGTTATTGTTGAGGTCATGAGGGACATTGTCTAACTGCTATTCATAGTGAATGTAACACCCTGACCCCTCTAGGATAAAGCTGATGCATTACCTGTGATATTCTCATGGTTAGAAGGAATGAAAATACCAAAAGAATGATTAGTTTAGTAGTCATGAAGAAACTAGATACATATATGTAACTCAAATTACATTTGAAAAGATTACAAAATACAATACATAATGACAACTAAAAACTCCATCCATAAGAATTCAATAAATGATCTCCTCTTTGTCACCTGTTGAAAGTAATAAATGAAAGGGGTGAGCTCAAACCCTCAGTAACGGTTAAAAATATTGGAAGCATGAGTACAATATTAAGTTAATCACAATCAATATAAAATAATAAATATGGCATATTGAATAAACGGATAATTAATGCCATTAATAAACTGAGAATGAAACTTCATCCATAGATTCTATCATAGTGAAAAACTCATGGATAATAATAATAAATGATAATGAATTAATAGAATTATTATTAATTTTAAGTCATGTATCTAGAACAATAAACCATAATACTATAAAAATGGTTTAGTTCCATGGGTAGAAACCCATCTGTTTTTATTGGAAACAAACTCGAAGGGTTTGTCGCCATCTTATTAGTCCCATGAGACCTACCGATGCATCGAGGGACTATAGCAGGCCCCACCTGCCAATTCATGTCCAAATAATTCTTTATACATTGATTCAATACAATATCAATATTCTTTTTCAATATTTTTATAGAGTAGAGTATAGAGATTCATCAATATTTCCTTAATTAAAATAACTTTTCCAAATAGACACCGTCTGTAAAATGGTATATAGTTTAGAAAAAAACATATCCATGATATGATATTATGGATATTTAATATAAATATAACTTCAAATGAAAATTTATCTCTAATGAGAAGTATGTACACCACATAAGGATTATTAGGTGCACTATACAAAGTTCGTCACATCCCTATAGAAGTTGAGACAAAGTATCTTACCGCAATGTAATCAGTCGAATCATATGACCAGAACGTAATGAACATCAAATGAATCATTGAATAACATGAATATAAATATAATAATGTTATTTTATATCAAATGGATGTATGATTATAACACATATATGTAATAATTGGCGAACAATGAAAATCTCAGAGAAATGAATGTGAGACTAGAAACCGCTTACCTTTTGATCGAGTGTGTTCTTAGTTTGTTTTAATGACCTGAATAATCAAATTTAGATTCATTAATTAATAAATAAACAACCTCCTATACATTTCATTGATTTATTATAACCTTATTAGGTTCATTCAAGGCATTTTTAATGGGTTTAGGAGGTTTAATTTTATTGTTTTGGAAACATTTTCTTCCTTGGTTTTCATGATTCGTTTACTTTCTCTCATGAATAAAATATCCTTTGAAATGTGGATAAATATCCAGAGTTTTTAATATATATTATTAATTATATTAAATATATATAAATTATATTATAATTATTATAGGTTATATACTTGAGGATGAATCATTAGTTAAAAGTTTTTGTTCAAAACTGGGATTCTGCTTGGCAGTTTTGTATACAATGAACTCGTTTTGTATTTTTATTCCATATTATGAGTGTGTAAAGATTAAAGAACATTAATGAGATTAGATACATATATTCTGATTTGGATCAACCATTAAAATGGTTTCATGACCATTAATGAAGGAGAAATTGAAGTACAAAGCTCCTTTGTCCACAAAGGTTATAAATTGGAACCTCATGGACATTGATTTCGCTTATAAAAATAAAATGGTAGAGTAAGAATATCTATGATGGTTATTCCATTAAAATGATATAATTACAGTATATAAATGATACTGGATTTTACCATGGTTATTTGGGTAGAGGAATTGAGAATAGAAAAAGAAAAGATATGGTGTTGAAAATAAAAGAAACAGTGAAAGATCCCTTATGAAAATTCAGTAGCCCAACGGCGTCGCTTAAAATTTCATAAAATGAAATGATGAGAACAAAAGGATATCTCATAATATTGAAATATAAATTAAAGTAATAAGAATAAATAAAATCAAACCCCAACATATGATAATGGAATTTCAAATAGCTAACATAAAAGAAGTGCCGACTTAAACAAGAGAATGGAGGATTCCCTTACCTTGTAGAGTAAATCCTAAATCTTGAAGGATGAAGCCATGGGGGATTAAGGACACCTTGGGAGGACTCCTAGAGAGGTAAAACAGCCATATATTTGAGTATTAAAGATTTTTAATGAAAGAAAACTAATGCATGAGTGGGTATTTATAGAAAAAGAGAGGTAATTGTTTAATAATTTCAAAGGAACGCCTCATTAGTGGTTGTTGCCAAAATAAGGGCTTGCCAATGGTATTTTCCCATGGTTTTAGCCACATGGGACACCTCATGTGATACATTATTGTACCCAAGTCTACCATACTTTTATATTTAATTATTACATCATTATGATGTCATTAAAATACCAAAAACTGAAAACTAAATTTTTTATATTCATGAAAAATTCTTCTATTTTAGAAAAATCCCAAAAAATTTCCCTAACCATTTTTCAACATGTAGAATTCAAAAATAAACACTATTTTCTGAAAAAAATCTACATATTTTTAAATTTTTTTAAATAAAATTATATTTAATTTGAGAAATAACAATTTTAAAGGTATAATTAGTTATATATCACTTTGAAAAATTAATTAAGATCTCATTATCTTATTACCTTAAGAAAATAAAATATTATCATTAGTTACTATTTATAAGTGTCATATTACTATTTATTTTACTATTTATAGGGGTATGTTACTATTCATCAAAAAATCAATTTTGTTCTATCAGACTCTAAATGACTTGCTGGTCAAAACTCTAGATAACCATTTTTCGAAATTCAAAACCTAAAAGTGGAAAATTTATGTTTAATAGATAACTTATAAGTTTCTCCGATAATGTTTTGATTCACAAAAGACATGGTCCTTCATGAAATATAGGATATGAATAGAATATATTTAATATAAGCATACCATAAAATGTTTGGGGTGTTATAGTGAAATAGGATTGGGAGGTTACATAATATCTTTAAATATATCTCCTAAAAAACATATCTCATTATAATTACACAATAATAATAAAAATTTGTTTGCATAGAAATATAGGATTGTAATCTGGTTATCCTAATAACCAGTTTATGGACTCTAAGTGACTAAAAAAATATTAAACTTAAGGTGGGTCTCAAAGGGATCTATGTTAAATAGTACTCAAATATATACAAAATAAATTCAATAATATTTTACTTTTAATGTTGTGAAAAAGAGTTAACACAAGTTATAACATACTATATATCCCAATTATCTTTCCAAAAATGGGGTATTTAGAAGAAACATATATAAATAGATTATAATAAGTCTTATTAATGATAATTGAAACATTTGACAATAACTTCATGTAATAAATAATAATAATCCATCAATTGACATAAATTTGAAAAAAGGTAAAGTAAAAAAGCGTTGGATAAATTTTATTTAAAGAAATCAATAATATTCTCAAATAATTATTTATCAATTCAATATTATCATGCATATCATTACTCATTCTACATTATTTCTATTAATTTTAATTTTTAAAAAATGACACATATATTCCTAATAAACTTTTTGTATCATAGAAAAAAAATATTTCTGAAATGTATGCATGACATGAAATTTCCTAAATAAAAACAATACAGGGAATGAAAAAATATAATGATTTTTTAAATAAAATACGCAACCTAATAAAATATTATTTTTCATCTTTATCATATTTTTCCTTCCTCCATAATTATCTTAGACCAAAAAATATCAATGTACAAGTAACAGTATAATATCAATTTTATTAAATCTTGAAAATAAAGGTTATAGAATTATACATCCTAAAAAAATTCATAAAATGAATCAAAAAAATGTTATAAGAAATTAATAAAAACGTGGGTTTCATTCCAAAATAACTTTATTGATAGTCCATTATCTAGACATGACCTCACCATGTCATGTAACATAAGAATAGAAATAATTTACTTGATCGAGATCAATAAATTGTATCTATTGGGATTCCAACACATAGATGGGTCTTCTTAACATCCTTGAATTATTATTTACTCTTTATTGAGAAATAACAATTTCTACTCATATAGTACAAATCCAAAAATATTTTCTTGGTATGGAAAAATAAAATGAAAATAGATGGACTAACCTACCTTTTTGGCCCTCCATTATTTTTTTATATAATTTTTCTAAGTATTATCAATAGTCCAAATCATTTCTAATTTTAATTTTTTTTCTAATTTCTCTATTTTCTTTCTTCTACACACTAACTCCTTTATTATCATAAATGAAATCAACAACCTCTAGTTAAATCTATATTCATTTCAGAAAACGTTATCTTCCTCATGAAGGTTTTTAATTTCGTGATGAATATTGAAGTTGAAAATATCACCAAAAACTGTCAATTGTAAATGTATACCTTTATCAGCAATTAATTTAGTCAATGTTGCTAAAAAAGGCTATGATAGTATAAGGCAGTTTTTCTCTTCATCTAGATCATGCACATAAAATATATCAAGGAGTAAATTTTTTCCACTTTAACCCAAACATCCTCAATCAAATATCATTGATATATAACTATTGGTTTAACCAATGTAATATAAACCTAGTGGGTGTGATTTGATGTATATTAATCAAAAATAAATTTATACCATAATTCTAGGTCAATATACATGGAAAAGTTGGGTATACTATTTTTCTTGGTATGTTGTTAAAAAAAATTGAAATATATAAGTGATAAAGTTATTGTTACTGATAAGTTTGAATAAATTGGAATTTACGTAGCTAAAGGATCAACAACCACGTTTTTTTATTTCAATTAAAGTGGCTACAAATTCAAGTGGAAGATTATTCCAACCAAAAAAACAAATCCCTCCAACCGATCATGAAGTTGATGTTGAGTAACCACCACAATACCACTTAGAATTATCTTTCAAGTAATTATATTATATTTATAATAAAGATACAAGTCATTTTATGGTTTCCTAATAATATTCATATAGAAGTAAGAAATTTGAGGGTTCTATGTCATTGTGATGCTATCCCTAGCACTAATGTTTGGATACACTATAGGGGATTTTCAAATCAATATAGTATGATTTTTAATGATTTATGATCCTCACTCAAGTAATAGTACCCTATCCTCTAGTACCCAACCCTTGTTTTAAATTTTATTTCACTAGGATCCTATAATAATCTACCTCACAGTTAGGTGGAAGAGTCTTTCAATTAATATACAATATTAAAATGAAAAAACTCTAATAGTAATATAAAAAAGAGTAAATTTATTTGATAAAAATCCTAACATAATTAATTCAAATTGGAATGAGATACATCAAAATCAATTATAACAGTAAGTTTAAGAGAATAAGAATATTTGGAAGCCTTATCAATATATTATTTCATCTTTATACAAATCATTTTTCTCCCCCAATATGAAATCAACCTTCAAAATTCCCCTCATATTTTCTTACTTATATATTCATCATATATACATATATCATCTAGTCAATGAACTACTTATCTATTTACCCTCTACTTTAATACTGAATCTAAAATTTAATTTGGTCCCAATTATATGATTTGGATACATGTATAAGGTATGTTAGATCAAATACACTAGGTATAATCAATTAAATCAATGTTAATCATTGGTTCCATTTACCAATTCTATTTCCATGATTTATCACTATGTAAAATTTTCATTAAATGAATTTATAATTTGGTTATATATTTTGGTTAAAAAAATTGAAGTTGGATCCCTTAAGATGTTAATGTCACCTATGTGTATAATTTATTATCTTTATAACTCACATTTATCTTAATATTTCTTCATTGAATTTATCAAGTGTATGATATTGATTCTATAAATATTTTAATTTTAAAGGGTTCCTATAATATTAATTAAAGATTATAGTTAATGAAGACTATGTTGTTTTAAAACATAATCTTAATGTTGGATACATGTTACATTGACCAACTATCATTGTGTTAATATTGAGCTTCATAAATCATTGTATGTGATTTTAGGTACCATTAGGGCTTGAGATTATGTTAGACGGTTCAAATTACCTACATTAGATCATAATGATAAGTTGGGTTGTCATAGACAATTCTGTAATGATGGTATGAATTCCTCTCAAATAGAGGGTCACAATGCTCAATGTATTGGCTCATTGATGCTTTGTGTGGTAGCTTGTTGAAACTAAATTTAGGTAGATGCATTTTTATGTTTTTTACATAAGGTTACATTGGTGTGCCAATTCCTAATCAAATGTAAATACAGGTTTCATCAAGTTGGTGGGACTATCATCAGTCCATGAACATAATTTCTTTGATTACAATTCTATAAAAAGGTGAAATATAGAACATTATTGGCTTCTTAGAACACTATTATAATCTATCATATGATATTTTGTAATTTTGATAAACTCCTTAGTGTGGATGTAGATATTATTCATAACTTACATTTTCGTTCATTAGCTTTATATAGATACAAACTTAGATGTGTTAGTATAATATGAATATATATAAATAAATGAATAAATAAATAAAATTTATGAGAAATTAATGAAATAATAAAATAGAAAAATTATACAATGATTGACCCTCAAATTTGATGTATTTGGGTGTAAAATAAGTATTTTTAAAAGATATGTTTCAAATAAAAAATAATCAAAATGGATTGGAAAAAAAATTAAAGTCAATGTTTCCGTAAATATAAATATTAAACAAACAATTTCATGAAAATAAATATAATATTTGGTATTTTGATATTAAATCTAATCAAATTAGCCTTAAATAAAATAATAAAACAGTGATAATATATTTCTAATCACACCTCCACACTTAAAACATGTTTTTACTTGGATAATCTATTGAGATGATAAGGTTTTCAATTATCAGTTGATTGGAGAAGGAGGTGAAAAAGATAGTGTTTAGGAAGTAGAATTGTTTATGGTGTTTTATTATTTTATAAACACATAAATCAATAATTATAATATTTTAACTTATATGAGAAGAATAAATGATACCACATTAAATAATACATGACTACATAATAAAATCAAGCCACCACAAGAATGATCTTATAAACATAAATCATGTTGTGTGATCGTGCATGGAGTTGTGTGACTTCTGCTGATCATGTTCTTTCAATAATAATCTATATTTTTATAATGATTTTCATACTCCCAAATAACCTTATTTGTTATTATAATGATTTTACATTAAGTATATTTCTAGAAATTAATATTATTTATATTCCCAATTTTAGAATAATATTAAATCATATGATTCATGTGAAATATTTGTCAAAGTGTTCAGATAGAAATTCACCATGTTCTGGAAATACTATTCATATTTTATGTTGGATAATGTAGCGTAAAGATTATATCCTACATTTAATTTATGGGAGTTCAGAAAATTATTGTTAATCAATCTTACGTTGATAGAAAATTATAGTAAGATAACCATATGTTCTGAAGAAAATAAAAAGTATGGATCATATAGCATACATTTGAATGTTGATGACAAAATTAGGGATCATTAACCTTACATTTGTAATTATCCTTACGTTTCTAAACCTACGTTTGACTTCTTTAAGGATCAGATATTTGATGTTTTGACTTTATCGTACAATCATCTTTTGTGGAATATCTAGCTGATTTCAAGATCGATTCAAAGCCCATTTTAAAGGGCATATTTGACTTATTTAAAGACGTATATACATAACTCAGGGGATCAATTTAAGAGGAGGAATTTGGGATGATTATTAAAATAAGTTATGACCAATCTATCATTCAAATATTTTTTGAATATTGTGATCTGTCAAGAGACTTTTGTCGGTCTAAATTTCTGAATAAGGTGCTCATATTTATTCTATGTATTCTGTGTATTTGAATTCTATAGATGAAAAAGGTGACATGATATCTCTTGAATTCATGGTGATTATACAATTCTTATATGGAGACAATAGAGTTTTGAGAAAACATAGATTGACTAATTCTTTAAAATGATCTTTTCATATTTGTTTCTATAAAGAACAACCATATTTTGTTTTATATTAGAAAAAGAAATTTTGAAGTTTTACATGTTTTATATTGGAGATCTATCGTGAATATAATACTTATTTGTTTCTAAATATATTTCAATATCAATTGCAACCAGATTGATTCCAAACTACTCTTATATGAAGAACAACATTTTTGAAGAAGACGATCCATTTACTCTTAATTGCGTGTTACTGCAACTGTGAAGATTAATCAAAAAGTATTTTTCAAAATAATACTTTTTTATTTTCAGTACCATCTTCTCATACTAATTTATTTGGAGGGTTCTTTTTTTAGAACCAAAAGGCTCTGTTTTAGCCTTAAACTATATAGGTGTCAAATTCCTGCACTCAGTTTTGGATGGTCTCATGAAAAGAGGACCAACTAGTGAAGATCACCAAGATCGTAGAGAAGAGCATTGGTGGAGTAGTCTAGGGAATCATTATGCCCCTAACCACTATAAATCATTGTGTCCTGTTATCTGTTTATTTCCACTGTATAAACAATCTGATAAAGGCAAAAGAAAATAATAGATTATCAACAAGCATTCTCAAGAAGTTTTTAAATACACCATTTACCCCCTATTATGTATATTTAATTGTATATTTCATTGTATGTTTCATATAACATGATCCAACAATTAGTATCAGGGAGGGTTCTTTTGTTAGTTCTATATAAATATGGAAGTAAATGATTATACATAGATCTCAATGGTAGGTACATGAGAGGGAATGTCAATGGTTTGAGATCTGTACTTCAATGGTCAAAACTATGGATGTTAGAAATAAAGGATGAACATATACTTGAAGAATATTGGATACAGAGTCTACTAAAAAATTCATACTCCTTATGAACATCCTAAGAGACCTGAAACCTGGAGTACAACTACTGAAGTAGAGTTTGAAATACATTTAAAAGCTACAAATGCTATCATATGTGGTCTAGGACCAGATGAATTCAATCTAGTATCTCAATGCCTTACTACTTATGAGATGTGGTAGACGATTGCAGTTGCTTATGAAAGAACTGAAAATGTTAGACAAATGCGGTATGCTACAATTAATCTAAAATTTGATAAATTTATAATGATTGATTATGAACGCATCACTAAGATGAATGGAAGGATTATAGAGATGATCAACAACATTCCTGCCTTGGGAGATCCTATCACCCAAGTAGATCAAGCCTGGAAAATACTTGGAGTAATTCCAACCAAATTGAATGGGATATCATCATCCATTAGGCAATCATCAACAATTAAAAATCTAACCAAGAGAGAATTTATCAGAACCCTGATGACGTATGATGATGATATGGAATATAAATCAAATTAGAATAAAGTCTTGATTAAAAGAGAAAATAATGATATGAATGTTTCATTTCTGAAGAAGAGACGAAATATGAAAAAAGATATAAAAAATTTATATGTTATGACTCATCTTATTAAGAAATTAAACTAGAATAGATGACCATAAAATTTATAAAATTTTATAAGAAGAATAAAGGATTCATAAAATACATCAAGAAAGATGATAAAGTCACAAAGGAAGTTATATTCTATGAATGCAATAAAATTGGTCACATAAGACTTGGCTGTCCTCTACTAAAAAGAGAAAAGAAAAAGAGGTTTTACAAAAATAATGATTATGAGAAGAAAGATAAAAGAGAAATGAAAGCTACATGGAGTGTTTATAAAGACACCAATATCACAACAAAGTATAACTCAAAAAATTAAGAAGCATATGTAAAAGCAAACATGTGCTACATGGATGAAGATAATGAGGTAAAATATTATTACTCTTCTAATTATGATTCTGACCCTAGCTGCTCAAATGAAAAACTAGTAGCCTAATGTAATATTCTAGAATAAGGATATAATTCCTTGTTAAAAAAAGCCTAAATCACAGAAAAATATTCACAATGAAATTTTGGGAGAAAGAGACACTTTTCCAAAATAACATCAAGTGTGAATTTAGAAATATAACTCATCTAACACAAACAGTGTAGATCATGAAACTATGATCAAAACACTGCAAGATGATGTAAAAACCTATAAAAGAAAAACTCTCTTTTTTATGAAAGGAAAAAATACATTAAATTAAATTTTTCGTGTAGAGACCCAAAGCCTGACGTACATTGACATTACATTACATTTGTGTAATACTTAGTACATAACAAAAACACACACACAATGACCGTAATAGTTTAGTGTATTTGGAAACTCGGAATATAATCTTCTAATCGTGGTGAAAGATCATCAAAATATCCCATAAAGATCTTATTTTTTTACCTAAAACCTTTCTTTATATCCTGGGGAAAAGAAAACATAAAAGGGTGAGCTCAAATGCTTAGTAAGGGTAAACAAAAGAAATATCAATCACATCATATACATAAGCACATAACTTTTGGAAATATTAACCTGAAAAAGAGATCATAATTTCATAACATGGGGTAAATCATGGTAGTGAAATGTAATCACAATAATCATAACTTAAAACATGAAACTTTGTGGCATTCACACATAATAATATAGAATCATTTCTTGTTAGTCAAGACTCATTGCCAAGACTATCTTAGTGGACAAAGTCCCTTTCTGAACCGAGTCACCCTCGTTTCAGTCCTGTTTCACTGAACCAGTATAACCTACCGTTCCATCCATGTCTATCTCATGAGATATAAAATCTTTACCCAATTCATTGGAGGGAGATATAGGTCCCAGCCATCTAATAATGATACCATTCTTATGTATGCCACAAAATCATAAATCATACATCATTGCATAACCCATGTAATAAAATGGGATTCTTAAACATCATGCCATCATAATCCATAAACAATTGATATCATTTCATCATAAGAAAATTGAAAACATTTAAATCATAGAGACATTTTACTTTAAACATACATATCAAATAACTTCATCTTATATGGAAAATAGTTTTGAAAAAACACTTGAAATGAATTCTTGAGGAAAATATCCTTTCTTCTTTAAAAACATTTTTCCTTTCTTAACATGTCATAAAACATTAAACTAAAAGAAGTTGATTAAAAATAAACTTGAAAACATGTAAATTAAGCTTCTTGGAAATAATGTTTTAAAAATCCATTCATGCCGTATAAGTTAAAAAAAACATTCTTCTCATACTTTTGTCGGAAAAGTCAAAAAGTACCTCTTACGAAAAATGACAAAATATTCCATTCATATCTTTTACTAAAAACTCACCGAAGGGTAAAAATGGATTTAAACAATTGTAGGTGGATGGAAATAATATTACATATTTAGGGAACATGTATTTGGATGATAAAATACACCCCAGTAAATGCCAAAATATAAACAATCTTGGATAAAAATGAGATTGTGATATTTCCCTTACCTTAAGTCCGATTTGCTTCGTAAGTGTCCGAACCTCCTGTATAATGATTTAAATAATGTCATTAACTTATTAAATAATCATATTCATTGTTATGTTATCATATATGGTTCACTTATGACTTTATATTACCCGTTCTTTTGTAAATTCCATGTTAAAGAAGCGTTTTGGGTAAAATCGTTTCATTTATCGTAGGTGTTTGGACTTGTTGTTCTTGACATTATTATTACTTATATCATGATTCCTTACTTCCAGAATATAAAACATGATTTATATATCATATATATTCAGTATATATATATATATAATAGATAGATAAATGAAATGAAACACACCGTTCATGGAGACGGTAGTCCGTACGTACGCATGAACGTTGTTTTCCTTTCCTTATTGTCTTGAATGGAAGTAAGTAGATGACATACATATAGACAAAAATCCATTAGTTTTATAATTTCATATATTTCATTATTATTTCTTATATATACTTTGTAATCGTTCTTAAATGGTTAACATGGAGAATGAATCTCATCGCGTCGTGGAGACGGTAGTCCGTACGTACGCACAAGCGATGATATCGTTCTCATGATCGTGAACTTGTGTTGAAGTGCATGTATACTATTTAAGTATCAATATAACTTTATAATAATAATATATAGTTACTCATTACACCATTATACACATCCAATAAAGGTGGTGGCATAAACTAGATTACACCTCGGCGTGGAGACGGTATTCCGTACGTACGCACGCACGGTGATTTCCTTTTTCCGTAAGATGGATTGAAGGTTAATTAGAGTTGTTTCATATTTATAATAACATATCAGTATATAAGAAATACTTATGTTATTACTTTATCATGAAACAACTAAATAAGAAGAAGTTGAAGAAGAAAGAAATTGAAAAAGATCGGTAATGGATATTACCTCTTTTTGACGCGCCTTCACTTAACCTCCACTTAAAGAACTAAGGATGGTCTTTGAAGAAGACCAGGACCTCTAGGATGATACTAGGGAAGTGGAGAAGAGATTTGGGCAGGGGTTGGCCGAGCTTGAATGCTCAAATTGGTGTGAGGAGGAGAGGGAGGAGGTGCCCTTTTATAAGGGAGGAGAGGGGTACCTTTGGAATAACAAAAAATATTATTTTATTATAAAGTCAAGTTTGGTTTTAAATAGCTCAAAATTGATATATTTCGAAGAAAAGGTGGGGATGGGTCGCAATATTTTAATCAAATAGAATTTATACAAGTTTAGGTTCCTATTTTAACCTTATCATTTAGATTTAACATTAAGTTAAATAATTGTACTTTTACCGTGTCTTCTTGTGTTCTTACACTATAAGGTTAATAAAAATACTATAAGAAGACAAACGAACCCCAAGTTGTTTATTATTAATATATATAACCTTATCTAAGTCATTTGGCTGATCCGTAGATTTTTAGGAATAAAATAACAATTAATAATATAATATTTGTTTTAAAAACTATTTTATGTCAATTTTGACACTATTTAGTAATTGATTTTTGTGAAAATCATAACAGAATGATAATTTCTAAAAAAGTTAATTAAATAAATACTAACATGTCATATTAACCTAGAAAATTAGTGTAATTCATAAAAAGTCTCAAATTATATTTATTTGGGTATTTATAACATCAATTATGTCAATATTTCATTAATAAGATAATTACTGCATCATCGTTGTGTCATAATTAAATTATTTAATGTCTAAAAATTACAAATAAAATACCATTATGTAGGAAATACTTTTAGCTTTCTAATTAATATTTATAGTCTAATTTATCTTATGTATAACCCTGTATTAAAAAAGTTTTAGTAAATAAACATTTATTTTACCTCTTTTAACCCTTCTTTAAATAAATTAATAATAAATGTCCTAATCTAATCCAAGTGGGCCTAAATTGTCATATTTTATTCCTATGTTTGTTTTTGGTCAAATTAAACTTGTCCAATAGAATTAGGACATGTTTTAGGGTAATAATAATATCATTTCTACCCTTAATTACCCTATTTACTTTTTACCGTGGTAAAAAAAAGTAAAAAGTTACTATTCACCAAAAATTATTTTCATCTCATTGAACCACATTTTAGTCCTTGATATTAACTGTGTGTCTCGGATTTTCGAAATTCCACTCATAGAAGCGGTAAAATTAAGTTTTATGAATAATTCAGTTTTTTAACTACCACATAGTGGTTTCACTATTCATCAAAAATTGAATGTTTTCATAAAAATACTAAAATTTCACCCTAGGCTAATTTCAATATTCCGAATCCAAAAATGAATTCCATTTTGAAAAATTAAATTTACAAAATTTCAAAAAGTGGTTATTACTATTCATAACGGCTAGTTTTAATAATATTTTAATAGCGTATTGTTGTTTAGTGAAACTCGTTATTGCGTACTACACACGTTATCGAGGAAGGTCGTGATTGCGTGTAATGCAAGGAAAGTCATGGATGCGTGTTGTGCAAGATCCTTTTGGTGTAGCCTACAACACAAGACATTAGTGAAATTAAAAAGAATATTTTTTATAAAATCTTGGGTTGTTACATTCTACCCCCCTTAAAATAAATTTCTCCCTTGAAATTCATCGGGGTTGTAAATGGTTTAATATTGGATAGTTTCTTTAATAGAAACCCACATCGTAAAAAGGAATACCAAAACCAAACTTTAAAAACGAAAGTATGAAACGTAACGGTTACCCAAATAAACTAATCACTAGGTTTCCACATAGGTGAAAATATGGATATGGAAGAAAAATCTAACCATCATGTTCTGATGGAGAGTGGTAGAGAACATGGCTATGGAAAAGCCAAAAATCACAAATCCATAAAATTGTGACGATCTAAGGTACCATCTGATTAATCAGATATAAGAGCACTAGGACAACATTTTTGGTTTTCAAGATCGTTTCCCTAAAGTTGAAGAGTTTGAATTAGAATAAATACTTACTTTAATTTGGTACAATCTCACTGTTGTTCGTGCCTTGAACAATTTCTACTTCATCTCTTAAATAAATGAAGTTGAATTTGTTATTCGTGAAGTGTTAGCATATCATGTGATAGAATGACGGGTCATTCCATCTGTCTCAAACAAAAGGTTTGCAAAAGTTATTAAATATACATAAGTCATTCTATAGTGAGATTAATCATATATGGTTCCTAAAATGGACTTATACTTCATATATCATACTGTGTAATATAATAAAACTAGTTTCTACTACACAGGGACTTCCTGTAAGCCAGTGGTAGGCGATAAAGGCCAGTCGCACTTCGGTTGTGGGTTCGATTCGCACAGCCTTGTCCGATGCGATGGGCTGTCGCCCGTCCTGCAGGTTGTCCTTTTTCTAATGCTATATTACAATAACATCCCATCAATAATATCGAAAAATGTTTTATCCTAACTTATGTCTAACATATTCCATTCTAATCTTTAGGCTTATCTAAAATACTTCGGTCCAAGCTCATAGTATAAAGAAAATGATTACTTGAAATGTCATAGAACAATCACGTGAATGCCATCATTTATCCCCCATATATCATAAGATATATCTTGTTGGTCAAATGTGAATACCTTAATCATGTATTCTCTTGAAGAATGAATACCCATTGAACCTTAGTGAAAACATGAATGCAGTTAAAAGTTAACACTTTCCACATACCAAAATCCAAAAATTCTATATACTCAAACCATGATATAACCTTCTCCTTATATCATTCATGAGCTCATGAATACTATCAAACATTTAATTTTCTCCTTATCCCTTCATTATGCGCATATCATCTACATTTGAAAAATATCTGAATAACCTTTCATGGATACTGGTAACATTAATCATACACTTTCAAAACTCAAGGAAAGGAAACAGTGTAACAATCCTTAAATGTATCTTTATTCCATAGTACCATGAGATTACTTATACAACATTACACATGATAAACATGTAATCATTCCACTACCTATTGACCGAGCTTCAACAATTCTTTCATCTCGCATATCATTTGTAGTCTCTTCATCATCATCCACATAAATACTACCCATACGACCATACTGATTCTCTTCATGAGACTTTCCCTTAGGGAATTGGTTTGCATAATGCCCGTACACTCCACATTTAAAACATCTAACCATTGTTGATGTCATAGAAATACCATTATCCTCATCCCTGGTGTTAACTGAACCTTTTCCTTTGCACTTACTGGCTTTGTGTCCTTATTTTCCACACCCAAAGCATCTTCCAGTTCCATTGAAACGTTCTCCTTGATGCCTCTTCCCACATGATTTACATAGGGGAAATTGAACTATCTTTCCTCTATGATCATCATGAAAATCCATCTTTCTCTTGTTAGCCGAGTCAGGAAACTTACCAAATTTTACTTTATTGATCAAATTATGAGATTGCTGATTCGGAATAATAATGATGTTTGGACTTCCAAATCCCATTTCATTTGTTTGCTCATGAAAAATATCATTCCATTGTCCATCATATCCTCCATTATCGTGAATCACCTTGTTTCCAGCCATTTTCTAAAACCCAAAAAGAATATTGTTAGAGGCAAAAATCATAATAAAGGGGGAGTAACTTCAATATCTATCATCTTAGGTTAAATTCTATGATCGTTACCATAGTTCTAGGACTATCCTATACGTATACTTATCCTTAGGGACATCCCTAGACATACCTTAGAAATATCTCTAGGGATCTCACTAACGTTCTCACATCGTAGTTTACAATGGTTGACTAAACCTTTCCTCTGATACCAACTGTAGAGACGCAAAGCCTGACATACATTGACATTACATTACATTTGCGGAATACTTAGTACATAACAAAAACACAAACACAAGGACCGTAATAGTTTAGTGTCTTTGGAAACTCGGAATATAATCTTCTAATCATGGTGAAAGATATCCAAAATCTCCCATAAAGATCTTCTTTTTTTACCTAAAACCTTTATTTATATCCCGGGGAAAAGAAAACATAAAAGGGTGAGCTCAAATGCTCAGTAAGGGTAAACAAAAGAAATATCAATCAAATAATATACATAAGCACATAACTTTTGGAAATCTTAACCTAAAAAAGAGATCATAATTTCATAACATGGGGTAAATCATGGAAGTGAAATGTAATCACAATAATCATAACGTAAAACATGAAACTTTGTGGCATTCACACATAATCATAGAGAATCATTTCTTGTTAGTCAAGACTCATTGCCAAGACTATCTTAGTGGACAAAGTCCCTTTCTGAACCGAGTCACCCTCGTTTCAGTCCTGTTTCACTGAACCGGTATAACCTACCATTCCAGCCATGTCTATCTCATGAGATATAAAATCTTTACCCAATGCATTGGAGGGAGATATAGGTCCCACCCATCTCATAATGATACCATTCTTATGTGTGCCACAAAATCATAAATCATACATCATTGCATAACCCATATAATAAAATGGGATTCTTAAACATCATGCCATCATAATCCACAAACAATTGATATCATTTCATCATAAGAAAATTGAAACCATTTAAATCATAGAGACATTTTACTTGAAACATACATATCAAATAACGTCATCTTAGATGGAAAATAGTATTTAAAAAACACTTGAAATGAATTCTTGAGGAAAATATCCTTTTTTCTTTAAAAACATTTTTCCTTTCTTAACATGTCATAAAAAGTTAAACTAAAAGAAGTTTATTAAAAATAAACTTGAAAACATGTAAATTAAGCTTCTTGTAAATAATGTTTTAAAAATCAATTCATGCCGTATAAGTTAAAAAAACATTCTTCTCAAACTTTTGTCAGAAAAGTCAAAAAGTACCTCGTACGAAAAACGAAAAAAGATTCCCTTCATATATTTTACTAAAAACTCACCGAAGGGTAAAAATGGATTTAAACAATTGTAGGTGGATGGAAATAATATTACATATTTAGGGAACATGGATGTGGATGATAAAATACACCCCAGTAAATGCCAAAATATAAACAATCTCGGATAAAAATGGGATTGTGATATTTCCCTTACCTTAAGTCTGATTTGCTTCGTAAGTGTCCGAACCTCATTTATAATGACTTAAATAATGTCATTAACTTATTAAAGAATCATATTCATTGTTATGATATCATATATGGTTCACTTATGACTTTATATTACCCATTCTTTTGTAAATTCCATGTTAAATAAGCGTTTTGGGTAAAATCGTTTCATTTATCGTAGGTGTTTGGACTTGTTGTTCTTGACATTATTATTACTTATATCATGATTTAATTACTTACAGAATATAAAAAATGATTTATATATCATATATATTCAGTATATATATATATAATAGATAGATAAATGAAATGAAACACACCGTTCATGGAGACGGTAGTCCGTACGTACGCATGAACGTTGTTTTCCTTTCCTTATTGTATTGAATGGAAGTAAGTAGATGACATACATATATACATAAATCCAGTAGCTTTATAATGTCATATATTTCATTATTATTGCTTATAAATACTTTATAATCATTCCTAATTGGTTAACATGGAGAATGAATCTCATCGCGTCGTGGAGACGGTAGTCCGTACGTACGCACGAGCGATGATATCGTTCTCATGATCGTGAACTTGTGTTGAAGTGAATGTATACTATTTCAGTATCAATATAAATTTATAATAATCATATATAGTTACTCATTACACCATTATACCCATCCCATTAAGGTGGTGGCAGAAAATAGATTACACCACGGTGTGGAGACGGTATTCCGTACGTACGCACGCGCGATGATTTCCTTTTTCCGTAGGATGGATAGAATGTTAATTAGAGTTGTTTCATATTTATAATAACATATCAGTATATAAGGAATACTGATGTTATTACATTATCATGAAACAACTAAATAAGAAGAAGTCGAAGAAGAAATAAATTGAAAAACATCGGTAATGGATATTACCTCTTTTTGACGCGCCTTCACTTAACCTCCACTTAAAGAACTAAGGATGGTATTTGAAGATGACCAGGACCTCTAGGATGATACTAGGGAAGTGGATAATAGATTTTGTCATGGTTTGGCTGAGCTTGAATGCTCCAATTGGTGTGAGGAGGAGAGGGAGGAGGTTCCCTTTTATAAGGGAGGAGAGGGGTACCTTTGGAATAACTAAAAATATTATTTTATTATAAAGTCCATTTCGGTTTTAAATAGCTCCAAATTGATATAATTCACAGATAAGGTGGGTATGGGTCGAAATCCTCTAATCCAATAGAATTTAGACAAGTTTAAGTTCCTATTTTAACCTTATCATTTAGATTTAACATTAAGTTTATAATTGTACTTTTACCGTGTCTTCTTGTGTTCTTACACTATAAGGTTAATAAACATACTATAAGAAGCCAAACGAACCCCAAGTTGTTTATTATTAATATATATAACCTTATCTAAGTCATTTATCCGAACCTTATATTTTTAGGAATAAAATAACAATTAATAATATAATATTTGTTTTAAAAACTATTTTATGTCAATTTTGACACTATTTAGTAATTGATTTTTGTGAAAATCATAACAGAATGATAAGTTCTAAAAAAGTTAATTAAATCAATACTAACATGTCATATTAACCTATAAAATTATTTTAATTCATAAAAAGTCTCAAATTATATTTATTTGGGTATTTATAACATCAATTATGTCAATATTTCATTAATAAGATAATTACTGCATCATCGTCGTGTCATAATTAAATTATTTAATATCTAAAAATTACAAATAAAATACCATTATGTAGGAAATCTTTTTAGATTTCTAATGAATATTTATAGTCGAATTTATCTTATGCATAACCCCATATTAAAATTTTTTTAGTAAATAAACTTTGATTTTACCTCTTTTAACCCTTCTTTAAATAAATTATTAATAAATGTCCTAATCTAATCCAAGTGGGCCTAAATGGTCATATTTTATTCCTATGTTGGTTTTTGGTCGAATTAAACTTGTCCAATAGAATTAGGACATGTTTTAGGGTAATAATAATATCATTTCTACCCTTAATTACCCTATTTACTTTTTACTGTGGTAAAAAAAAGTAAAAAGTTACTATTCACCAAAAATTATTTTCATCTCATTGAACCACATTTTAGTCCTTGATATTAACCGTGGCTCTCGGATTTTCAAAATTCCAGTCACAGAAGCGGTAAAATTAAGTTTTATAAAAAATTCAGTTTTTTAACTACCACTTAGTGGTTTCACTATTCATCAAAAATTGAATGTTTTCAGAAAAATACCAAAAATTTCACCCTAGGCTAATTTCGATATTCCTAATCCAAAAATGAATTCCATTTTGAAAAATAAAATTTACAAAATTTCCAAAATTGGTTATTACTATTCGTAATGGCTAGTTTTAATAATATTTTAATATCATATTGTTGTTTAGTGAAACTCGTTATTGCGTACTACACACGCTATCGAGGAAGGTCGCAATTGCGTGTAATGCAAGGCAAGTCAAGGATGCATATTGTGCAAGCTCCTTTTGGTGTAGCGTACAACACAAGACATTAGTGAAATTAAAAAGAATATTTTTCATAAAATCTTGGGCTGTTACACTTCGTAAGAATATGATTAAGAAAGAATGATATAGAATAGAAAGTAATGGTGAGAAACCCAAACTATATAAAATCTATTTTGTTTTAAATAAAAAAGGTGTAATTTGAAACTACTGAAGAATAAAAGGTCATAAAACTAAAAACTATTATTTAAGAAATACCAAAATTTGTGAAATTAAAAAATCCATTATTTCCAACAGTGTATTTGACTTAAATGATTATAGAAAAACAAAGAAAATCTAGTTTCCCAATTCACGTCTAGCTAACACTAATGGACCCAAGAGAATATGGGTACTAAAAAACCATTGTTTAAATGACTTTGTAGGAATATGGTCATAGATGAAAAAATTAAATATGGTAAATGGATAGTGACTGCTCTAGGAATATGAGTGTGAAATCACAAAACATTAAAACCTTAACTCAAAAGGATGGTGGTTTAGTCACCTTTGATGATAATGAAAAAGGAAAAAATCACTAGTATTGGAACTTTTGGAGATCCAGAAGCTGCCTCAATCACTAAATTACTTTATATACAAGGATTGAAACACAAACAGATAAGTATTTCTCAACTTTGGGATAATGGTAATTGTGTTGATTTTTCCAACAACAGATGTTCGGTTTTTAAAGATAAATTTCCTTAATTTAGAGCACCCAAAATTGAAAATTCTTATATGCTAAACTTAAATTCCTTGTATAAAAAAATGGTTTAATTGATAAAACAACTGAATCTTGGATATAGAACATAAGATTTGGACATTTCAATGTTTATTCTTCAAATATGTTTTATAACAAGCAATTATTTTATTGATTTTCCTAGTCTTAAATTTGACAGTGAACGATTCTATGATGCATGTCAAATTAGAAAGAAACATAAATCATCCTTCAAATCAATTAAAAAAATTTCTACATTTAATTATTTATAAGTTATCTGTATGGATCTATATTATCCTTTAGGATTTGCAATTTTAGATGGTAAATAATATGTATATGTTTTAGTTGATGACTATTTTAGATTTACATGGATATATTTTCTAAAATATTAAAATGATGCTTTTACTATATTTGAATGTTTTTGCAATGTTGTTCAAAACAAAAAACATTTTAAAACATTTTCATTAAGAAGTGATCATGGTGGCGAATTTTAGAATCATAAATTCAATTCCTTTTTCACAAATCTATGTATTAAGCACACCTTAACTGCACCAAAAACACCTCAAAAAATGGAATTGTTGAAAGAATAAATATAACTATTCAGGAAATGGGATGGAATATGCTAAATGAATATACTCTTCCTACCTATTTCTGGGAAGATGATATAAGAACATTTTTCTATATAATGTATAGAGTTTTAATGAGACAAATTTTCAAAAAGACACTCTATGAAATTTGGAATAACATAAAACCTAATATAAAATACATTAATTGTTTTAGATAATAGGATTATATCTTGAACACAAAGTACAATCATGGTATGTTTGAACAAAAATATGATGAAAGCATTTTCTTAGGATATTTTGTTACCTCTGAAACTTATAGAGTTTTTAATAAAAAATCAAGGATTGTTGATGAATCAGTTAATGTGAAATTTAATGAATATGACCCTTTTGACAAAAGAAAATATCAAATTGATGAATCTTACCCTAATGATAGCATGAGGCTTAAAAACCTGAAAGATGATTTTGAAAATGATGTAAACAAAATTCAGTCCAATTCAGATGAACATCACACTAATGAACCTAATAGTGTTTTACCTATACAATATAGAACTCCAAAGAATCACCCTTTAGAAACTGTTATAGGAGACCTAGACACATGAATAGAAACGAGAAGAAATATAGAAATCTAGTTTAGATTTCTTCCATTTATCCCAATTAGAATTTACGTCAATAAATTAATCCTTAGTTGTTGAAATTTGGATGATAACAATGCAAGAATAACTAAACCCATTTAAAATAAATGTTATTGGAAATTAGTTACAAGACCAATGAACTACTTTTAATTATTTTAGATGGATATTAAATCTACCTTTATAAATGGTTATTTAATAGAGGAAGTCTATATAGAGTAACCTCATGGTTTTGAAAATTATCAAAAACTAGATTTTGTTTTTAAACTTACTAAATCTCTTTATGTACTTAAACAAGAACCTATAGCATGGCATGAAAGATTAAGTTAATTTCTGTTGAAAAATGATTTTTCTTTTGGTATGGAAGATTCAATACTTTTTCTGAAAAATATAAATTCTAATATTGTATTGGTTCAAATGTATGTTTATGATGAAATTTTTGGATCGAGAAATAAAAAAACTATGTCTTATGTTTTGAAAATTAAGGAAAGAAGAAATTGAAATGAGTATGACGGGAGAACAAAATTTCTTTCTAGGACTTAAAATCTATCAAAAATATTTTGGATTTTTTTTATTAAAATAAAATTCATTACTGATTTACTAAAGAAATTTTTATTTGAAAACAGCAAGATATATAAAAATCCAATGTGTACTAATATAAAACATTATTTGGATAAAACTGGAAAACCAGTAGACAACAAGTTATATAGAGGTATGATTTTTAGTTCATTATATATTACTGCTAGAAGGCTAGATATTATGTACTCAGTATGTATTTGTGCATGATTTCAATAGAATCATAAGGAATATCATCTTACAGCAATAAAAATATTATTTAGATATTTAAAAGGATGTGTTTTTCAATATCTTATTTATCCAAAAAAAATTAATTTTAATTTAATTCTATACTCAGATGCCAATTTTTGATGTTTTATATTAGATAAAAAATGAACCAAAGGAACCTATCTCTTTATAGGAAAATATTTAGTGTTATGTTCTAGTAAGAAACCACTCTCAGTTGATTTTTCAACAACTGAGGTAGAATATGTATATGCAGGCAGTTGTTGTGCACATTTTTTGTGGATGAAAAAAACTCTTACAAAACCGCTCATTTTTTCCAAACCATTTGAACTACCGAAACCCTTTACCTCTTTCGTCTTCCTTTGCTCGCACATTCGAAACCATAAAACCTCAAAACTTTATTTATTTTTGAAAGAAATATATAAAACAAATAGAATCAAAGAAGGTGAACCCAGGGATGCGAACTGTCAATGTTCAACTGGATGAAAAATCTTTCAATGAAAAGTTATTGATCTAGAATGGCTTTATCTGATAAACCTGATGCTGAATAAAGTGTTATCGTTTCAAGGTATTGAAATGAAATTTAGTGAGGAATACATTGAATTTTTATATGAATTTGAGTTGAGAAGTTTCTTTAAATTTGTGTAATTTATTTTGGGAGATACAGAATATTCTATAGTTGTGATGATCAAAGATGGGGATTATCCATCACTAATATTGAAATAGAAAAGATCATGATCTTCCCTTATGAGGGAGTTTTTCATTTTGATATGAAGTAAAACACGGATAAAAATTATTAATATGAGGATATAATGTCTTTTCAATTTGGTTATACTAACATAAGAAAAATATTGGAAAAAAATTTAAAACCAGATCAAAAAAATTTTGTTACGTTTATTCAGAGCAGAATATCCACAAGGATGTCTGAGATAGAGAAGATTATTTTTATAGATATGTATATAATGTATCTATTTTTAAGTGACATAAAGAATAATTTTCCAAGATAAATGATTAGATATTTGAATTACAACAGTCAACTAGAAGCTCGAATGAATTTCTATCCATATGAATTTTTTTTCAATGTTGTTGTTTATGAAATACATGGTATGAATGATTGATATGAGAGTCAGATTCCATCATAGTAACATGTTGAATACTGGAACATTAATAAGGCTTAGATTTTTTGGGATCAATATAAAAGTTAAAATCATGCCTATTGGAGCTGAAGAGAATCAAGAATCTACTTAGGGGGAGAAACCTGCAAAATCTAAAGACGGTATTGCTAAATCCAGAATAAGGGAAGTTTCAAAGACATCAAGAAGAATCAAATTTGAAATAGAAGATGAACCTGCTAGAGAAGAAATTCATGGAAAACTTCTTAGTTCAAGGAAAAGAATAGTTGTTCATGAACCTTCTACAGAGACAATTCTTGAAACAAGAGATATTTTATGTTATAAGTTTGTGAGAGAATCTGTTCAAGAAGAAAGACAATAGGAATCTACTTCTCAAGAATAAGTGAAAGTTTTTCCTTAGTATGAGGAAGATACAAGAACTAAGGAGGTACCTCATATTGAAAAATCAAAAGAAATGGATATTATAGATCAATATGTGGATCATATTGACTTTGTACATCATATTCAAGATAATATTCCATAATATATTTTTTAAGAAGAGCACATGTCTTTGTAAGGTGAGATTGAAGATCAACCTTATCAAGAAAAATTCTCTGAAATTCATACATATATTCTGAATAAATCTTTTTCAGTTGAGATTTCTAGAGAAAAATTTGTTAAAAAACTAGTGAGAAAAATGAATAAGGAAAATCAGATGCTTAATCATTACCACTGATCTTGGTAAATCCAATTGTGAATCAAGAATAGTGTGATTTAGATTCTATGTTGGATCATGTTGAGGAATTTGTTATAAAAATTAATAGAGATAAAGCAATGAATGTGGATTTAATAAAAGAGTTATAGAAAGAGAAACAAAAATTTAAAAATCTGAAAGATAGTTCAGGTTCCAAATAATAGGTTGATGTTCTTAAAAATGAATTGTTTGAAGAAGTTGAAAAATTAAAATATAAAGTTGTATTGAAATAATATTTGGACGAAATGAAAAGTTTTATGGAGAAACTGTTTGCAACTGTCATAGGAAGTCATGCAAGTACATTAGGTACATCACCTGATTTGATCAAAAGATTCCATGCCATTACCACTGTTATGAGGAACATGAATGATAGGTTTTAGGATTTATTGTGTAATAGAACTCCTTTTTCTATTCTGTTGGACAATCAAAAACACCATATTGATCATCTTACCTCAAGTGGACTTGGGATTATAGAATTAATGATCAGATTCACTGAGAAGCTCAATCATTTTATGGTGAAAAAGAGATAATGCATGAATTTTTCAGAGTGGATCTCATTGAAGATATTCATTTTACTTAAGAAGGAAAAGATATGATCATTTAGCTGGGAGATGGTGTAATGAAGAGATTATGGTTATAATTGGTAGAGTTGAAGGATGTTATTCAGAATCGTTAAGATACCCTTTTTCGAACCTTTTATCCCAATAAACTTGATTTATGATCGTTCATGTTCTTGTATGTTGTTTTATCAATGAAATATCTTGTATATCATATTTTATGTTTTTTTAATTTGTTTTTGTCTATGTTAGACTATCTAAAATAAATCTATATTCTTTTATTAATAAATAGTTTCTCAAAACAATTTCTTATAAGTTCAGTGATACATTAAAAAGTTTTATATTTGTTCTTCAATAATTATTTATGACAACACAAAAATGGGAGGAAATTTGTATAAACACAACATTTTATAAAGGAAGATAAATTTTCTTTTAAATGTACATATTGAAAGAATTATTTTAAATAAAGAACCTTTAGAGAGAAATTCGGATAAATAAGTATTGTATATTTTCAAAGAATCATTTGGAATTAAAAAATAAATATTGTTTTTATCCTTGAAAAATTATAAATTATATGTAAATAATTTTATGGGTTTGGTGACCATAAAAAATGGGGAGATTGTTTCACATGTTGTTTCAAAAATACTATATAATTTTATGATGATTTGGATGCTCACAAATACCCTTATTTGTTACTCTAATGATATTACATTATGTATATTTCATGAAATTACTATTATTTATATTCCATATTTTGGAATAATATTAATGTATATGATTCGTGTGAAATATTTGTCGAAGTGTCTGAAAATATATTTAGCATGTTCTGGAAACACTTTTTATATTGTATGTTGGAGAGCATAGCGTAAATATTATATCCTACATTTATTTTATAGGAGTTCAGAAAAGTATGGTTAATCAAACATACCTTGATAGAAAAGTATGGTAGAAGAACCTTATGTTGAAAAGAAAAGAAAAATTATGGATCATATACCATATGTTTGAAAGTCGATGACAAAATTATGGATCATAAACCTTACGTTTATAATCAACCATAGGTTTGGAATCCTATGTTTGACATCTTTAAGCATTAGAGATTTGGAGTTTCGAATTTATCGTAGAACATTATTTTAGGGAATATTAGGGTAATTTCAAGTTCAATTAAAAGACTGTTTTTAAAAGGAATCTTTGACTGATTTAAATCTATATATACAAGATTCAAGGGATAAATTTAAGAGTAGTATTTTGTGCCAATTTTTAAGGGAAGTTAAAACCACTTTTTTATTCAACCATATTTTGAATATTGTGACTTGTCAGATGAATTTGGTGAATCTGAATTTATGAATAAGGTGCTTTCCTTTATTCTATATATTCTTTGTAACCGAATTATGTAGATGAAACTGGTGACACGATATCTCTTTAATTCATTGTGATTAAAAATATTCAAATATGGAGATATTTGAGTTTCACAAAAAAATCGATTCACTAATTCTTTAAGGAGATCTTTTTTAGATCTGTTGCTACAAAGAACAACCAGATTTTGTTTTATATCAGAAAATGAAATGGTGAATTTTTAATTGTTCTACATTAGAGATATATTGTGAATATAATTCTGATTTGTTTTTGAATATATTTCAAGATCAATTACAACCGGATCGATTAAGAACTTCTCTTATCTAAAGAAAAAACTTTTTGAAGACAATGATCCATTTACTATCAGTTGCGTACTACTGCAACTATAAATATTAATGGGAAGTATTTTTCAAAACAATACTCTTTTATTTTGAGTATTAGTTTCTCATACTAAGATGTTTTATGGGTTTTTTTTTTATAACCGGAAGACTCTATTTTAGCCTTAAGCTCTAAAAGTGTCAACTGCTAGCACTCAGTTGTGGATGGTCTCGTGAAAAGAGGACCGACATTTAAAAAAATCCAAGCTTATGGAGAATAGAATTGGTGGAGTGGACTAGGGGATCTTTGTTCCCCGAACTAATATAAATCTTTCTATACTGATATCTTTTTATTTACACTACATAAACAATCTGATAAAGATAAAATGACAGAATTGATTATCATCATGATTTCTTGAGATGTTTTTAATATTACAATTCACCCACTCTTGTGTATATTTCATTGTATATTTCATTATAAATTTCATATAACACGATCCAACAACTTCAGGAATGATTATAAAATTATTCATTCTTGTAGTATGACTATGTCATGGATCATGTGACCATATGTTATATGGTGAAACTGCATAGTAGAATAGTGAGGCCACATGAAGGGGTCATGTGACTAAACATTGGAATCATGAAACTATATAAAGGGTTTTGTGATGTCACATTGGAGGAAAGTGACAACAAGAAGGGTCTATATGATAAAACATTGTATTGGGATGCCACATGAAGAAAAAGTGATAAAAAATGATGTAAAAGTGACCTTGAATCGTACGGTAGATGAAGTTACTTTGAATAAATATAGAGATTCAAAGTAAGGTGTTGTCAAATGTTTAAATATCCTGATAGTGATTATCACGATTTTGGAAAAGGGGTCTCCGGGATGAATAAAAAATGAATAATAATTTAGTAAGATCCAGTGAAACTGTTTTTTCACACCAAAGAAAATATGAATAAAAAGATGTGTTGTACATATTATTTTTCACATGAAGAAAAAGGTATACTCGCAAAGTTGGCTGTGATGTTCACCATCAAGAAGACATGTTCAATTCTTGTTAAAGTTAATGTTTAATAAGGTACCATAACAAGAATATTTTCATGAATAGAAGATGAAATGTTACATTTCATATATTCATATACACATGATGATTTCCTATAGTGGTTTCTGAAATTATCTTGGAAAGATGTTCATACTGTTTTGATGGTTTTTATAAGGAATAATTCAAAGATTGAAGTTAGAATGATCCCATCACTATTCAATAAATGCATTGATTCATACTTGAGGATTTAATTTGAAATATATATTCATTTAAAGGATAATAAAGACACATTTTTCTTCATGTTTACATAGAGGTACAAATATTTATGGGACTGGTTTCTTTTAGAAGGTACTACAATGACCAGATCTAATATTTTTGGAGATTTGAATTCTAAATTATTTATATAGTGTTTAAAATATTTTAATAAGTTATAATGATATGATGTATCTATTTCTATATGATTTATATTATATAGTTGTTATAGATTTATCATTATATAGATTAGAAAAGAAAGAAAAAAAGTGGGAGAATTAAAAGAGTTTAGGATCTTACAATTATAAATTAAATTGAATAGGAATAAGATATATCATTCATAAGGGTAAGTGTGATGAATTAAAGTAGTAAAGAAACACATGTTGAATATTTTTAGTGAAGTTTCATTTGGTTGATTCAGAAATCTATTTTTCATGTTTTCTATGCAATGCACACATGCACTATCAACGTTCTATAGTGTAATTAATTTAATCAATATATTCTACTTTTTGTAAACATAAAATAATTGTTTTCTAGTAGAATATGGTATTTTTAATTGTTTTTAGATCATGATAAGAACTATCTACTATTATTTAGTAGTCAACCATGTAGATTTTTGTGTCCCTCTAGATGTTTTTTGGGTGTCCTATTTTAGTATAGTCATTACACTCTAACTAGAGCTGAAGGTTATTATAAATGAAAAAAGAAGGGGCCTTATTCACCCCACTCTTAATGGTTACATAGATCCAAAATTTTCCCTTAATTTGGTATCATAGGGAAGTAACTTATTTTAATCAAGGATTTTTAAAGTTTGATGAAGAGTTTCACTACCATAGATGTTCATATCACATTTAATAATAATGATATTGTGAAATTTCATGGGATACAATATCATATTGGGAATGAAAAAATTATACCCTATCTATTATATATTGTCTATGATATATTAAAAACTAATAAATATGGTTTGAATCCTCTTGATGTGAGTAATCCTTTAGTAGCTACATATTAGTGGATTCATAATAATGATTGATGAGAAAAAAAGTTATTCTTCCCCCTATCTCTCACTATCATTGAATGAAAATTTATATGGGTAAAAAAAATTGGCACTTCTAATATAATATAAGATAATTTAAAGAAAATTTTTGAAGGGAACATGAATGTGGAGAATGAAAAGGTACAAAATTTAAGATTGAGATATGATAATTTGAAAATGAGGGATGATTAATCTTTTGTTGAGTTATTCATAGGGGATAATGATATATTTAATTAATTAACATGTATTATTGAAAAACTAGATGACTGAAATATTTATAAAATTATATTTAGAGTTCCTACTAAGAGATTTTATTCCAAAGATTTATCTTTGGAAGATATTGATCTTGAAAAAAATCTTTATGGAATATTTTTATAGTATTCTAATTACATATAAGGTGATAAAAGATAATTTTATCAAAATAAAGGGATATAATGATCATGAGATCTCCTTCAATGAAACTAAGAAATAAAAGTCAAAGAATGTAATTTTTAAAATGTGGATTGGGGTTATGATTTAGAATATGAAATGGATAATAATTTTGATGAATTAGTATCTTTATTTTCAATAAATTTTAAAATAGTCATAAGGATGTATAAAGTAAACTTATAGTTGTAATTATTAAACAATTGATATATTGGAAATTTTATAGAATGTGTTCAAAGACTGAAGGAAGATAATGATAGGGAAGAAGAAGAAGGAAGTACAAGAAGAACCCATAGGTAGAAGGGGCAAAAATAAAATTATTATTTTTAATTAAAAAAAAGTTTTATAAATATAAACAAGAAAATTTCTTTTCAAAATGTGAGGAAGATGATGATAGTGCAGAAAATGATGAAGTTGAAAATTATAGTGTTGATGGTGTGGATAATTTTAGTATTTAAAAGCTAAATTATAAATATTTTTCAAGTACATCCTCCAAAGAAAATCAATAAGAAAATAATATGGATTTCATGCTAAAAGAAAATTGAATTAATTTATTTCAAAAAATTTAAATCTAGGGAAATAGAATAAAAACTGAAGGATAAATAATTTTAAATCGTAAAATAATTTACTTGATGAGGAGATGAACCTAAATATTTTTATTGGATAAAATATGAGGGATAATGATAAATAATTTTACCTTGAATAATAAAAACACATTGATGCAGAAAAAGGATTATCTATCTTCCAAAATTCAATTTTATAAGTTGGTGAAAGATATATTGAGTATAGAATGTAAAAAGAAAAGAAACAAATCACCCACATTGTTTAATAACAAGGCTTAAGATATTGGGAATTGGTTTCAAAATAATATATGATTACTGTGGTCCTTGCATATATCAAAACAAGAAAATTCAAAAATTATTGAATTTATTTGAAATAAAAAATTAAATAAAAACCACTACAACTCATGAATCTGATATGGATTAGAATAAGTGTAATATAAAACAATATTTTTTTATTATTTGAAAAATTCATTTTATAAAAGATTTTAATATTTATGGTCAAAATAATACTTGAATAAAGTTAGACAATTATGGAAAATACTCTGATTTCCAATGAAAATATGATTTTTTGGATATTATTGGTGATTTAGAGGATTTGGTTATAAAGATAACATATTCAAGTTTAATAATCAATAGTATAATGGATTTAGAAGGTCCTGGGTATAGATTTTGGGGAGATTCAACCCACTCAGAGAAGAAATAATAAAGAATGAAATGAAAACCCTATTTTTAATATTAATAATAGATTACACTTTCTTAAAACACTCTATGGTTGGTTGGATCATCCAATACACCTTGAAAAATGTTGTCTTATGATACTACCAACATAATAAAATTTTAGTGAAAAACTCAAAAACATAAGCAGAATGAAGAAAATATAAAATAGAAGGTAAATGTTGTTGAAAATACACTGAAGGATACAAAATGGAGAACAACAATAGATATTGGATAATAGATGTTCATCACACATTAATTAAAATTTATGTTGTTGATGAATATGAAATATAAAAAAATTTCTTTTGGAAATGATGAGTCTCTCAGAATCAAATTCATTTGACCTGCTATTATTGGAAAATAAAATATTCAATCCATAATTACTTTATTTTTTGATGGAATGAAGAAAAATTTAGTATTCGATATATTTTTAATAATTTAAATGAGGTTGTATTTAGAATAAATGTTTTTATTGTGAAAATTATTGATGATGGGGATACTATGAAAAGAGTATAAAAAAAGGGAAATATTTTCGTTTTTGGAGATACTCAATATTAATGTTAACAGAGTATTAATAAAGAATATAAACCATGGAATATAAGTATTGTATATATTTACCAAATAAGTGTTAAAAATTTAACTCATAAAGGAAGTGTTTGAGATGCTCTTGGTATGATAAGTACATATCAGTGTTGTTACATATATTAAAAAGGTAAATTTTCAAATTATTCACCAAGAAGTTTGAGATCATACATCTCATGCCATGGAGATTATTCATTTTGAAAATTTTCATCCCACAAGAATGAAATCATAAAATGGAGATATGTAATTTATTTATTTTATTTATAATTTGGAACATATTACATTCATTATGTTTTTATAACATAAATCAATGGCTTTCAAGATGTTTGTAACTTCTAGGAGAAGTGATGAAAAGGAATATGTGTACTATATAAAGAGTATCTAAACTGATAATGGTGTTTAATACATAAGTAAAAACTTTTAAGGTCATCTTCAAAATCACTGTATTGATCATGAGTTTAGTAATCCATAACATCCATAAGAAATTTTTATGTCTAAATAAAATAATATAATCTTGGTTAAGATGGAATATACCACGTTGATTAAACATGATACTTCTGGGTTTTATTGGAGAAAATATATTGGTGCAGTATTACAAATTTAAAATTAATACTTCTACATATGAAATTCAGATATGTTTCTACATGATATGTATTATATTAAGACCCTAATTGTGATGTACATAAGTGTATTTGGAATTCCCCATATTATAAAAAGCAATGGTGAAAATTATGAGAAGTTTAACCAAAGAGGTATTGATGGTATTTTCATTGGATAATTTCTAAATAGTATAGGATAAATATACTTTAATAAGGAAACATGATATCTTGTTCATTTAACTAATGTTAATGTTCTAGAACATTCTGATAGAAAGGTATCATAGTTTGTTAAATATATAATATTAATTGAAGATAATGTTGTTTCTATTAAACAATGAGATTAATTCTCAAACATAAATGATTATATATAAGTTTTATATGGTAATATTATTGATTCATCCATTTCAATTGATGAGAAAACGTTTTATTCACCCCATCCATATAAGAAGAAGTAGATGATGAAAAAAAATCATTGGAGATTATAGATAATAGGTTCAATCTGGAAGATCATTGAGGAAAACACATAATTACTTATTTTCACAAGATGAGGAAATAGATATTGAAGAAGAATTGGTTTATAATGAATGGATTGATACTATGAATGAATATCTAGATCAGAAAGAGAATAACGATACATTGGATTTTATACCCAAGCCTAATGAAAATAATTTCATTAGGACATTGTGGGTTTATATCAAAATAAATTTAATGAAATTGGAGAACTTGTGAGAAAAAAGAAAGGATGGCATGAACATTTTATTAATACATTGAAGGAGTGGACATTGATGAGTCATTTCCCCCTATTTCAAGTCTTGAAACCATTAGAATATTTCATTATATTTCAATAAAAATACAATAAATGATATACCAAATTTATGTCAGAACGTGCATTATCAATGCTGACTTAGAAGAGAAGTCATATATAAAGAAAACATGTGGTTTTTTTATTGGTAAAGGTGTGAATTGTGTTTTCAGGTAAAATAATGATTTATATGGGTTTAAAATGTATATGAGATTTTGGTATTATAAAATAGATATATACTTCAAGAATTTTAATTTTTGAAAAGGAATAGTGGACACTAATCTATATATCAAAATTTAAATTGAGGTCTCACTTATTGTTATAGATTCAATAGATGAAACCATATCTGATATAAATTATATAGAAATATGTGATAAATTTACTAAATATACTAAGGAGTTATTTGAAATAACTATGTAGGGAGAGCTAAAATACAATATTGGATTAAAAAACTCCTAAAATAAAGGCTATATTTTCCTTTCCCAAGACAATTATTCTAATGAACTCTTGGAAGGGTTTTTCCAGGAGGAATCGAAGCTAGTTTCCACAACTATTTCATTGGGAACTAAATTTTAAAAAAAAATAATTGTTGTAAGAATATAGATCTTAAACGTTTTATGTCTTAGAACATTAAGGATAGATTTTGTATATGAAATTACACTTGGTTCCATGTATTATAGTTTAACCATGGTATATTATATTATGGTTGTAAAAATAATTCTTTGTTATATTAATGGTACAATTGATTTCATGTTGAAATATGAAAACACATTAAATATTGATCTACTTGGTTGTACTGATACATATTGTAAATGATTTACTGATGAACGGAGATCCACTATAGATGGAGTTTTATTTTTGTGTGAATGGTGTGTGTTTGGGATCACTAATAAAAATAGTTCATTGACTATAAAACCTTTTATGGTATAATATGTTCATATAACTCATTCTACAACTCAATTTATATAGATAAAGACATATATAGAATTATTGAATGTTTGGGTGAAGTTATAACCTTTTCTTAGATGTGATAATCAAAACATAGTAATTTTTTCAAGGAATCATGTTCAATATTCTAGTATCAAAAGATATATTATTATATATAGATTTATAAAGGATCTTGTGAAAAAAATAAACTAAAAATGGATTTTCATTCAATAGTGTAATAAGTGGATAATATTTTCATTGAACAACATACAATGGATATATATAAGAAATTGAGGTTGATTATGGCTATACAACCTCATATTATACAAGGAAAATATTTGTAAATATGGTCCCCTCTATCTTATAGTCATTAGATGTTATATTCAAAGGGGACTAAAATAAGACAATATAAATCTGTCATTTAATATGTTCATTACCCATCAGTAGGGATCATATATTTAGTGGGAAATAATAAAAGGGTCATGTTGTGATGTCAACATGTGTACAATATATTAACAGATAGTTGAAGTTGGTGAAGGAACTATTTCTTTATAAGTTTGTGTGACTTTTGGATATGAATATGTAATGATGAAATAAGTTTGGAATTATTATTAACAAATGATTTATGGACAACATGGTTTTTGTATTCAATGATTCTTATTTCTTACACTAAGAAATATCCCATGATTTTAGAATTATTTGATAGTGACACATATCTTGAGTTTCAAAATATACTGATTTATATTCCTTGAATGAGAAAAAAATACAATGGGGCCGATTTTTTAGACAAAAATAGCTTTTCAATTGTTGGTTTACTGGTGAAATATGTGAAGAAGATAATGTAAAATAAGTAAAATTGTTCATGGTGATATATTTTGTTGTCAACTCATAAATAATTGATGATAATATTTGATCATATGTGAGATAAATTCAAGTGACTAGATGAAGAAATGTGTGACTGCATGATAACAACAATCAATCACAATAAGGTTTGTGCTACAAGACACCATGTGTTGTTACCATGTATTGGAGTTGTACGACCACATGAAGGGTTGTGTGGCCACAATTTGGAGTAGTGTAACAAAATGAAAAGTCTTGTAACCCTATATTGGAAACAATAGAATATATTAAGGGTAATATCATCACAAATTAGAGTAAAGTGTGTACAAGATGGGGCTGATAGACTGCACAATGTAATAATTTGAGACATACATAAAACAAATTGACCAACCATGAAGTAAGATCCATCACGAATCGAACGATAGATGGAGCTACTGTGAATAGATATAACAATAAAAAGTAAGGTGTTATCTAATTCTTATATACCATAATAATAATTTAAATTATTCGTGAGAAGGATTCTATAGGATGAATACATATGTTATAATAATTTATTGATATCCATTGAAACTATTCAAGCGTACAAAAGATATGATAACAAGAAAGATGTGTTATGAATATCGGTTTTTATAAGAAGAATAATGTATCCTAGACAAGTTGTTTGTAATGTTCACCCTTAAGAAGTGTTTTTTGATTCTTATTGAGGTAAAATTGAAAGAAGGTATCACGGAATGTTTTTCCATGATTGAGGGATGGCACATAATATTTCATGCATGCACATATGCATGATAATTTTATGATTTGGTTTTTGAAATTATCATGGAATGAATGTGGTATGGATTAAATGGGTTTTATATGGAATAATTATAGATTTTTTTTTCAGAATGATCATATCAATGTTCAATGAATTTATTGATTCATACATGAGGATTCGATGTGGAATAAATTTAGGTTTTAAGGACAATTAAGAAGTTGTGTTTATTTTACAAGTTTATATGAATTAATAAATAATTATGGGAGTGGTTTATTAATGAAGTTATTATAAAGACCAGAATATAAATTATTGGGGAACTGGATTCATATTATTTATAGTTTCATAATCATTTTAGTAAATAATAAATTGAAGACAAATCAATCACTTAACAATATATATTTTATATTTATTGCAGACCAATCAGTGTAGACATTATAAAAGTGATACTAGTTGAGAGAGAAAAAGAAGAGAAGATATTCTTGCTCCCTGCTGTGTAATAAATTTAAGAGGGAGAAGATCGTACTTGTATAAGGGAATGCGTAATGAATTTAAGAATCATAGTTAACCCTATTTAATTATATTAATGAATGATCATATTATTGTTGTAAAAATATGTTTTACCATTTTATCTATGTGAGGAGAAAATTCACTATCAAAGGACTACAGTAAAATAAAAGTGATGGATATAACATACATGTTGTAAACCATAATGGATTTTTTTCTAGTTGAATTTCATATCTTGGATTATTTCCATATCATAATAGTACTAACTATTCTTATTGAGTGGTGAACCATTTAAATAATTGTATTTTTTTGGGTGTGATTGAATGTTTTGATTCTACAAATTCATTAATCTCTAAACGTTGGTGATCATTGTTTTAAAGGAAGAAAACCTAAAAAGGAATACCACTCGTTAACCCACCCAATTGATACATAGATCCTAACTTGTCCTTTCTATAAGGCCCCAGCCTTAAACCTTACTTAATCTTGAGTTATTACAAGATTACACATTGGAGATCTTTTCAGGTTTAGAGTTTTAGAGAATTAGATCATGAAACTTGCATTACATTACATATTTACACAAAGTGGGTACATGAAAGACAGTATTCATTCTTCCCATCAACAGAAACATATTTAAAATAAAACATGGATTCTTTCTTGACACATCCTTGACATTGTCATCACATCATGTACCCTTCCCTTGACCTGTGAAAAACATTTCAAAAATTTGGGATGAGCATAAAAAGCTCAGTAAGGGATATAAAAATATGGAAAGGAATCATTAGTACATGTATACATAAGAATGAAATCATACTTTACCCATAAAACATAGGCACTTTAACATACCTCATAAAATCATAGAAATCATATGACATAAAGGTAACTTGAGGCATTCATAACATTCTTACGTAGGGAGTAACCCTCTTAGTTACGTTTGGAATACCCATCACAGTATATTCCCTAAATCTCTTCGGAGAAACCTTAACGTTTCACTCCTTCACGTTACCCAATGCATTGGAGAGCAATATCGGGCTCACCCGCCCTTAGTTTATCACAGAACCACCCGTTTTCATAACAATGCCCAAGAACCATAACATAAATGTATCACATAAAACATTCATAAAGGAAACATAACATTTCCACATGTCAACCACAATATAACATTTTAGTATATTGAAATAACGAATCCGTTTAAAAAGAAACAATTTCCAAAACCATTTAACACATTTAATAAAGAGATTTTTGAATCAAAGTGTCCCATACCACCTTGAAGATTTTAAAATTTTAAACCATTAATATCCATATAAATAAATCCTTAAAACCATTTTGAAAACATGGATATTAATAAGAACAAATCATTAAAACATTTAAAGTGATATTTTGGTTAAAGGGTTTTTACCAAAATTAGTGACACTTGAATACAATAATTGAGGAATAACATTTAATCAGAAATTTATAATATCATGAGAATAAATGGATTCATGATATAATATTTCAAAGGACAGTATATACACCATATAAGAGTGAATTGGTGCATAACAACAATGAAGTCTCATTAGAGATGTAAAATGTGATGAAATCCCTTATAAAGAAGGTATCCTTAAATTAAGGACAAATCAATCTCAAAAATATATGTGAAAAATATAAATACACCCAATATAAGTGGGTATTAAGTGTAAAACAATAAAAGTTCATTCACACATATTCAATGGATGACATATTCAATGACTACATGTTGAACCCAAAGAAATCGAAATTGGGTTAAAAAGTTCCCTTGACAGCCTAATGGCATCACATCAAAATGAGTTGATGAGAGATAAAAAGTGTATATCATCACTTGGACATAAAATTTACATCAATAAGGATATATGAGAACATATCCCAACATAACAATATGTAAATTAAAAGACCCAACAAAAGAAGTCTTTAAAAAAAAGGAGGGTGAAAGGTTCCCTTACCGACTTGGGTATCTTTCAAAACATACACCCCATGAAAGAAGGACAATAGATCATTGATGTAAATACTCATAAACTAAAGTATATTACACAAGGATTAGAATAATGGTCAGTACATACACCACTCAATGGAATTTTTGGAAAATGTAGCATATATCTCACGAGAATAAAAGTGAGATGAAAAAAATCCCTTACGAAAACTCGGCAGCCTAACGGTGCCACATAAAACTTCCGAATATGGGTTGATGAGATCAAATAGGGTATCTAATCACATTAAAATAAAATTTACAGCAAGAGGAATATAAAATAACATCCCCCAACATTACAAAGAGGAGCTTAAAAGAAGTGACATAAAGGAGAGTACTTAAAAAGAAAGAGAGAGGTTAGATCTCTTACGAAAATTCGGCAGCCTAACGGTGCCACTCAAAACTTCCAAAATGGATTGATGAGAGAGAATAGGGTCTCTCATCACATGAACATAAAAATTACATTAAGAGTAATATAAAATAACATCTCAATCACAAGAAAGATGAGCTTATAAGGAATGACATAAAAGAGTGTACTTAAAAAGAGAGGAGTAGGATCCCTTACCTCGTATCCGACTTGACCCGACCGTTCTTTAACATCCTAAATAATAAAATTGAGTTAATCTCTACTTTATTAAGAACCTTTTTCAAGTTCATTATTCATTTTATACCATGTTATGAACCTCATGTAATCATTTAAGTTAATAATGTTCATTTTGTCGGTATTTGGTTCTTAAGTCAAAAATAGACTTCTTACACTTACATGTTGTTAATTTGGACAGAGGTTCGTTATATCCAGAATGACATTCCTGGTTTGGATATCATATATATCATATATATCCAGCATATACATGTATTTATAATTTAACATAATCATTTAGAGGAAAGAAATGAAATGCACCGTTCATGGAGACGGTAAGCCGTACGTACGCATGAACGCTACTTTCATTTCTATGTCGTATTAATATAATTAAAACTATATGAGAGGTATGTATATTTTAATTCCAGAATTATATTAATCATTAATATGTATAATACATCATATATATCCATTATATATATGTACTTATAATAGTACATGATATTTTGAGATAAGAAATGAAATGTACTGTTCATGGAGACGGTAAGCCGTACGTACGCATGAACGCTACTTTCATTTCTATTTCATATTTAATGGAATTAAAACATAATGATACATAATAGTATTTTAATTCCTGTATGTTATCATATATAATATCATTAAATATACCCTTTATACGTACCACATATGGTAATAACGAATCAAATCACTTTGAGGGGGCGATAGTCCACACTTCCTTAAATGAAGATATCACGTATACCCATAATGGAAACCATAAAGGTATGCCCAAAATGTAAAATAAATAAGCTTAAGGAAAAAATAAACATATTATATATCATATATAAAAATAGTGACATCATAATGGCCACCTTTGAAGGTGTTAAATGAGTATTGAACAATCATCGTTTCGGGAGGCAGAATTTCGCCATCCACGGAAACCGTATGTTCTTTAACCATTTGATGTAGTTGTGTGAGATTTTAGATCGAATAAATCTTATAAAAACATACTAGTATATTGAAGATACTGGTGTTGTTACAAAATATGTAAATAAAAATAGTTTAGGGGGTTGGAGAAGCAAAATAAAACAAATGAACATGAGAGAATGAATTACCTTTAAAAGTGTAACTCTTTTTGATTTGAGCCTAAAGGCTTCCTTTGAAAGGATTCTGCCCAAATGGAATCCTCTAGGATGAGGAGAGGGATATGGAGAGAGTAAATGGTCAGGGGTTGGCCGAGAAAAAGGCTTTGGGAGTGTGGGTAATGAGGTAGAGGTGGAGTCCTTTTATAAGAGGAGAGGGGGGTAACTTTTGTGAAGTAAAGAAATATTACTTTATTTGAAAATGTGTTTCGATTTTATAAGGTCCCACATTGATATAATTCGTGGATAAGGTGTTAAGGGTTCTAAATCCACCCATACAGTAAGTTTTGGACATGTTTAGTTCATAGATTGTACATTATCTTTCCATTTTATTTGAATCGTTAAATAATGAGGTCATCGCTGCATCATCATGATGTCATAAATAATTTAATTTATTTAGTGTCTAAAAATTATAAAAAAATACTATGATGTAGGAAATATTTTTTTCTTTCCAATTACTATTTATAATAAAAAATATTATCTTTATAACCCCATGTAAAAATTGTTTTCGTAAAACATATTATGTTTGTGTCATTTTTACTTTTACATTAAATAAAATGTTATTTATGTCATTTCCCAACCAAAGTGGCTCCATGGGGTCCCCAAGTTGACCCAGGGCTTGTCTTGGTCGGCCATGACACATCCAATGAGGTTAGGAAATGTTTCAAGCTCATCTCATATTATTAAAAAATTATTTTTACCTTAAACTACACTTATTACCACTAATCGCGATTAAAAACTTAATAAGTTACTATTCACCAAAAAATTATTTTAATCTCATTGAACCACATTTTACTTTTTAATGACAACCATGTATGTCGGAGTTTTGAAAATCAAAACACAATGGTATCAAAATTTCAATTAAACAGAAAAATCAGTTTTTATAAGTACCACTTAGTGGTTTCACTATTCATAAAAAATTGAAGTTTTTCAGAAAAATCCCAAAAATTCACCATAAGCTATATTTGATATTCCGAATTCAAAAATGAAGTCTATTTTACAAAATTAGAAACATATAAGTCAGATTAATTAATTTAATAATTAATTCCCGCTGTCAAAGCAAATAGCGTGTTTTTATGAAACAATAAGTATCAAAAGATTGACACTAGTTTAAGTCTGATTTTAAAGTGAAATTAATTCCAACGACCACTATTGGATTTAATAGTAAAAATATTTTCTAATTTAACTTTAAAACCAATTCATAAGATAATCTAATCATATAAATAAATTAGATTAAAAAGAGGTTTTGAATTAAAATACAACATTTTACACTATTCATTCAAAAAAATGAACTTTGTCGGAAAGATACCAAAAATTTACACAAAGTAAATTTTGATTTCCCAATTATAAATAAGAGTTTTATTTGGTCCAAAATAATGTATAAGAGTGATCAAAACATTATTTAATGACAGTTCGCCATCAAAAGGTGATAAGTGAACCTTTAGTGAAAATTAGGGTATAAAAGCCTAAAATTGAATTCTTTCCGTATTTTAAGCCATTATCTTTTATTGGATAAATGTAAAAACATTTAAAAACATATATAATCATATTTTGTTTAATTTTTAACCATTCCTGCCAATAAAATGGCTACATGTTAACTACCATTTAAAATAATATTATTTTATTATTAGAGTGCAACGTAAGATTCCCAAGAAACTCGTTGTTGTGTGTTGGGTACACCATCGAGCATAGCGTCCCCATTAAAGTCATATTAACATTTTATTCAAAAATTTGGATAAATAAGAAAATGTCATATTATTTATTTACCTGGGGTGTTACACTTTCATCATCAACCTCAACATTATCATAACAAATATCACAAGGTCACAATATTAAGTATCATAATTCCTTGAACTTTAAATTATTTGATATTGATTGTATTTTTATTATAATATATAATTACATAATTTTAATCCACACTTTCTCAAATAAATTAAATAATTTAATTATATTATATGTCACATCCAAACTCTTTAATTAAATACTCATGTGATATATAGGTTTTAAATTCATCATTGAATATTTAATGTCACTCATCCTATATTCTATCTTATGGTTGGGCATACACACCATACTCTTTTTTTTATTTAAATAATTTTTAAAATTCACATATTAATGCATGAATTAATAATGTTTTTAGCTAAACAATTTCTGTTAGAAATAATTACTCAATATTAATTTGTATAAATAGGATATAAAAGAAAAAATAGAAATATGTATCTTAAATTATATTATTCTACAAGAGTACAGCTATTCTGAAACTCAAAATTTCCAATTGCAGTATCCCCCATGACTATTTGTGATAGTTAAGGCATGGATTCTATATATACATCCGATTTTCATATTTTTTTAACTATCATAATTATGTGTTTTCACAATAATTTCATTATAAACATGACAATCCATGTTTGAAAATTTTAGATTAGGTTAATACATGTATAGACTAATTAAATAAATGATCATATTAGTTTAACATTTTAACTAAATTTATGAAATGATTCACTTATAAATGTACAATGACCAACTGAATTCAAGGATTCTCAATAAAATTTATTAACTACAATCAGACTATTGTACCCATAATTTTTTCATTTAAATTAATTATAAAATTATTTTGAATTCATAGAGTCTGGTTTATCCCATGAAATATTACTTCTTGGATAGTTATCACACTTCTTATCCATGCCAAAAATACATGTGTTTGATGTTAGTTCAAAAAATACTTCTAGGTGAGGATTAAAATTTATATATAATGTAATTAAAAACATACAATGTTGATGAAAACAATAAGTCAATTTGAGATAATTCTCTACTATGAGTGAAATCCTTTCCTATGGTGGTTGGTTGAACTTATTATTCGTTTTCATCAAGAAGAACTCTAGGGCCTAAATATTAAGAGTATAATTTATTAAAATATACTCTTGTAATTCCTCATTTCTATAAAAATACAATAAATAGTCCAACTCCTCTATGGTATTGTCAATTTGGGCCATATTTTCTATGGATGAAAACTTATTAGGGGTGTCATCCTCAGGTTTATATTGTTATTCATGTCCTCTATCTAGTTCTATTATAGATTATTATTGTTCTTCTTCTTTATAAGAATCCAATATTTTAGGTAAATCAATTTTTTATTGAAAACATGTTGTTTATGATATATTTATTTTGTTATTTAAGATTATTTATTATATATCTTGTATTTGGATTACCTATCTATAAACATGTAAATAAACACTTTGATTTTTTCACTGATTATTAGAGAAATTTACTCCAGGTAAGATTCCCTCATTTTCTTGGCCACCCTTTATTTCTTAAATTATGTACATGGTTATTTTTCTTAACTATGGAAATATTCATAAGTATATTATTCTAAATTTCAGGTTATCTTTTTCTTGAGACTCATGAAAAAGTGAAAAGGATATACAAAACCTCCAAACATGTCACATTATTCATCCTATTGACCAATCTGATTGAGACTATTCATTTTATAAAAAATAAAAATACCATCGATATATTCAAGTTAGTGAATTAACTTTAATCAACCAATAAATAATAAAAACCTAAAATAGTATAGTTTAATGAAAATAGATAGTAAGATGTTTTTTTTTTGCACTTTTGATGTTTAGTAATTTTTATAGTTTTTTTCAAACTTTTTGTGGCGTTTTTAACTAAGAACACAAGCTATAAAAAACCATTCCCAAACAATGGAACTGATTTGTTTCTTCATGTATATAATGAAAATGTAAACTTTTTTTAGGGGTATTTGTTGATCCATATTGATATGATGGGAATACTTATTCTCTTGATGGGATGATACATTAAAAGAAGTAAAATATAGAGGCGATGAAGTAATTATGATTGATAAGTTAAAAGAATGTGGGGTTTACATGATAAAGGGATAAAAATGTTAAATTAATACTTTAGTAGGAGGGGTTATATATTCAAGGTTAAGATGATTCCAACCATTAAACTCAATCCCTCTTAATAATCATTATGATGATGTTTATTAACCACTATCATTCCCCTTGAAATCCCATTTTAATTAATAATAAGTTATTTCTAATGAAGGTATATTTAATTTAAAGGATTTCTAAAATAATTCATTTAAAAACATAAAATCAAATGGTTTTCTTGGTGTTATGATTTTACAAATTCCACTAGTGTTTGGATACAATATGAGAGATTGTAAAATACACATAGGGAGAGTTTTTTTAGGATTCCCAATAGTCACTCAAGTAACATTTTCTTATCCTCTAGATAACAAACCATGTTTCCAAAATTTATATATAAGTATCCTATAATCATATACTCATTAGTTGGGTGTAAGAGGCCCCAATTTCATGATATAATATCTTCATTAAAAAATAACTGTAGTAGAATCAAAAATGGAAAATAGATTAAAATAATTCCAAAATTATTATTCAAAATAAAACTAAGATACAACAAAATAAATAATAAAAATAATTATATGTGAATATAAACATTAGTAATATTGAAAATATATCCTCAAATATTCCTCTTGATCATCTGTGGGCTTCTATAAGACTAGATCATCCCACAAAAGTCTTCTATTTGGCTCAAATAACGTACAACTTCTTCCTATATGCCTATGTTCTCCAATCAATGAACCCCATCTATGTTTACCTCACTATATTATAAGATTAACTTATCATTTTTTGTCCTAAAATGTATGATCTAAGTATTTGTAATGGGTAACTTGGATAGAATCCACATGGAAAGATTGATTACATCAAAGTTAAAAACTGTTTTTATTAACCATACCTCTCTCTATGATCAACCTTCACCTGGAAGGTTCTTTGAGGCATTATTAGTGTAACATCCCAAGTAAGTAATGAATAATAGATATTTTTATCTATGTCTATTAATGATTAAGATAGTGTTTTAGAGGCTTAAAATGAAAATAAATCCAATCTTAAGCATGGAATACACTAATATTCTTAAAAGATTGGTTTACTGCCTTATGATGGAAACCCCTTTTTAAATCTATCTTTTGACAATTTTATAAACTATGTTTGTCAAAATAAACTTATTCTTTATGATTGGGACATCAAAATTTACTTTGTGTGAATTTTTGATATTTTTCTGACAATGTTCATTTTTTAAGGAATAGTGAAAAATACTGCATTTTACATCAAAACTGCTTTTTAATATAATTTATTTATATGATTATATTATCTTTTGAATTGGTCTTAATGTGTAATATGAATATATTTTTACCATTTAATCCAATGGTGGTCATTGGAATCAATTTCACTTTGAAATTGAATTCAAACTAGTGTCAATCTTTTGATACTTATTGTTTCATAAAAACACGCTATTTGCTTTGACAGCGGGAATTAATTATTAAATTAATTAATGTGACTTATATGTTTTGAATTTCGTAAAATAGACTAAATTTTTGAATTCAGAATATTAAATATAGCTTAGGGTGAATTTTTGGTAATTTTCTGAAAATCTTCAATTTTTGATGAATAGTGAAACCACTAAGTGGTACTTATAAAAACTGATTTTCCGTTTAAATAAAATTTTTCCATAATTGTGTTTTTAATTTCAAAAATCTGACATAAATGGTTATCATTAAGAAGTAAAATGTGGTTCAATGAGATTAAAATAATTTTTTGGTGAATAGTAACTTATTAAGTTCTTAATCGCGATTAGTGGTAATTAGGGTTGTTTAAGGTATAAATAATGCTTTAATAATATGAAACGAACTTGAAACATGTCCTAACCTCATTGGATGTGTAATGGCCGACCAATACAAGCCACGGGTAAACTTGGGGACCCCATGGAGACACTTTGGTTGGGAAATGACATAAATAACTTTTTATTAAATGTTAAAGTAAAAATGACACAAACATAATATGTCTTACGAAAGGAATTTTTACATGGGGTTATAAAGATAATATTTTTGATTATAAATATTAATTGGAAAGATAAAAAGATTTCCTACATCATAGTATTTTTTTTATAATTTTTAGACATTAAATAAATTACATTATTTATGACATCATGATGATGCAGCGATGACCTCATTATTTAACGATTCAAATAAAATGGAAAGATAATGTAAAATCTATGAACTAAACATGTCCAAAACCAATTGGATGAGTGGATATCGAACCCATATCACCTTATCCACGACTTATATCAATGTGGGACCTTTTAAAACCGAAACACATTTTCAAATAAAGTAATATTTCTTTACTTTCCAAAAGTGCCCCTCCTCTCCTCTTATAAAAGGCCCCTACCTCTACCTCATTTCACACACTCCTAAAGCCTTTGTCTCGGACAACCCCTGACCATTTACTCTCTCCACATCCCTCTCCTCATCCTAGAGGATTCCCTTTGGGAATAATCCTTTCAAAGGAAGCCTTGAGGCTCAAATCAAAAGGAGTTACACTTTTAAAGGTAATTCATTCTCTCATGTTCATTTGTTTTATTTTGCTTCTCCAACCCCCTAAACTCTTTTTATTTAATTCTTTTGTAACAACACCAGTATGTTCAATATAATAGGATGTTGTTATAAGATTTATTTGAGCTACACTCTCACACAACTACATCAAATGGTTAAAGAACATGCGGTTTTCGTGGATGGCGAAATTCTGCCTCCCGAAACGATGATTGTTCAATACTCATTTAACACATTCAAATGTGGCCCTTATGATGTAACTATTTTTATATAGGATATATAATATGTTTATGTTTTCCTCAAGATTCTGTTTTTTTTCATTTTGGGCATACCTTTATGGTTCCCATTATGGGTAAACACGATATCTTCATTTTAGGAAGTGCGGACTACCGCCCCCTGAAAGTGAATTGATTCGTTAATACCATATGTGGGATGTGTAAAGGATAAAGTTAATGATATTATATATGTTATTATACTGGAATTATAATATAATCTTATATCATTATGGTTCCATACCAGAAAATATGAAATAGAAATGGAAGTAGCGTTCATGCGTACGTACGGCTTACCGTCTCCATGAACGGTGCATTTCATTTCTTACCTCTAAATGTGATGTAATATTATAAATACATGTATATGATGAATATATATGATATATATGTTATCCAAATCATTAATATCATTCTGGATATAATGAACCTTTGACCAAATTAACAACATGTAAGTGTAAGAAGTCTATTTTTGACTTAAGAACCAAATACCGACAAAATGAACATTATTAACTTAAAAGATTACATTATGTTCATAACATGGTATAAAAGAAATAATGAACTTGAAAAAGGTTCATAAGCAAGTATATATTAACTCAATTTTATTATTCAGGAGATTAAAGAACGGTCGGGTCAAGTCGGATACGAGGTATGGGACTTCATCTCAATCTCCTTTCATTGAGGCATATTTTATTTTATACACAAATTTTTTTTATACGGTGTATAAATACCTTTGACTTTTAGGTTTATTCAAAAGGAATATTTTTTATACGAAGCGTTTACTAAACGACAAAAGGGAATGTTTTGTCGTACGTATGCGGTGACAACGACTTCTCGGCCGTCGTGACCGTTATTTGAGTTTCGGCTTCCTCTACAAGCCATACCTTCTTTTTAAAAGAAAAATAAATACCATGTTTTACTTTTCATTTATTTTGGTATTGAAAATGGTTTTCATAATGTTTTTATATCAATGTGATGTATTGATATCTCGTGATTGAAATGTGGAAATTTTATGTTTCCTTTATGCATGTTTTATGTGATATGATTATGTTATGGTTCTTGGGCATTATTATGAAGACGGGTGGTTCCGTGATAAACTAAGGGCGGGTGAGCCCATTATAGCTCTCCAATGCATTGGGTAACGCGAAGGAGTGAAACGTTAAGGTTTCTCTGAAGAGATTTAGGGAATATACTGTGATGGGTATTCCAAACGTAACCAAGAGGGTTACTACCTACGTAAGAATGTTATGGATGCCTCAAGTTACCTTTATGTCTTATGATTTCTATGATTTATTCATGATTTTTTGAGGTATGTTAATGTGCCTATGTTTTATGGGTAAAGTATGATTTTATTTTTATGTATATGTGAACTCATGTTTCCTTTCCATGTTTTTATAACCCATACTGAGCTTTTTATGCTCATCCCAAGTTTTTTTGAAATTTTTTTCACAGGTCAGCGGAAAGGTACATGATATGATGATAGTGTCAAGGAAGTGTCAAGAAATAATCCATGTTTTATTTTAAATGTGTTTCCATTGATGGGAATGAAGAATACTATCTTTATGTAACCACTTTGTTTATATGTGGAATGTAATTCAAGTTTTATGATCGAATTCTCTAAAACTCCAAACCCGAAAATATCCTCAATGTGTAATCTTGTAATAACTCATGATTAAGTAATGTATAAGGTTGGGGCCTTATAGTTGGTATCAGAGGTCGGTTTAGATAACTTTAGGAGTTAGAATTCTATTAAATAATTATCCAAAAATATTTTTTTTGAAATGATATAGCATTTGAAGATTACCATGTTTCTTCATCTAAGACATGTTTGTTCAGAATGGTTTTCCATAGAGGAAGTAGGGAAGAAGTGCTAGGAAGGTATACAGAAGGAAATAACCTTCCGAATCAACATCCTGAGATGGTCGGAATTGGAACTGAATAGTTTGTTGCAGTAATGGCGCAGTTGACTCATGCTATAAATGGTGGTGGTATCCATGCATGAGATCAGCCAGATCAACCGCAGAGAAACATGTCAGTGGTGGAACATTTCATGAGGCAACATCCACCATCATTCAGAGGATCATCTGACCCTGTGCTAGTTGAAGGGCAGATTAAAGCACTAGAGAATATTTTCGATGTCATGGGGTGTTCAGACAATCAGAAGGTTAGTCTTGCTATTTACCGTTTGGAGGGTGAAGCAGATCATTGGTGGTCGATGGTTAAAAATATCAGGGACGCTGATGAGATTGATGCTCTCGACTGGGATGAATTCAAAGGTATGCTTCTTGAAAAGTATTTTCTTAAGGTTGTTCAACTTAGGATGGAGAAACAATTCTTGGAATTGAGGAAAAATGAAGACTCAGTGCCTACCTATGAAGAAAGGTTCACTCGATTGGAAAGGTATGCTCCAAATTTTATCCGAGACCTTGATAGTAAAATCAATCGTTTTTACTCAGTATTAAAGCCAAAATATCGAAGGTCATTAGCTTCTTGTGAGTTTAGAAGTTATGAAAAGCTTGTTCGATGTGCTGAGAAGGTGGAAATGGAGTTTTCCAATGATCAAGTGTTCTATAACAACCAACAGAAGAAGAGACTGAGGTGGCAGGAGAAAGGTAAGAATTCTTCAAAAAAGTCTGATGGTAAGAAAACTAAGTTTCCAGTTTGTGATAAATGTGGCAAAAGGAATGCTGGGGAATGTCTTCTGAATTTTGGAAAGTGCTACCGATGTGGTAAGATGGGACATAAGGCTCGTGATTGCACTGAAAAGGATCAAGGTGAAGGTAAGACCAAATTTGATTTACAGTTAGTGAAATGTTTTAATTGCAATGAGATGGGTCACTATGAAAATGAGTGTCCGAAAAAGAGCTTGAGTGATGGGAAGCAGTTGGACTACAAGCAGAAAGGGGTGGTGAAATCCTTTGCAACTACTTCAGCAGATGTCGGGCCATCAAATGAAGTTGTATCAGGTACTTTGTTTGTTTTCAGGAATTGAAAAGAAGATTGGTGAATGCTACAGTTTTGGCACTACCTTCCAGTAATGGTGAGTTTGTTATATACAGTGATGCTTCATTGAAAGGACTTGGTTGCGTCCTAATGCAGAATGATCAGGTAATTGCTTATGCTTCACGGCAGTTGAAAACTCATGAGGTAAATTACCCTACACATGATTTGGAATTAGCTACTGTTTTTTTTTCTTTAAAAATTTGGAGGCATCATTTGTATGGAGTAAAGTGTGAAATATATGCTGATCACAAAAGTTTAAAGTATATATTCACTCAGAAAGAGTTAAACATGAGACAGAGGAGATGGCTGGAATTAATCAAGGATTATGATTGTACAATTCATTACCATCCGGGAAAAGAAAATAAAGTGGATGATGCTTTGAGTCAAAAAATTAATGCTTCATTAGTAATGTTGCATTTGGAACATGATCCTTTGGTTAAGGATTTGATGAACTTTGGAATAGAATTTGTTGGTGCAGGAAGTTCTTCTGTTTTGTTTCAGGTATCAATGAGATCATCTCTATCAGATAGAATCAAGCAAGCACAGAAGCAAGACAGTGAGTTGCAGAAAAAGGTAGAGCTGGTTCAGAAAGGTAAGTTGCCTGAATTCAACATTGATAATGATTGCGTTTTGAGATTTGGGAAGAGATTGTGTGTGCCTTGTGATTCACAGTTGAAGAGAGAGTTGTTATGTGAAGCTCATAGTTCTCCGTTTTCAGTTCATCCTGGAAGTACTAAGATGTATAGAGATCTGCGGGAGTATTTCTGGTGGGACGGAATGAGAAGAGACATTGATGATTTTACTATGAAGTGTTTGACTTGTCAGCAGGTTAAAGTAGAGTGGCAGTTACCGAAAGGGATGCTTCAGCCTTTACCAGTGCCAGAGTGGAAATGGGAGAATATATCCATGGACTTTGTTGTTGGATTACCAAAGAAATCTCGAGGTAATAATGCAATCTAGGTTATTGTTGATCGCTTGACCAAATCTGCTCATTTCCTTGCTATACGAGATACTTTCTCTCTTGATCAACTTTCCCGTTTGTATCTTAAAGAGATAGTCAGGTTACATGGAGTTCCTCTCTCCATTATATCGGATCGTGATCATAGGTTTACTTATAACTATTGGAAAGGCCTTCAGAAGTCGTTGGGTACTAAATTAAATTTTAGTACAGCTTTTCATCCTCAATCAGATGGGCAGTCAGAACGAAGAATTCAGACATTGGAGGATATGCTACGAGCTTGCTCTATGGATTATCAAGGAAGTTGGGACCAACATCTTTCTTTGGTTGAATTTTCATATAATAACAGTTTTCATTCCAGTATACAGATGGCACCATTTCAGGCATTATATGGGAAGCGGTGTCGAACTCCAGCTTTCTGGGATGAAGTGGGTGAAAGGAAGTTGATGGGACCAGAATTGGTAGAAGAGATGGCAGAAAAAGTTCAGCTGATTCAGAAACACATGAGAACAGCTCAGAGTAGGCAGAAAAGTTATGCGGACAACAGGAGGAAGGATCTCTCTTTTGAGGTAGGTGATCATGTTTTTCTCAAAGTTTCTTCATGGAAAAGTGTTATGCGATTTGGTAAGAAAGGAAAGCTGAGTCCAAGGTTTATTGGACCATATGAAATTCTGGATAGAGTTGGATCAGTTGCTTACTGAGTGGCTTTACCTCCGAGTTTATCTCAGGTACACAATGTTTTTCATGTTTTTATGTTGAGAAAGTATATGCCAGATCCATCTCATGTTTTGAGTCCAGAGGTAGTTCAGCTGGAAGAGAACCTATATTATGAAGAACAACCGGTCCAGATTCTTGACCATAGGGAGAAAGTGTTACGGAATAAGGTGATTCACCAGGTGAAGGTTTTGTGGGAAAACCACATGATTGAAGAGGCAACATGGGAATCTGAAAATGCAATGAGGGATAAGTACCCCCATTTATTTGATAAGTAAATAAATTGCGGGGACGCTATTTTTTAAAGGGGGGAAGGATGTAACATCCAAAGTAAGTAATGAATAATAGATATTTTTATCTATGTCTATTAATGATTAAGATAGTTTTTTAGAGGCTTAAAATGAAAATAAATCCAATCTTAAGCATGGAATACACTAATATTCTTAAAAGATTGTTTTACTGCCTTATGATGGAAAACCCTTTTTAAATATATCTTTTGACAATTTTATAAACTATTTTTGTCAAAATAAACTTATTCTTTATGATTGGGACATCAAAATTTACTTTGTGTGAATTTTTGATATTTTTCTGACAATGTTCATTTTTTAAGGAATAGTGAAAAATACTGCATTTTACATCAAAACTGCTTTTTAATATAATTTATTTATATGATTATATTATCTTTTGAATTGGTCTTAATGTGTAATATGAATATATTTTTACCATTTAATCCAATGGTGGTCATTTGAATCAATTTCACTTTGAAATTGGACTCAAACTAGTGTCAATCTTTTGATACTTATTGTTTCATAAAAACACGCTATTTGCTCTGACAGCGGGAATGAATTATTAAATTAATTAATGTGACTTATATGATTTGAATTTTGTAAAATAGACTTCATTTTTGAATTTGGAATATCAAATATAGCTTAGGTTGAATTTTTGGTAATTTTCTGAAAAACTTCAATTTTTGATGAATAGTGAAACCACTAAGTGGTACTTATAAAAACTGATTTTCCGTTTAAATGAAATTTTGCCATCATTGTGTTTTGAATTTAAAAAATCGGACATACATGGTTGTCATTAAGAAGTAAAATGTGGTTCAATGAGATTAAAATAATTTTTTGGTGAATAGTAACTTATTAAGTTCTTAATCGCGATTAGTGGTAATTAGGGTAGTTTATGGTATAAATAATGCTTTAATAATATGAAACGAACTTGACACATGTCCTAACCTCATTGGATGTGTAATGACCGGCCAAGACAAGCCATGGGCCAACTTAGGGACCCCATGGAGACACTTTGGTTGGAAAATGACATAAATAACTTTTTATTAAATGTTAAAGTAAAAATGACACAAACATAATATGTCTTACGAAAAGAATTTTTACACGGGGTTATAAAGATCAGATGTTTGATTATAAATAGTAATTGGAAATATAACGATATTTACTACATCATAGTAATTTTTTTATAATTTTTAGACATTAAATAAATTAAATTATTTATGACATCATGATGATGCAGCGATGACCTCATTATTTAACGATTTAAATAAAATGGAAAGATAATGTATACTCTATGAACTACACATGTCCAAAACCAATTCAATGAGTGGATTTAGAACCCTTATCATCTTATCCACGACTTATATCAATGTGGGACCTTTTAAAACCGAAAAACATTTTCAAATAAAGTAATATTTCTTTACTTTCCAAAAGTGCCCCTCCTCTCCTCTTATAAAAGGCCCCCACCTCTACCTCATTTCACACACTCCTAAAGCCTTTTTCTCGGCCAAACCCTGACCATTTACTCTCTCCACATCTCTATCCTCATCCTAGAGGATTCACTTTTGGAATAATCCTTTCAAATGAAGCCTTTAGGCTCAAATCAAAAGAAGTTACACTTTTAAAGGTAATTCATTCTCTCATGTTCATTTGTTTTATTTTGCTTCTCCAACCCCCTAAAATCTTTTTATTTACTTCTTTTGTAACAACACCAGTATATTCAATATACTAGGATGTTTTTATAAGATTTATTTGAGCTACACTCTCACACAACTACATCAAATGGTTAAAGAACATACGGTTTCCGTGGATGGCGAAATTCTGCCTCCCGAAATGATGATTGTTCAATACTCATTTAGCACCTTAAAAGGTGGCCATTATGATGTCACTATTTTTATATAGGATATATAATATGTTTATGTTTTCCTTAAGCTTCTGTTTTTTTTCATTTTGGGCATACCTTTATGGTTCCCATTATGGGTAAACACGATGTCTTCATTTTAGGAAGTGCGGACTACCACCCCTGAAAGTGATTTGATTCGTTAATACCATATGTGGGATGTGTAAAGGATAAAGTTAATGATATTATATATTTTAGTATACTGGAATTAAAATATACTCTTATATCATTATGATTCCATTCCAGAAAATACAAAATAGAAATGGAAGTAGTGTTAATGCGTACGTACGGCTTACCGTCTCCATGAATGATGCATTTCATTTCTTACCTCTAAATGTGATGTAATATTATAAATACATGTATATGATGAATATATATGATATATATGTTATCCAAATCATTAATATCATTCTATATATAATGAACCTTTGACCAAATTAACAACATGTATGTGTAAGAAGTCTATTTTTGACTTAAGAACCAAATACCGACAAAATGAACATTATTAACTTAAAAGATTACATGATGTTCATAACATGGTATAAAAGGAATAATGAAATTGAAAAAGGTTCATAAGCAAGTAGAGATTAACTCATGTTTATTATTCAGGAGATGAAAGAACGGTCGGGTCAAGTCGGATACGAGGTATGGGACTTCGTCTCAATCTCCTTTCATTGAGGCATATTTTATTTTATACACAAATTTCATTTATACAGTGTATAAACCCCTTTGACTTTTAAGTTCATTCAAAAGGAATCTTTTTTATACGAAGCGTTTACTAAACGACAAAAGGTAATGTTTTTGTCGTAGGTATGCAGCGACAATGACTTCTCTGCCATCGTGACCGTTATTTGAGTTTCGGCTTCTTCTACAAGCCATACCTTATTTTTAAAAGAAAAATAAATACCATGTTTTACTTTTCATTTATTTTGGTATTGAAAATGGTTTTCATAATGTTTTTATATAAATGTGATGTATTGATATCTCGTGATTGAAATGTGGAAATATTATGTTTCATTTATGCATGTTTTATGTGATATGATTATGTTATGGTTCTTGGGCATTATTATGAAGACGGGTGGTTCCGTGATAAACTAAGGGCGGGTGAGCCCGTTATAGCTCTCCAATGCATTGGGTAACGCGAAGGAGTGAAACGTTAAGGTTTCTCCGAAGAGATTTAGGGAATATACTGTGATGGGTATTCCAAACGTAACCAAGAGGGTTACTCCCTACGTAAGAATGTTATGGATGCCTCAAGTTACCTTTATGTCTTATGATTTCTATGATTTATTCATGATTTTATGAGGTATGTTAAAGTGCCTATGTTTTAGGGGTAAATTATGATTTCATTCTTATGTATATATGAACTCATGTTTCCTTTCCATGTTTTTATAACCCATACTGAGCTTTTTATGCTCATCCCAAGTTTTTTTGAAATGTTTTTCACAGGTCAAGGGAAAGGTACATGATATGATGATAGTGTCAAGGAAGTGTCAATAAATAATCCATGGTTTATTTTAGATGTGTTTCCATTGATGGGAATGAAGAATACTATCTTTATGTAACCACTTTGGTTATATGTGGAATGTAATGCAAGTTTTATGATCTAATTCTCTAAAACTCTAAACCCAAAAAGATCCTCAATGTGTAATCTTGTAATAACTCAAGATTAAGTAAGGTTTAAGGGTGGGGCCTTATAATTAGATTTATTTAGGTATTTTCGTAAAGATAATATCATACAGTACCCTTAGGTTGTGCATATTATCCACATAAAAAATGATGATATCTACGGATCTCCATCTTCTTATTAGGATTTACTATCCCACATGTATAACATTTATTATGTTTATATTTTAATATCTATATGTGATGGAAATATTAATATGAGATTTTAGGTAATGAAACCTATATTTTTAGCTGAAATAATATTATGGATATAGAAATTTTTTATTTAGTGGATATCATAGTGTAAGCGTTGAGCTTTAGATTTCTTTTGGAATTTAGATTATATAAGATTGCTGAAACTATCTATAATGTATTTTAAGGAAGTCTAGGTTTGGGGTGAATAAAACTATTTTTATGGATTCAGTTCCTTTATAAAAAATATCCAAAACACTAAATATATTTGTTGTTTGACCTAGTGAAAATTTTCTTGTCATTACAATATTGGGGTAGATACCTTTTAACGTTTTAATACAAGGTTACATTGGTTTTTCAATGCCTTATCAAATGGTAACATAGGTAGCATGAATAGGATGAAGTTTTCCTATAGACCAGTCTATGATCTTTTATCCTCTATCATCATATCAAGGAAAAACATATGACAATATTTTATTACAATTGTACACTTATCCTTTGATTTAAAATAAATTATATCTTTGATTCACTCTTAAGTGTAGACATAAAAAATTCTCAACATGAAAATATCTGCATTATATTCTTATAAATACATAATTAAATGTGTTAATTAAATAAAGTATTAATTAATTAATTAATTAATATATTAAAAAATGAATCATGAATGATTTAATCTAAAACACCAAGTATACATAGATTAGATATTAAATTCAATGTATATAAGTTTGAAGCAATAATCTTCAAAATGGATGTTTTAAAAAAAATGTAATGAAAATGACTACAAATGTGAATTAAGGTAAAAGTTTCCCAAAATTTATATGTAAAACATAAAAATCAATGAAAATAAATGTAATAAAAGACCCTTTGAAATTAAATCACAATAAATTAGTCTAATATTATAAGAAAATTTAATTATGATTTTTAGTTAATTATTGGGATTCAACTCCTCCAAACATAAGATTTTTAATGTTTTAGATAACATGATATTTACACTCACACATAAATCACACTATATTTTTTCGAAATAATAAGATCCTATAATGGTAGGAATCTTAAACTAGCATGATCTTATTTATTCTTTAATAGTCTCCTTGTGACTATAGATGAACACTCTCCCAAGAGTGGTATTATGATAATCTTCTCAGGAATTTATTTTTTTAAAACAAATACTTGAAGAACATTTCATTTATTGGAATGTTTTCCAATAATTTAGAAAGGAAATGTAAATAAAAATTTTCTTAAACATTTATAAAAATATACTCTATTCTTCCTTAATTTTACCCCTCTTTAACCATTATAATAATTTTAGTGGTAGTTTAAAAGGTTTTGTAGATTATTCTCATACCTTCGCCTAAAATTCCTTTTACCTTTTACTTCCTTTTTTGAATTTATTTTCTCTCTTTCTATAATTGATTATCCTCCTATATATTATTTTTTAGAACTACCCTCCATGAGTTTTCAACTTCAATTGGTGAAAGATTTAACCTTTCGACTTTTATTATCTTTGAAATTTCCAAAAATACACATTTTTGTATTTCCATGAATTCTTTTACAAATATTTAAACATGTAATTCGTGATTTATTACTATCACCCAATAGTTTTTCATTAGTGTAACCAAGGTAGCCTCTGATGAATGTAATTTTCATTTATGTGGTGATAAATAATGTTTTTGATACCCCAATTATCAGACTCTTTATTGAAACCATTGATTTACCTGTGAATTACAATCATTAAAAATATTTTAATGATTAAAATCAATATAATTTAAATACTTGATAAACATACATTAAGGATACTTCATGGTCACTATTGTGTCTAATTTCTTTGTTAATTTCATTAATTATAAAGAAACCCTTCTATTTGAATCAACAATGTTCACTAATAAAGTTTTAATTTCTCTTTTTCCCATTGGAAACTATTTCCATAAATTTAATATAGTTAATTACAACTATCTCTCATGAAATTATTCATTAATGATCTACAAGTCATGGAATAAATAATTGACATATTTCATTGAGAAAATCCATTGTAAGGAATTTTTATTAGTAATTAAATCTATAAACCCTAACATGGATACTTCCAAAAAATTCCACAAACCTCTCTCAAGCAATATAAAGTTATTTTTCATTAAATTGATCCACATTATATATATATATTAACATGAATGTTCATAGATTTTGAGGGAGGAATATATCTTATAATGAATCATCCTTATATATCATCCCATGATGTTATATAATACAATTCCATGCACCGGATCCATTATTTACATTTAAATCATAATGAAAATTCAAACATCTTAAGCCTTATCGCATCATCCATACACCATGGAATCAAAAAGTATCATAATGTTTAAGAATAATTATAATGTGTGTATTTAGATCTTTATTTTGTCTCCTAGTGAAATGAAACTAATTTGAGATCATTAGGAAGATCATTACCTTCAATTAAAAATTATTTTTAGTGACTGATGTAACCATAATACCAAGATTTTCACCCATAGGGGCAATTTATACTCAATCAAATCCATTTTATTTGAATGTATTCCTTACAGAACATGTCATATCTCTTATAATTTATCTACTATTGTCATTTTACTATTTTTATTGTTTATTATTGAGATATTATAGATATTCATGTCACACTAAAATGTTATTTTCCATGTTTTTATACCTTCTCCCAAGTTCATCACACGTAAATAAATAGTTATAAAACATAAAAATCACATCATAGATGTAACATGGAAATTAAAATAAAATTATAAAAAATATAATGTGGATAAGAAAAAAAATTCATATTCTATCAGATCTAATCTTTTAATATATTTATTGTTACATAGAAATGACACTAAGTAATTTGAATACCCATGAGGAATCATTAATTCCCATGGTGCATCATGATTATAATTTACTATTACACTTTCTTAAAACTAAATCTAAAAAATCATTTTATAGTTTATGTTTTATGGTAAAACCATTGAGAAAAGAGTCCCTAGAATAAAACCATAATTTGAATGTTAATATGGTTAATTAAATTGATTTTGATAAAAACTAATGTAATATTAATTAATTTTTAATGATTAAAGTATACTAAAAAATTTTAAATCTAAGACTATAAGATTGATAAGGATTTAAAATCATCAATGGATTACTATTTTTTATCAAAATTGGATCTAAAAAAACTATTTTCCATGTATTTCTTCCATAATTACTAAAAAATATGTTCATGCCGTATAAGTTAAAAAAAACATTCTCCTCGTACTCTTAACAGAAAATTCAAAAAATACCACGTTTGGTAAAAACAATTTTCCATCCATAACACAAATTAAAAGTCAAATAAGGGTAAACATTACTTTATACATACATTGAAGAATATTAAAAACTTTATGAAAAACATTTTATTGACATGGAGGAAAAATATAACCCCAGTAAATACTTACGTATAAGCAATCTCAGATAAAAATGAGATTGAAAAATTATCCCTTACCTTAGGTCTGATATGCTTCGTATGTATCCGAACCTCCTGTATAATGATTTAAATAATGTCATTGACTTATTAAAGAATCATATTCATATTTATGATATCATATATGGTTCAATTATGATTTTATATTACCAGTCCTTTTCAAAATTCCATGTTAAATCAACATTTTGGGTAACATCATTTTATTTATCGTACGTGTTTGGACTTGTTGTTCATGATATTATTATTACTTATATCATGATTTAATTACTTCCAGAATGAAAATCATGATTTATATATTATATATATTCAGTTTTTATATATTTATATATATAATAGATAGAAAAATGAAATTAAATACACAGTTCATGGAGACGGTAGGCCGTACGTATGCATGAACGTTGTTTTCTTTTCCTTATTGACTTGAATGGAAGTATGTAGATGACATATATATATATATATATATATATATACATACATAAATCTAGTAGCATTATTAGGTCATATATTTTATGATTACTTATTATATATTCTTTATAATCATTCTTGAATTGTTAATATGGAAAATGAATCTCATCGCGTCGTGGAGACGGTAATCCGTACGTACGCACGAGCGATGATATCGTTCCGATATTTATTGAGTGGAATTGTAGTGGATAATATAATATCATAGAATTAGTATGATATTATAATTATCATATATAGTTATTATTTACACCATTATACCCATCCAAGTAAGGTGGTGGTGGAAAAACTGATTACACCACGACATGGAGACAGTATTCGGTACGTACACACGCGCGGTTATTACGTTTTCCATAGGATGGATAGAAGGTGAAATAGGGTTTTTTAATATTTATAATAACATATAAGTATATAAGTAATACTGATGTTATTACATTTTAATGAAAAAACTAAATAAGTGGAAGTAGAAGAAGAATAAAACTTGTAAGAGTCGGTAGAAGAGATTACCTCTTCCTCGACGCACCTCCTTTAAACTTCTTCTTAGGGAAATAGATTTGGCCTTTTGAGAAGCCCAAAATAACTATGATAAAACTAGATATTTTGAGAAGAGGAATTGGCTGGGGTTGGCCGAGCATCAAGGCTCCATAGGGTGTGAGGAGAAGAGGGAAGGGGTGCCCTTTTTATAAGGGAGGAGAGGGGCACCTTAGGAAAAACTTAAAATATTATTTTATAATAAAGTCATATTGGGTTTATAATAGCTTTAAATTGATTTATTTAGAATCTAAAGTGGGGATGGGTCGAATTCCTTTCAACCAATAGGTTTTAGAAATGTTTAGGTTACTATTTTAACCTTATCATTTAGATTTAACTCTAAGTTAAATAATTTAACTTTTACCGTGTCTTTTTGTTTTCTTACACTATATGGTTTATAAAAATACACTAATAAGCCAAACTAACCCCAAGTGGTTCATTATTAAAATATATAACCTTATCTTAGTCATTTGGCCGAACCTTATATTTTTATAAATATAATAACTATTAATAATATAATATTTATTTTAAAAACTATTTTACGTCAATTTTGATGCTATTTAGTACTTGATTTTTGTGAAAATAATAACATCATGATTAGTTCAAAAAATATTAATTAAATCAATAATAACATGTCATATTAACGAAGAAAATTAGTGTAATTCATAAAAAGTCTCAAATTACATTTATTTGGGTATTTATAACATCAATTATGTTAATATTTCATTAATAAGGTAATTACTACATCATCATTCTGTCATAAATAAATTAGATTATTTAATGTCTAAAAAATTATAAATAAAATACCATTATGTATGAAATATCTTTATATTTCTAATGAATATTTATTGTCGAATTTATCATATGAATAACCCTATATTAAAAATCATTTAGTTATTAAATATTGATTTTAACTATTTTAACTCTTCTTTAAATAAAATAATAATAAATGTCCTAATCTAATCTAGGTGGACCTAAAGGGAAAAATTTTATTCATAAGTTTTTTTAGGTAGAATTAAACTTATCTAATAAAATTAGGACATGTGTTGGGGTAATAGTAATATCATTTTTACCCTTAATTACCCTATTTACTTTTAACCGTGGTAAATAAAAATAAAAAGTTACTATTCACCAAAAATTATTTTTATCATACTGAACCAAATTTTACTCCTTGATATTAACCATGTCTCTCTCATTTTTTAAATTTCACTCATAGAAGTGGTAAATTTATGTTTTATGTAAATTTTTAATTTCTCCTAGGAGGTGGGTAAAAGACGGTGAAAAGTTCAATAAAATTTTTATATATCTAAAATTATTATAAAATGAATCCAATGAATTACATTGAATATATAATGTTATTATGTATCAATTATGAACTAAAGTAAATTTAAATAAATTAAATAATTATTTAAATAAAAAAGACGGATTTTAAATAGTAATCCAGTGTTTTCACTATTTATCAAAAATTGAAAGTGTTCAGAAAAATACCAAAATTTCACCCTAGGATAATTTTGACATTCTGAATCCAAAAATGAAGTCCATTTTGAATGATAAAATTTATTAAATTTTAAAAAGTGGGTATTACTGTTCATAATGGCTAGTTTATATAACACATCGTTGTTTAGTGAAACTCGGTATTGCGTAAAATACACGCTATCGTGGAAGGTTGTGATTACATGTAATGCAAGACAAGTCAGGGATGCGTGTAGTGAAAGATCCTTTTGGTGTAGCATACAAAACAAGACATAAATGAAATTTAAAAGAATATTTTTCATAAAATCTCGGGGTGTAACAGTGCTACCATTAACAAATCCTGTAAATGTCAGGTTTTAGATCTCACAAAAAACAAATTCCCCTTAAATGTTTTGAGACATATTAAATACAAGTCATATAAAACTCTATAAACTATCATTAATAAGATGTGAACATTGAGTACATGGCATGAAACACATTTACACATTGTGTATTCTCCATACTTCTAGATTTTATCATTTGAACCCCTATAAACACAATATACACATCCTGTAATCGCCAACAGCTACAGAAACAGAGAAATGGTCAAACTACATAGATCAATTCCCATAAATAAGTCTAACTATATTGATTCACTAATAAATTGATAACATACTACAATCCTATTTAATATTCACTATTGGAACATAAAATCAATTTGAAATGATAATCTCAATCAAACCTAATTATTTATTCGTTAATTTCATGCAGCTCGAATGAAGAATACACCCCATGATGATATGGTCCATACATGGGGGGAGGGATGTAACAGCCCAAGATTTTATGAAAAATATTCTTTTTAATTTCACTAATGTCTTGCGTTGTACGATACACCAAAAGGATCTTGCACCCTTGACTTTCCTTGCATTACACGCAATCGCGACCTTCCTCGATAGCGTGTGTAGTATGCAATAACGAGTTTCACTAAACAAAAATAGGCTATTAAAATATTATTAAAACTAACCGTAATGAATAGTAATAACCACTTTTTGAAATTTTGTAAATTTTATTTTTCAAAATGGAATTCATTTTTGGATTCGGAGTATCGAATTTAGCCTATGGTGAAATTTTGGTACTTTTCGGATAACTTTCATATTTTGATGAATAGTGAAAATTACTAAATTATAATTAAAAACAACTTTTTTAATAGAAATAATTAATAGTGATAAATTATTAATTTGAGTGGTTTTAAAGTATATTTAGAATAAATTTTTACAATTTAATACAATGTTGGTCATTGGATGTAATTTCACATTTACACCAGACATAAACAAGTGTTAATCTTTTGATAGTTATTATCTCTTAAAAACACGCTATTTGTTGTGACAGTGGAAATTAATTATAAAATTAATTAATGCAACTTATATGTTGGGAATTTTGTAAAATAGAAATCATTTTTGAATTCGGATTATCAATTATAGCTTATGGTGAAATTTTGGCATTTTTCTGAAAAACTTCAATTTTTGATGAATAGTGAAACTACTAAGTGGTAGTTAAAAAATTAATTTATCTTCATAAATCTTAATTTTACCGCTTCTGTGAATGGAATTTCAAAAATCCGAGAGACACGGCTGATGTCAGTAAGTAAAATGTGGTTAATTAAGATAAAAATAATTTTTGGTGAATAGTAACTTTTTGATTTTAATTACCACGATTAAAAGTAAATAGGATAATTAAGGGTAAAAATGATATTAATATTACCCTAACACATGTACTAATATTATTGGACAAATGTATATCGACAAAAAACAACCTTAAGTGTAAAATATTATCATTTAGGCCCACTTGGATTAGATTAGGACATTTATTATTATTTAATTCAAAGAAGAGTTTAAAGTGTTAAAATCAAAGTTTATTTACTAAAACATTTTTAATATAGGGTTATACATAATATAATTTCGACTATAAATTTTCATTATAAAGATAAAAAGATTTCCTACATAATGGTAATTTATTTTTAATTTTTATACTTTAAATAATTTAATTTATTTATGACACAACAATGATGCAGTAATTACCTTTTTAAGAAAATATTGACATAATTAATGTTATAAACACCAAAATAAATGTAATTTGAGACTTTTTATGAATACCACTAATTTTCTAGGTTAATATGACATGTTAGTATTGATTTAAGTAACATGGTTCGAACTTATCATTCTGTTAGAAATTTCATAAAAATCATGTACCAAATAGTCTCAAAATTGACATAAATTAGTTTTTAAAAAAAATATTATATTATTAATTGTTATTTAACTCCTAAAAATCTTAGGATCTTCCAAATGACTTAGATAAGGATAGATATATTAATAATAAAAAACTTGGGGTTCGTTTGGCTTCATATAGTAAGTTTATTAACCATATAGTGTAAGAAAACAAAAAGACACGGTAAAAATTAAATTATTTAACTTAGAGTTAAATCTAATTTATAAGGTTAAAATAATAACCTAAACTTGTCTAAATCCTATTGGATGAGAGGGTTGCGACCCATCCCCACTTTATCTTCGAAATAAGACCATTTGGAACCATTATAAACCGAATTTGACCTTAATATAAAATAATATTTTGAGATTTTCCTAAGATGCCCCTCTCCTCCCTTATAAAAGGGCACCTCCTCCCTCTCCTCCTCACACCGATTTGAGAATTCAAGCTCGGCAAACCTCTGCCAAAATCTCTTCTCCACTTCCCTAGTATCATCCTAGAGGTCCTGGTCTTCTTAAAAGTCCAATTGTAGTGCCCTAAAAGGAGGTCTCAAGAAGCACTTCAAAGAAGAGGTAATACCCATTACCGATCCTTTCCAATTTCTTTATTCTTCAACTTCTTCTTATTTAGTTGTTTAATTATGAAGTAATAACACCAGTATCATTCATATACTGATATGTTATTATATGTATGAAACAACCCTATTTAACCATCTATCCATCTTACGGAAAATGAAATCACCGCGTGTGCGTACGTACGGAATACCGTCTCCACGCCGTGGTGTAATCTATTTTCCGCCGCCACCTTAATAAGATGGGTATAATAGTGTAATGAGTAACTATATATGATTATTATAAATTTAAATTGATACTGAAATATTATACATACACTTCAACACAATTCCATGACCATGGGAACGATATCATCGCTCGTGCGTACGTACGGACTACCGTCTCCACGACGCGATGAGATTCATTATCCATGTTAACCATTCTAGAATGATTATAAAGTATATATAATGAATAATAATGGAATATATTAAATGGTAAATCTACTGGATTTATGTATATATATATATATGTCATCTACTTACTTCCATTCAAGACAATAAGGAAAGGAAAGCAGCGTTCATGCGTACGTACGGACTACCGTCTCCATGAACGGTGTGTTTCCTTTCATTTATCTATCTATTATATATATATATACTGAATATATATGATATATAAATCATAATTTATATTCTGGAAGTAAGTAAATCATGATATAAGTAATAATAATGTCAAGAACAACAAGTCCAAACACCTACGATAAATGAGACGATTTTACCCAAAACGCTACTTTAACATGAATTTACAAGAGAACGGGTAATATAAAGTCATAAGTGGACCATATATGATATAATAACAATGAATATGATTCTGGAATAAGTAAATAATATGATTTAAATCATTATACAGGAGGTTCGGACACGTACAAAGCAAATCGGACCTAAGGTAAGGGAAATATCACAATCTCATTTTTATCCGAGATTGTTTATACTTTGGCATTTACTGGGGTGTATTTTATCATCCACATCCATGTTTCCTCAATATGTAATATTATTTTCATCCACCTACAATTTTTTAAATCCAATTTTACCCTTCGGTGAGTTTTTAGTAAAAGATATGAAAGGAATCTTTTGTCGTTTTTCATACGAGGTACTTTTTTGACTTTTCCGACAAAAGTATGAGAAGAATGTTTATTTTAACTTATACGGCATGAATGGATTTTTAAAACATTATTTCCAAGAATCTTCCTTTAAAAGTTTTCAAGTTTATTTTTAATAAACTTCTTTTAGTTTAAAATTATATGACATGTTAAGAAAGATAAAATGTTTTTGAAGTAGAAAGGATATTTTCTTCAAGAATGGAGTTCAAGTGTTTTATCAAAATTATTTTCCATCTAAGATAATATAGGGTTCTGTTTTTATCCCTATTATTAAATTGATTTGATTATGTTGTTATGGAATTATTTTTATTAATTCCTTTATCTTATATGAATTGTTTTATGATGTCATGATGTTTAAGATTCCCATTTTTATTATATGGGTTATGAAATGATGTATGATTTATGATTTTGTGGCACACATTAGAATGGTATCATTATGAGATGGGTGGGACCTATATCTCCCTCCAATGAATTGGGTAAAGATTTTATATCTCATGAGATAGACATGACTGGAACGGTAGGTTATACCGGTTCAGTAAAACCGGACTGGAACGAGGGTGACTCGGTTCCGAAAGGGACTTTGTCCACTAAGATAGTCTTGGAGATGAGTCTTTACTAACAAGAAATGATTATCTATGATTATGTGTGTATGCCACAAAGTTTCATGTTTTATGTTATGATTATTGGGATTTTATTTCACTACTATGATTTATCCCATGTTATGAAATTATGGTCTCTTTTGCAGGTTAAGATTTCCAAAAGTTATGTTCTTATGAATATGATGTGATTTATTTTTTTCTTTTGTTTACCCTTACTGAGAATTTGAGCTCACCCTTTTATGTTTTATTTTCCCCAGGATATAAAGAAAGGTTTTAGGTATAAAAAAAGGGAAGATCTTTATGGGAGATGTTCAAGATCTTTCACCAGGATTAGAAGATTATATTCTGAGTTTCCAAAGACACTAAACTATTATGATCCTTGTGTGTGTGTTTTTTATTATGTACTAAGTATTCCGCAAATGTAATGTAATGTCAATGTACGTCAAGCTTCGGGTCTCTACAGTTGGTATCAGAGGAAAGGTTTAGTCAACATTTGGAAACTAGGATGCGAAAATGTTAGTGAGATCCCTAGAGATATTTCTAAGGTATTTCTAGGGATGTCCCTAAGGATAAGTATACGTATAAGATACAGTCCTAGAACTATGGTAACGATCATAGAATTTAACCTAAGAAGTTAGATATTGAGGATACTTCCCTTTTACTATTTTTTTTTCTCTAGCATGCCTTTTGCCTCTCACAAAATTATTTTTGTGTTTTAGTTAATGGAGGGAACCAAAAGGAATTCGGTTAACATTAAATCCAATGGACAAATTGGTGACTATGAGAAACAAAATTGTGTAATTCCTAGAGAGAAAGATGTTGTGATTATGCCGAATCAGTCATCGCGATATATGATTAACAAGGTGAAATTTAGTGGTATTCCTAATTCATCAAAGAAGAGGAAGATAGACTATTATGCATGTTCGCATGTTGAGGAGCATAAAGAAAGGAAGATTGAGATTTATAAATAAGGGAAGAAGAACCTTGAGGAATACCTCAAATGGAGGGACCGATGATATCTGTGTGGAGAAAAGGGTCATAGAGTGACAGACTGTTATGGAGTTCAATGTCTTATTTGTGGAGAACATGGGCATTACCCAACTCAATGACCTGACCTAAAAAGTTACTTCTAAATCAAGGAAGGACTTCTTCCAGGAAAATCATTGAAGTGGATGGACTGAAGTGTTTATGTATTGGTATTCAGGAATAATGTTGTTGAGGTACGTTTATTGTGTATTGAAATATTTATGTATTGGTCTATTGTGGTTTTCAATAATTTTAAGGTACCGGTAACCATGAAAAGTGATTCAAATATTTTGGAAAGTAGATAATATGCCCATAATGAATGGATAAGGAGAAAATGAAATGTTTGACAGTATTCATGAGCTCATGATTGATAAAAGGGCTAAGTGATATCATGGTTTGAGTATACAGAATTTTGAAGATTTTGGTATGTGGAAGGTGTCAACTTTTAACTGCATTCATGTTTTCACTAAGGTATTCAAGAGAATACATGATTAAGGACATTGAATGTTTGGAATGTGACCAAAAAGACATATCTTATGATATATGAGGATCAACGATGGTATTAAATCTCTGGTAATTGTTTTCACTATATTATGAGAGTGGACTGTAGTATTTTGGATAAGCATAAAGATTGGAATGGACTATGTTGGACATAAGTTAGTATTATTTAAGGATAGAAGTTTTTTCGATATTATTAATGGGATGTTATAGTAATATAGTTTTAGAAAAAGGACAACCTGCAGGATGGGCGACAGCCCATCGCGTCGGACAAGGCTGTGGAAATCGAACCCACAACCGAAGTGCGACTGGCCTTTATCGCCTACCACTGGCCTACAGGAAGTCCCTGTTTAGTATAAACTAGTTTTATTATATTAAGCAGTTTGATATATGATGTATAAGTCCATTTTAGAAACCATATATGATTAATCTCACTATAGAATGACTTATGTATATTTAATAACTTTATCTAACCTTTTTTTGAGATAGATGGAATGACCCGTCATTCTATCACATGATCTGCTAACACTTCACGAATAACAAATTCAACTTCATTTATTTAAGAGATGAAGTGGAAATTGTTCAAGGCATGAACAATAGTGAGATTGTACCAAAATAAAGTATGTATTTATTCTAATTCAAATTCGTTAACTTTAGGGAAACGATCTTGAAAACCAGAAATGTTGTCCTAGTGGTCTTATATCTGATTAATCAGATGGTACCTTAGATCGTCACAAATTTATGGCTTTGTGATGGCTAGCTTTTCCATAGCCATGTTCTCTACCACTCTCAATCAGAACATGATGGTTAGATTTTTCTTCCATATCCATATTTTCACCTATATGGAAACCCAGTGATTAGTTTATTTGGGTAACAGTTACGTTTCATACTTTCATTTTTAAATATTGGTTTTGGTATTCCTTTTTACGATGTGGGTTTTGATTAAATAAACTTTCGAATAGTAAACTATTTATAACCCCGACGAATTTCGAGGGCGAAATTCATTTTAAGGGGGGTAGAATGTAACAGCCCAAGATTTTATGAAAAATATTCTTTTTAATTTCACTAATGTCTTTTGTTGTACGCTACACCAAAAGGAGCATTCGTCCTTGAGTTTCCTTGCATTACACGCAATCGTGACCTTCCTCGATAGCATGTGTAGTACGCAATAACGAGTTTCACTAAACAATAATATGCTATTAAATTATTATTAAAACTAGCCGTTATGAATAGTAATAACCTATTTTTGAAATTTTTGAAATTTTATTTTTCAAAATGGAATTCATTTTTGGATTCGGAGTATCTAATTTAGCCTACGGTGAAATTTTGGTACTTTTCGGATAACTTTCATATTTTGATGAATAGTGAAAATTACTAAATTATAATTAAAAACAACTTTTTTAATCGAAATAATTAATAGTGATAAATTATTAATTTGAGTGGTTTTAAAGTATATTTATAATATATTTTTAAAATTTAATACAATGTTGGTCATTGGATGTAATTTCACATTTACACCAGACATAAACCAGTGTTAATCTTTTGATAGTTATTATCTCTTAAAAACACACTATTTGTTGTGACAGTGGAAATTAATTATAAAATTAATTAATGCAACTTATATGTTGGGAATTTTGTAAAATAGAAATCATTTTTGAATTTGGAATATCAATTATAGCTTAGGGTGAAATTTTGGCATTTTTCTGAAAAACTTCAATGTTTGATGAATAGTGAAACTACTAAGTGGTAGTTAAAAAATTTATTTTTCTTCATAAATCTTAATTTTACCGCTTCTGTGAATGGAATTTCAAAAATCCAAGAGACCGGGTTGATGTCAGTAAGTAAAATGTGGTTCAATGAGATAAAAATAATTTTTGGTGAATAGTAACTTTTTACTTTTAATTACCACGGTTTAAAGTAAATAGGATAATTAAGGGTAAAAATGATATTAATATTACCCTAACACATGTCCTAATCCTATTGGACAAGTTTATCTCGACCAAAAACAACCTTAAGTGTAAAATATTATCATTTAGGCCCACATGGATTAGATTAGGACATTTATTAGTATTTAATTCAAAGAAGAGTTAAAAGAGTTAAAATCAAAGTTTATTTACTAAAACATTTTTAATATAGGGTTATAAATAATATAATTTCGACTATAAATATGTATTAGAAAGCTAAAAAGCTTTCCTACATAATTGTATTTTATTTGTAATTTTTATACTTTAAATAATTTAATTTATTTATGAAACAACGATGATGCAGTAATTACCTTTTTAATAAAATATTGACATAATTGATGTAATAAACACAAAAAAAATGTAATTTGAGACTTTTTATGAATCCCACTAATTTTCTAGGTTAATATGACATCTTAATATTGATTTAAGTAACTTGGTTTGAACTTATAATTCTGTTAGAAATTTCATAAAATTCATGTACCAAATAGTGTCAAAATTGATATAAATTAGTTTTTAAAACAAATATTATATTATTAATTGTTATTTAATTCCTAAAAATCTAATGTTCGGCCAAATGACTTAGATAAGGATAGATATATTAACAATAAACAACTTGGGGTTCGTTTGGCTTCATATAGTATGTTTATTAACCATATAGTGTAAGAAACAAAAAGACACGGTAAAAGTTAAATTATTTAACATAGAGTTAAATCTAATTGATAAGGTTAAAATAATAACCTAAACTTGTCTAAATCCTATTGGATGAGAGGAGTTCGACCCATAACCACTTTAGCTTCGAAATAAGACCCTTTGGAACCATTATAAACCGAATTTGACCTTAATATAATATAATATTTTGAGATTTTCCTAAGATGCCCCTCTCCTCCCTTATAAAAGGGCACCTCCTCCCTCTCCTCCTCACACCAATTTGAGCATTCAAGCTCGGCCAACCCCTGCCAAAATCTTTTCTCCACTTCCCTAGTATCATCCTAGAGGTCCTGGTATTCTTAAAAGTCCAATTTTAGTTCCCTAAAAGGAGGTCTCAAAGAAGCACTTCAAAGAAGAGGTAATACCCATTACCAATCCTTTCCAATTTCTTTATTCTTCAACTTCTTCTTCTTTAGTTGTTTCATTATGAAGTAATAACACCAGTATCATTCATATACTGATATGTTATTATATGTATGAAACAACCCTATTTAACCATCTATCCATCTTACGGAAAATGAAATCACCGCGCGTGCGTACGTACGGAATACCGTCTCCACGCCGTGGTGTAATCTATTTTCCACCGCCACCTTAATAGGATGGGTATAATAGTGTAATGAGTAAATATATATGATTATTATAAATTTAAATTGATACTGAAATAGTATACATACACTTCAACACAATTCCATGACCATGGGAACGATATCATCGCTCGTGCGTACGTACGGACTACCGTCTCCACGACGCGATGAGATTCATTATCCATGTTAACCATTCCAGAATGATTATAAAGTATATATAATGAATAATAATGGAATATATGACATGGTAAATATACTTTATTTATGTATATATATATATGTCATCTACTTACTTCCATGCAAGACAATAAGGAAAGGAAAGCAGCGTTCATGCGTACGTACGGACTACCGTCTCCATGAACGGTGTGTTTCGTTTCATTTATCTATCTATTATATATATATACTAAATATATATGATATATAAATCATACATTATATTCTGGAAGTAAGTAAATCAGGATATAAGTAATAATAATGTCAAGAACAACAAGTCCAAACACCTTCGATAAATGAGACGATTTTACCCAAAACACTACTTTAACATGAATTTACAAAAGAACGGGTAATATAAAGTCATAAGTGGACCATATATGATATAATAACAATGAATATGATTCTTGAATAAGTAAATAACATGATTTAAATCATTATACAGGAGGTTCGGACACGTACAAAGCAAATCGTACCTAAGTTAAGGGAAATATAACAATCTCATTTTTATCCGAGATTGTTTATACTTTGGCATTTACTGGGGTGTATTTTATCATCCACATCCATGTTTCCTCAATATGTAATATTATTTTCATCCATCTACAATTTTTTAAATCCAATTTTACCCTTCGGTGAGTTTTTAGTAAAAGATATGAAAGGAATCTTTTGTCGTTTTTCATACGAGGTACTTTTTTGACTTTTCCGACAAAAGTACGAGAAGAATGTTTTTTTTAACTTATACGGCATGAATGGATTTTTAAAACATTATTTCCAAGAATATTCCTTTACAATTTTTCAAGTTTATTTTTAATCAACTTCTTTTAGTTTAAAATTATATGACATGTTAAGAAAGGAAAAATGTTTTTGAAGTAGAAAGGATATTTTCCACAAGAATGGAGTTCAAGTGTTTTATCAAAATTATTTTCCATCTAAGATAATATAGGGTTCTGTTTTTATCCCTATTATTACATTGATTTGATTATGTTGTGATGGAATTATTTTTATTAATTCCTTTATCTTATATGAATTTTTTTATGATGTCATGATGTTTAAGATTCCCATTTTTATTACATGGGTTATGAAATGATGTATGATTTATGATTTTGTGGAACACATAAGAATGGTATCATTATGAGATGGGTGGGACCTATATCTCCCTCCAATGCATTGGGTAAAAATTTTATATCTCATGAGATAGACATGACTAGAACGGTAGGTTATACCGGTTCAGTAAAACAGGACTGGAACGAGGGTGAATCAGTTCCGAAAGGGACTTTTCCCACTAAGATAGTCTTGGCGATGAGTCTTGACTAACAAGAAATGATTCTCTATGATTATGTGTGTATGCCACAAAGTTTCATGTTTTAAGTTATGATTATTGGGATTTTATTTCACTACTATGATTTATCCCATGTTATGAAATTATGCTCTCTTTTGTAGGTTAAGATTTCCAAAAGTTATGTTCTTATGAATATGATGTGATTGATTTTTTTCTTTTGTTTACCATTACTGAGCTTTTGATCTCACCCTTTTATGTTTTCTTTTCCCCAGGATATAAAGAAAGGTTTTAGGTATAAAAAAAGGGAAGATCTTTATGGGAGATGTTCAAGATCTTTCACCAGGATTAGAAGATTATATTCTGAGTTTCCAAATACACTAAACTATTATGATCCTTGTGTGTGTGTTTTTTGTTATGTACTAAGTATTCCGCAAATGTAATGTATTGTCAATGTACATCAAGCTTTGGGTCTCTAAAAGGGAGCATTATTAACTTTAATTTGGAAGTGCTGGTCCAGGATGGGGAACCTTGGCGTCACTACATATCCTACGAGGGCAGGAATCTAGACGTACGTAGTTCTCTGCCAAATACACCCCATGCAGGTCTGGTCCATACATGGGGAAGGGGGAATTGTTAACTTTTATTTTATTTCATTTGGAGGTGGCTGGGCCAGGACAAGGAATCCTGGTGTCGCTACGTATCCTGCGAAGGCGGGAATCAAGCCGCATGTAGTTCTCTAAAATAATTAAACCCCGTGTAGGTCCGGTCCATACACAGGGGAGGGGAGAATTGTTAAAACTTCTTGTCTGTGCAGTTTAACATCATGCGGTAAAGACGATGAATACACCTCGTGCATGTCTGGTCCATACATGAGGGGAAGGGGGCATTCAAAACCCTTATTATCTATGTAGTTGAACGTCATGTGGTAAGGATGATGAATACACTTGGTCTCTATGCGAAATACTTCTTCAGGAATCTCTCATTGGTAGGAGCCATGGTGAATTGCCCGTCCATGGAGATCAGGGTATATGCTTCATTGGTTTAGACCTTGTGTACAATGTATGGTCCCTCTAACTTGGGATCCACCTTTTGAGGTTTCCTTACAGGTATCATTGGGGTATGGAGGACCAATACCAATTTTCCTTCCAAGAAATACCAAAGAAGGACCTTTTTATTGAAGGCTCATGAAATCTGATTCTTGTAGACCTCTAGATGGTGCAAAGTGTGCAGCCGCTCTCGTCCAGCTGTTCCAATTCACCCAGCTACTTTTTTGATTGCTCATCATCGGATAATTGATCACATATGGAAACACGGAGTGGGGGAAGTTGGAGTTCAATGGGCAGGACCGCCTCTGTACTATACACCAATGAGTACGGGGTAGCCCGAGTAGTGGGGCAGAGTGTGGTTCGATAAGCCCACAATGTATGGAGGAGGTTATCCAGACATGACTTCTTGTCTTTGTCCACCATTTTCTAGTGAATGTTGGACATGTTCTTGTTGATAGACTCTATCTATCCGTTGGCCGCCGCATGGTAGCGGGATGAGTGGTTAGCCATGATACCATACTCTTGGTATAGTTTCCTCAATTTAGCAGAGCAGAATTTGGTGTCGTTATCCATCAGTATGGTATGAGTGACACCAAATATGGTGATGATATTGGTTTTCATGAATCTTAGAAGGCTTCTTGTCCCGAATTCCTTAAGGGGTACAGATTCTGACCATTAGTAAAATAAGTGGCTTGTCGTGAAGATATACTTCAGCTATTTGAATGTGGTGGGGGATATGGTCCTACAACATCCATTCCCCTGATGGAAAATGGCCAAGAGTACTTGTCCTGATGAAGTAGCTTCGGGGGTTGGTGTATGAAGTTGGCATGAATTTGGCATGAGTGGCATTTCGCGGTAAAGAACTCGCAATCTCTTGCCACTGTGGGCCAATAGAACCCAAGCCTCCCAACTTGATGGGAAAGCTCGGTTCCTGGCTGATGTGCTCCACATACTACGGAATGCACTTAAGTCATGACAGCAGCAGTTTCTTGTCCATCAATGCATCTGAGGAGAACTCTGTCGAGGCCTTGTTAGTAGAGGAACTCTTGATGACCCGCACCACTACATATGACAAAGTTGATTTTCCTTCTCTGTATTTTCTCTCATTCAGCCCTGTCTGATGGAAGGTCTCCCCGTTAAAGGTAGTTTGCAATGGGGGTCATCTAGCCAGTGGCAGGAGCATATGGCTCGGGGACAGGACTGAATTCGTGGATTTCTTCCATCTTAGCCTGATCATATGGAAAGACCATTCAGCGGTGACCAATACTAATGATTGTTTCATCCTGGTTTGGAACAACCAAGGTTGTGGCCGCGTTGTCCAGTGCATCGTCCTAAGCATTCTAGAACCGGGGAATATAGGTCAGTGTTGGTTCCGTTTGAAATTCCTCCATTAACCCTCCGACATAGTCAACTAAGGGAATTAACTCCTCCTTTTTGATATCATAGTCACCATTGAATTTCTTGATGACCAGTTCCGAGTCACCTTTTTTCCTTAAGGTGATGTACTTGTGCCTAGAGTGCAAGCTCCAGGCCTGCAATGGGAGCTTGATATTCAACTTCATTGTTCGTACATCCTTCCGACAGGATGAAGGAATATGGAAAGACTACCTTTTTCGGGGACATGAGTATTATCCCTAAACCCACCTTGTTAAATTTTGTGGTCTTCCATCCTCTTCCCAGTTGGGCTTCAGGAGGCGTCGTCGAAGTACATTTCCCATGTTGGGAGATCCTCTTGAACCGCGAAGATGTCTTCATCGGGTAGCTCAAGATATGGTATAGTGGTCCTCGCTGAGGGGTGCTCTACCAGAAAGTCTGCTAATTCCTGGACCTTGATGGCTTTTTGAGGCACAAAACGGATGTCAAACTCTTGCAGGATGACCACCCATCGGGATAGGTGTCTGGTTAGAATCAGGAAGCTGAGGATGTACTTGAGCGGGTTACTCTATGAGATCAAATGGACTACATGATTCTACAGATAATGTCACAGCTTTTGAACTATGAAGACAATATCCAAACAACTCTTCTCGATATTTGAGTATCATGTCTCAGCATCAATCATGGTTCGTCTGAGGTAATAGAGAATTTTTTCACTACCGGCATCGTTCTTTTGTGTGAGGAGGCTCCCAGTGACCATTCTAGGGATATCACATATAGGATGAGAGGTCTTCCTTGAATTAGGGGCATGAGAACCGGTGGGCTTAAGAGGTACCTCTTTAGGCTTTCAAACGCCTCTTGGTAGTCATCTTTCCATTGGTACGTGACTCCCTTCTTCATTAACCTAGTGAAGGACAAGCATTTTCCTGCCAGGATGGCTATGAATCGCCTGATATAGGCTAGGTGCCCTTATAATTCTCTCAAATCAGTGAGGTTATGGGGGGGGGGGTGGCTTTCCATGAATAGCCTTTGTCTTATCAGGGTCGACATCAATGCCGCGATGACATACAATGAAGCCAAGGAATTTCTCTGAGGTAACCTTGAAGGCGCACATCAAGAGGTGCATCCTCAGTCTATGCTGTCGATGTTTGTTGAATATGGTCTCAAGGTATGATAGGTGATCTAAGAGCTGTCTTGATTTGATCACCAATTCATCTAAATAACATTCGACGAATCTCCCCAGGAATGGTTTAAAGGTACAATTCATTGCGCATTGATATTTGGAGCCAGTGTTCTTGAGACCAAAGGGCATAACCCTGTAACAGAATACTCCTTGGGGGGATCTAAAGGTAGTGGCTTCTTCGTCTTCTTGATTCATCCTGATTTGATTATATCCAGAATAGACATCTATGAATGATAGAGCCTCATACCCATCCCTCGCATCGATTAGTAACTCGGTGATCGGGACCGGGAAGACATCTTTTGGGAAATGATGATTGAGATATCTGAAGTCAATGCAGACACAGATTTTACCGTTCTTTTTCTTGATTTCTACGATGTTGGCCAACCAAATGGGGTACTGGATCTCCTGAATGAAGCCTTCTTTAATGAGATTATCGACTTCAGCCTCTATTTTGGCAGCATGTAAGGGATTTTTCCTTCTGGCGACCTGTTTATATCCCTGGTGGTCTTCTAAAAGACCCATGTGGTGCATCGCCACTTTGGGATCGAGTCGCAGCATATCTGTGTAATTCCAGGAAAAAACATACCGATGTTTCTTCAGGAAAGAGGTATATACCTCGTGATCCTTGGGGGACATGGATGAACTAATAAGAGTAGGAGTCATATCTTCCTCGATATCCAGGTTTATTTGCCTGAGCTTGTCCACCGTGGTGGAGATACCCTCCACAAATGCGGGATGTGCATCCATGAGATATTCCTCCTCTTGTTCTCCCAAATCCCCGTCTTCTAGATCTGACGGGGGGAGAGCTCTTGAATCGAGCTCCTGAGAGTCCAGAGGCGAGGCATTGTGAGTGTCCTCGCTCCAGTACTCGCCCCCAAATAGAGGGTTGGCGGATGTTCCGACATTTTTGTGCTCGGCCATCGTGGCATAAGTCATGAAGTCAACTGAGTGTGTGTCCGGACATGAACCCCTTCTCTCAATATGCTTGATGGGCAGGACATAATCTCTGCCAAGATACCTGAGGGGGTAATCAGAAACCATTTCCAGGACATTTGGAGTGGGGATCCAGTCGAAACCATCAACCAAAGGTTTCTTTTTCTTTTTCTCATAGAACCCTGTGTCAATGTAATGTGACTCGGATAGCTCAGAAGGGGCCTTGTCAGCGTGCAATGTTCCACTTTGTCCATTGACGTAGTAATTGATACACTAGTGGAAGGATGAAGGAATGTCCATGTACTTATGGAGCCACGACCTTCCCAGCATGGTATTGAATGTTGTGATCTGCCGAATGACCAGGAATTCCGTGTAGGCCACAAGGTCGCCAAAATGGGTATTTAGCTTGATTTGTCCCATCGGATTTGGCTCACTCTTGTCATAACCTAGAAGAGTGGTGGCCGAGGGTATTAAATCACCCTAACTGTAGCCAAACTTATGGAGTGTCTGTAGGGGAAGGAGGTTAACTCCAGAGCCATTGTCAATGAAGACTTTACGGATCTGTACATATTTCAGTGTGCCGGACACATACATGGTTTGATGTGTCCTTACATGATGACATCTTCATCTTGATCGGTGAAGGAAATCACCACATTGCATTCAGCCAGGCCAGTCTCCGTCTGGTAAATCTCGGTGGCGTCTACCTCGGCTTGAAACTCCTGGGGGATGAGAAAGGCTTCAATAAGTGCCTACCTAAAGTCAGCTGATAGACTCAGGGCATCCAAGATAGACAGTTTTTCTAGTACTGACGCCAGGTGCTTAAGGATGTCATAATTTTTCTCCAACGGCCGACCCTTCTCTGTTGGTGGGAGAGTCATTGTGGGTGCTTTGGGTGCTATATCATTTGACAAGGAGGGACCGACCACAGGGTCCGATATCGATTGTGTTCCCGCATTTTGACGACTTGGCCCAGCCAGTCTGTTTGTGTGCACTTGGCGGCTAGAAACTTGCTCCCCCTATGGTGGGTATCACAGAAAAATAGGACCAGTGGCTACTTTTGGAGGTGGCGGGTCATTCTCTCTCCTGCTGAGTCCGTTGAAGGGCTCTCCCACTAGTTTTTGTGATATTGACGGTCTGGGTCGGGGTCCAGCTATAGGGTTGGTTTTAGCCTTGGCTGTTCCACCCCTGGTATCCCCAACCTCTGCGATTCCTCCTCCCGGCTCCTCGTGCAGGGAACTCGGGTTCATAACCGTACCCTTCGTCAGGGGATGATTCCTTGAGATGGATGACGATAATAGAATCAACTATTGGCTCTTCATCCTCTGATAGGACAACCTGGTCGGTTGTCCCTGATGGTGCCATTTGGTTGGTTAGTGCCTGTGGTGCCAAATTCGGGGGCATATAATCTGCTAGGGTTTGGACTAACTTTGGCCCCATTGCGGACTGCTCCTCTTGAGATTGTTTCTTCCTTCTTCTATTACGCCATGATGACCTGCTTGTGGAGTGTTGTGAGGCTGATACTATTGGTTGTGTAGCATCAGGGGATGTTGGCGGCAACACGGGCTACCGTAGCTAGGCTCAGAGTATGCCCTGGGCTCGGTTAATAGTCTTCTTAGTCATCCAGTTATCAAATTTATGCCCCTTCATGCTGGTGACTTCCTGCCACTACTCCCCTTTATCGAAGTCACTGGTAGAAATATATGTCACATGTACTGGGGGTGGTCCCAGCTCGACCTGCCCGAAGTCTACCATCCTTTGGAGGAGGTATTTGAAGACGAAATATTATTTAATATTGTGCCCCAACATTTAGTGGCAGGGATAGTAGTCTAGCCTGTCATCATGGCCAACTTCTTTGGGTTTCCTCAACTCTAGGAGGCAGAGAAAGTTGCAGATCATGGCAGTGATGAAGTAGTCGCGGACTTGGTCCTCTCGGAATGAGTATAATTTGTTCCGTAATTCCTGAAACTGGTTCCACTTCGATCCTCTCTGATCGTACCCCCTGGGAGGAGGAGGCCGCTGATGCACATGGGGCCCTTGACGATTTGGTGGAGGCCTGAGCGGTGGAGCAGGTACAGGGTCTAGCTTGAGCATGAAAGAGGACGCTTCAGCTCTGGATTCTCTCTTTTCATGAGCATGTGAGGCTATTCGGGACTTCAAATTGGTCCGCTGCAGGGAGTCCTCAATTCTATGGGCAATGGCCGAGAGGTGGTGGAAGCTAGTGGTGCACTCCACTGGTATGAGTGGTGTCTACAACTCATCTCAAAGATTGTCTATTCATATACTAAGCAACTCATCTTGAGGTATTGGCATGTTCAGAGAGTATGTCAGACCTTTCCATCTAGCGATGAAATCTGAGACACTCTCGTTCTTCCGCGGCTTGCAGTTCATGAGGTCGATGATCGTTGTTTTTGGCAACGTGGAGCTGAAGTGGAACAAGAATTGATGCCGAAGGTCCTCCCAGATTTTTATTTACTGGGCTGGTAGACTCGTATACCAGACGAAGGCAGATCCTTGCAAGTTATGCATGAAGCATCTGAGTTTCACTACTTCTTGTTGCTCCGTATTTCCTATCATAGGGTCGTAATAGGATGTGTAGTGCATCAAATTCTGTTCCGGATCACCTGATCCAATGAATATAGGGAATACCGGGCTCCCAAAATTGGGTGGAGGTGGTGTGTTGCTCACCCAATCTGGGTAGGGTTTCTGATCTGGCTATATCGGAGCGTGTCGACCTTCCATCGCTTCCAAATCAAGTCGTTATTACCTCGATGGTGTTGGTGAGACCCTGGTTTACATCCTGCTGGGCCAGGTCCTGGGTAGCCGTAGCCAGAGGCATTTCTTGAGGATCCAGATTGGCCGGCACCAGGGGTTCGTCTGCCATTTGTGGCACCTTCGGAGGGTTCAGGAGTACTCGCTCCAATTGCTTCCTGAGTGGAGGGAAGTCTTGGTATTCATCTGAATCTACGTTTAGGTAGTTGGACGGGCCGGGCACCTCATTTTATGGGATCCCTAACTATATTTTGTTTGCTGGGGAAAACCATAGTCATTGAGGTGCACTTACTGGGAGTGCATGATGCGGCTCCTCCTGAGATACACTTTCAATAAGGCGGTTCCTCTAAAGTAGCTCGGCGTTAAGCCGCCTCAATTCTTTCATCTACACTACCTATCGAGCGAACCTCTCATTGAGCATAAGTGGATCATTTTTATCGAGAGAAGGAGTGGGGTTAAGGGTAACCAGTCCTTTATTCTTATCTTTATTGGAAGCGCGCTTGGTAGGTGGAGGAGGTTTGGCAAGAAGGACAACCATATTTAGGGCTTCCCTCTGGTTCCGGGTGTGCACACCTGGGGGTTCGTTGTGAGTCACAGCGTGACCAGAACCATCGTCTCCTGGTCCATCTTGATTTGCAGCATCTATAGTGTCATCCATGGGGTTAACCTCTACGACGTTGATAGATTCATATCACAGGGTGGAGAAGATGTAATCATCCAAACAGGAATAGAATTACCTGTGCCTTCTGGTGGCCTTCCCTTTCATGACCTGGGATTGCCTTCGGGCTTCTTGACGAAGGGTGACGCAGAGAATTATTTGATGCAACCTTACGGTGCACCTTCCTCTTGAACGGGATGATGATTTAAATGAAGAGATAATACGTCAACATCCTCTTCTAACTTTCCTCCCTAGACGAGAGAATACTGAATCTCATGGAGGAGGTTGTTGTTGAGGGGGTAATAATGCCCCCAACACAGAGGGCTGGGGTTGGCTCCGTTCCATGGACGTTGAGTCTCCTCACATTTTTAATGGTCTTATGAGGGTGTTTGTGGTTAAAAACTTTCCCAACCCTATAGGCTATGGTTGACCCTTGATTGTGGTAGTGGCTGCGGCTATCGCTACCTGCCTGATCTTGTGTTCCCCCATTCGGGGGTGAACTGGATTTGGTGTCATGTTCTTCTTTGAATGAATCCCTTCTGGAGAGGCAGGAAAAGATCGCTGATTGGCCTCTCTTATGTGAGAGCCCTGTTGTATGCTCCCAGTGGCCTGATTCAGGAGTTCCTAAATAGCTGGTTCCCGTCAGGCCTGACGCTTCAAGGACTTACTCAAGGCCTGACTCTGTTGGGTGTTGTGCCTTTCCTCAATAGGGAGACCACTCGATTTCCATCTTGATGTGATGACGTTATAGGACACCATGCCAAAAGGGTTCTTCTGGGTGGGGGCAGAGTGAAATGCAGAGCTCCATGTTCCCCCTATTCCCTAATATGGACTCCCGTCGAAGCTTCACTGATGAGGCGGCGCAGCTGTTGCAGCACACCGAGGCAGGCTATCTCTATGTTCCCTTTACGCCTCTCGGGTTGCTATTGTCGTGCTGAAGAAAGGGCTTCTAGGTTGATGTGATGCAGGAGGTCTTTTATTGTATTGATGTGGTCTACATACCGGTCGTAGGGAAGGAAGATTTATTTCAGTTGGGAAAGGTTTTTCCATATATTATTACGGATCCCATGCACACATTCTTCTGACAACTCTCTGGGTATGTTGAACTAAGAGGTGGTCGTGGGAAAAAACATAACTGGTATATCATCCTTGGCCATTCATTTCCTCAGGTAGATCATATCGGCATACTCCTCTACTAGTGATTCCTCTACCTAGTCATCCCAACTGAGGCACTCACTGATAGTGTGGTTGGAAGCAGTGTGACTGGTAGGTATTGAATTTTCATGTGGGCGATTCTGAGGTGGTTTAGAAGATGAACGCGGCCCTGGACCGTCTCCTGATTGAAGAAGGATGTTTTTGATGAATAACTGGGAATCTGACATGATTGATCTCGTCCTTCTGAGTGCCTCAGTATACGAGGGATTTTCATTGCTTGATTAGGTAGGGGGAGGACCCTCCTGTCGATATGATATGTCATCGCGGGGAGGACCTCCACAATGGAGACCATAATGGCGAGGACTACCATTACTACTTTATGACTAACTGCATAGAGGACTTTTGCAGTGCACACCCTGGGGAGGACCTCCAAGGCATGTTGTAGTAATAGGAGGACCTTCTGGCAGTGTAGCATTGTTACGGGGAGGGCCTTCGCAATAACTGCCATCATGGTGAGGATGCCCATCGTGGATTAACGTTTGATGTGCATCATGGGGAGGACTGTCAGGATACACTGCGACAAGGGGAGGACCCTCTGGTTACTTGGGGCCAATGTCGGGAGGACCTTTTCATTGGCGGCCGTGGTGGCGAGGACTACAATCACAACTATGGAAATAGTGAGGACTACCATTACAGCTGCTGGAAGGAGAATATCTATGGGATACATCCTGGGGAGGGACTCCAGAATGTACCAAAATTAGGGGAGGGCCTTCTCGTTGCTTGAAGTCTCTACGGGGAGGACCTCCATTATTAGGGTGGCGAGGACTACCACCATGATCTGATGTCCGGCTGCACGGAGTGTCATTTCAACGTAACCCCTGGGGAGGACCTTCAGGGTGGGCCACGACAAGGGGAGGGACTTCTTGTCATGATGATACATCACTACGGGGAGGGAATCTGTAGTTGCGACTATAATAGAGCGGACTACTATCATAATCTATGTACCAACTGCATGGTGAGTGCTTGTAATGTATACCCCGAGGAGGAACTTCATGGTGGACCATAGAAAGTGGAGGACCTTCTTGCTGCTCGATTTTCCAGTCACATGGAGGGTTTCCATGACTCTCATTAGAAGAGGAGCTATTTTGATCGATCTTTGTATTCCCAAGGGGGAGGCCCCCTCAGGTGCTCTGGGGAGGAACTTCAGAGATGCTGGTAGAAACATTGGGGGAGGACCTTCGCAACTTCTACAGCCACTCCCATAATATGGTAACAGGTGGGTAGGGTTATGATCCTGCGATGTGTGATTAGTGGCATTGTGAACACAAGCTTCCAACAGAGTGGAGACATGAACCCGCTATTTATTTTCCGGCTACCTTTGGCGCATTTGGGGCACTTTCTTGCAAGCTGCGGGGACCGTCTGTTGTTGAAAACGGCCTTCACCTTTGGGTCCCTGTCTAATTGTGTCCTGTGATGTTTTTGGGATATACCGACAAACATCTTGACTTTTAGCTGGGATATATGCCTACTCTGGAGCATCCACCGTGATAGACGGTTGTCCCCCAGTTGGAATGAGTGAAGCGGCTCGATCTGGTTCCCCTTGCATCACAGAATATGGTTGGTGACCCTCCCGGGCAGAAGCAGGGATGAAGATATGTTCTGAGGTAGATATCTCATCTCTTAGATGAGTCGCCTCAGTTGGGGAGACGGGCTCACAGGCATGAGTCCTTGTGGTTTCCGCTGATGCAATTACATTGTGGCAAGTCTACAAGATCTTATCTAGGATCGATACCTTCTCCTCCATCATTTCCAGGATATGTTGAGAGGAATCTTTGGCTGGAACGGGTATGTAGGCCCATTACAGTATCGGAGTAGTAATATCTTGCTCCGGTCCTCCAGTTGTCAGTCGGTACGGACAATTCTCTTATTTCGGGGCAGGTGAATGAATCTTTTCCTATGCCATGATATGCTGATTTATCTATCTGTTTTCCACCACATAGGGGTGGCGTACTTTACTTGAATCTGTAGAGAGCTGGTCCTGCATTTTTTAGTTTCCCACCGCATCAATTCAGTGGCCTTTGATGGTGGGGAGATGTGCCTGCCTATTAATTTCCGCCACATCTGGGGGCGGGCTTTGCTGATCGCCACCATGACAGGATGGAGGGCGTTAGAAGCATCTGTTAGGAGCTAGTCCTGCAGGCGCTAGGACACCACCACGTCAAGCTGTTGGGCTTCATGACCCTGGGTAGGGAGAGGTTCTTGTCGGGTAAGTGTCGTCCTGCGTGAGCGACGGGCCTGATGGACCCCGGCGGGGATGTGCGCCGGCTCGTATGATGCCGCAATGTTTGGATGGCGGGATTGGGAGGAGAGAATAGGTGTAGGAGCCTATACATGGTATGTTTCTGTGGCTGGGTAGCAGAGCTCCTCATCAGGGACCAGGGTGATGACCGGTCCCCGGTTGTACGTTTGTCGCCCTCGTCGGGCGGTCTAATGTGCTGGAGCTCAGGGAGCATGGGCATGAATCCTCGAGGAGATATCCTCCTCGGCGTGAGGATGTTGAGTCGCGGCGTGACTGCGAGGATGCCTTCTGGCAGGGGCCTCGGAGTGGAGCCCCCGTTCGGCAGGGATGATGTCCTTAACGTCGAACTCATCTGCCTCCATAAGATAAGGGAGGTACGCATTATTCTGCTCTGGGGATAGACTCCTGAAACGGTTTGAGACGGCAAAAGGGTCCATCTGGATCTACTTTTGTGGCTGCTGCTAGGTAGGCGACCATTGAGTTCTGGCAGATTGGAGGGCTTGCATGGCCGCCTCCACCATTGGGAGAGTACGGTTCATGTGGTACTCTTGAATCAACGCGTCTGTGACCCATCATTGAAGATGCTGGGTGGGTGACGGGGTCCTCTATTTGTGAGGATACCCGGTCAGCGCATAGCCTGAAGTGCGCACTTGTGAGTTCATTCGTGAAGCCATTGGATTGAAGGGAGTTCTGAAGGTACCTGTAAAATGTTTTAACAAATACAAACAACAAACCCGTCAAAGCAGCATCTCATGATCCCATGCATAATTAATGAACTTACTTGGACCTCCTTGTAAGTAAGAGGGGGAACAGAGTAGAATTAGGTTAAATCCATCATGCTTGGTTAAATATTCACATCATTTTCACCATTTTTTGTTTCGGGTTGGTCAAGAAATGCCCAACGGTTCTGTATCCGATGACACGTGGACCAGCTTTCCAAAGGAAGGCATTCACTGGTTGGTTTGGCCAGCGAAGCTTAATAACTCACATTGGTTGAGAGGATGGGAAGTCGGGCTCATCGCACCCTTTTGGGGGAAATTATTTCCTATTCCAGGAGTCTCTTATAGATTTAAGGTGTATTAAAATATTCGTGAATCTTTGGTTTATACCCAAGCATAGTATCCATAGATTTCTCCTGGTTGGAAATGGTCAGCTGATTGTAGGGGATCAGAATCATTTATGCCTGATGTTTACCATCCCTCATTGAATTAATGACCCCGAGAAGTCGGGACTCATTGAGGCGGTACAAGGAGTTGCGCGCGGAACTGATGTGAATATAGTCGGATCGATCGGTTGTTGGACTTGAACCTCATGGAGGCTTCCTATGTACCCTGCCTAGGGGACAGGGATCAAAGTCTTCATGGTTCGAATGGGAGCGTCAGAGAACCGACGTGAAGGTGGACCTGAGGGTCCACTAGTGGTCGGTCTTGAACCTCATGGAGGCTTCCTAAGTATCCATGTGGTAGGGAATCAAAGTCCTCATAGTTCTCATTGGCTTGGGTGTTACGCTCTGAGGCAGCCCAGAGTGATGGATTGGGGCTTACACTCTGAGGAGGCCCATAACAGGATGTCATGGTAGATACTTATTCTAATCCCATGTGAGTCATTCTCGGTGTGAGAAATAAGAGGCGGTAAGGACCAGATGATCACCTCATGAAAGGTGCATCCGTGAGAAGTGGAGTGGGGCTTATGCATGAGGGCATCCCATAAGGTCAGGGCTTACTCTGAGATGGACACCCATGGAGACAAAGCGCAGTAGGAGAGGGAAAGGGGTGCTCTTGTGACCGTCACCTCTCTTGTTCCTGGGGGAAGTACCGACGTGCATTGGGAATTCCTTTTGATGGGTATTTTACTACCCTCTTAATAAGGGATAAGTACCCTATCCCCAACAAGTGCAGGGTCAGAAAGGGGGATCCCAAGCTCTGACTCCACATTACCATGGGAATGTGGACCTAGGAATTCTTCGAGAATCTACTCAAGGGTCATGGAAACCCCTTTCCCCCTATTTACCATTGGTATGTGAACTCAAAAGGGCGTGCGGATGCACCTGAGGGTTACACACCACGGATCCGGTGGCTCTGGTGGAGGCCTCGGCTCAGGGCCAATGAGTAGACCAGTGAGGGAGTCACAGAGGATCAGGCTAGATCAGAAAGATTTTATGTGGCTCTGGGAATGGGAACTCCGAATAATTTTGCGGGCCACACATGGGTATGGGTGGTGGAGCCCTTCGAGTAGGGAAGTGCTACGCGGTTAGAGAAGCAGTCTGTGAACCAGGGTGGTCCGCGGACTGATGGGAATCCCTCGAACCAAGGGGGTCGGCAGCTTCAGGTTCGATCTGCGAACTAGGGTGGTCCGCGGAGGGTTCCATGTAGGTAGAAGCGTCCAAGGTCATCACCGCCCGGAGGCTCATCGGTTGGGGCTTCGCCCGCATAGGAGGGTGCTACGTGGTGCGGTAGATCAGAAAAGAGGCATAAACACCCTAGTCCACGGGGAGTACATCCGTGGAGGGACCATGGTTCGTGGTTTTCTCTTCTTTGTTTTTTTTAATTTTTTGGTTCACCAATTTATAATGCATTTTTTTCCTTATTAGCTCGTTCCTAGGTTCATACCTGCTCTGGTTCGCGAACTGAAACTTCTGAAATCCTATGCGTTCCTTCGAAATCCTTCCACCCGAATCTGATTGATCTTTTCCCCATTCTCTCATTATTCTCTTCCCCTCTGTCTCCTTTTATAAAGTGGGTAAAAGTATGTATCTATGGTCATGTGGAACCTTTTTCAGAGTCCCATGACTGGAATCCTAATTCACGGATGACTCGGTAAATTCGAAACTTGCGGGGTGTATTGAGCGCATCTCCCCCGTGAACCAAACAATCTCCCCTGCGAACCAAATGAGCTCTGAAAGTGCTTCACATCCACGGAGGGTTCCACCTCCATTCCGCGAATGACAGCGGATGTGTCTTGAGCCAGTCGACACGGTTCGCGGCTGGGGTGGTTCATGATGGTGGACCGGCTCGGCTCTTGTCCTGCTTTGCGCCCCCGGAGGGTCTCCGCTTCTATCTCGCGAATGAGTCTGGTCCGCGGAGGGGAGCGGTTTGCGAACTAGCCACATAAAACATGAGCCGGTTCACGAACCGGTTATTCCTTCGCCAATTTTGATTATTGGCCTCCTTCCTTTTCCCAATTCGTTGAAGGGAATTAGGTAAAAATCCTCTCTCGAATGAAGGGAATTATTATATTCCTTTGCGGATTTTCAGGACCCTACACTTTTTAAAGGAGTTTTGATGATAGAAACACCATTGGGGGATAGAACAGATGATGAACGCCAATGTATGGAGTGTCCACTTGAATTAAGAGTGTTTCACTTCATCTATAATATTTATTTCCTTCAGATTATAGGGTTTTACATCATTATCAGAATAGACTAGATCATTTATTATCTAGCATATGTTGACTGCTATTGCCAGTGGGTGACTTTTACATCACCTGACGGTATAGTGTTTATACACAAGGTAAAATGGGATGTCTAGGTGAGAAGGGATAGAACTAAGAATCATGGGATTTTTTGGATGACATCCAATATTTCTAGTTTGTTTCTTGATGAGAAGGGAGTGATTCAGGCATACTTTACTCTAGTGGTTTATCTCTTTTGGGATGTCTTTCCCCATGAATATTCAGGTTTACCACTAGAGAGGGAGATGGAGTTCTCCCTCGATCTAGTTCCAAGAGCTATGTGGGTAACCATTCCTTCTTACAGGATGGCTATACTGAGAGTTGCATGATATCAAGAGGTAGCTAGAGGATTTTGAGACAAAGGGTTTTATTTCACCTAGTACTTCTTGGTGGAGTTTTCCTATCATTTTTGGAAAAAAAGAATATGGAACTCTTAGAATATGTGTTTATTATCAGAAAATTAACTAAGAGATAGTCAAAAATTATATCGTTTTCGATAGATAGATGACATATTTGACTAGATTCAAGGAGATAGAGTGTTATTGAATATCAAATTGAGGGCAAGTTATCACTAGGTGCATGTTCGACCTATTGACATACAACGTATAGCCTTTGGTAGTATGTATGGGTTATATGATTATCTGGATATGCCGTTAGTTCTTGTGAATGCACCCATGGTTTTCTTGGCTCTGATGAAACAAGTGTTCTATCTGTAATTGTATTCATTTTTATTGGTTTTCATGGGTGATATCTTGGTGTATTCTCAAAATCCACACGACCCTTCCAACTATTAAAATATAGTTTTGAATACACTGATAAAGCATCAGTTATATTCTAAGCATAAAAATTTCCACATTTGGATGGGTTAGATTCACTTCCTATGTCACATTATCTATGAGATAAGAGTATCAATGGACCCGGAGTAGGTTAGAGCAATAGTTTTCATGGAATAGCCTAATAATGTTTTTGAAATATGAAGTTTCTTGGGGATAGCTAGCTACTACAGTAATTTTATACATGACTTATCATGATTAGAAATGTTGATGATGGGACTGACTAAGAAGGGTGGGATGTTTTGTGGTTAGAATATTATGAGAAATCCTATCAAGAGATGAAAGGGATGTTGACATCCGAACTAATCCAAATAATTCCAGAGAAGGTCCATAGTTACATTAAGTACTGTGATGATTAAGGTTTTTGGGCTTGGGGATGTTATGATGTAGGGGGATTGAGTTGTGGTGTATGGGTCTCGGAAGATAAGTCCTTCCAAGAGGAATTTCCATACATAAAATCTAGAGATAGCTATAGTTGTTCATGTGTTGAGTTGTTAGAGGAAATATTTAATAGGAGAGCATTTTGTGGTATACACGGACCATAAAAGACATAAGTATATCATCATGCAGTGTGATTTGAATTTGAGGCTGAAATGGTCGGTGGAGTACCTATAGTATTTTGACATTCAGGTTTCCTACACACCTAGAAAGGGTAATGTAGTGGGTGATGCATTGAGTAGGAGGACTCATATTCAGGTTGTGTAATAGGCTGGTAGCAAGTGGAGTCTTAAGGCATTTTTTTGATATGCATGTGGAGTTTCTTGAAAATAGGGGGAAAATTTTCTTTCATCCTTAAATATTACCTCTACCTTGATGGATAGTGTTAGGATGATACATATATTAGATTCAGAAGGCCATGTTCTATGAGAATGTGTGACAGGTGAGGACCCTCTTCCTGGATGGATGGTAGGAGATAATTAGATCCTCCATATCCATGGATTTTTGTGGGTTTCAATAGATATATGTTATGAGTTGATGTAGGAGTTTCATGCTTCATCTTGGTTAGTGAATCCCAGTGTTATTAAGATGTACAGTGACATGAGACATCAGTACAGTTGGTTGAAAATGAAGGGAGAGGTAGCTGGTTTTATTACTTGGTGTTCCACCTTTTAGTAGGTGAAGACGGACCATCAGCGACCATCTAGGGTTTTACAACACATGCCTATCTCAGAGTGGAAATGGGATGATGTTTTTATGGGGGGTTTTCAAGGTCGCCTTGAGGTAATGATGTTGTGGAGGTTATCATTGACATACTTATGTAGGTATCTCATTTCTTGATGATCATGGATACCTTAACTGTTGATGATCTTGGAAAGTTGTACATCTGAGTGGTGGTATGACTTTATGGGGTCTCACACATAATTATTTCAGATATGGATTCCTACATTACGTCTTGTTTTTGGTGGTGTTTTTAGATGGTTCTAAGTACACAGGTGCTTTTGAGCACAATATACAAACCTCGGACTGATGGTCAGTCCAAGCATAAGATACATGTTCTAGTGGACATGCAGTGAGCGTGCTTCCAAAATTTTGGGAGCTATTGGGAGAGGCATATTTCACTAGTTTAGTTCGTCTACAAAAATTCTTATTAGGTAAAGATATATATGGAACCTTGTGAGGATTTATATGTTAGGACATCCCATTCATCCCTATTCTTGTTAAAGGCAAGAGAGGCATCTTTACTAGGACAACATTTCATGCAGGAGACATCTGAGAATGTCCTGTTAATTTAGAAGCAGATTTCCACTACATAGTCTCGTCAGAAATCTTACACCGATCACCGAAGATAACCTACATTATTCGAGGTGGGGGATTGGGTTTTCATACATGTTTTAATGATTTTGGTACACAAGAAGATTAAGAGATAGGGTAAACTTTCACTGAGATATGTCAGGCCGTTTGAGATTCTAGAGAGAGTCAGTTCGGTCGCCTATCAGTTGTATTTACCCCAGAGGTACTAATCCATGCACAACATCTTCAATGAATCTTAGTTACGCCATTTTCACTCAGACATGTCTCATGTTTTCTATCCAAGGGGGTTGATCTTTAGGTGGATGCTTAATTTGAGGAGCATCTAATTCATATCGTTGATAGGATCACAAAGGTTCTTTAAGGCAGTCAGTTCCTCTAGCATGGGTGCTATGGAAGCAAAAATATTTACAAAACAAAACATGGGAAAGGGAGGCCGATGTACATGCTCAGTGGCTGGAGTTTTTCTCAGAAGAATATGGACCACCCTTTAGAGAGAAATTTGGGGACAAATTGCTATAAGGGTGGAAGATTATGAGAACTATGGTTTATTTATGAGGTATTAACCCTTTTATTTTCAGTTTAAATTCTTTTTTTATGGCATTATATGAATTATTGAAATAATAATGAGTGTTTTGGGGGAGTCTGGGGCTTGTTCAGAGGTCTAAACCAAGTGTTGGGATGAAAACGACCTGGTGCATAGTTTGCACACGACCTGCGCATGATTTGTCTAAACTGTGCGAGAGGTCTGAAAAGTGTATGTTTTTTGGTAGAGTTATTTCGTACAACATGATCATAGTTAGTAAAACCATGTGGGGTAACTGTGAAAAATATATCTACCCAAAAACATTCACTCTTCAGACATCTCACATAGTTTAGACTAACCATGTGCAGGTCATGTGCAAACCGTGCACTACGTCATTTTCAGGCCAACACATGGTTCCAACCTCCGAAAAAACCATGGACACCCCCAAAACAACCATGATCAAGTTTATAATTCATATAATGCTATAAAAAAGAATTCAAATTGATATGAAAAGTATATATACCTTATTAAAAAATCCATGTTCTTACAATGTTTGACTTGACGACTCTTTAGAATCTTTATTATTTAAAGAAAATTAAAATTTAAACAATTTTATTTCCCATATATTATTTTTGGTGATTATATTAATATGGATATGAGTGGATTTGTTGATTATTATTTCACTGTGATCATGATTTCATGGCAACTATAATGTAATGTTTTTGGGTATTTTTGAATTTTGAAGAAAAAAATCATGGTTTGAGAAGAAAAATTATATAGTGGTGAAAGGTATGCATGGAAGGATTATCCGATTCAATTGTATTTGAATTGGATATTGAGTACAATGATTTAAAAATGATTTTTTATTCATGATTTTTGTGAATAAGTAGGGAAAATTTATTTTGAAATTTCATTTAAAAGAGGAATTTTGAAAATAGGATTAGTTTTTTTGAAAGACATTGGAAAGTACTGGAATTTTGATTATTTTAGTTTTTGATGAAAACCATTGGCTACCAAGGAGTTTATTTGAAAAATCAAGTAGGAATTGGGGTGTTTGATATTTTATGAATGATTTTTTGAAAATAGGAGATTAGTTCTTATATTTACTGATCTTCTCCGATTTTCGTTCTTGGATTTCCTATTCATGGATTTTTTTTCTCGTATTACATGTTGAGGTTAATTAAAAAATTCCAAGTGAGGTAGGTGAGTTTGAGTGATTGATATTATATAGTATCCAGAGAGAAATTCGTTCCTAGGTAGATTGTTTTATTAGAATTTTTATGCTCGTTTTGGATTGATCAGGGTGTTGTCTTGCATATTTGAAGGGCATACCGTGGATTTTTCATAGAAGATGTTTCTGGAAGGATCATGTGGAATATTTTTGGGAACAATTTATGGAATTCTTAAAGTTTTTTATGTGGTATTGAGTATATGAATGTGATTTTTAGGTTTTAATGGATTGGATCACCTTTTGCATGTTTTGAGGAATTTTGTGATGTGGAATGCATGATGTTTGTTTTATGGATCCATGTTTAGAACCTATTAATTATGTTTTCATAAATTATTACTATGATGGGGAGTACCACTATCCAGAACCGGTTATTGGTAGTAGTTTCTCATGGAGGGGATAAATAATAGCCTCATGGTAAACTAGTTAAAGACCCTTATGTGTTTTTGAATTGATAGGGGAAGTTGAAAACCAAATTGGGAATGGTTTTCGATGTTTATTATTTTTATATTAGGTTTGAAATAGTGGTATCAACAACATGATTGAGACTTGGGTCACCGAGTAAGGTTTTTGTTGGGAGGTAGTGAATTCATGACATGTTTCTGTAGGTGAACCTTAGTTCATCACATGTTTTAGGTGGTAAACCCCAATTCATCACATGATTTATGGGGTGAATCATGAAATTATATGTGGTGAATATTAATTTTAAAGCATCCACTGAATTTTTGGGGATTTAAATGTGGAAATATATTTAAGAAATGTAATTTGAATCTATTTAATTTTGTTATTTCATGAAAATATTTAGAAGGACACTCAGGAAAGAGAGTAAGAAATTATTGTGTGTTGGTGGATCTGATTGACCCAGTTCTATGGAGAATACTTGATTATATATTCATATGTGAGGTTTTATAGTTTATTTATATATTGAACGACTAAATATTAGTGGTTGAAGTCATAATATTAACACCCTTTATTATGTTAGAGTGACATGATCAATGTGTGAGATGGATCAGGAATTCATTGGTTCTTGGGGTAGAGTATGATGGTGGATATGGTTCGCTAATGAACTGATCGATGAATCAGACTACAAATCCAGATGTAGACATGGTTTGCGTGTTTCTAAGATAAGATGATTCTTATTGAGCTTAGGAATGATTATGTGATATGGTAAATCATTAGTGGTTGTTACCAAGTAATTTTTCAGATGATTGTTCCAGGATAGAATGATAGTTAATCTATTATAATATTTTCTTCTGGGAATTTGGTATCCTATTCAAAAAAATCATTCTGAATGAGTTTAATGACGTTTTAGGATCAAACTAGTCATTTTGGATAAAAATTAACATGCCTATGCTTGGTTTGAATGCATACAATGAAAGTGGGTTGAGCATTTAGAGATGGAACATGGTGTGTTAGTCATAAAATGATGTTTATGGTATGTCTTGTTTTATGTTCCAAGGATTACCATGGATTCTTTAGGATGAAAAAATTTATTTTGGAGAGTTTTTAATAACATGCATCATTATAGGATGGAAATTTACTAAGGAATATGACCATTTAATTTGGATATTGGTTTTTTTGGAGTACATATTCATGAGATTGGTTTTTGAGTGCTTTAATGTTCTTAAAATGGGTTATTGGATGGTGTTTAAGGATCAGGTGTGGTTTCGTGGTTTGGGGAGGATGTTGGGGAAGAGTTGGGTGGTGGGGTGTTGAAATTTAGTTGCTGTAGGCAATTCATTGTTTTAATGTGTTATTAAGGGTGTAAATGGTGTCCATGTGGTGAATATAGGATGTGAATGGGTGGTCGAGTGAAAAGAGATTATTTCCCCAAAAAATAAAGGGGTGGACTATTTTTTCACATTGTGAAAAATTATAGAAGGTTTTTTTAAAAAAAATATAGTGGATTATATATTAGAAACACCTAACCATTTATCAGTTAGATGATTCCAAGATAACAGGAGGATGACCCCCCCCCCCACCCCACACCACCACCACCACCACTATCCATCTCCATTGATTATGGTTGATTATGGTAAATTTTCATGCTAATACTAGGTAGTTTCCACAAAATTTCTCCTCGTTTATTCATCCCATTCATTCTATTGATTTCAAGTCATCATATAGGGTTTTAGAAGGAACTATTTCACTAGAGTATGGAGAAATATTTATGATTTATGAGGCTTCCATATACATCTTATAGATGAAATTCCAAGACGTTGTAAATAACAATCTCTCATCGTTTGATGCTAGGAATACTGTGCATTGAATTGTTTTAGTGCTTTTATTTTTTTAAGTAAAATTTTTCCATGATCCAGATTTATATATTGGGTTTTTTAATAGAATGGGTCTTTTTATAAGTGTATTGAACCTCTTCACTGATAGTTTCGACATGAAATAACTAACTGAGGAATTTGTAACAAATTATTCCAAGTCGGGTTTGAGTTTTAATTATTTAAATAATTAGTTTAATGATTTTTATAAATGATATAGGATCAAAGGGACTCTAGGGACTCTTTTATGGGATTGGGAGAAATTATTGGGGCACCCATTGATGTAGGGGTACTTGGATTTAAATAACTCTCCTAACATTAAATAATTTTATATTCATGTTTATTTATTATTATACCTGTCAACATATTGATTGTTTCCTATGGGGTTCCCCATATTGTTTGGGATAATCTCACATAATTTTAATAATCAACGTTGACCACATAGATTTATAAATGAGTTTATGGTGGAACTTTAGTTAAATAAGTGTCATTAACACAACATAAATATTCCTTGGAAGAAGGAATTGTATTTTGGGAAGTAAAAGAGTTTAATTTTAAATGTTATTTTAAAAAGAGGTATGACACCATTGTAAATTTTGAAATAAAATTAATGTTTGGTAAATGGTATTTGAACTTGTATTTGAAAATTGAAAATAGTTTTTTTTAAAGTAGGTTTAATGTGATTTTGTCCATGGGTCTGGTGTAAGTAATATAGTGTGTGGTTTTTTTTAATTTTTTATGAAGGGATTGACTTGGGTTTTTAATGGAATTGGAAAGGTCATGGTTGAACATGTTTTAGTCTATTTGATCATGTGTGGATAATGCCCTATTTTTTAAACCCAGAGTTCCTTCTGTGTGACTTTTTGTGATTGTCTTGTGCATTATTTGATGCACGATAATACTTGTGTTGTGTGGAGAACATTGGGGAAAATTTACTTCAGTATCAAATTGTTGCTTGGTTAAGATGGGTGTTGTGAATAGTTTTCGAGGGTCTATGTGGGTATCAAATATTTTCAAGATAGGCGACTAAGTACTGAGGGGATAGTTACCATGTTAAGAGATAGTCAATGGTGATATGTGTTATGTACCTTATTTTTTGTTTCTGGCATGTGTTGATTTTTCAACCTTATAGTCTATGTGGATAGTCCTGTGTGAATAACTATAGACGCCCCATTGTCTCTAGAGATGGTATAATGTTATTGAATATGAAATAAATATATTCTATGGTAATGGAAAATGATCTTATCTCTGACCCCTATACATTTTTCAAGGATGAACCTGTGTGTTTGATTGTGGCCTTCCCAGATTCTATGGGGATGGGTTGGTGTGCTTGACTATCAATTTCCTAGATTTTATGGGGATGGGATAATATGAATGAGTTGGACCTTTCCATTTAAGGCTTGGGTGAAGGACTATATTGGGGTTTAGTAGTGGGATGATATTTCATAGCGATAAGGGAACTCCCTTGAGTGATTAGGGATGATTTTAGGATTATAGATGTATGATCATGCCATATTTCTTCGTGTAGTGGGTTGAGGTTTTGATGATACCCCCACCTTGATTCGCTAGGTGTAAATTATTTCTCATTCTATTTGGTTTCCCACCATTCATCTCCAAGTATTTGTATGATTATAGTATGTAGTGGAAAATTTCATCTAACATGGAGCTGAAGTAGGTATGGTCAGGTTTTATGGTGGCCATGTTTGAACATGATTACCTGGCATGTGTGTTTGTTTGATAATTTCAAATTATTTTTCTAGGTCCGTGTTTTGAATGTTCATGGAAGCACTCAATATATATTTATTTCATGTAAAAACACTTGATCATAGAAACACTCATTATTTTTTAGGCAATGGAGATACTCATTGGGTCATTGGACATACCCCCTACTCGCATAAATAGAATGAGTTTTGATATATATTGTTAGACATTTCTCTTTTCTATTAGGAAATAGGTATTTCATAGAGATGGATGAATGGAAAATCAGTAGGTTATAGAGGCTGAGTATTCATGAAGATGGTTTGTGAGTCGTGCCAGCGTCTGTTTATTTACATTCACTTATGGCTCAACTTACACTAGTTATTGTTCCATTTTTATATATGATGCCAGTCATTCCCTTCTTTTATACTAATTTTTTTATAGTTCATGCATCATATATGTGAAAAAAATATATAACATTAATAATTAATAAATTTTATGACATATAAGTATTTATTCTATGAAATCATATCCATCGTTGTCTTATAAATAATTTTATATGATTTTTCAATTGAAAAAAAATTAACTAAATTTTTTTACCATGTATTAGATGGGTTTATTTATAAATAAAATGACTTTTTTAGAATTTTAATTTTATAAAATAGACATAATTTTTTATGTATTAATATAAAAATACATTAGGGTTATATTTTTGTTTTTTCTGAAAAAATTGATTTTCATGCAAATAGTGAAAAAATAAATTTTTTAAACTGATATTTCATTTAAAATATTTAAAATTATAATTCTATTGTGGATTGGTTTTAATTATAAATTAGTCCCATTTCAATAAACACAATTCAATTATTTCTATAATAATATTCATTATATTATTTTTTTATAAAATCATTTTTATTATAAAAAGGAATTTTTAAAAAGATATTTTCATTATGATTTTCATTTTTATATAAAACTTAATCATGAGAAATTATAACAATAGAATCATGAAAAATAGATTTTATAATTGAAATTATGAGTTTGAAATTCTGTAATAATTTCAATTCCTTTTTTCACCATTATGAATAGTTACTATGGTAAAATTTGTTACTATGGTAAAGTGTAAAAGAGGTTAATTAGGGTAAAAAGGTGATAATCCCCCCAAATATTATCTTAATTTTAATTGAATGATGGGATTTCAACCATTATATCCTTATATTTAAAATAATATTGTTTTATAATATACATTCTCATTATTGAGACTTTATATAATTTTAAAACAATGAATAATTACAAGGTCGGCACTCCCTTTACTTATAATAGGAACCTCATCTTGTTAATTCTTTACATAGTTTGATCACTCTGGCTCATACAATACATGTATAAATCCATTAATAACTCTCTTACACATGTTCTAGATCTTATTTTATCACCAAAATACCAGCCTACCTATTCTTAATGTGTAATCCACGCTAGATTTTTCACTTAAGATTTATAATTCTTTATCAGGTGTTTCATGATTATTTTTCTTCCTTCACATCAAAATTTTATTTAACCATGATGAAAAAATAACAAAAACATCAATCATGCAAATGATAATAGAAAACTAAAAAAACACTGATGCATATGTGTGGACTACCACCTCCACAAAGAGATGTGTTTCATTTTTCATCACCAGATCATATGGTTGGTTAAAATTTTAGATCAAATTAACATATATGATATTTATAACATAATTATTAATATACATAGATAAGAAACTGCTTACCTTATTACTATATAATCCATTGAAAAAGGATAACATCACTCATTCATACGTGAAGACTACAACCTCCATAGAGTGTTATGATTCGTTATTCATTTACACCTTTCAAAGATGGTCTTATGGATGGAAATAATGAATTAATATGATATTAATAAAATATTTATTTTAATTTTTTAAAATGTTACCTAATTTATTTCTTTTAATTTTTTTATAAAAATTAAAATACCATTCTTGTGTACAAATGAACTACCATCTGCATGGAATGATGTGATTCATTTTTCATAACCACCTTACTTGGTTGGTTTTAAAAGTGTATTTAATATATAAATATGATACTTATAAATTGTTTAATATTTTCATGTAATTTAATAAGAACAAATTATATTTTGTTCATCACATCGTAGTTATTTTTAGGTTATATGTAACACCCTGAGATTTTATGAAAAATATTCTTTTTAATTTCATTGATGTCTTCTGTTGTACGCTACACCAAGATTATCTTTCACTATACGCAACACCGTATTAGCTTGCAGTATACGCAACCCTTACATGGATTACATTACACGCAATCGCGACCTTCCTCGATAGCGTGTGTTGTACGCAATACCGGGTTTCACAAAACAACGATATATAGTTGTAATATTATTATGAACTAGCCGTTATGAATAGTATTAATTAAAATTTTTAATTTTATAACTTTATTATTCATCTTACACATTTTATAGAACATGGTATAAGAACAAAATAAATTTTTCGGATAAAATAAGTATTTTTTAAAAAAATGCAGTTTTGCCGCCTTTTGATGGCGCACCTTTTTTTAAATTTAATTTTTGACATGTTTATAAGTTCAATTTTAAAAAATAAAATTATTATTTGGAATCAGGATATAAAATTTTACCATGGATAAAATTTTCATATTATTCTGATAACTTTCATATTTTAATGAATAGTAAAAACACGCTATATTTTAATTAAAAACAACTTTTTTAATTGTAATAATTTATGTTGTTAAATTATAATATTGAATGGTTTTAAAGTATAAATAGAATACATTTTTACCATTTAATGTAATTTATGTCATTAGAATTGATTTTACCTTGAATTTGTTGGATAAATCAATTCAATCTTTTGTAATGTTTTAAACAAAAACTCGTTTTCTTTCCACAACATGATTAATTATAATTTAATTTCTGCAACTTTTGTGTATTGAATTTGGAAAAATGGATTCCATATTTGGAATCAGTTTGTCCAAATTATATTAATATACTAATTTTTATTTTTGGGCATTATGAATAGTTACTACGGTAAATTTTATTTACCATAGTAAAAGGTAAATCGGGTAATTAAGGGTAAATATAATATTATAAAATTATCCTAACACTTGTCTTAATACAATTGGATTATTATATTTTGTCCTAAGTCATAATTGGGTCGAAATGGAATCCATTAGAACCCACGTGGAGGTGATTAAGACCTTTAGTTTATTTTATTTAAAGGAAAGTTAAATATGTCTCACTCAACTTTAATAGTTAAAGTATTTTTAATACAAGTTTATAAAGAATATAAATTCAGTTATAAATACAAATTTGAAAGATAATTTTTTTTATTTATCATGGTAATTTATTTGTAATTTTTAGTAGATATTTAATTACCTTATTAACTTATACATTAATGATGCAGAAATTATCTATTTAGTGAAAAATCAATAATATTGTTTTTATTGAAATAGTAATACATAACAAAAGGCCCAAAAATCTGCACAAAACCTATTAGTAGTGTATATATAAACCCTAATGATCCACTGGAAATTTTTTTGACCATTTGGATCCTTATTAAGGCGATTATGACACTTATAATATTTTATTTTAAATATTTACAAAGATGTCACCTTCATAATTAAATATAGACAACAATTTACATGTTTTTATTTTAAGATGATAAATTCGAGTAAAATTATTATTATAAACTATTTGATATTTATCTTCATCAAAGGATTTTAGTTCTAATTTTTATGCAAAAAATAAGTATATTAAATAATTATACAAAAATGTTGTACTAATTATTTTATTAAGATATATACCAAATAAATGGTTTTTAAAATATTAAAATAATTATTATATGAACTATTTAATGTACTCCACTAATTTTATAGATTAATATATCATTTTATAAACCTATTAAATATTTTATTTTTAATATATCAATTGTGTGGATTTAATTTAAATTCAAATAAATGGATAGTGTCAAAATTGACACAATTGTTATTTTATAAAATAAAATATTATTAAATTGTTTAAGAATCAAAAAAATATCTAAAAATTATAAATTGAAATTTATATAGTCAAAAATTACATAAATTATCTAATTATGGATAATTCAAAACACATAAGTAATTATTTATAATAATTTAATGTTTTTAATCTTATTACCACAAATAAAATTTAATAGATTAAATAAGGATAAAACAAGTTGATAATGTTTAAAATAAATTCCCTACATTTCTAAATTTTATTGGTTGATGAGATTAAAAACCTATCTCATCTGATATTCAAATTGAGTCATTTTTGGAGTGTTTTATGATGGGTTGGAATTTATATTAAACAAATATTTTTTAGGATTCCAAAGGTGCCCCTCTCCTCCCTTATAAAAGGGCACCTCCTCCCTCTCCTCCTTACACCACTTTGAGCCATCAAGCTCGGCCAAACCCTTCCCATTTAACTTCCCTAATTCCTTATAAACTTACTAGAGGTTCTGGTATTCTCAAAAGACCATCTCTAGTGGCCTAAAGAAAGTTTAAAGGAGGCAGTTCGAGAAATAGGTAATACCATCTACCGTTTTATTCAAGTTCCATTATACTTATACTCCCTATTCATTAGTTATTTCATTATGAAGTAATAACATCAGTATCCATCAAATACTGATATGTTATTATAAATATGAAATAACCATATTTCACTTTCTATCCATCCGACGGAAAAAAAAATCACAGCGCGTGCGTATGTACGGAATACCGTCTCCACACCGTGGTGTAATCTATTTTCCACCAACACCTTACATGGATGGGTATAATGGTGTAAAGAATAACTATATATGGTTATTATAACATCATACTGATTCTGATATATTATACCATCCTCTTCAATTCTATAATTATGGGAATGATATCATCGCTTGTGCGTACGTACAGACTACCATCTCCACGACGCGATGAGATTCATTCTCCATGTTAACCATACATGAATGATCCTAAAGTTTATATAATGAATAATAATGAAATATATGAAATAATAATGATACTGTATTTATGTATATATATATTTATGTCATCTATTTAGTTTCATTCAATTCAATTAGGAAACGAAAACAGCGTTTATGCGTATGTACGGCCTACCGTCTCCATGAATGGTGTATTTCATTCCTTTTATCGATCTATAATATTTATGTATATGATGAATATAGATCATGTTCTAAATTATGGAATTATTTATATCAGGATATATGTAAAAATATCAAGAATGACAAGTCGAAACACATACGATAAATGAAATGATTTTACCCAAAACGCTACTTAAACATGGAATTTACAAAACAAACGGGTAAAATAAATTCATAAGTGAAACATATATGATATCATAAAAATTAATATGATTATGTAATAAGTGAATGACATTATTTAAATCATTATACCATAGGTTTGGATCCATACGATGCATAGCGGACCTAAGGTAAGGGATAATTTTTCAAATCTCATTTTTTATCCGAGATTGCTTATTCCTAAGTATTTACTGGGGTTATTTATATCATCCATGTCCATGATTTATAAATGTTTTTTTCATGTATTTTTAAAGTCCTTTTCACTAATTTTGACCTTTAATACATGGTATGTAAGGAATATTTCTTTTTTTACGTTATGAGGTACTTTTTTGACTTTTCCTGCAAAAGTACGAGAAGAATGTTTTTTTAACTTATACGGCATGAACGGATTTTTAAGGTTTTATAAAGCCTTATTTTCATGAAGCTTCCTCCAAAAGATTTCGTGACTATTTTCAAAAAAATATTTTTCTGTTAAAATTGAATGACATTTTTTGAAAAGAAAATGATTTTGAAGAATAAAGGATATTTTCCTAAATAATCATTTCAAGTTTTTTATCAAAACCATTTTTCATCTAAGATGACATTATTTCATATGTGTATGTTTCAAGTAACATGTCTCTATGATTTCTATGGTTTCACTTTTCTTATTATGAAATGATATCCATTTCTTTTATATGGATTATTTGATGATGGGATTATTTTTATGAAACCCATTTTATTTATTGGGTTATTATGAATGATGTATGTTTATTTTGTGGCACAAGTAAGAATAATTTCATTATGAGATGTGTGGGACCTATATCTCCCTCCAATGCATTGGTTAAAGATTTATATCTCATGAGATAGACATGGCTGGAAGGGTAAGTTAATCTGGTTCAGTGTTACAGGACTGAAACAAGAGGTGAACTCGATTCAGAAAGGGACTTTGTCCACTAAGATGGTCTTGGCAGCAATGCCTTGGCTACTATAGAAATCATAACATGTATAGAATGGTTTTCAAAATTAAATGTTTTATTCCCATTATATTTTATCATATTTGATGTTCCATTATGATATATGCCTTTCGTACTTCGACGATTTATGTCTTTGCTCAAGATTTTGATGTTTAAATTTCATGTTCAAGTTTTTGATTTCAAATGTTTATGGATTGTTTTATGTTCTCTATTTTTTCCCTTACTGAGCATTTGAGCTCACCCTTTATATTTTTTCTCTCCCCCAGGATTTAAAAAAAGGTTTTAGGTATGTAAACAAAGGGAAAGATCATTAAAGGAGATGTTGAAGATCATTCACCACGATTAGAAGATAATATTCTGAGTTTCTAAAGAAACTAAACTATTATGGTCCATGTGTGTCTGTTTTTGTTATGTATTAAGTATTCCACAAAAGTAATTTAATGTCCATGTACATAAAGATTTGGGTCTCTACATTATAAACCGGCAATCTTCAAAACATTCAATGTAACCTTAATTATCTTAATAACTAAATAAAACATAATAACAAATAAAATAATGAGAATAATGATAATGTAATGAACATGAAAATGGTTCTTAATAAATTATAAAAATAATTTAATTTTATTATTCAATATTTAGTGTACTTGTAATACAAGAGGGGACTTAATGTAATATATTTCTCATCTAAATTTTTTTCAGTGAGATTCATGCCATGGAAAAAATGGTTTTTTGTGTCTCATATATTTGATACTACATGAATGTAATTTAGCATTCATGAAGTAAAATTAATGTTAGTCACAAATCATATTCATGTTCTCTCCTTAAAAAATCTTTCAATTTAGAATCTTCCATAGTGGTATGGTATTTTACATTAAAACAGTATTTAAATTATTCCTTTAAAATCTTTATCCTCTATGTCCATGTTATTTTGATTGTTTAAAAATGTTCTTATTTATTCATAAAAAGTTTATAATGGTCATTTTAACTATACATTAATTTCATAAAATAGTTTTATAAATGAATATTTTCAATATTATATGTATGATTTGTTTTTTGACATTCATTACCAAAGTCAATATTTTTTTACATATACGTCTTTATGATTATTTTACACAATCATAATCATTATTTATTATCATGATTTTTCTAAAAGTTATTTTTTTTCAAATTTTATAATATTCCCTAACATTATATAATTTTCTATTTTAAATTGTTTTCAAATAAAAAGGATAATTCTCTTTATGATTAAATGAAAATGTAAAGGGTTAATCTTTTTTGTTTTGAATTTTTTTGAAGGGTTTGATGATGATAATTTATAGTAACAATTGTTTCTAATATAATAATACTATAATATAACTGATTGGGGTGATCCTGATATAAATTATGAAAATAGGTGACAATGATATAGCTCTACAATGTATTGGGTAATGATATAATATTTTAAGGTAAAAACGTGGTAGATAACTAGGTTGGTTACTCTTAAGGAATTAACTGGGATTTTGTTATTCTAACATGGGTAAAACATTAGTGAACATGAATTAATTCTCTATTTTTCCTATATTATTCTTGAAAAAAGTGTTTTTATGGAAATCATTTGATATCATGAGGTAGGGAAGGTTTATTAACTTTTAAGGGGAATAGTTTGTTTCTCAACAAATTTTTTTCATGATTCCCTATATGCCTTAAAATGCCTTGTTGGTTTTCCTATTATTGATAATGGGTTTTAATTTTTTCCTTTATAAAATAATTATTTCCATATTTTAAAAAGTTTTATTTCTATTACAAATAATTTATTGTGAGAAATGAAAAAATATTCATTGGTGTACATGATTTGTAGTGGACTAATGAGATTAATTTATTTTTATATCCCTTACTTATTTTTTTTCACACCCAATATTTCAGAAGTTTTAACTGAATATAAGGATTTGTATAAATTTTAGTAAGGTGAATATTGAAATTATGATGACTCATCTCGAACAAACCAAACATATGTAGAATAAAATTGGGGTGTAAACCCGAAGCATTTTTTCTTTGAAATAATGTACAATGTGTAGATGTTTCAAACATTGTATTTAAATATTTTCTTAATTATCTAAAATTATAACCCATAAAGGCCATGTCAATGTAAAGATGTGAAATCCTATCTATTAAACTCATATTTATGGGTGGTTAATGTAACACGTTATTATAGTTTTTATCTGACAATGGTTTAAATACTTTTAAGTGTTTGGATGATATTAAAAAATATTTTAATGATTCCCTAATTTATTATAATATTATCATGATATATATTGTGAATATTTATATTCTTCTTAATCTAATCCTTATTTGTTCAGAATGGGTTTCTATAAAGTAAATAAGGAACATGATGTAGTACATAATCGAAAAGATAATAACGATATAAATCAGAAACCATGAATTATTTGAATAGAATAGTTTTTAATAGTGTTAAATCAATTAAAAAAGGATATTAATGGTCTCACCCATGATAGACAATAAAATATTCTCAACAGTGGAACATGTCTATAGTAGAGAATTTCTTAAAATGGAACCTCAAACTTTTAGTGGGTCTTTGGACTTAGTGAATGATAGTTGATGGATAAATTTATTTTTGAAGATATTTTATAGTTTTGATTTATAGGGAATACCAAAATTCAACTATTAATATAAATTATTTTGAAAGAGAATATAATATATGGTGGTTATGATTAAAAATACTACGGAAAAAGGAATAGATTGATTCCCTAGAATGGATTTTCCTTAAATATCCATTCATTGAGATGTGTTTTCTTAATGTTAATTTATATTGAATGGAATGGAAATTTCTATAAATTAATCAATATAAATAATTTTAAGTGCTATTATATTATGAAATTTCTACTATATTGGAAATGTAATCACCAAATTTTATTCTAGACCATGTAATTATAATTTATATATATTACATAGGTTTAAAACTAGTCTTAAAAATTGGGTTGACCGATAATGAATTTAAATGATAGAAATAGGTTTATTATTTTGGTGAAGAAGTAAATATGTGCTTTTTTCTACATCTATATACTTTTTGAAAACAAGGGTAAGAAATGGCCAAGGCGGAAGGAAATTTGGAATAAATCAACCAATAAATTTACAGGCAATCCCCCCAAATAATTCTAATGAATTTTAATAAAATTGAATGAATGTTTAATAGGAACTATAATGTGTCACTGATGTGATAAGATTAATAATTTTTTTTGAATGAATGTAAAATAGTTCTAATTTCAAAAGTGATGGAAACTTAGATAACAAAGTTGAAATATGATGTCTTAATTGAAATGAGTTGGGTTATTATACTAAAAAATTTCCAAACATTATTATGCATAGAGGGAGTCATCAAGATAAAAAACAGAATGGTACAAAACATTTATATTTCTACTACTACAACATATACAAGACCCTCAAATGATGTGGTGGAAGGTAGATTAATTTTTTTAAAAATATTTTCAAATAATTTTTTGATTATAGATCCATGCATTATTTTATATGAAAGAAATTTATAATCAAAATAGAGTTACCATCTCCTGGAATGAAATCATGTATTTTGGTAAAATATCATGGGGTCATGTAAAATAAATAAGAACTAATAGAAATATTCATGTCATCATCTTTGGAATTGGTTTACCTTAAAACATTATTGTCTTTCCAATTGTAGAGTTTGATGTTATTTGGGGTATAGATTATATTTTGGTTTTTTAGTCTATGATATATTGTAAAGATAAAGAATATATTTTTCCGAGTGAGTATCATTTACTATATAATATATAATTCATACCTTTTATAACTTATCTATATGGTGAGAAACTTACACAATATGAAAGTGAATGTTATATTTAATATATTATTGAAATTAAACGAGACATTAAAATTTGTGATCTTCTTATACTTAATGAATATCTGGATATATATTTTTATTATTTTCCTAGAGTTATTCCACATGGGGAGGATGAATTTACAATTTAATTATTACTAAATACTATGAATATTTTAAAACACAATTATCTAATTGATCGATTATAACTTTATTTATTTGAAAATGCAGTTATCAGAGTTGGTTGATAAGGATTTAATCCACCCTAGAACATCAACTTGGTAATATCCTCTTATTTTGTAAAATATGGATGATTCTATGTAACAGCCCAACCTTTCACAATACACTTATATTTGAATAATACAATAGTGTGTGTTGTACACAACTTTGAGTTCTAACACACACCCCAACCAATCAATCTAGCCATTATAAATAGAAATACCAACTTTTTCAAATTTTCTGAAATTTATCTTTAGAAATGGAATAAAATTTTGGATTTGGAATATCGAAAAAATCTTAGGGTGAATTTTTGGTATTTGCTAAAAACTTTCAATTATTGATGAATAGTGAAAAACACTGAGTTATTGTTTAAAACCGAATTTTTATTTAAATAATTATTTATTTTATTAAAATTTATTTTAGGTCAAAATAGAACATAATAACTATATAATTTTAGTGTAATTAATTGGAGTCAGTTTATAATAATTTTAGATATATAACAAATTTATTGAATGTTTTACATTCTTTTACCCACCTTCTAAGAGAATTTGAAAATTTACATAAAACAAAATTAGACCACTTTTGTGGGTTGAATTTAAAAACTATAAGAGTCACATTTGATATAATTAAGTAAAATGTGGTCCAATAAGATGAAAATAAATTTTTGTGAATAGTAACTTTTAACTTTTATTTACCACGATTAAAAGTAAATAAGGCAATTTGGGGTAAAAATGTTATTATTATTACCCTAACACATGTCTTAATTCTATTGGATAAGTATTATTAGACAAATAGACACCTTAGGAATAAAATAATAACTTCTTTGGTCTACTTGGATTAGATTATGACATTTATTATTATTTAATTCAAAGAAGAGTTAAAAGAGATAAAATCAAATTTTAATAACTAATTTTTTTTAATAAAGGGATAAAAATAATAAATATTTGACTATAAATATTAATTAGAAAGATAAAAAGAGTTCCTACATAATGTTATTTTATTTATGTTTTTTAGACATTAAATAATTTTATCTATTTATGAAACAATGATGGTGCAGTAATTGCCTAATTAATGAAATATTAAAATAATTGATATTATAAATATCCAAATAAATGTAATTTGATACTTTTTATGAATTCCACTAATTATATAGGTTAATATGACATTTTTGGGTTGGTTAGATGATTTTTTTATAAGTAATGATGTTGTTATGAATTTAGAAAAAACAAAATACCAAATATTTTCAAAATTGACATAAAAGAGTTTCTAAAACAAATATTATATTATTAATTGATATTATCTTCCTAAAAATATAAGGATTGACCAAAGAACATATATAATGATATATGTATTATTAATAAACCACTTGGGGTTATATTGGAAATTTATAGTAAGTTTATTAACCATATAATAAAAAAATACAAAGAGACATGGTAGATGTCAAACTATTGAACGAAGTGTTAAATCTAAAAGATAAAGTTAATATAGTGACCCAAACAAGTCTGAAACCTGTTGGTTGAGTGGTTTTCGTCCCATAACCATCATATCCTTTAAATAATCAATTTTTCAGCCATTAGAAACTGAAAATTATTTTATTATAAAATAATATTTCTAGCTTTTCCTAAGGTCCCCCTCTCCCCTCTTATAAAAGGGAACTCCCCTTGTCTCCAATTCACACCTTCAAATACATTTGGCTCAGCCAAATCCTTCCCAAATACCCTTTAAACTATCCTAAATTTATCCAAGAGGACTTCCTTTAGTCAGAAAGCCAGCCTAATGATCCCTTTTGATCAAATCAAAAGGAAGAACCCAAAGAAGAGGTAAATATTTCATCACCTCTTTCAAGTTCCTGTATTCTTCCACTTCCTATTTCTTGGTTGTTTCCATTATATAATAATATCCCCAGTATCTTCTATATAATATAATTTTATTATAAATATGGTACAAACATATTCATTATTCTATCCATCCTTTGAATGACATGTCAGCATATGTGCCCACGTACGGCTTACCTCCTCCACGTCGTGGTGTAATTGTTATTCGATACATTATTATTTGGATGGGTATAATAATGATGTGTAATTGATGTAAATAATAAATATAATATGATAATTATTCTTTCTATATGATATACCATCTAATTAAATATTATTTTAATATCAAAAGAATGATATTGTCACTCGTGCGTACGTACGGATTATAGTCTCCTCGAACACGATGAGATTCATCCTCCAATGTATCCATTCAAGACTAATTTTCATTAGCTGGTAAAAAATAAGATTTAAAGACATAATATCATTATGAATATGAATAATATTCATCCTATCCATAAGAAACATTACTTACGTAACAAATCATATAAAGGAAATTGAATCGGTTAACACCTGAAACGACTATAATACTAAGATATTATTAACAAAGTAATGTCAAAAGATCATATATGATATCATATTAATGTATATTATTCATGTATAATTTAATAATAGTTATTTCACCATTATACATGAAGTTTAACCTACCCTCAACCAAGGAAAAGTATAAGGTAAGGGTTAATTTCACAATCTCTTCATTAGCTGAGGTTGTTTATATGTAATTATCTACTAGGACCTCTTTATCATCCACATCCATGTTTCTTAAAAATGTATTTCAAAAAATTATTACTATTTTATAGACTATGGGTTAAATTCATTTATAACCTTGTTTAACGTTTATAAGATGTTTACAAATAAATCATTCTGTTGTTTTCCAAATAACGTACTTTTTTACCATTTCGACAAATTTATGGTAATAATGTTTTTTAACTTATATGGAGGGTGCGGCTATTTTCTATCGTTATAACATCATCAAAAATTCCCTTACAAGATTATAATGATATTTTCAAATATAAATGTTTTCTTTTATAGTTACGTGACTTTTAAATGGTTTCTTAATAGAAAGAGATATTTCTCTAAAAGGGTTTAGATTTCATCTATGTCAACATCCATTGACGGATTTTAAGTTTGTTTGAAGTTGATTTATTATGATACATAACTTTCATATTGTATTGAAGGTTTTGTGATATGTTTTACTGTGTATGTGTTATTTCATACCATCCTTTTTTATGGATAATGTATTGACATTTCATATTCCAGTTTTAATACAAATGTTTATGTTATGTTTAAATATTTTCGTGTAAGGAATGCATTGGACTTATTAATTGACGAGTGGTGACCGCTATAGCTCTTAGATGCATCAGTAGGTCTCATGAGACAAACTAGTTTCTTGGAACAAGGCCTTTTAAAAATCATATTTGTAGTCTTGGCACAAGGCCTTGACTATGTGGTTATGAAAGTCGGGCATTATGCATTCCATCATTATGAAAGTGGCTATTGATATTTCATGTGATTATTAGACTAGTAGAATATTCGTATGAGTATATAAATGGAATTAATTGGATTTATATTTTCCATATTATGATGAATTTTATGTTTAAAAGGCTTTTGTTTTAGTTTTATACATTTCCATTAATGTTAATGCTTATTTATGAAAGCTTCCTCTATATTGTTATCCTTACTGAGCATCTGATCTCATCCCTTTCTATGTTTTATTTTTCCAAGGATGCGAAGAAGTATATTATGTCTGACCTGTAGGGATAGTCTATGAGATCTCATTGTTTTCAATGGAAACAATGTTGCTGTTGTTTTCTATTTTACGATGTAATGTAAACCTTATGAATGTATCTAGTACATCCAAGGCTACTAAACTAATTGGTATTTCGAGTCTTGATCTTTTGTGATCATGCCAGTGATACGTAATAATGCACCGACTCTGGGCATCTGGGGTCGGGGAATTATAGTTGGTATTATAGTAAGTTTATTACAAACCATGGAATCTAGATTTTGGTCAAATCTAATTAGGGAACATTACCCTAAGATAGGCTTTAAGGATTAGTATAGAAGAAATTCCTAGAATTATATTATTATAGAGATTTTGAGAGTTTTCCATGAAATAAACCTCTTTCTGAATATGAGTAGGTAGAGGCGGCTCTGGTATAGATATACCTAGGGGTAGAACCTGAAAACACTGCTTTGAGATGGACTCATACAGGAACTGGTGCACGACAACGGGCCTTGCTGCACTCTTGGTTACGAAACCCCCAGAGGATATTCTTAGGATAAGTCTCATTTTTGTTACACACCATTATGAAGGGTTTATGAGTATATACTTTCTCAAAGAAAACATTTTTTATGATTATGGATTATATCCATAAACTGTTCAATTTATGATAAGTGTTTTACATGTTTTGAATTATGTATTTCGACTCATAGACAAATATAGTTTTTTCTATTGTTTAGAAATAGAACCTAGTGGAAGGAATGAAAACGGTATCAATGCGTTCACTCTATATAGGGATTTCCATCCTACTCATGATAATTATAGTGGAGCTGGTGATGCAACTAGTGTTGATCAGCTTATCACCATACTCGGAAAACTCACTCAGGTTATGAATAATAACCTTACCCATATGGAGTAACATGATCAACAATGTAGAGGATCAATGTTAGATAACTTCATAAGGCAACAACCATCAACATTCAATGGGGGTACAAATCCATTTGTAGCTGACAAAGGGATAATTTTATTACAGAAAATATTCCATGCCTTGGGGAGTAGTGAAAGGTAAAAAAATTTCAAGGAAGTTTACCGCCTCACTGGAGATGCGGATCAATGGTTGTCATTGATTCAAAAAACAAAGGAAGATGATGAAGTATCAAATATGGAATGGAGGGAGTTTAAAGATATTTTCAATGAAAAATACTTTCCTCATGACCATCGAGCAGATATGTAAAGGCAATTTTTGAGTCTGGGGAAAAATGAGGATGAGAATGTCCCAAAGTATGAGTCTAGATTTACAAGGTTTGTGAGTCATTCTCCATATTATATATGTAACCCAATAAGTAATATTGATTGTTTCTTTGATGGTTTAAAACCATTTCTCTGTCGATCATTAGTCTGACAATCCTTCTCATTGCATGAAAATAATGTCTCATGCGCTATCAAGACAAAAAAATAATTATCTTAGTCATACAACTTTAAAGAAAATTAAGAGAAGAAGTGATCTGCTGAACACTCTTGAAATGGAAATAAGGGTAAGAAGGGAAAATCTGAATATCAATCCTACAGTAAATATGGGAAGAAAAACCCCGGTACTTTCCTGAAGGGAATGGGATTATATTACAAGTGTGGTGAAAAAGTCCACTAAGCTCATGATTACAAGGGGAAGAAAGAGGGTGTCACTATTGAATGCTACAATTGTAGAGAAAGGGGGAATTATGAAAATGAATGTCCTTGGTGCCAAGGGAAATTATCTTAGAAAAGGCCAAGGGATCAATGCCAAGCTTATGTTATCACTACTGCTGCAGTTGAAGCTCCGTAAGTCATATTGGCAGAAAATTTAATGGTTTCCTCACGTTTAGAAAATGATTTATTTGATTCGGGATCTTTGAATTGTTTCATATATTCCCAGTTTGTTAAGAAAATTAGATATTTCAAATTTGATTTAACAACATATTTGTCAGTCCAAACTCATAAGGGAAGTACCATTGCAACAATGTCTTGTGAATCCATCCCAATTAGGCCGTAAAAATGTTCTTTATCTACTGATCTCATCGTCATACCTAGGATTTAATTTGATATAATCCTCGGTATGGATTATCTTTCGTACCGTGATGCAAACATCTATTGTAATAAGAAGGAGGTTACTATTTTTTATGATGATGATAAAGAACACCTTATCTTTAGGGAAGAATCATCACCACTTGGTTCTTATCTAGATCTACCCCCAGTAGCTCAACTGAATTCAATTATTGGGGACTAATAGAATGAAATAACTATGTGTGAGGAAATGAATGTTCAAATAGAGGATGTAACTATTGTGAAAGAATATGTTGATGTGTTTCTAGAATATTTTCCTAGAAATCCTCCAGAACGATAAATTGAGTTTTCCAGTGATTATATTCCTAGATCAAGGACCATATCGAATACCCCTTATAGAATGACCACTATGGAATTAGTGTAACTAAAGAAAAAATGAGAGGATTTGAGTAATAAAGGATTTATTCTCCCTAGTGTTTCTCCATGGGGAGCTCCTGTAATTTTTGTTAAGAAGAAAGATGGATCTATGAGGTAGTGCATTCACTACAGGGAGATCAATGTTGTAACAATAAAGAACAAGTTTCCCCTACCTCTCATTGATGATTAATTCAACCAACTTTATAGAGCTCAATACTTTTCAAATATTGACATTCAATCTGTATATCATCAGTTGTATATGAAGAAGGAAGACATTCCGAAAACAACATTTCGAACCAGGTGTAGGAATTATGAGTTTACAGTAATGCCTTTTCGATTGACTAATTCACCCTCTATCTTCATGGATCTAATGAATAGATTTTTCAATTAATATCTTGATGAATTTGTAGTGATATTTAATTATGATATCTTGGTATACTTTAAAAGCAACAAAGATCATGAAAATCCCTTGCACATTATCCTAAAGACTCCTAGATGTCATGAATTATATGGGATGTTTAGCAAGTGTGAATTTTGTCTTCAGAAGATTTCTTTTCATGACTATATTTTCTCCAATAATGGAATCTCTGTTGATCCTTCTAAGACCAAGGCAATCCAAGAATGGCCATCACCGACGAGTATAACTGAGGTATGCAGTTATATTGGTTTAGCAGGTTATTATCGGCATTTCGTCCATAATATTTCTTATTTGTCTAACCCATTAACAATGATCACATGAAAAGGGGTTAAAATGGTTTGTACAAAAGAGTGTGAATACTTTTTTGATGAATTGAAGAGAAGATTAGTCAATTCCCCTATCCTGTCTCTACCGTCGGGGAATGATGGGTTTGTTATTTATAGTTATGCATCGAAGAAAGGACATTGTTGTGTCCTTATTAAGAATGATAGATTTATTTCCCATGCATCACTACAACTTAAAACTCATGAGCAAAACAATCCTACTCATGATCTTGAGTTAGTAGCTGTAATCTTTTCTTTGATGATTTGAAGACACTATCTCTATGGTGAATAATGTGATAATTATACTGATCACAAGAGTTTCAAATATATTTTCTCATAGATTGAATTCAATAAGAAGCAAAGTAGATGGCTTGAAATACCCTAACAATGTGATTTCACATTACAGTTCCACCCAGGGAAGGAAAATAAGGTGGAAGATTCTTTCAGTAGAAAATATCATGGAGTTTTGAACAAGATGAGATTTGAAAAGGATCCTATATACATGGATCTAGTAACGATGGATATGGCACTAACCATGGAAGGTGAAACATCAATCCTTTTTCTAATGGTTTCCAAATAATCTTTACAAGAACGGATAAAAAGTTCTCAGGATGATGATGAGGAGTTTCAAAAGAAGGTTAACGCTGTGAATAACGGGAGATTGATTAAATTCATATATGAAGATGGAGTTTTGAAATTTTGGATGATAGTGTGTGTCCCCGATATACCTGACCTAAAAAGAGAATTTTTGGGTAACACACATATCTCAAATTTCTCTATACACCCTGGGAGCACCAAAATGTATAGAGATTTGAAGTAAAATTTTTGTTGTCACAACATGAAGATGCAGACTACTGATTTTGTGTCAAGATGTTTGGTTTGTAAACACGTGAAAGCTAGAAGGAAACATATTGGAGGAGTCTTGAAATCTCTTCCCATACATGAGTGGAAATGGGATAATAATATAATAGACTTTTTCATGGGACTACTAAAAACTCCTAGAAGGAACAATGCAATATGGGTCATTGTTGATCATCTTACAAATTTAGCACATTTTCTTGCTATAAGATAAGATTTACCACTTGAACGTCTAGAAAGACTGTATATTAATGATTTTATGAGACTTCATGGATTGCTCATATCGATTATTTCTGATCGTGAACCCCATTTTACATCATGATTCTGGAAATGTCTTCTGGATGCTCTGGATGCTGAACTTTGTTTGAGCACTTCCTACCACCCCCAAACTGATGGAAAATCAGAACGGACTATTTAAACCTTATAATACATGTTGAGATCATGATCACATGACATTCAAGGTATGTGGGATCAATATTTACCAATGGTAGAATTTTCCTATAAGAATAGATTTCATTAAATTATTAATATGGCACCATATGTGGTGTTCTATGAAAAGAGTTTTTGCACACCGACCTGTTGGGATGATGTTGGTGAAAGAAAACTCATAGGCCCAGAACTTATAGAGGAAACGATGGAAAAGGTGAAGGTAATCGAAAACCACATCAAGGAAGCTCAAAGTAGACCAAAGAGCTATGCTAATAACCGAAGGAAGGATTTGGAATTTCAAGCAGTAGATCATGTTTTGTTGAAGGTATCTCCGTAGAAGGGTGTAATACATTTCCATAAGAAGGAAAAATTAAGTCTTAGGTACGTCAGACATTTTGAAATTCTAGAATGAATTTGGGTTGTATCTTACCATTTAAAAATTCTTCTAAGTCTTTCCAATGTTCACGATGTATTCTATGTATCACTGTTGAGAAAATACATGCCTGACCCAACACATGTACTAACCTATAAAAAATTAGAACTTGAAACTGATATTTCTTATTACGAAGAGCCCATCAATGTTCTTGATAAAAGAGAACAAGTGCTGAGAAACCGGACGAATCCTCCTGTAAAATATATATAGAGAAAACAAAAGATGGAAGAGGCAACGTAGGAACCTGAGGAACATATGATGAAGAACCACCCGAGTCTATTTATGAAGTAATATTCTATAAATTTTAAGGAGGTAAAAATGTAACACCCTAAGATTCCACGGTACGATTCTCTTTGAATAATTCAATACCATGTGTTGTACACAATTTTGAGTTCTAACACACACCACAATCAATCAAACTAGCTGTTATGAATATTAATCACCACTTTTTGAAATTTTATAAATTATATCTTTCAAAATGGACAACATTTTTGGATTCCAAATATCGAAATTATCTTAGGGTAAATTTTTGGTATTTTTATGAAAACATTCAATTTTTTATGAATAATGAAAACAACTGAGTTATATTTTAAAACTGAATATTTATTTAAATAATTATTTATTTTATTGAAATCTATTTTTGGTCAAAATAGAAACATAATACCTATATATGTTCAATGTAATTTATTGGAGTCAGTTTATAATAATTTTATATAAATAAAAATTTTATTTAACTTTTTATAGTCTTTTAGCCACCTCCTAAGAGCATTTGCAAATTTACATAAAACATAAATTTACTGCTTCTGTGAGTTGAATTTCAAAAATCTGAGAGACACAGTTGATATCAGTAAGTAAAATGTGGTTCAATAAGATGAAAATATTTTTTGGTGAATAGTAACTATTTACTTTTATTTACTGCAGTTAAAAGTAAATAGGGTAATTAAGGGTAAAAATGATATTATTATTACACTAACACATGTCTTAATTCTATTGGTTAAATATAATTCAACAAAAAACAACCTTATAAATAAAATATGAACCTCTTTGGTCCACTTGGATTAGATTAGGAAATTTATTATTATTCAATTTAAAGAAGAGTTAAAATAGCTAAATTCAATTTTTTACAACTCAAACATTTTTAATATAGGGTTACAAATAAGAAAAAAGAAACACCTCGGTACTTTCCTGAAGGGAATTGGAGTCTATTACAAGTGTGATGAAAAAGGCCACCATGCTCATGATTACAAGGGGAAGAAAGAGGTTGTCACTATTGAATGCTAGAATTGTAGATAAAGGGGGAATTATGAAAATGAATTTTCTAAGTGCCAAGAGAAATTACCTCAGAAAATGACAAGGGATCAATGCCAAGCTTATGTTATCACTACTGCTGTAGTTGAAGATTTGTAATACGTATTGGCATGAAATTTAATGGTTTCTTCACATTTAGAAAATGATTTATTTGATTTGGGATCTTCTCATTGTTTCATATATTCCCAGTTTTCTAAGAAAATTAGATATTTATAATTAGATTTAACAATGGAGTTGTCAGTCCAAACTCTTAATGGAAGTATCATTGCAAAAAAGATTAGTGAATCCGTCCCAATTAGGGCATATAAATGTTCTTTATCTACTGATCTCATTGTCATACCCATGATTGAATTTGATATAATCCTCGGTATGGATTGTCTTTTGGACCATGATTAAAAAATTTATTGTAAGAAGATGTAGGTTACTATTTTTGATGATGATGATAAAGAACACCTTATCTTTAGGGAAGAATTGTCACCACCTGGTTCTTATCTAGATCCACCCCTAGTTTGCTCAACTGAATTCAATTATTGGGGAGGAAGATAATGAAATAAATATGGGTGACGAAAGGAATGTTCAAATGGTGGATGTTCCTATTGTGAAATAATATGTTGATGTGTTTCCAAAAGATTTACCTGGAAATCCTCCAGAATGAGAAATTGAGTTTTCTATTGATTTTATTCCTGGATCAAGGCCCATATCGAAGACCCCTTATAGAATGGCCACTGTGGAATTAGTGTAACTAAAGAAACAATGAGAGTATTTGAGTAATAAAGGATTTATTCTCCCTAGTTTTTCTCCATGGGGATCCCCTATTCTTTTTGTTAAGAAGAAAGATAGATCTATGAGGTAGTGCATTGACTACAGTGAGATCAATTCTATAACAATAAAGAACATGTTTCCCTACCTTGCATTGATGATTTATTCAACCAACTTCATGGAGATCAACACGTTTCAAATATTGACCTTCAATCTTGATATCATCAGTTGTATGTGAAGAAGGAATACATTCTGAAAACAACATTTCAAACTAGGTATAGGAATTACGAGTTTACAGTAATGCCTTTTAGACTGAATAATGCACCCTCTATCTTCATGGATCTAATGAATTGAGTTTTCATGTAATACCTTGATAACTTGGTAGTGATATTTATTGATGATATCACGGTATACTCCAAAATCTACAAAGATCATGAAAATACCTTGCGCATTATCTTGAAGACTCCTAGAAGACATGAATTATATGGGATGTTTAGCACGTGTGAATTCTGGCTTCAGTAGATTTCTTTTCATGGACATATTGTCTCCAATAATGGAGTCTCGGTTGATCCTTCTAAGACAAAGGCAATCTAAGAATGGCCAGCACCGACGAGTATAACTGAGGTATGCAATTTTATTGGTTTAGAAGGTTATTATCAGTGTTTCATCCAGAATTTTTCCTAGATGGCTAACCCATAAACAATTCTCACACGAAAAGGGGATAAATTTGTTTGGACAAAAGAGTGTGAAGATTTTTTTGGTGAATTGATGAGAATATTAGTCAATTCTCCTATCTTGTCTCTACTGTTGGGGAATGATGGGTTTGTTATTTATAGTTATGCATCGAAGAAAGGACTTTGTTGTGTCCTTATGAAGAATGATAGAGATATTTCCCATGCATCACTACAACTTAAAATTCATGAGAAAATCTATCCTACTCATGATCTTGAGTTAGTAAGTGTAACCTTTGCTTTAAAGATTTGAAGACACTATCTCTATTGTGAAGAATGCGAGAATTATACTGATCAAAAGTGTTTGAATTATATTTTCTCATAGATTGAATTCAAAAAGAAGAAAATTAGATGGGTTGAAATACCCCAAGATTATGATTTCACGATACACTACCACCCAGGGAAGGAAAATAAGGTGGAAGATGCTTTGAGTATAAAATATCACGGAGTTTTGAACAAGATGAGAGTTGAAAAGGATCCTATATACATGGATCTAGTAACGATGGATATGGGAATAACCATGGAAGGTGAATCATCAATACTTTTTCAAATGGATGACAAAGCATCTTTACTAGAAAGGATAAAAAGCTCTCAGGATGATGATGAGGAGTTTCAAAAGAAGGTTAAAGCTGCGAATAACGGGATATTGATTAACTTTGTATATGAAGATGGAGTTTGGAAATTTGGGAAGATACTTTGTGTTCCCGATATACCTGATATAAGAAGAGAATTGTTGGATGACACTCATAGCTCAAATTTCTCTATAAAACCTGGGAGCACCAAAATGTATAGAGATTTGAAGGAAATTTTTATTGTCACAACATGAAGATAGAGACTACTGATTTTGTGTCAAGATGTTTGGTTTGTCAACAAGTGAAAGATGGAAAGGAACAACTTGGAAGAGTCTTGAAACCTCTTCCCAAACATGAGTTGAAATGGGAAAATATTACAATAACTTTTTCATAAGACCAACAACTAATCCTAGAAGGAACAATGAAATATGGGTCATTGTTGATCGTCTTACCAAGTCAACACATTTTCTTTCTATAAGAGAAGATTTACCACTTGAACGTCTAGAAAGACTATATATTAATGATGTTCTGAGACTTCATGGATTACCCATATCGATTATTTCTGATCGTTATCCCCATTATACATCATGATTCTGGAAATGTCTTCTGAAATCTTTGGATAATGAACTTCGTTTGAGCACTACCTAGCACCCCCAAACTGATGGACAATTAGAACAGACTATTTAAACATTAGATGGCATGTTGTGATCATTCTCACTTGACCTTCAAGGTATGTGGGATCAATATTTAACTCTGGTAGAATCTTCCTATAACAATATCTTCCATTAAATTATTCAGATGGCACCATATGAGGTGTTATACGAAATTGATGTCTCAAACCAACCTGTTGGGATGATGTTGGTGAAAGAAAACTTGTAGGACCAGAACATGTATGTGAAATGATGGAAAAGGTGAAGGTAATAAAAAACCACATCAAGCAAGCTCAAAGTAGACTGAAGAGCTATGCTAATAATAGAAGGAAGGATTTGGAATTTCAGGAAGGAGATCATGTTTTCTTGAAGGTATTTCCATGGAAGGGTGTTATAAATTTTGGTAAAAAGGAAAAATTAAGTCCTAGGTACATCGGAATTTTTGAAATTCTAGAACGAATTGGGGTTGTAGCTTACCGTTTAAAAATGCTTCCAAGTATCTCCAAAGTTCACGATGTATTCCACGTATCACTGTTGAGAAAATACATGCATGACCCAACGCATGTACCCACCAATGAAGAATTAGAACTGGAACCCGATCTGTCATATTATGAAGATCCTATCAAGGTTCCTGATAAAAGAGAACAAGTGCTAAGAAACCAAACGAATCCTCTGGTAAAATTTCTGTTGAGAAAAAAAAATATGGAAGAGGAAATGTAGGAACCCGAGGAACTTACCGTGAAGAGCCACCATAGTCTTTTTATGAAGTAATACTCTATAAATTTCAAGGACTAAATTATTTGAAGGAGGTAAAAATGTAACACCCCAAGCTTCCACTTTACGATTCTCTTTGAATAATACAATAACATTTGTTGTACGCAATTTTGAGTTCTTACACACACCACAACCAATCAAACAAGCTGTTATGAATAGTAATAAGCACTTTTTGAAATTTTATAAATTTTACATTTTAAAATGGACAACATTTTTGGATTTGAAATATAGAAATTATCATAGGGTAAATTTATGGTATTTTTATGAAAAATTTCAATTTTTGATGAATAATGAAAAACACATAGTTATAGTTTAAAACTGAATATTTATTTAAATAATTATTTATTTTATTTAAATTTATTTTAGGTCAAAATAGTTACAAAATACCTATATAAGTTCAATGTAATTTATTGGAGTCAGTTTATAATAATTTTAGATATATAAAAATTTTATTTAACTTTTAACAGTCTTTTACCCACCTCCTAAGAGCATTTGTAAATTTATATAAAACTTTAATTTACCACTTCTGTGAGTTGAATTTCAAAAATCTGAGAGACACGGATGATATCATTAAGTAAAATGTGGTTCAATAAGATGAAAATATATTCTGGTGAATAGTAACTTTTTACTTTTATTTACCTCGGTTAAAAGTAAATAGGGTAATTAAGGGTAAAAATGATATTATTATTACCCTAAAACTTGTTCTAATTCTATTGGTTAAGTATAATTCTAAAAAATACAACCTTATAGATAAAATAATATCCTCTTTGGTTCACTTGGATAGGATTAGGTCATTTATTATTATTTAATTCAAAGAAGAGTTAAAAGAGTTAAAATCAATGTTTTACAACTAAAACATTTTTAATATAGGGTTACACATAAGATAAGTTTGACTATAAAAATTCATTAAAAATATAAAAATATTACTTACATAATGGTATTTTATTTATATTGTTTAGACATTAAATAATTTAATTTATTTATGACACAATGATGATGCTGTAATCACCTAATTAATGAAATATTAAAATAATTGATATTATAAATATCCAAATAAATGTAATTTGAGACTTTTTATGAATTAAACTAATTTTATAGGTTAATAAGACATTTTAGTATTGGTTATATGAATTTTTTTCTATGTAATAATGTTGTTATTATATTAGAAAAAATAAAATACAAAATAATGTCAAAATTTCCATAAAAGAGTTTCAAAAATAATTATTAAATTATTAATTTATATTATATTTCTAAAAATCTATTTTTAGGCAAAAAGACTTATATAATGATAGGCGTATCATTAGTTAACCATTTGGGGGTTTCTTATAAGTTTATAGTATGTTTAATAACCATATATTATAACAATACAAAGAAACATGATAAATGTCAGACTATTTAACTAAGAGTTAAATCTAAAATATAAAGTTAATATAGTGACCCAAACATGACTAATACCTATTGGTTGAGTGGGTTTCGACCCATCCCAACCTTAGACTTTAAATAATCCATGTTGGCACCATTAGAAACCGAAATTTATTTTTTTATAAAATAATATTTCTAGCTTTTCCTAAGGTGCCCCTAACCCCACTTATAAAAGGGTACTCCCCTTCTCTCTAATTAACACCTTCAAAGCCATTTGGCTCAGCCAGCCCCTACCCAAATACCCTCTAAACTGTCCTCCCTTCATCCTAAATTCCTTACTTTATTTAGAAAGCCATTATATAGATCCCATTTGATCAAATTAAAAGGAACAACCCGAAGAAGAGGTAAATATTTCATCACCTCATTGAAGTTCCTTAATTCTTCCACTTCCTATTTCATTGTTGTTTCCATTATAAAATAATAACTCCAGTATATTCTACATACAATGATGTTATTATAAATTTGGTACAACTATATTCATTATTCTGCCAATCCTTTTAATCACACGTCACCATACGTGCATACGTACGGCTTACCGTCTCCATGTCGTGGTGTAATTATAATTCAATACATTAGTAGTTGGATGGGTATAATAATGATGTCTAATTGCTGAAAATAAAAAATATAACATGATAATGAATATTTATATTTTATATACCATCCAATAATATGTTATTATAATATCAAAATAATGATATTGTCGCTCGTGCGTACGTACGGATTACCATCTCCACGAACGCGATGAGATTCATTCCCCATCGTATCCATTCAAGAGTAATTTTCATTAGATGATATAAAATATTTTTTAAAGACTTAATATCATTCTGAATATGAATAATATACATCCTATCCACAAAAAACATTAATTATGTAACAAAGAATATAAAGGAAAATGAACCAGTTAACACCCGAAACAACGATAATACTAAGATATTATTAACAAAGAAATGATAAAAGATCATATATGATATCATATTAATGTATCTAATTCTTTTATAATTTTATAACAATTATTTCACCATTATATTGGTGTTTATCATACCCTCAACCAAGGAAAAGTACAAGGTAAGGGTTAATTTCACAACCACATCATTATCCGAGGTTGTTTATATGTAGTTATCTACTCGGACCTCTTTATCATCCACATCCATGTTCCTTAAAAATGTATTTCTAAAAATTCTTAATATTTTACAGAATATGGGATAAATTCATTTATACCCTTTTTTTATGTTTATAAGTTGTTTATAAAGGAATCTTTATGTCATTTTTAAAAAAAGGTACTTCTTGACCTTTTCGACAAATTTAAGGTATGAATGTTTTTTTAACTTATACGGCGGCTGATTCTATTTTCTAACATTGTAACATAGTCAAATATTCCATTAATATATCATAATAATATTTTGAAATATAAATGTTTTTTATAAATATGTAACTTTTAAATTATTTCAAAATAAATATAGATGTTTCTCTAAAAAGTTTTTGATTTTATCTACGTCAACATCCTTTGATGGATTTTATGTTTGTTTGAAGTTGATTTATTAAGATACAAAACATCCATATTGTATTGAAGGTTTCATGAAATTTTTTATTGTGGTTGTGTTATTTAATACCATTCATTGTTTATGGATAAAGTATTGAAATTTTGTATTCCAGTTTTAATATGAATGTTTATGTTATGTTTAAACCTTTTCATTTGATCAATGCATTAGTCTTAGTAAGTGATGGGTGGAGCCTTCTTAGGATCCTCGATGAATCAGTAGGTCTCATGAGGAAAACTAGTTTCTTGGCACAAGGCCTTTACAAAATCTTATTTGTAGTGTTGGCACAAGGACTTGACTATGTGGTTATGAAAGTCTGGCAATATGCATTCCATCATTATGAAAGAAGCTATTGATATTGCATGTGATTATTCAACTAGTTGAATATCCATGTGAGTAAGTAAATGGAATTATTTTGATTTATATTTTCCATATTATAATGATTTTTATCTTCAAAAGTATTTTATTTTAGTGTTATAAATATCCTTTAATGTAAAGACTTATTTATGAAAGCTTCCGCTATATTGTTATCCTTACTGAGCATGTGAGCTCACCCTTTTCTCTATTTTATTTTTCATAGGATGTGAACAAGTATATTATGACTGAACTGTAGGGATACACTATGGGATCTCAGTTTTGTATATGGAAACAATGTTATTTTAGTTTTACATTTTACGATGTAAAGTATTCCTTATGAATATATCTAGTAATTCCAAGGCAATTAAACTAATCAGCCTTTCGAGACTTGATCTTTTGTGATAATTCCAATGATACGTAATCATGCGCCGACTTTGGGAATATGGGGTTTGGGCATTACATTCTATGAGACCTCATGTTTATTATAGATTCCTCAATAATATCACTATTATGAATAATTATTTTTTCCTCATATTGATGACTTGTTTTAGTAGCTTTAGGGGGATCATTGTTTTGCATAAATTGATCTCATATTTTATTATCACTATCTTAAGGTTAAATAGGAAGAAATTTTGAGGATCACATTCCATACTAGGTATAAGGATTATTAGTTTGTATTTATTCCTTTTTGGTGGATGAATTCACCCAATATATTTTTTAATCTAATGAATAGAATTTTCCATGTGTATTTGTATAAACTTGTGGTCATTTTCATTAATGAAATTATGATTTATTATAAAATTTATTTGAATCATGAGAAAAAGATAAGTATTTTCTTATACAATTCAAAATATTTTATTTAGAATATTTAGTAAATTTGAATTTTGGTGGTAGTATATTTCATTCATTGGGAAAATTATTTCTAAGGTTATCATAACTTTTGATCCTCTTAAAAATAATGTTGTAGAAGTGTGGGAAATATAAAAACAATACCATTGATTTTTTATGTATTATTGGATTAGTGATTAATTATAAACTATTTATTGAAAATTATTCTTTTTTATCGAGACCACTTAGAAAGCTGACTTGAAAAGTTGTTAAATTCGTCTAGATAAAGGAATGTGATTATTGTTTTTTGAATTTGGAAAGAATATGGGTTAATTTTATATTTTAATCCATCCTAAAAATAAATTATATATCAATTATTTATAGAGATTCTTCATTGATGGGACATGGTTTTTTCTTGATGAAATATGATTAGGTAATTACATAAGATTCATCATAAATTAAATTTCATAAGGAAAATTACATGGCACTTGATCTTGGTCTTGAAGAAGTGGTATTCGATTTAAATTTTTGGAGGTATCTTTTATATGGGATAAAATATTAAATATATAATAACCATAAAATTTAAATTCTTATATTTACTTAAAAATAATTGAACATAAGGAAGAAAATATGGTTAGAACAAATAAAATATTATGATTTCACAATTCACTATCATCAAGATAAAGAAAACAAGTTTGTAGATACCTTGACTATAAAAGATAGTATATCATTGACCATGATCTATTAATAACATTATCCTTTGTTTAACTATGTAATGAAAGTTTTCATAGAAATTATGAATATAGTTACTCCCTTTATTTTGTCTTAGGTATTAGTATAATCATTTATGGAAGAATGTATTAATAATGATTATATGTATGATCATGGCTTGTAAAAAAATGTATAATTGGTTCAGGAAGGAGAATTTACTAACATTAATGTTAAAAAATAAGGTTTTATTAGTATTTTAAAAATGTTATATATTCTATGTGATGTAAATTTTAAGTGGGATTCATTATGGGAAGTTCATAGATCTACATTTTTTGTTTATCCTTGATGTAAAAATATGTATAAAGTCATTTAGTAATACTATTATTTGGAGGGAATGAGGAATGATATTACTAATTTTACTATAAAGTTTTTTACTTTTAAATAGGTTAAAGATACAATATGACAACCTAAGGGGATTCATCTTCATTTGGAAGTTCCTAAATAGGAATTGGAGAATATATCCATCAATTTGGTTCTGGGATTACCAAATATATCTAGATGTAATAATTATATTTGGGTTATAGTTGACTGATTAAATATATATATATATATATTTCCTATTTAAGATTCTTTTCCATTGTATCGAAACTCTATAATCTATCTTAAAAATATCTCTTAATTTCATGGACTCGCACTCATTATTTTATCATATCATAATCCCAAATTTACCTCAATATTTTGGGATGAAATTTAGAAGTCATTTTTTTGTTGTAGTAAATTTCATCAAAGCTTTTCATCCTCAATATGATGGGAATTAAAAATTATCTAATTAGACATTGGAAAATAAGATTCTATAATTACCATTTGGTTATATGGAATTTTGAATCAACATCTTTCATTAGTGAATATTTATTATAATAAAAATTTTCATTATAGTATATAAATGGAACCTTTTGAATAATTAAATAGAAAATGGTGCTTAAATCCATCATATTTGGATAAAGTTAGTAAATATATATTTTTGGGGAAAAAGTTGGCAGAAACAAATTGTTGATAAGGTGAATATAATTTTACACTATACGAGGATAGCTCATAGAATGTAGGAAATTTAATATAGATGGTTAGAGTAAATATCATTAATTTGAGGTAGGAAATAATTTTATTCAAAAAGTATTTAATTTGAAATTTGTATTTTTTGTAAAAAAAGGGAAATTTGATCCCCTACTTCATTGGACTCTACGAAATTATATAAAAAGTAGGTTTAGTTTCTTAGCTGGTAACCATACAAACCTACTTTATCTTAGGTATATAATCTGTTTCTTGATTCTTCACTAAGGAATTACAACCCTAATGCATCTCATGTTTTTAGTCTTAATGTGTAATAGTTGGAAGAGAATTATTACTATGAATAAAATATATTTTAATTTTTTGAGAAAATAGATAATAAAATACAAAATAAGGTGATTTACTAGGTTTGGGTTTTATGTAAAATAAAATAATTGAGGAAGAAACATGGGAATAAAAACAATGTAGGAGGGAAAAATACCGTCACTTATTTATGTAATAAATAATATTGTGAAGGTCATATTTATTATAGGGGAAGAATGTAAAAACTATGGTAATTTTAATAATAAATAAATTTTATTATTTATAAGTGTATATTTTATATATTCATATATATCATAGTTTTTTTAAAAAAAAAGTATTATATTATTTTGGAACATAAAATCAAACTATTTTATTAAAATAAACTATTTTCCCATATATTACATGGTTTTATTTAAAATATAAATTTATTGATTTTAGACATTTAATTTGATAATATTTATTTCATTTTTGATATTATTATATCAAATATATATTTTTTGTTTTTTTGGTATTTTTCTTAAATGATTGATTTTTGGATTAATAATAAAAAGATATTATTTTTATTAAACATGAAATTTCTTTTCGAGTATTTAAAATATAAAATTATAAATTAAATTTTATTAAAATTAAAATTAGTTCTTTTTTAATAAAAATAATAAAATTAACTCTATCTTAATCAGCATTATATTTGGTTAAGTATAATAATATTATTATAATTAAAAAGTTAAATTTTCTAATAATTAATTTTACTATGGTTTGTGTTTCTATATTAAAATTAATTTACAACACTTATAAAAATTCAATCATGAGAAATGGATTTAATATTTGAAATCAGGATGTTAAAATTTGGTAATAAGGTAAATTTTATCATTAGTCATTATGAATAATTACTATTGTAAAAATTAATTACACTGTAAAGGGTAAGACATGTTAATTAAGTTAAAACATCTTGAAAAGGATAAAAACCCTTATAGTAATTGTTTTTGGATGATGTGATTTACACCATTATCACATTATATTTAAAATGGATAGTTTTAAATCCATTTTTTCATGAATAATATTTTAGATAATTTTAAAACATGGAATAATAACAAGTGTGTCACTCCCCTTGCAAATAAAAGGTACCTCCTATCCAATATTATTCATGAAAATTTATTACTATAGATCTCAAACTACCTTGAAAAATAAATTACCAAAAGTCCGCTCTATGTTTCATAGATTATAGGATTCCCAAAATACCAGACTAATATGGCTTAAGGCTAAGCCAAGGCTAGTTTCCAAAGAATAAGTATAATTCTTAACCGGGTGTTTTATGTATACTTATTCTTCTAACTCTTTAAAATATTTCTCAATCATATTGAAACAATAACATCCATATATTATAAATAATTAAATTAAATTATTATTGTTATAGTAAAACACATTTTCATCTCCTTTTCTATATTATTGGAAATAAAAATATTGTTTGTGCGTATGTATGGACTACCACCTTTATGAAGTGATGTATTTTATTTTTCATCACAAGATCATATCACTGGGTGAAATGAAGGATAAAATGATTATATATGATATTTATAACCTTATTATTATTATTATCTAAATATAATATACTACTTACCTTCTTACATTATAATCTTTTGTAAAATAATAATGTCACTAATGTGTATGTGTGGACTACCACCACCACGAAGGGATGCGACTCATTTTTTCTTACACATTAAAAGATTAATCATAAATATGAAACTAATGAATATTATTAAAATTTATAAAAAAAATTATTTTATAAAATTGAGATATTATATTATATATTTCTTTTCCAAATAGTAAAAAAATCGTTATTCCTGAAAACATAGATAATATCATTTCCTTGAAACAACATGATTAATTTTTGATAACCTTATAAAATGGTTGGTTTTAAAAGTGTATTTATTATAAAAATATGGTAATTGTAATTTTTTAAATTTTATTTAGGCAATTTAACCATAACATCTTTTACTATAGTTGAAACAAAAATCTTATTTTTTGGTTATAAATGAAGATTCATCAAAAACATCTAATGTGAATTTAATCATTTAGAAACTAAATAAAATATTACAAAAATTAGAATAAAAGGGAAAATAATTATTTAATTAACATTTAAAAGATTTTTATGATAATAAAAAACTAATATAATTATACTATTTAAGATTTAGTGAATGTACAAAGCTAGATGAGACGGAAGGTATGTTATTTCTGATCTCATTTTCCTTTCAATGAGACTAATTAAATGTTCACAAAAAGTTTAATTTTTATTGGTGTATGTAATTACATGTGGATTTATTTTATTATTACTATACTAGGTTTAATTAATTTTTTAAGTAATTTTCATTTTCTTTAGATTAATTATATTTTGAATAAAATTTTACCGAAGATGTAAGGTATTTTTCTTCAACAACTTGTTTTTAAATATTCCATTAAAATCGTTCCCATCCATGACCATGTTATATTAAATATTTCAATAATGTTAATATTTATACATAAAATGTTGATAAAGATAAATTTATATATATTTTAGTTTCTTTAAAATTTTTTATTAGGAAATATTTTCAATGTTTTCTATACGATCCATTTTTTTGAATTTCTTTACCAAAGAGAAAAATAATATTTTTAACATATATAACTTGATAACTTTTTCGAATTTTCATAACCGTTATTCATTATCAGGTTTCCTCTAAAAGATAACATAATTTTTTAGAGTAGATCATATTCCCACTTTTATAGGATTTTTTCATTATTAATATTTTTTAACAAAAAATTATACTTCTCTGTATGATTATGTGAAATAAGAAAGTGCTTTTTATGGGTTAAACTGATATTTCAAGGGTTTTTTGATGAAAAAGTTAAATATTAAAAATATTTTTTATCGAAATTATATTTTATGATTATATATGATGATGGGTGATCCTGGTGTATCTCATTGTGATGAGTGATCTAAATATAGATTTCTGTTGCATTTGGTAATGACATTGTCTTCAAAGGAAAACATGAGAGAGATAACCAGGTTTGCTGCTCCTAAAAATTAATTAATATTCAGTTATTACAACACATGTTAGTCATGGGTGAACATATGTTATTAATATGATTCTTGATTATAGTTATATAATTCATTAAAAATGGATTTATGGAGAACTTTTGATTTCATAACTAATGGAATGTTTATGAAAATTTAAGGTGAAATAATTTCTTATAAAAGAAATGTTTTCATGACTTCCTTGTTTCCTTAGGATTAAATTGATGTTTTAAAATTATTATTAGTTTGTTTCAAAGGATCTATTTAAGAAAATATTCATTTTTTACAAGTGATAATGTTTAATATATGTGATCAATGTTTTAGTGTGAAAAAGGTAAACATCTTCATTAGTTTTCTTGTTTTCACTAAACTAATGGGATTCCTTTATTTATATACCCATCATTATTTTTTTACTCATATCGTTTTTTTAATTTATTTTCCTTGGATATAAGGATCAATTAAAATTTTATCAGGTCCCGGGGTTTCACATCTATCACGCATTTAAAACAAAGCTAAAGTATCTTGAATGAAATATCTATGTAATCTTAAAACGACATTCTTGTGGAAAAAACATACTATGTGTGGAAGCATAAAATTTTATATATAATGTTTTCTTTATTATCCTAAAATTCAAACTAAAAATAACATGGGAATATAAAAATGGGAAATACTTACTATTAAAATCATTTATAAGGGTTGTTACAGTAACATGTCATTATATTATTGGTTATTTACTGCTTTTTAATTAGGATTTTGGGGGACTATTTAGAACCCTATTTATTTTTAAATAGTTGCTTGATAAGTCAGATATTTAAATAGATTACACAAATTTTTTGGTAAAAGATGGTCATGAACTCTTGGTTCTTATTTTGAGGGAATAGTTTTCCCACAATTCTGATTATACCTCACTATTAATTGGAAGCATCTAGAATATAGGGATATATTCTTGATGTGTTTTTGTAATGCATAATCTTGAACCATTTTGGTGGTTTAGGTTTGGAAATTAATAAATTATATCCAAGTTACTTTTGGGAAGCATGGTGTGGTTAGTGATCGGGTTAGGTTGTTATAACATAAGAGGTAGATCAAGTATATTCTTGACCACCCTGAAATTAGATCAAACCCAAGTTTCTTGGGGATTTCCAATTTTGGTACTATGAAATATAAGTAAACTAAGGTGTTAGTTGGACTAAGAATCCCAACTAGGATAGATGATACATGGAAAGCTTTATTGGGATTAGTTGGGAGCTACAGGTTTATTGAAGTTTCATGATAGTGGCATTCATAGGGTATGATACATGTGCCTATGGGAATTTTTTTGAAATGAAACCTACATAGAATCCATATTTATTGAAGAAAATTATAATATGAATGATTTTTTCACACATATATTATGTGGTTTTATTTGATTAATATGGATGTTCGGGTCATGGATTGATTGTTTATTTTGATCGTTATTACATCATATCAAAAGGGAAATGGTATTTAAGAACTTTGAAATTTTGAGAAAAAAACCATGTTTTAAAAAGAAACCTCATGAAGTGGTTTGAAGTGCGCATGTAATGAATTTTATTGTTAGTTTTATTTTGAACAGATTTTAGAGTTGGTGATAATTAAAGAATTATGTTCCTTCATTTTTTTTGGAAAAGTATGGAAAATAGATTTTATAATTTTATTTCAAACTAGATATTTTAATGTGATAATAATATCAATAAATTGACCAGTTAGGCTAGTAATTTTATTGGTGTTGTTTTTTGGTGAAAAAAATTGTATAGAAAGAAGTGTTTTAAAAACTCAAGAATTCTTTTCTTGTGTTAGTTATTTTTAATGTTTTTTTAAAAATATAAGAATAGTTTCTATGGAAACTATTCTACCTAGATTTATTTGGATGGCCTAGGGTGATCTGGATTACTGAATTTGTCTTCTCTAGTTGTGTTCCATGGTTGATTGGATACTATTTAATGAGTTTATCTGATGTTTTTTCATATTTTTAGTGTGGATTTTAGAGAGAAATTGTCTTCGATATAGATTGTTATTATATATTACTATTGATTAACCAGGAGTAACCTAGGTGTTGGATGTCATGTTTGAATGGTATACAGTGGATAATTCATGGGAGATTCTTTTAGAGGGCTTGAGGTGGATGCTTTGGGGGAGGATCTTGTGATAAGATCATGGGTTGTGTTGTGGGATTAGGTCGAAGGATGTGATTATGGTGGTTTAGGGATTGGATCCCCTAATACATGTTTTTGAAGAAGTTACATTATTATGAACTTGATGTGTGTTTGATGGTTATGAGGTTAGAACTGGTTGAAATGTGTTTTATATATGAAATTACTATAGGGGGTACCACTTGAATGAATTATCCATTGGATGTATTCATTAATGGCGGAGAGAACTATAAGTATTAGGGTGAACTAGATGTTGGAAATTAGATATTTTACAATCAATTAGTGAGGTTTATTGCCATCTTGGAATAGGAAGATTGTGTTTCCTTTTTGGTTCTCAATTTTGAACTGGTGGGAAAAAATAGTTGGTCGATTCTTGGGTCATCAGGTAGGTTTTTTTTGGAGGTAGTGCATTTGTGGCATGTATCATGTGGTAGACTTCATGTCATTCCATGTTTTTGGGGCGGAGGAAATTCATCGCATGATTCAAGTAGTGAATAATGTGATAAAACATGATAAAGATTCATTTTAGGGTTTCTAATCTGTTTTCTTGACCAAAACTGTGAAATGAATATTTGGAAAAGTAGTTCCTCTCATTTGGAATTTGTAATTTCATGTATGTATTGGTATTGAGAATCAGGAGTGGGATCCATAAATTCTAATACCTATTTATATTAAATAGACTTAGTTCTATGGTGAATACCATATTAGAGATTTAAATGTAGAATTTAATAGAGTGTATGTATGGCGATGGAATCATAATTAGTGGTTGGATTTGGTTTATTCACATCGATCTTTGGGTTGGAGTAGACATTATTATAGGGTGAGTAAGACTAGGAATGCATCTATTCTCATGGTGGAGTATAATGTTGATTGTGATGGTTGGGGAAATGTTTTTTTAATTACACTAACAGTTAGGGTTAGGCTTCAGTGTGGGTGACTGGATGATGTGAAATTTCCTTTTTATTTTAGGCAGCATGTTTGGGTTATCTTTCGATGTGTTGATGGATGCAGTTGAGTGATTTTGGGGATGTTTGGTAGGGGACAACAAAATGGTGTCGTAGAATATAATTTTATGCAATGTGTTGGGGAACCACTTCATGAATTTATTTTGGGATAGGGTTAATGAGGTTCATGGATTCAACTAGAATCTTTTGAGAGAAGCTAATGTGTTCGAACATGGTATAGATTTACACACCAAAATCATGTGGGTAGTTCTGATATAGAACATGGTCAGTTAGTTAGGAATTAATGATCATGATATATTAGAGCAAATGGAAAAAGGATTACTATGGGTTCTCTAGGATGATAAATTCTATGGAATTGAGTTTGTGATGACCCACATCATTATGGGTTATAAATTCCCATGGAAATTTGATCTTTTCATTTGGTGAAATGGTTATTTGTAGAAAAATATATCAAGATGTGTTTTAATGCATTTAAACATCCGTAAAACGTGTTTTAGATGGTTTTTAAGGTTCAGGTACTATCCATTGGGGTTTATGAGGATGTTGGGGAAGATTCAAGAGGTGGGACTATTAAAATTTTTATAGATTGAGGATATTCATAGTGAAAGTGTTTCATTCACCTAATGAATGGAATTAGGGGGATGAATGAATATTTGAACGATTAGCTAGCGAAATGGTGCATCCTTTTTAAAAAATTCATGGAATTAATTAATATTTCATATCATGAAACATTCTAATGAGTTTTTAAAAAACTGAGTGTGTTTCATAATTTGAATTCCCTAATAGTTTCTTCTCCTAGATGGTCAGGTGATAAGGGAAGGTTTACCCCTTTTTATCTTCCTTTCTTCACCTTTATTATATATACAATCTTAGTGGGTTTTCATTCCAATTTGAGGTAGGTTCCTCCTCTTTACCCCCTTGAATTCATCATTATTTAATCAGTCGACTTTCTTTTGACCTATAAGGTTACATAAGGAATGATCTCACTGGATCATGATGAAATTATTATGTTTGATTTGGCTTCCATATACTTCTTCTAGAGGACATCCTCAGTGGATTTTAAAAAATATCATTTATTTTTTAATGAGTGATATGTTACACTACCAATTTATTATGTTTTTGTAGTTTTCTATAAAATTAGTCATTGATTTAGGATTAGAAATTGGTTCTTTTTTTGTGGTATAAGTTTGGGGCTTCATTTGGAGTGGATAACACCTCATCGCTCATGGTTTTAGCATTTTTAGACTTCCTGGTGATTTTGGATTGTATTTTTACAAGTGGGCTTTTGGAATTCAATTCCTCAAATAATAATTTTTTTGATTTTTATAGATTAGATATGTTCCCATGGAATCGATAAATGATGATATGATCTTTGGATAAATTATCAGAGCATTGGTGGAGGTGGTTGGAATTGGATTTATGTGAGACTCTTGATAATTTTTGGGATTTTCGATTCACATTCATTTATTAGTATACCAATATATACATTTCCTATTTTTTATGTGAGTTTCCCTAATATTTTGGGATTTTCTAGCATCAGACTAATAGTAAATGTCGATTATATAGATGTTAAAATAGTTATATGGTGGAACCATGGTCAAACAAGTGTTAGTGGACCCTATGGATTCCTTGGTATTCAATGTTGGATATTGAGAAGTAAAATGGTTTTAATTATTAAATTTGGATTTTAAAATTAGTTATACAACAAATCGATATTTAAGGATAAAATTATTTTTTGGAAAACTAGATTTGAACTTATATTTTAAAATAGTAAATGGATTTCCTAAAGAATTATTGATAGTATTTTGGACAAGGGCTTGGGGTGAGTAAAGTAGCATTTGATTCCTTTTGAAATGATTTAGAAAAGGGTATGGACTAATATTTTTAATTGAATATGGAAGTTCTTGGTTGAACTCATTTTGGTCATTTTCCATTTATGGGTGATGACATGTTTTCCAAAACATGAGTGTCTTGTGTGTTCCTTTTTGGGATTTTCATGTGAATTGTTTGATGTAACATGATGCATGTGCTGTTTGGGTAACCCTTTGAGAACATTTCATGCTGTAATAAATTTAAATTCAGTCTATATGGATGTTTTATACCCCTTGAATGTTTACAAGGGATCTTGAATTTTTTTTGACAGAGGGACACAGTATTGAGTGATTAATTCCCTTTTGATCAGTCAGGGTGCTATGAGAAAGGTTGTTTACCTTTTTTCAGGTATGTGTTGATGTGTCCTCCAAAGAGTCTCTGAATATGGGCCAGAGGTTAATACTATGGCCTCCGCAGAGTCTATTTGGATTTTACTGTATTTTTTATGGTGGTATCCCTAGAGTCATTGGGAATGGGATCTACACTTGATTGTGGACTCATTAAATTATATGGGGATGGACTAGTGTGTTTCACTATGACCCCCCATATTCTAGGGGGATGACCCATTTTCATTGACTGTAACCTCCCAAGATTCTATGAGGATTAGTATATTTTCATTTATTAACCATTATCGTGTAAGGATTGGTTTGAGGGCTATACCATGGTATAATTTGGGGTGTTATTCAGTACTTAGATAATGTTACTCCATCAAGTGAAAGGGGTTGGTTCAAGACGTATAGATGTATTAATGTTACTTTTTTTCATTTGTGTAGAGAGATAAGGTTTCAATAAAACCCCATCCCATGTCTTTATATATGGGATCTGCATCATTTCATTTGGTACCTAACCTTGTGTATTTGCGAATGTGTTGAATTATGGTATGGGGTGAAAACCTCTATCCCATATGGAGCAGAAGCAAGTAGGTTTAAGATTCATGGTGGCCTAGGAAGAACATGATAACCTGATTTGTGTGATTTCTTGTTTACTACATGTTATATTTCTGATATAGTGTGTTGGACTTCACTTCACTATATATATATATCATGTATATTAACTTGATCACAACAACACATTGTATTATTAAGGAAATAGAGATATTTAATTGGTTATTCAAATCAACCCTACCCATGTACATGTCATGGGTTTCAATGCACATGGGAAGTATATTTTATTTTATCAAAATTCACAAGTATTTTAGATATCTAGAAATGTTTTTAGTTAGTAGGTCATGGTGGATGTTTATTTGACATGATTGTATGTGAGTTGGGTCAGAGATCTTGTATTTATTTTTAGTTTTTCTTCAACATTTACTAGCCATTGTACAAGTTTTATGTACAATTCATATTATTCCATGCTTTATTATTTCTATATATATATTATTGTTTATCCATCATATATAATATTTTATTATTTTTTATATAGGCACAACCCATTTGGTTTATTTTGTGGACATAGTCTCTAAATAGATTTGATAATAAGTTACTGCTAGTCATTATAATTCATTATACATGGGGGGAATGCCTATGGTTTTGTAGAAACTTTCACCCGAGTGCTAGTTTGGTAGGCCAGGTTGGGGAATTACAATTGGATTATACTTTATATAATTTTTTTACATGATATAATAGATATTGATTCACAATTATAGATATTTATATTGGGATTATACTCTCTTAATTTCTTAGTTGGAGATGTTTTATCAAGGATTATTCATTTGAATTATTGTGTTACTCTTACCACATTACACATGATGATATAAGGAATATTGTACTCAAAAACCATAAGACACTGATCTCATACATGAAAATTAGTTATATATGTTCAAGTAAATGATATATTCTATAATTGAGTGATGATAAAAATAGAGGATAATATTTATTACTATAATGAAGGTAAATTCCTGGTAAATCTCTTTATGATAATTAATTCTTCTTCGTAGCATTTCATTTCATATCATTTCTTTTTAATATCTTATTTTTATTTCATCACATAAACTCCCTCAATTATATTTATTGTCTTCATCCTTTTAAATACAAAATATATCTATATATATAAATGGTGATAATAAAAAGGTCATTAAGAGATAAGCTTTGCCTCATTGAGAGATGAATTGGGGTTTGTATTTATTTTGATTTAAAATAAAGTTTCATAAATTTTATTTATGTAAAGATAATAAAAATACTAACATATAAATTTCTAATTGTTGTGGGAGATACCAAATCTTACTCTCACTACTCATAATTTTTATATAAATATATTGTTTGTATTTTATTTTATTCATTTTATTTAAATTTTTTCTTTATTTTTAATTTTGTCTTTCAATTTGTTACATAATACCAATTAGTCCAAAATAGATTATGAAAACCCAACACTATATTCTCAGTCGGATAAAATTACTATCAGGCTCAGAAAAAATGTAATTAACCAATATAACCAAAAATATTTATGTCCCCTAGAACAAGGGAGATCTATTAGGATTTAATAATGTCTCTCATACTGAAACAATTGAAAAATACTATGATGGTAGAGATATAATGATTTTACTATAGTTAAAAACCTTCTTCATTTTAGTAATAAAAAAATAATGGATCTCATAATATATATATATATATATATATATATTAGAGAGAGGCTTAGATAAACCAAAAATTTATAATACACAACAAATAAACTGAAATAGTGTATTTTAGTAACAGTTAGAACATAAATTTATTTTTCTATAGTATTTAACTACAATATGAAAATATAAATAACATATAATTGAGATTGTAACGACCCCCTCTCCACAAAGTATATCCCTCCAAGGCCTACAATGTTATAAGAAAGATAATGACCCCCAAGTTCCGCCTCCAGTAGTCCCTGGGTTGATGACTAGTACCAAGGGTATAGTAAACACACATATGGGAGGGATTACCCTCTATGAGAACACACACGAATGAGAGGGATACGATAGACACCAACCAACTCCTACTCAGAACTGAAATATAAAAGAAAAACAAATTTCACATATATTATTTCATGAAAACATACTACAACTTGAAGGGGAAGACTGCGAGTACCCAAAAAAGTAAAAAACATCAGCATCCACAAGACCGAACAACTCCTATAACCCCAAGCTAATAGAAATCAGATTTATCTAAAAACATCTCCAAGTGACCTAAAAAACAATTTATATACTTATGGTGAGTATAACAGTATACTCAGTAGGATCCTCCCTGAAGCCCCTCATGAAAAAGTAAATAAAGAATGCTAAAGCACAATAAACAACAAGCGAAACTAACTCGTCACCTAAACAGGTATACTATGTTACCGAACTCACCATGGCTACTCTCACCAAGTTACACATACAAGAATATATAATATAACAAAGAATATAAAGGGTACCGCACTACTACTACCCCACTGGTTTTCCATTTTTCCCTGACGTCGCACGTCTTGAGCATCTCTCTCTAAAAAGGCTAGCCCGTAGACACCTGGGCGAAGCACGATAATATGCACATCATGTAACAAAAACACCATGTCTATGTAGGAAAAGTAACCAAGTAGTTTCTGGAAGCCACCATATCATTCATAATGTGTGTCATACATCGGGTATTATACCTCAAGCCATTACAGCCCATACACCAAGTGAGGATCCCCAAGACAACACAACTTATACATTTTACACCTATAGTAGTCCATGGGATACTATATCTAGAATATATGTGTGTGAATATCCACAAGACATTACATCCCACTACACACATATATGGGGAAAAATAACCATTGTGCCTACCAGCACAAGTAACTACCAAGAGAAGAGAGTGGGGCCCAAGGGGGTAGTCAGTCATCCATCCACCCAACAGAATGTTAGGGAAAATGCCCCCCAGGGCTCAGAATTCCTGGGGTGTCAGTTCCCTTACAGACAGGGTGGGGGAGTATATAAAAACACAAAAATTATAGAATATATTATATCTCATAACCACACTATGGGCATAACGTTGTATTAGACTCAACTACAGCTAACGTTTCTCGGACTCTTGGCTGCTACTTCTAAGACTAGGTGTCCTATAATCACACAACCATTTAATGAGTTTTAATACATTATTTCATTCCCTTTTTATCAGTTTCACTTTAGGTTAATTAATTCTTTAGACATTAATTAACCATTGAAAATTTCACATTAAATTTCATTAGCATCACACGCGAAGTCCACTGTCCCTTTAAAATTACAACCTCAGAATTCTGTTCCAGCAACTCCAAACCCAAGGGTTAACATTATTTACTCAATTATTCATTATATAATTACTTTCCAATATTCCCAGGCATTCTAGGAAAACATTTTATAATACTAAACACAAGGGGGATCAACACAGTGGGTATATGTACTACCCGTTGAGTATTTTCCACCTATAGAAAGAGAGTAGACCCACCCTCCCTTAGGAAGCTATACATGTAAAGCACGTGGTCTACACCACTCTTCTTTGACTCTTTCAGAAGAAGGGTAAGCAAGACTAGATGCCTTGATAAGTGGGGAAAAGTAAAGTAGATAATCAACCAAAAAGAAACAGCAATAATAAAACAATCACATCCCTACCATTCCATCATCCCTAGTGTATTCTATAACACCACATGTATAAACTGATGCATCTCACCACCCTAGGCATCATTTTATACCATAACCAAAAGCCCTCCATGCCCCCACATATCACATCAGCCATCCAGGATGTAATGCCCCGACCCCAGTTACCCAGAGTCTGTGCATTATTACATAACATTGGTATGATCACAAGAAATATCAAAACTCGAAAGACCGATTGGTTTAGTAGCATTGGAAACACTAGATATAATCATAAAGTTTTACATTACATCATAAAAAACATCTTCTCTTCATATCCCCTCATACTAACCCTGCAGGTCATTCATAAATTACTTCTTCATAAACCTGGGAAAAATAAAACATTGAAAGGGGTGAGCTCAGATGCTCAGTAAGGATAACATTATAGCAGAAGCTTTCATAGATAAGCATAAACACTTAAGGCAGTTTATAACTAAAACAAAATCCTTTTAAACTTGAACTTCAGCATAATATGGCAAAGATAAAATGAAATAATTCTATTTACTAATTCATATGGATATTCTACTAGTCGAACAATCACATGCAATTTCAATAACCACTTTCATAATGATGGAATGCATAATTCCAGACTATCATAACCACAGAGCCAAGGCCACGTGCCAAGACTACCAATAAGATTTTGCTAAGGCCTTGTTCCAAGACACTAGTTTGTCTCATGAGACCTACCGATGCATCGAGGAGCTATAGCGGGCTCCACCCGTCACTTATTAAGTCCAATGAATTCCTCATATGAATAGGTTTAAACATAACATAAACATTCATATTAAAACTAGCATACGAAATGTCAATACTTTAACCAAAAACCATGAATGGTATAAAAATAGCACGTCCACATTCAAACATAACTCATTCAATAAAATATGGAAGATTGTATTGTACCTCAATCGATAATAATGAATGATATTGACATAGATGAAAATAGTCGTTAAAACTATCTGAGATAAATATCCCCCTTTTCTTGAAAACATTTAAAAGTCACACTATTTTTCAAGAAGCCATTTAAAAATAGATTTTTGAATCAAAGTGTCCCATACCACTTTGAAACTTTTAAAAGGAGTTTTAATTTTAAAACTTTAATGTCCATATAAATAAATCCTTAAAACCATTTTTAAAACATGGACATTAATGAGCAAGATTTAGAAGAATATGTCTTTAAAACATTTAAAAATGGTATTTTAGTTAGAGTTTCTAACCAAAAGAGAGAAACTTGAATAAAAATAATTGAGGTAATCAAAACATTGTAATATCATGAGAATAAAGAGATTCATGATATACGATGTCAAAGTACATTATATACACCACATAAAAGTGATTTGGTGTATAACAACAAATAAGTCTCAATGGAATGTAAATTGAGATGAAATCTCTCATAAAGGATGTATCCTTAGGTTAAGGATAAATCAACGACATAATTATGTGTGAAAAATATAAATACACTAAATATTATTGGATATTAAGTGTAAAACAATCAAGGGACATTCACACATATTCTAGTAAAAACAACTCCAATGAATTGGATGTTTATCTCAACAAATCGATATTGAGTAAAAATTACTCTTATCAAGTTCATACCGATGACTTGAGAATTTATCAATGGAGTTATTATGTGTATAAAATGTATATCCACAGAATGTGGAGTGGAAATTATGACATAATCAAATGAATAGTTATTCCACACATAATGTCAGAGTAAAATAATCAATGAAGTATGTGTATAGTCGAATGAGTGGAAATTGAAATTTCAAATTCCCTTATCGATTAGGTAACTTACGAAACATACACCAATGAAAGAAGGATCATACCATGATGATGTAAATATACATAAATTAAATTATATTACTCAATGAATAAAATCATGGGCAGTACACACACCACATGCAATAAATAATTAGTGAACAATGGAATTCTCACGGAATTAAAAGTGAGATAAGAAACCCCTTACCACGTTGTAATCAACTGAGTCGTTTGACCAAAAGTTAATAACCACCAAATTATTTACATAATAACATGAATATAAAGAGAATAATGATCATATATATCAAATGGAAGTGCACAATATACCATTTTCAATAAATTAGTGGCGAACAATGGAAATCTCACGTAATTGAATGTGAGATAAGAAAATCCCTTACCTTGTACTTTATGTTGGTTGGGGGTAGGTTAACCTCCTGTATAATGTTGAAATAATTTTTATTAAATTATTCATGAATCATATACATTAATATGATATCATATATGATCTTTTAACATTGCTTTATTAATAATATCTTAGAATTATCGTCGTTTCAGGTGTTAACTTACTCGTTTTCTTTTATATGTTTTGTTACGTAAGCCATGTTTGTCATGGATAGGTTGTATATTATTCATATCCTGAATGATATAATGTTCTTAAACATTACTTTTAAATCATAAAATGATAATTATACTTGAATGGATATGATGGAGAATGAATCTCATCGCGTTCATGGAGACAGTAGTCCGTACGTACACACGAGCGACAATATCATTATTTTGATATTAAAATAATATATAATTGGATGGTATATCATATTAAAGATTCATTATCATGTTATATTTATTATTTAAATGAGTTACACATAATTATTATACCCACCCAAATAATAATATATTGAATAACAATTACACCATGACGTGGAGACGGTAAGCCGTACGTACGCACGTATGGTGACATGTTATTCAAAGGGTGGATGGAATAATGAATATGGTTGTACCATATTTATAATAAAATCACATTATATATAAGATACTGGAGTTATTATTTTAGAATGGTAATAACAAAGAAATAAGAAGTGGAAGAAGGAAGGAACTTGAAAAGGGGTGGTGAAAACATTACCTCTTCTTCGGGTTCTTCCTTTTGATTTGATCAAAAGGGCTCCATAGGATCGCTTTATGATCAAAATAAGGCCTCTAGGATGTATTTAGGGAAGTTTAGAGAGTCGTTTGGCAGGGGTTTTCCGAACCAAAAGGTTTTTAAGGTGTGAAGAAATGAGAAGGAAGAGTGCCCTTTTATAAGAGGGGTGAGGGGCACCTTTGAAAAATCCCGAAATATTAATTTATAATAAATTCATATTCGGTTTCTAATGGCTCCAAAGTTGATTCTGAAAAGGTTAAGGTGGGTATAGGTAGAAAACCATTCATCCAATAGAATTTAGATAGGTTTGGGTTACTATATTAACCTTATCTTTTAGTTTTAACTCTTAGTTAATTAGTTTGACATTTACCACATCACTTTGTATTTTTATATTATATAGTTAATAAACTTACTATATACATCCAAGAGACCAAAAAGTGGTCAATTAATGATATAAATATCATTATTTAAGTCTCTTTGCCGAACCGTATATTTTTTAGGAATTTAATATCATTTAATAATATAATATTTGTTTTAAAAACTCTTTTATGTCAATTTTGACACTATTCAATAGTTGATTTTTGTAAAACTCATAACATAATGATTACTTCTAAAAGAATTAATTAAATCAATCCTAATATTTCATATCAACCTATAAAATTAGTTTAATTCAATAAAAGTATCAAATTATATTTATTTGGGTATTTATAATATCAATTATTATAATTTTTCACTATTATGGTAATTATTGCATCACCATTGTGTCATAAATAAATTAGATTATTTAATGTATAAAAATTATAAATAAAATATAATTATGTAGGCAATATTTTTATCTTTCTTATGAATATTTATAGTCTAAAATAAAAAATACATAACCCTATGTAACAATTGTTTTTCTAAAAGATATATGCTTGTGTCATTTTTGTATTCATTTTAACTTAATTAAAATAAAGTGTCTCTATCACATACAAGTGGATCCATGGGGTCCCCAAATCGACCAAGAGATGCCCATGGTCGACCATGTATCAACCAATAGGTTTAAGACATGTTCTAGGGTAATTTAGTATTATTATAATATTATTTTTTAACCCTTGTTTACCGGATTTACCCTTTAACCATGGTAAATAAAATATTTACCGAAGTAATTATCCAAAATGTCTAAAAATAAAAGTTACCTATTTACACAATTTGAACATCCTGAATAAAAATATGGAATCCATTTTTCCAAATTCAAAACACATAAGTTGCAGAAATTAATTTAAAATTAATTCTCGTTGTTAAAACAAAAAGCGTGTTTTTAAGAGATAATAACTATCAAAATATTGACACTTGTTTATGTCTGGTTTAAATGTGAAATTATGTTCAATGAAAAACATTGTATTACATGGTAAAAATATATTCTAAATATACTTTAAAACCACTCAAATTCATAATTTATCACTATTAATTATTTTGACTAAAAAATTTGTTTTTAATTAAAATTTAGTAATTTTCACTATTCATCAAAATATAAAAGTTATCCGAAAAGTACCAAAATTTCACCCTAGGATAATTTCGATATTCCAAATCCAAAATTGAAGTCCATTTTGAGAGATAGAATTTATAAAATTTTAAAAAGTAGGTATTACTATTCATAACGGCTAGTTTGATTGGCTGTGGAGTGTTATAATCTCGAAGTTGCATACAATGCACGCCATTGCATTATTCAAAGGGAAACGTACCGTGGAATCTTGGGGTGTTAAATTCTCCCCTCCTTAAATAAATTTCATCCTCACAATTTTTTTTTAAAATTGGTCTTGATAATATAATAGAAAGTCCCACATCAGAAAAAGAGTCAACAAATCTATCACTTTAAAAGAAAGAAAGAGAGGTATAAAGGTCAACCAAGATAACCCATACTCAGATTCCATGTAGGAAAACATGGATATGGATGATAAAATAAGTGTAAAGTTCTGATGGATAGGGACAGAAATCATGATCAGGAGAAATTTAACAATAATAAAACCACAAAATTGTGTTGGGACAAACGACCATTAGTCTCCTAGTAGGAAAAGTAAACGGAAAACATTTTTTGTTTTAAGTTACATTACATAAGGATGAGGAATTAATTTATGATATTGACTAATAATATAAAGATATATACTTACTTTTTACATAGAGTTTCATTATTTAATAAATTTCCACCACTAACTCATTTTTTTTAAACGATGATTATTCAAGAAGACTTGGTCACACTAGAAGAGCTAGAATAAAGTTCTATAGAATCACATGATCTATTTAGGATAAACTATATATTTACATTGTATTTAGAGATTAATCAAAACCAAAATGGTTAGTACATGATCTAATAATCCCCCAAAAGCATATCCCTTGAGAGAAATAAATACTAATCTTAATTTCCAAAATTAAACCAACAATACCCCAAGGTTAAATAAATACCATTCAATAATCAATTGCCCTTAAAATCATTCAATATAATCCAAACTAATATTGAAACCCAAATCATAGAATAATTTGGTTATGTAGTCTCCCATGTAAAATTGTATCTCCAAATGACATCAAATACTCTTAAAGTCGCATACTTAAAAGTAATTAACCTCATCACATATTCTCTATTATAGGTTAATCATTTCCATAAATAACCCAAATCACTATAAATCCACAATAAAAACGTAGATAAAAATCTACCATTACTCCAAAAATGAAACCCCATAGTATTCTATTTTCCTTGGGCATATAGTGTTCCCAACAAAGAGAACATCTTCCAAAATAACATTTATCACTTAATCACCAAATAATTTTCCTATACCAAGGGTATTCATTTGATAAGAAATAATATCCCAAATCAACTTATTATTGATCAATAAAATCATTTAACTAAAAATAATTAGTCACACTATCCAGGGACTTCACGTAGTCCAGTGGTAGGCGATAAATCGCAATCGCACTTTGGTTGTGGGTTCGATTCCCACAGCTTTGTCCAACACGAAGGGTTGTCGCGCGGTCTGCGTGTTGTCCTTTTCAAAAACTATGTTTTATAAAATTACCAAAATGAGATAAATTCCTCAAAATAACCATAACATAATTTAACCCCAAATATTATCTCATACCTTGCATTTTCATCCCAAATTATAATAACTTATAATTATCTCAAACCCCAATGATCATATAAAACCAAATGGCTATTTATACCTATATCCACAAGAGAAGAGATAATTCTTCCTCAAATATCATTCTCACATGGAAAACTGCGGGGTTACAAATACAAGAGAAAATTATTCCAAAGTATGCCCATCAACAAGGAGCACTAATACTTTTTAATCATTTCTCCAACCATTTATTTCCACATAGCTTCTTCTTTGACCAAGAAAATATCCTATAGAATTGGGAATTCACTCGGTTAATGGACATGCCCCCTATATTTACGGAAAATGACTAGAAATAGACTCTTAGGACCATTTTTATATTCTTCCATAGTACTCTTCATTTTTCTTCAGCAATTCTTCACTTTATGTCCTTCCTTCCCACACATAAAGTATTTCTTTGTCCCATTGAGACACTTTCCTGGGTGTCTCCTTCCACATTTCCTACATGATGGAAATTGAGGATTCTTTTATCCATGGTCTCCACTGCTGGAGCTCTTATCATTCACCACATTTCTCTTCTTTTTTGAGTCTGGGAATTGGTTAATATATATATTGTTTATCATATTTTTGGAAAATTTATTTGGCATAAAGACGATATCTTTTACACCTATCAACATTCCATTTTGTTGCTCATTTCCACCACCATTCCCACCTTTTACATCATTCCAAAAGTCACTATGACTTCCATGGAATCCATCCATTGACAAAAACCAGAATGTATTGTATGAGTAAAGTAGTCATAAAATTATTTAGAGATTAACATGTCACCATATTCTCAATTTGAAACACATTAGGATTAACCAAGGTCATTTAATATCATCTTATATATTTAATACTTCAAATCGGTTAGTAAAGAAAATGTAAGTTATCCTAAGAATATTCCATGGGACTGTCGTAACCAAGAGTGCAGCAAGGCCCGTTGTCGTGCACAGTTCTCGTTCGAGTCTAGCTCAAAGTGGTGTTTTCGGGTTTTAACCCTAGGTACATCTGTCCCAGAGCCGCCTCTACCTGCTCTTATCTAGACATGGATGTATTGCTCGGAAAACTCACAAAATCTCTACAATACCAAAATTCTAATAAGTTATTCTATACTATTCCTCAAAGTTCATCTTAGGTCTATGTGCTCTAATCAGAGTTTATCTAAATATAGCTTCAAAGGTTTGTACTAAACTTCTTCTGATACCAACTGTAACGCCCCGACCCCAGTTACCCAGAGTCGGTGCATTATTACATAACATTGGCATGATCACAAGAAAGACCAAAACTCAAAATACCGATTGGTTTAGTAGCCTTGGAAACACTAGATACAATCATAATGTTTTACATTACATCATAAAAAACATCTTGTCTTCATATCCCCTCATACTAACCCTGCTGTTCATTCATAAATTACTTCTTCATAAACCTAGGAAAAATAAAACATTGAAAGGGGTGAGCTCAGATGCTCAGTAAGGATAACATTATAGCAGAAGCTTTCATAGATATGCATAAACACTTAAGGCAGTTTATAACTAAAACAAAAGCCTTTTAAACTTGAACTTCAGCATAATATGGAAAAGATAAAATTAAATAATGCCATTTACTTATTGACATGGATATTCTACTAGTCGAACAATCACATGCAATATCAATAACCACTATCATAATGATTGAATGCATAATGCCAGACTATCATAACCACAGAGCCAAGGCCTCGTGCCAAGACTACCAATTAGATTTTTCCAAGGCCTTGTGCCAAGACACTAGTTTGTCTCATGAGACCTACTGATGCATCGAGGAGCTATAGCGGGCTCCACCCGTCACTTATTAAGTCCAATGCATTCCTCATATGAATAGGTTTAAACATAACATAAACATTCGTATTAAAACTAGCATACGAAATGTCAATACATTAACCACAAACCATGAATGGTATAAAAATAGCACATCCACAGTCAAACATAACTCATTCAATACAATATGGAATATTTTATTTTACCTCAATCGATAATAATGAATGATATTGACATAGATTAAAATAACCATCAAAACTATTTGAGATAAATATCCCCCTTTTCTTGAAAACATTTAAAAGTCACACTATTTGTCAAGAAGCCATTTAAAAATAGATTTTGGAATAAAAGTGTCCCATACCACTTTGAAACTTTTAAAAGGAGTTTTAATTTTAAAACTTTAATGTCCATATAAATAAATCCTTAAAGCCATTTTTAAAACATGGACATTAGTGAGCAAGATTTAGGAGAATAAGTCTTTAAAACATTTTAAAAATGGTATTTTAGTTAGAGTTTCTAACCAAAAGAGAGACACTTGAATACAAATAATTGAGGTAATCAAAACTTTGTAATATCATGAGAATAAAGGGATTCATGATATACTATGTCAAAGTACATTATATACACCACATAAATGTGATTTGGTGTATAACAATAATGAAGTCTCAATGGAATGTAAATTGAGATGAAATCTCTCATTAAGGTCGTATCGTTAGGTTAAGGATAAATCAACAACATAATTATGTGTGACAAATATAAATACACTAAATATGATTTTATATTAAGTGTAAAACAATCAAGGAACATTCAAACATATTATAGTAAAAACAACACCAATTAATTGGATGTTTATCTCAACAAATCGAGATTGAGTAAAAATTACTCTTATCAAGTTCATACCGATGACTTGAGATTTTATCAATGGAGTGATTATGTGTATAAAATGTATATCCATATAAAGGGGAGTGGAAATTATGACATAATCAAAAGAATATTTATTCCACACATAATCTCGGATTAAAATAATCAATGAAGTATGCATAAAGTCGAATGAGTGGAAATTGAAATTTCAAATTCCCTTATCGATTAGGTAACTTATGAAACATACACCCATGAAAGAAGGATCATACCATGATCATGTATATATCCAAAAATTAAATTATATTACACAATGAATACAATAATGGGCAGTACACACACCACATGCAATAAATAAGTGGTGAACAATGGAATTCTCACCGAATTAAAAGTGAGATAAGAAACCCCTTACCACGTTGGAATCAACTGAGTCGTACGACAAAAAGTTAATAACCACCAAATTATTTACATAATAACATGAATATAAAGAGAATAATGATAATATATATCAAATGGCAGTACACAATATACCACTTTCAATAAATTAGTGGCGAATAATGGAAATCTCACGGAATTGAAAGTGATATAAGAAAATCCCTTACCTTGTACTTTTCATTGGTTGGGGGTAGGTGAAACTACTGTATAATGTTGAAATAATTTTTATTAAATTATTCATGAATCATATACATTAATATGATATCATATATGATCTTTTAGCATTGCTTTGTTAATAATATCTTAGAATTATCGTCGTTTCGGGTGTTAACTTACTCGTTTTCTTTTATATGTTTTGTTAATTAAGACATGTTTTTCATGGATAGGTTGTATCTTATTCATATCCAGAATGATATAAAGTTATTAAACATTATTTTTAAATCATCAAATGATAATTATACTTGAATGGATATGATGGATAATGAATCTCATCGCATTCGTGGAGACGGTAGTCCGTACGTACGCACGAGCGACAATATCATTTTTTTGATATTAAAATAATATATAATTGGATGGTATATCATATATACAGAATCATTATCATATTATATTTATTATTTATATGAGTTACACATCATTATTATACCCACCCAAATAATAATATATTGAATAACAATTACACCACGACGTGGAGACGGTAAGCCGTACGTACGCATGTATGGTGACATGTTATTCCAAAGGTGGATGGATTACTGAATATGGTTGTACCATATTTATAATAACATCACAGTATATATAAGATACTGGAGTTATTATTTTATAATGGTAATAAGAGAGAAAGAAGAAGTGTAAGAAGAAAGTAACTTGAAAAGGGGTGGTGAAAACATTACCTCTTCTTCGGGTTCTTCCTTTTGATTTGATCAAAAGGGCTTCTCAGGATGGCTTTATGATCAAAATAAGGACTCTAGGTTGTAGTGAGGGAAGTTGAGAGAGTATTTGGGCAGGGTGTTTCCGAACCAAAAGGTTTTTAAGGTGTGAAGAAAGGAGAACGTGGAGTTCCATTTTATAAGAGGGGTGAGGGGCACCTTTGGAAAAGCTAGAAATATTAATTTATAATAAATTTATATTCGGTTTCTAATGGATCCAAAGTTGATTATTCAAAGGTTAAGGTGGGGATAGGTCGAAAACCATTCAACTAATATAATTTATACCGATTTGGGTTACTATATAAACCTTATCTTTTAGTTTTAACTCTTAGTTAATTAGTTTGACATTTACCATGTCACTTTGTATTTTTATATTATATAGTTAATAAACATACTATATACATCCAAAAGACCCCAAAGTGGTCCATTAATGATATAAATATCATTATATAAGTCTCTTGTCCGAAAATTATATTTTTTAGGAATTTAATATCAATTAATAATATAATATTTGTTTTAAAAACTCTTTTATGTCACTTTTGACACTATTCAATAGTTGATTTTTTTAAAACTCATAACAGAATGATTACTTCAAAAAAAGTTAATTAAATCAATCCTAATATGTCATAACAACCTATAAAATTAGTTTAATTCAATAAAAGTCTCAAATTAATTTTATTTTGGTATTTATAATATCAATTCTTCTAATTTTTCACTATTATAATAATTACTGCATCACCATTGTGTCATAAATAAATTAACTTATTTAATGTATAAAAATAATAAATAAAATATAATTATTTAGGAAATTGTTTTATCTTTCTAATGAATATTTATAGTCTAAAATCCAAAATATATAACCCTATGTAAATTTTTTTTTTCTAAAAGATATATGCTTGTGTCATTTTTGTATTCATATTAACTTAATTAAAATAAAGTGTCCCTATCACTTACAAGTGGATCCATGGGGTCCCAAAATCGACCCAAAGATGATCATGGTCGACCATGTATCAACAAATAGGTTTAGGACACGTTTTAGGGTAATTTAGTATTATTATAATATTATTTTTAACCATTTTTTACCGCATTTACCCTTTAACCATGGTAAATAAAATATTTACCGAAGTAATTATCCAAAATGTCTTAAAATAAAAGTTACCTATTTACACAATTTGAACATTATGAATCTAAATATGGAATATATTTTTCCAAATTCAATACACAGAAGTGGCAGAAATTAATTTAAAATTAATTCTTATTGTTAAAAAAAAGAATGTTTTTAAGAGATAATAACTATCAAAAGATTGGCACTTGTTTATGTCTGGTTTAAATGTGAAATTATGTTCAATGACCCACATTGTATTACATGGTAAAAATATATTCTAAATATACTTTAAAACCACTCAAATTCATAATTTATCCCTATTAATTATTTTTGACTAAAAAAGTTGTTTTTAATTAAAATTTAGTAATTTTCACTATTCTTCAAAATATGAAAGTTATCCGAAAAGTACCAAAATTTCACCCTAGGCTAATTTAGATATTCCGAGTCCAAAGTGAAGTCCACTTTTAGAGATAGAATTTATAAAATTTCAAAATTAGGTATTACTATTCATAACGACTAGTTTGATTGGTTGTGGTGTGTTAGAATCTCGAAGTTGCATACAATGCATGCCATTGCATTATTCAAAGGGAAACGTATAGTGGAAGATTGGGGTGTTACACAAGATCACATAACCACACAAGAAACAGGAAAATAAACATTTTAAAAATTGGGCTCTTGGCCCTTTAACAATAAAGAGTGTAACTCAGAACCCTTCAAAGAACTATCAAATAATCAGTTCTTTAATCCATCTTGAATTAACCAATTTATTATTCATAGGTACCAAATTCGGGAAACCTAATAATTAAGTTATAAAAAATAATTAAACATGCTTACTCTGCCAATTTGATTAACATCAAATTACAACAAGGAGAACCAGATTCATTAACATGACTCATTATCTTTTAACCAAAAAATTATAAATTAATTTCTGTTTATGTTCATTACCAATTTCCATCAAGAAAAAACAATTAAACAAATAAAGCATAGATATAACACTCTCTAACAAAACAAGATGCAATAAAAAATGATTGATATGAATTTATTAATCTAGTTTAAATATTTATTATGTAAATTCCATTATCATCCAATGGGATAAAACGTTCTAACTATAATGTTGCAAATATAAGAATAAAGAAGCAACAAATCCCCTACCTCAAACAGTTCTTGACATTCTTTATCCACACAACGGTTCATGATCCTCCTCTCGTGACAACTGCATCAACCCGAGGATTCCACGATATGAACACACCAGCAAAACCCCAAGAAAATCCATTAGAAGCATGAATATTACATGCTATAAAATGGATAGGAGAAAAATGAGAAGATGAACGCCAAAGGATTGATGATAAAACAGACCTTATATCGTAGATTTATCGATACAGCTTGGTTTCATCAAAACAGATCAGAACCAATCTAAGGAAGAAATATTGGCTATTAAACTAATATGGAATAGAATGAATGGTTTTAGCACCTCATAGCCAATAACAAAGAGGAATAATTATGGAGGAAGATATCCTGTCCCTTTAGAATATTTAACGGAGCGACAGTTTAAGATACGCTTGATTTCCCATTAAAAGTGGACCACATTAAACCACGTGGTTTGACCATGTAAAAATATCCCGAGCCTTAGGAATAATTAATATAGGATTTATATCCTTTGAATTTTCCTTATAGTCTTTAAAACAAGGACTTAAATGTATTTTACATCAAAGGAAACGTTAATGGGGTGAACTGTAGGAAGCAGGAAGCACTTTTCATGAATTGAAAATTTGGAAAAGGAAACAGAGGTTACCAATAGACTTCACCCATATGAAAACACCGTTCATGAAATCAAATTTGGAAAAGGAAATAAGGGTAACCAATAGATGTCACTGTTATGAAACATTGTTCACGAACTAAAAATTTTGCAAAGGAAATAGAGGTTACTGATAGACATTACCATTCTGGAAACACTTTTAATGAACTCAAAATTTGGAAAACGAAATAGAGGTTACCAATAGAACTCACCATTCTAGAAACACTGTTCGTGAACATAAAATTTGGCAAAGGAAATAGTGCTTACTGATAGACCTCACCATTTGGGAAACACTATTTATGAACTCCAAATTAGGAAAAGGAAATAGAGGTTACCATTATAGTTTACCAGTAGAACTGTTCATAGATTTGGAAATTGTGAAAGGACAAGTGAGATTACTATTAGAGGTTACCGATAAAACTGTTCTCTCATAGAACTGTTCATAGAATTAGAAATTAGGAAAAGGAAAGAAAGGTTACCATTAGTGGATACCGATAGAACTGTTCACCAAGGGAACTGTTCATAGAATTGGTAATTTGGAAAAGGAAAGAGAGGTTACAATTAGAAGTTTCTGATAGAACTATTCACTGATGGAGCTGTTCATAGAATAGGAAATTTTGTAAATGGAAAGAGAGGTTACTATTAGAGGTTACCGATAGAACCGTTCAATGATGGAACTCTTCGTAGAATTGGAAATTTGGCAATAGAAAGAGAGGTTACCGTAAGAGGTTACCGATGGACTCTTCAATAATGGAACTCTTCATAGAAGGATACTGATAACACTGTTCACCAAGGGTCACTAATAGAACTATTCACAGAAGGATACTGATGACACTGTTCACCTAAGGCCACCAATTCACTATTCACAAAAGGTTACTATTGCACAGTTCACAACTGTCTATCATTGGAACTATTCACTGAACTAGAAAAAAATAAAAAAAATGGTGGGGATAAGTCTCATTGACATCCCAAAACACCTCAAACACCATATTTTCACAAAGGAATGGACCAGAGAGGTCACCATTACATCAGATACCTCTCAAAACATTTTTTTCCTGTAGAATTCAAAACCCACCTAAAGGGAAAAAAAGGAACGGGTCTGAACAACCACCCATCGAGATACCTCTCAAAAGAGAGCAATCCACAAAAGAAAAAAAGGGAATCATCTAAAAAACATAGAGGGTTTATAACCACAAAGGCTACATCGATACATGAACAAAGTTAAACATAAAAAACTATGTTTACTAAGCACGTATCTGTGACTGACGTTCCCAGGTACTCTCATCCGTGCCACCATGCCGCCACAAGACATGAACCAAGGGAATATAATACCCATGAAACACCTTCTCCCAGCAATCTTGGATCTCTACAGGTCTCTTCTCTAAGGTTGAATAATCATCAAGATCGATCTCTCCCTAATCGATGACATGAGAGTTATCATAAAGATAACTACAGAGCTGTGATACATGGAAAACATAATGTATCCGACTCATATGTGGGGGAAGTTCTACTTGATATGCCATAGCTCCAACATGAGCTAACACCTCGAAAGGCCCAACAATCCAGGAAGAAATCTTACTCCCATGATTAACCTTGGCTACCCTTGACGGGTAGTCACCTTCCGAAACACATGATCCCCAACAATAAACTCTTAGGGTCTCCTTCTTTAATCAACATATGATTTTTGAAAATCTTTCACTGTCTTAATCCTCTCACGAATCACCTGAACCATCTATGTTGTATTCTGCACTAGTTCCGGTATGAGAATTTCTGACTCTCCGACCCAAGTCCAGCACAATGGATAACGACACATCCATCCATACAAGGCTCCAATCGGAGCCATACCGATGGTGGAGTGTAAACTATTATTGTAAGAGAACTCCACCAACGGTAAATGCCTCATCCATGAACATCCAAAATCAAGATCACAAGACCATAACATGTCTTCAAGAGTCTGGATGGTTTGCTCTGTCTAACCATCCGTTTGAGGATAAAAAGTAGTGATAAGGCATAGGTGATAACCAAAACCATGTTGGAGACATCTCCATGCCTTCGAAGTAAAACAAGGATCTCGATCAGAAATGATCATCCTTGGGACACCATGAATTCTCACCACCTCCTCTAGATACTGCCTCAAAAAAACTTCCACTAAGCTCGACTCCTTGATCGCTATGAAGTGGGCCGATTTTGTTAAATAATACACTACCACCCAAATAACATCATGTACTCCCAGATCTCAAGGTAAACAAGTAAAAAAGTCCATTGAGATGTCCCCCAACTTCCAATAAGGAATCACTAATGGCTGGAGTGGACCACTAGGGACACGGTGTTCATCCTTCACCTTTTGGAAGAACAAACATTGAGACACAAACTCTAAAACCGCATGCTTCAGCCCTGGGCACCAAAACAGACTCCTTAAGGATCAGTACATCTTTTACACACCATGATGCACCACTAAAAGAGAAATATGGAACATTATGAGAACCATCTCGTACAACATCAATGGAACAAAAAGACTTCCATGATACAACAATCGGTGTTGTTCATCCTCAGTCCAACCATCAGGGGTCTCGCTACAAACAACTCAGTCTCTCCAAACCACCACATCGTGATCCCCCAACTAGGACTCTTCCACATTCTGCATCAGGTATGATTGTGTCATCATCTCAAAAGACAACCTCTACCACCAACTTCTCCCAAATCAAGATGTAATGTTGACAGCTTGTCCATTACTCTCCAGGAATCACCAGACTCACGCACAGTATCACTATGTGACTTTCTACTCAACTCATCAGCTAAAAAATTCCCATTTCCATGTGTATATGATATCTTGATGTCATATTAATGTAATAACTCCTACCACCGATTTTGTCATATGGTAAATTCACACTGGAAGAAAACATTCCTCAAACTCTTATGATCGGTGAAAACCACAAAGCGCTCACCAATGAGGTAATGTCACCACAAATTTAGAAAAAACACCACAAATTCCTACTAAAGATCATGGGTGGAATATTTACATTCATCGGGATGCTACTGCTGATTCTCATAAGAAATGACATATATATGATGCATGAGAACACAACCTAACCCCATATACAAAGCATTTTAGAAAACATCAAACTGAACACCCTCAGTTGGAAGACAAAGAAATGGATAACATACTAACTTATCCTTTAGATACTCGAGAGTTTCCTGACACTGATCGGTCCATATGAGTTCCCGATCCTACCTGGTCAAAGCTATCAGAGGATTCATAACTAGTGAGAAATTGGCTACGAACCTCCAATAGTAGCCTATGTGACCAAGAAAACTTCGCACCTCTGACACTATCTTGGGGGCTTCCCAAGAAACAACTGCTTATATCTTCGATGGATCCACATATAATACTTGTTGGGACACAACATGCTCCACGAAACGGAATTCTAGAGAACCAAACTCACACTTCGACAACATCCCAAACAGTTGACGATGATGAACAATTATCAAAATGGCTTATAGATGCTCTGCATGGTTCTCCTCAGATGTGGAGTACACAAGGATGTCGTCGAGGAAAACTACCACGAACTTGTCTAGGATCTCACGGAACCCAAAATTCATCAATTCCATGAATAGATCTGGATCATTATTCATGCTAAATGGAATTACAACGAACTCATAATTCCCATGATGATAACAGAAAGCAGTCTTCACGATATCCTCATCCTTCACACGCATCTGATGATATCCTTACCAAAAGATGATATTTGAGAACCAAATTTCACCCTTAAGTTGATAAAATAAATCATCAATCTATGTAAGATGATAGTGATTTTTTTATAGCCACTTTTTTAAGGGACAATAATTGACACACAAAGGAAAACTACCATCAGCCTCATTCACGAACAAAACTGTTGCACCCCACAACAAGAGACTTGGATGAACAAAACCACACTATAAAAGACTACCAAGATATATAATTAGCTCTCGTAACTCAGAAGGGGACAGCCTATATGGAGACATAGAGATATGAGACGCTCCTGGTTGTATCTCAAACCCAAACTCAATCAGTCATCGAGGGGGTAATGCTACAACCTCTTCTGGAAAGACATCGGGGTGCTCTTCTAAGACCCAAGGAAACACAAACTACTGAACCTATGAATAACTCAACATCATCTCATCCATTATGAATGATAAAGATGGAACACACCTATGACCCATCTGAGGATATTGCTCGCCAACAAACACCACTGACTCTCCATTTACACCAATGAAAACGGCCTACTTCCTAAATAAATCCACAATAGCCTACACTGAATATAAACAATCCATGACGAAGATGACATCATATGTTTTAATTCATAATCATAGGAATTTTCCCTGAGAGTGGTGCTACCCAAACACTAGCCCACAGTCTCTACATACTTCAAATAAGTCAGCATGACCTGCAACAAGCGTAGTCAACACCAAGGGCACTGGAAAACTCTCTACCTCTAGTCCCAAAGCATGGACAAGGGTAGGTGATATGAAGGAGTGTGTCTCTCTTGAATATAAAAAGGCATTCACCAAGGTATAAAACAAAAAAAAGGGTACCTCGAACGATGTCTGGCTCCCCTGGAGCTGGCAACTCTAGAGCATGAAGCTGACCACGACCTCCTCCATGACCTCTCTAACCTAGATAAAGACCACCACCATTGTCGCCCTCTTCTATTTGAGGACATGGAGTGTCATGGGGTTGTCCTCTGCCTTCCCCATTTACACACTGCTGATCTAAAGTTGGTGTAACAAACTACTGTTGCCTCGGCTAGAACTGCCTCATCGGAGGAACCAGGAGCATAGCACCTGGTGTATGATGACTGCTCTGAATGGTCGGGCACTCTAACTACTGATGACCACAACCAGAAAAAGAAAAAAGTACATGATCCCTTGGCATAGGCATGGGATTTTCTACCTCTGGAGAAACGAGATGTGAAGGGCTGGGACCTACCCCCATTTGAACGGAAAATCTTCTACCCTGAAAACCAGGAACCCCGAACAATAGCTCTGCTTCGTGAGGAATCATGAAGATTCCCCTATAATGCACTACTGGAAAATAGGTCTATACCCACAGTTTTGAAAACTATGGGTATAGGGGTAGTATGTGAACCTATACCCACGGTTTTCCAAAACCATGGGTATAGGCCACCTATACCCACGGTTGTGACAAAAACCGTGTGTATAATTTTATTTAAAGACCTATACCCACGGTTTTGGAGAAAACCGTGGGTATAGGGTATTTTATGAAGATCTATACTGACAGTTATTCTTAATCGTGGGTATTGGTGGTTTTTTTCAAGACCTATACTGACGGTTCTCAAGAACCGTGGGTATAGATTTCCCGCGTTATGGCGGGGAAATAAAATTATGCGGGACACAAAAAAAACTTGGAAAGGGACATTTTTTCACAGTATATATTAATATATTTAAAATAATGTAAACAAATTCTTCTGAAAATTCTGCAGCTCGGTTGGTAATCCTTTATATGCCGGGTTTGTAGGTCGCGAGTTCAATATCCGATCATAGCATTTTTTGAAACACAGATAATATTAATATATATTTATAAATATATATATATGTATATCAAATTAAATCTATAGCTCGGTTGGTTGTTTGTTGAGGCACTGAAGTCTCTCCCTTGTGAGACGCGGGTTCAAATCACCCTACATGCACATTTTTGTAATTTAATTAACGGATGTGGCTAATATTAATATATATATAAAGATACCTGCATATATTACAGGTAAAAAATGTGTCTTGGTTGGTCGATCGGTTCGGCGCGCCATTGAGGCTTCTCGTGCGAGGTGGGGTTCGAATCCTCCCCCATGCGCTTTATTTTGGTAAAATAAAAACCCCACGGTTTGAAAACTGTGGGGTCTGTTGTGTGGCACGCTGGAATAGCGGTGTGGCACACTTTGACTCCCATATACCCATAGTTCTCCAAAACCGTGGCTATAGGTTAAGATCCCTATACGGACGCCATTCTAGCCCATGGTTCCCAAAACCGTGGGTATAGGCTATACCCACAGTTTTGGGGGCTATACCCACAGTTTTGAACCATGGGTATACGTAGTTTTTCCAGTAATGGTGATGATCCTATCCTAGACAATGTATCCTCAACAACCTATGCCCTTTCCATGACCTCATGATATGTCTTCTACATAATTTGGGTGACCTGGGGCTGGATCTCTATACAGAAAGCCTCCTCGAAATGCATCACCTTGGCCTCTTCATAGAGGAACAGGTCCGAAACATACTATAAAAGGTTCCTAAAATAGATTCCAACTCTCAAACAATAGAGCTCACCTATCAAAGGGTAAGAAGCTCATGGAAGCTGGATGCCTTCACAGTCGATGAAAGAAACTTGACTCTAAACTTATCTTGGAACTCCACCCATGAGTTCGCTGACTCCTCACAATCCCTGAGGAAATAGAACCACAACTACCTCACTACTCCACACAACATGTTTTCAACCAAGGACACCCAGTGATTTATCAGAGCATGGATCCAACTGAATCCTATCACGACATCCTCCAAATAGTCTTCTGTGACTGCATCTAAAACAGATAAATCGTACTTCTACAAACTCTGGTGATGAAACTCCCAGAGTTTCTTCCTCCAACTGTAGTAATCATCATCCTCTACCCTACGACGATCTACTAAAACAGCCTGCTGGATTTTTTCTATGTAGACCTAACAAGGACATCAACCTAGATCCATAACTGTAAAATAACAAATTGTTAGAGCTACTAAAATTGGAATATGGAAGACACAACATTATTTAATTAATTTTTTTCATTTATTTATTTTAGGTTAACCTATACTATGTTCTATACATTCAAACACATCCAAAAAGATGAATGATACAAGATCCTTTCCGAGGTCTCTACCCTGCAACTAGTATCACATTGTTTAGTAGCCATTGTAAACTTAATGGCCCGTACATCAGATCATAGGGGGCCCTAAATGCCTATGTCTCAGCCAGTCTATAGTGTTTACCTCACTTTCAAAACATGAATGACACCATTTCCCTTCCAACCCACACAACCTCACTAGTGCCTAACTCCAAACTCCATCTTATCCCTCAACCAGACCTCTAATACCACTCTGTCACAACCCCCTCCACACAATGTGTACCCCTCCTTGTCCGGCAATGTGAGAAGGGAGATAATGACCCCTCGAGTCCCGCCTCTAGTAGCCCCTGGTTGGCGACTAGCACTGAGGGTATAGTAAACACACAGATGTGAGGCATTACCCTCTAAGATAACACATACGGAAGAGAGAGATAAGATAGACACCAACCAACTCTAACTCCGAATAGAAATATAAAGGAAAACCCAGGTGCACATATGTAATGTCATGTTAAAGTACTACAACTGGCAAGGGAAAACTGCAAGTACCCAAAAGAAAGTAAAAATAGCAGCCCCCACATGCCCAAACAGCTCCTTCAACCCCAAGCTAGTTGAAAACAACTTTATTTCCAACATGCTCCAAGTGACCTAAAAATAATTTATATACATAGGGTGAGTATAACAATATACTCAGTAGGATCCTCCTCAAAGCCTCTCATACAAAAGTAAAGAAAGCATGCTAAAGCACAATGAACAACAAGTGAAACTAACAGATCACCTAAACACATATACTATGTTCCCAATCTCACCATGGATACTCTCACCAAGTAAAGCATACAAGAATATATCAAAAAATAAATAATATCAAGGGTACCTCGATACTAATTACCCACTGGTTTGCCTATTTTCCCCAACGTTGCACTTCCTGTGCATCTCTCTCCAAAAAGGCATGCCCACAAACACCTGGGAGAAGAACCACAATATGCACCTCATGCAACAAAACCACCACGTCCGCATAAGAAAACTACCCAGGTAGTTTCTAGGATCCAACACATCCCGCATAATGTGTATCATACATCGGGTATTATAACTCATGCCATTACATCCCATACACTGATTAAGGATTCTCAATCCATCACAACCTATACACATTACACCATTCGTAGACCATAGGATACTATATACAGAATATATGTGTGTGAATAAAAACAATCCATTACATCCCTCTACACACATATATGGGGAAAAATTAACACTATGCCTACCAGTATAAGTAACTACCAAGAGAAGAGAGTGGCGCCAAAAGGGGTAGTCATCCATCCATCCTCCCACCCGAATGTTGGGGAAAACACTCCCAGGGCTCAAAATCCCTGGGGTGTCACTTAACCTTACTGATGGTTGAGTAGTATATAGAAACACAAAACATATAGAATATATTATATCTCACAACAACACTATTGGTATAACCTAGTCTTAGAATCTACTGCAACAAATGTCTCATGGACTCTGGGCTGCTACTTATAAGAGTGGGTATCCTCTAAGCACACAACCATTTAAAGAGTTTTAATACATTATTTAATTCCCTTTTTATTAGTTTTATTTTAGGTTAATTAATTATTTAAATAGTAATTAACCAATGACTATTCCACACTAAATTTCATTAGCATCACACCTAATGTCCACTGTCCCTTTAAAATTACAACCTCGTCAGTCTGTTCCAGTAACTCCATCCCCAAGGATTAACATCATTTATTAAATTATTCATTATAGAATTACCTTCCCATATTCCCAGGAATTCTAGAAAAACATTATTTGATACTAAACATAAGGGGGGATCAACATGATGAGTTGATATACTACCTGTCGAGTCTTTGCAGCCTATATCAAGAGCGTAGACCCACCCACCTCTGTGAAGCTAAACACGGAAAGCACGTAGCATACCTCGCGTGGCTTTGCTTCTTTCGGAACAAGGGTCAGAAATACCGTCTTCCATGAGTAGTGGGGAAATGTAGACTAGATAATCAACCAAAAAGAAATAACTAGCATCCAATAATCACATCCATCCCATCAAATCATCCCAAGTGTCCTCCATGACACCCACATGGAAACAATGATGCATCTCGCCACCCTGGGATCATTTTCTGCCACAACCAAAAGGCCTCCATGCCCCCACATATCACAACAGCCATCCGGGCTCACATCATAACACAAGCAGGTGGAAAAAAAATATCATAACAACTGGGCTCTTGGCCCTTTAACAATCAAGATGGGAACTCAGAACCCTTTAAATAATTATCCAATAAATCAGTTCTTTAATCTATCTTTAATTATCCAATTTATTAATCATAGGTTCCAAACTCGAGAAACCTAATCATTATGTTATCAAAAATATTTAAACATGATTACTGTGCCAATTTGATTAACATAAAATTACAACTAGGGGAACAAGATTCATTTACATACCTCTTTATCTTATAACCAAACAATTATCAATTAATTTCTATTTAGGTTTATTACCAATTTCCATTTGGAACGAATAGCTAGAAAAATAAAGAATAGATATCACACTCTCTAGAAAAACAAGAGGCATTAACATATGATCAATATCAATTTATTTATCCAGTTCAAATATTTGTTATGTCAATTACATTTTCATCCTGTGGGATAAAACATGATAACTATATAGTTTCACATATAATAAAAGAGAATCAATGAACCCCCTACCTCAAATAGTTCTTGACGTTCTTTATCCACACAATAGGTCACAATTCTCCTCTCACGACAACTGTGTCCACTGGAGGATGCCATGGTACAACCGCACCAATTGACCCCCAAGAAAACTCTATTAGAAGCATGGATATTACATGCTATAAAATGAAAAGGAGAAACTAGAGAAGATGAACCCCAAAAGAATGACGATAAAACATACCTTATATCGAAGATTGATCGATACAGCTTGGTTGCATCAAAATAGAGCAGAACCAATATAAGAAGGAATGTTTGATTATGCAACTCTTAATGAATAGAATGAAAGGTTTTATCATCTCATATCTGAGAACAAAGAGGAAGAATTGGGTAGGAAGATATCTCGTCCCTTTAAAGGATTTAACATAGTGACTGTTTAAGATACGTTTGATTTCCCATTAAAAGCGGATCACATTAAACCATGTGGTTTGACCAAGTAAAGACATACCGAGCCATATGAATAATTAATATTGTATTTTTGTCCTTTTAATCAGCCATAAAGTCCTTAAAATGAGCCATTAAATGTATTTTTTGTTAAAGGAAACATTAGAGGGGTGAAACTATAGGAACCTGAAATCCCTATTCTTGAACTCAAAATTTGGAAATAGAAATAGTGGCTACTGATAGACCTCACTATTCTAGAAACACAGTTTACGAACTCAAAATTTGGCAAAGGAAATAGTGGTTACCGATAGACCTCACCCTTCTGGGAACACTATTCCTGAACTCATAATATGGAAAAGGAAATATAGTTTACCAATATACCTCATCTTTCTGGAAACATTGTTCACGCACTCAAAATTTGGAAAAGGAAGTAGAGGTTACCAATAGACCTCAACGTTCTGGAAACACTGTTCATGAACTCAAAATTTAGAAAAGGAAATAGAGGTTACCGATAGACCTCACCATTCTGTAAAAACTGTTAAGGAACTCAAAATTTGGAAATGGAAATAGAGGTTACCGAGAGACCTCACCATTCTGGAAACACTATTCATGAACTCAAAATTTCACAAAGGAAATAGAGGTTACCGATAGACCTCACCATTCTGGAAACACTATTTATAAACTATAAATTTGGAAATGGAAATAGAGGTTACCATTAGAGGTTACTGATAGAACTGTTCACTAGTGGAACTGTTCATAGAATTTGGAAATTTGGAAAAGTAAAGAGTGGTTACCATTAGAGGTTACCGATAGATTTTTTCAATGATGGAACTGTTCATAGAATTGGAAATTTGGCCAATGAAAGAGAGGTTACCATTAGAGGTTACCGATAGAACTGTTCACTGATGGAATGCTTCATAGAATTGGAAATTTGGAAAAGGAATGAGAGGTTACAATTGGAGGTTACCGATAGAACTGTTTATCAATGGAACTGTTCATAGAATTGGAAATTTGGTAGTGGAAAGAAATGTTACCATTAGAGGTTACTGATAGATCTATTCACTGATGGAACTGTTCATAGAATTGGAAATTTGGAAAAGGAAATAGAGGTTACTGTTAGAGGTTACCTATATAACTGTTCACTAATGGAACTGTTCATAGAAGGTTACCGACGACACTTTTAAACAAGTGTCACTGATGAAACTATTTAGAAAAGGTTACTGATGACACTATTCACCTAAGGTCACTGATGCACTATTCACAGAAGGTTTCCGTTGCACTGTTTACAATGGTCTACAATTAGAACTGTTCACCAAACTAGAAAAAAATTGGCAAAGTGTTAGGGATAAGTCCCCTTGACCTTCCGGAACACCTCAAACACCATATTTTCACAAAGGAATAAACCGGAGAGGTCTGAACCATTATAGATGAATAATTATCTCTGGATACTATAAATGAAAAAATTGATATGGATTACATTAACGTGAATGTTTTTTATTGAATTTTAGGTAAAATTAATTTTACAACTCGTATTCATAGTATATAATCTATTAAATAAATATACTATTTTCAATCACTATATGAAAATAATACCACTAAGGAGGATTTGAGTTTTGATGTAATTGAAGCACCTGTAGTTTAATATATTGAGATTATGAATGTTTAATTCCTTGAAGACTACTATGGGGGACTAAATTTGGTTATGGATGAAGTTCCCTAATTTGTTCTTCCACCTTTCATGGTTCATGACTATCACATGAGGCATTAAAAATAGTTGGATATAGTGTACTATATTTTAAAAGGTTAAAATAAAATATGTTTTTATAAGTTGAGATAAAGAAGAAGTGAACTTGGGGTTATAAAAGAGCCTATGGGGTGTGATGGTTGAAATTAATAATACATGTAATCCATTTCTTTTGGGATTATTCAAAATTTAAAATATTTTGTTAATTACAATAGTTTTTTAATTTTTATATAAGTAAGTAATTACATAAATGTTTTTGTTATGGGTAAAATATATTCACGACAAATCACAATTTAATAAATTTTGTTGAGTTCTTTAAAATAAAATTATATATATAATCCATTTATTCTAAGCTATCCATTTTGAATAAGAGTATTCAGGTTTTTAATACACATAAAATTTAGTTTCTTTCAATCATAATTTAATATGTTTTAAATTTTCAGTATAACAAATAAATCACAATTGTGGAAAATGTTGAACTATGTGAAGGGGAGGGAATAATCTGTAATGATAATTTTTATTTTTATTTTTCACATTGTTCAATTTTTAATATTTTCAATGTGTTTCTATTTAAAAAATACTTATTTTATATAAAGTAGTGGTATGTATTAGATCAACCAAAATGATACAATATAACTAAATATAGGAAACTGAGAAAGGAATGTTTCATTATTTTTAAATTTTAATAATTTATTATACTTTAATAGAAAATTATCCTCATTGATCTTTGGAATTTTCTCACTATTACCCAACATCCTTTAACCTTAGAGAAAACCTTTTCAATAACTCATGATTTATAAATATTTTAGTCTCTTTGAGTGGATAAGTTAGAACTATTGGAAGCATATACAATGTGTATATATATTAAGAATAAAAAATCATCATATATACTTTCCCCCAAATAAAAAGTTATATATTTTCATGGAAATTAAGTACATAAATTTTCTTGGATAGAGATAGAATATTAGGTATAATGTGTATAAGAGTGTAAAATTATAGGGAATTTAACTCATAAAATAATCATGATGGATATAAGTTAAAAATAATTTAAAAATTTCTCTCACTTTTGACTTGTGTATTGGAATTTATTATGTGTCTAAATATTTTTCAATACATTGATGAATTTTATAAATTATAATACATTAACTAAAATTATTGAATATATTATGAATATGATTATTCAACAAAAATTATAAACCATTGATACTAATCTCTATATTATTCATTTGTTTTATAGAAAGTTGAAATATGCGAGATAAACATGGGATTCCAATTCTAAATATGAGATTTAAACTCTTATTATGTGATTAATTTTATGAGAAATAATTATTTTATTATGATTCCAATATTTGATTTTTATATTCTATTTTTTGGGATATTTAGATTCTGGTTGAAACCATTTAGATTTTTATATTGTTTTGCTATGAAATTTTATCTATTGATTTTTTAATGTAGATTATATTTTAATTTGAAATATTTTACTATTGATTAAAGAATTTTATTTGGGTATTCCTCACAAGAAATTTTAATTTTTATGTTTTCAATGTCATGATAATATTTAAATAATCATTGATGATATTTTTTTCATAATATAAAATTATAATTTTGGATGAATTTTCTTAAATTTATTTCATATTTTTATTTTTTTCGAGTGTAAACATATTACAACAATTCTTATAAAAATTGATCAATTATCATATTTTCAATTTTTAGTGTTTTTTGGATATACAAATTTTCTTTTATTAATTTTTAATTTATAGAACAAAATTTAATAACATTGGTTTAAATATATATCTTGAATTTTATTTATATTATATAAATATTAAAAATATCACTTTCTAAATTTTGGTATTTATAGTGTGATGATTAATGAGTCATTTTAAACCAAAACTAATATAACTACATTAGTCCAATATCATTAGAAACTATTTAAATAATCGGTTTTCTATTTTATTTTCCAAATTGTATTATATTATGTTTAGAAATAGTCAAATACAGTTCCATGTATCTCACTATCCACTAAAACCCATCATATTTGAACTTTCTCATCTTATTAGATCAAATCCATCACCCAAGAAACCCGCTAGTCTCTACCAACCATTGAGCCTCATACAAGGCTCTCAGTTTATCTACTCATTCAACTATTTTTCATAATGGTAGAGTAACTTATTGCAACCTTTACATAGTAATGAAGTGAAACCTATGATGCTTGATTCCATTCATGAAAATGGTGAAAAAAGCTTTATGTTTATCACATGTCAGTTGAATCATCTTCACCAATATATATTTGTATCAAAAAACAAATATTTCAAGACTTCCTAATCTATAATTCTCACCAGACTACCATAAAAAAGATGTTTTCCAATTTGAATCATAACCATCCTAATCTAACAGCCCAATTAAATACACCATGAAGAAAAGTGAGATGATCCATCGTATTCAATCTAAAAAATCCTTAAAAAATCCTTAAAATAATATAATATGAAAATGGAAGATAGTTTTTAGGATATGCATTATGGTATCATTATATTTTATCTCTATGTAAGACATGAAAATATTCATTCTACATTGAAGGTAATACTTCATTAAAGAAGATTCATAATTTTTAAATATTGATAATATGAAAACTGTGTCATGAATGAATGTATTAATAATATTTTTTCTTATTAGTCTGTGTGTTTGTTCAAATTAAAATCCAATTGGATTTAATTATAAAATGACATTTTGGTTTTATGTATAGATGAATCTTGGACATTTTTTGATTTTTATTATTTTATTATTTTTCTTATTCTTCTATTATGTTTCTCACTAACTCTATTATTATCCAATTTAATAAAGAATTAATAATTAGTTGGTGAATACAATGGGAATAATCTATGTAATTTTCTAATAGATTAAATATTTCATTCTATTTCTTATTAGTTTTCATTTGAAGTAGAGTTTGTGGGTATCTTTAAGAGTTGAATATGTAATTTTTAATAATTCTCTCTTACTTCACAATCCCTATTCATTTTTCCTTGATAGATGGTCAAATCTTTAATTCATTGTACAATCATTCATATGATGGTGTTTAGTGAGATAGTGTGGAGTGGTTCAGGATTGTTTTTGGGTAAAATAGGATACAATTATACTATTTGGATTGTTAGAGGATTTCAATAAGAGTCATTGCGATTATTAAAGAATAAATACTACTAATTTAAACATTAATATAAAATTTCCAATGTTCTTTAGGGTCATAGTGTAAGAATTTGTTATATGAGTGGTGGTGATTGATGCATAGGTGAATGAATTTTAGTTTTTCCATTAGGTGAAGATAAAATGAGATCAAAACATTTAGTAACAAAATGATGGGGTATACATATTAAATCCACTGAAGCTCACAAATTATTTTTCTGAAGAAAATATTACATTAAATATTATTTCATTCCAGGAGTTTTTTCATTACAAAATATCATAAAATTTAATTTATATGGTTTTATCTTTTAAATATAATAAAACATAAAAAATATATTGAAAATAAAATAAATAGTGGGTGATTAGATATGACTAATGGTGGGTTAACCCATGGTTTTCACTTGTCTATATTCCTTTAGAATTTATATATAATATTAAAGTAATGGTAATGAAAATACCAACTTATCAAATAATTTGTTCCCTAAAAATAGAATCATATAAGATTTAATAAATTTTTTAAAATTTGGATAAAAACACTAAAAATAAATTTATAACATTATAACTAATCTAAGCTATGTATTTTTTTAAATTTTTGTCAAATAATGTGTAGTTTTTATGTTTGTAGACGTTTGATGTGTTGGATGAGGTTAAGAGATGATATTTGCGGAGTTAGTTTGGGTCCCCAATGAAATTGTTACTATATTTCAATGATCATACTCTAACATGAGGTGTTCTATTATGGAGATATTCTCTATAAGATAAAATATTTGGTATAGTTATTCTATCACACAATAATATGATCCATTTCTTCATGAGCTAAATAACTACGATTAAATATTTAGACCATGTGGTTACACCAAAGATGAGGTTTTATTATCTATGAAATTCTACATTAGGGGAAAGGTGTTGAAATATAACTACAGGGTTTTGTTCCATGAAATATTAGATCACAACTAAAAGGGGAGTGGTCATGGTTTTGGGTGCCACTCTAAAAAGGGTAAATGTGTCCTAAGACTTATAGTCATGTCTTAATGGGTGGATGGTTTTTTTTGTTTGGTGGAGGGGAACTGAACTATAACACATATAGTCATGCCATGATGATCCTTTGTATAGTTTTCAGGATGAATGGGTATGTGATTTGCACAAAGACGCATGGTGAAATTCAATAATGTCCCATAGTTCTATTTTTTAATAATGTCTTTTAAATTTAAAACACCAAGGGACTTAGTGGTATAGTTGATGAGAAGAGTGGGAGGCCACATATTTGAACCACCTATTATCCCTCCATGTATATTGATCCATGGAGGGTTTGGAATTTTTAATTCATCAATAATGGATATATATTCCTTCTTTTAATCCAATATAACTTTCTATTTACCCTTTTAATTTAAGTAGCCTATATTTACAGATTTTTTTTTGTCAATTCTAGTTGATCATTATAGAATCAAGACAAAGTGAATGTTTTTCAGTTTCTACTAGATAATTAGTTATCTAATAGGATGAATATGCTTGGTTACTAATAGTTTCTCTTATGGTAATCCAATTACCTCGATATTATTTATTATTTTGTAAAATTGGAATTCAGTTTGTCAATTAATTAAACCATGATGTTAGTTCTTTGGTCGGTTGTTCTCTTTAGGGGTGATGGAAGTGAACCACAACTCATAGCTAGAGGTATTTGAAGCATTATGTTTCTAGTTAGTTTTACCTTAATTATGGTTAAATTAAAATTGATAATTAATTATTTATATTGAATATATGTTTTTTTCATTTATTATGGAGCCTCTTGTTTGATTTTGGATCATGTGTATGAAGGTGATTCCTCAATGTCAATTGGTTGAGGATAGAATACAGTTTTAAAATGGGTTACTTTCATTTTTGAGATAAGTGGTTCCTATTATTAACTTTAATATTATTTTTTATATATTTTATGTAATATATTGGTGAGAAATAGAGGCTTGAGTGGGAGTCAAGAGTGGTTTCCTATCCTTTGTGAGTAAAATCTTGGAATTTTTGGTAGAGTCTATTAATGACATAGAATTTATGGATTTATGATTTAAAAACTTATAGATACTTATCCATTGTGAGAGTCTTTGTTTGAAACTAATATAAAAGTAATTGGGTATCCATTCTTGATCTATGGATCTCAAAACCTAGGTCATTTATGTGGAAGTATGTTTTTCTCTACTAGGGTGGTGATTGGGGATGATTTTATTTTATTTTATAGAAATTTCCCATATAATATTGGACTTTAAGTAGGACTATAATAACGAACTTGGTTGGAACGAAAGGAGGTTCCACTTTCTGTTAAGTAAAGAGTTGGGCTACATTGATTGTGGTAGGTACCTTGAAAATTTTTAATAGACTACGTAACCAAAAATTTCCATAGTTACTTCAGATGGGGAGAGATACTTATATAACGGATCCATGATGGGGTTCCTTATCCCTAGATTTTGTATTTATCCTAGGAAGGTATTCTCATTCATTTCATAGTGATGTAAACTTATATTCTTATTATAATACGAGTTAGGATAACCTTGTTAACAAAATTATCTTCTGATGGGTACCATTATTGAACAACCCTTGTGATTTGGTAAGATATGTAAGTTCTAGATCATTAAAATTGAAATATGGTCTTGGAATACGCGTTCTAGGTGTGTTACATAATGCATATGAATAACTTATCAAGGAATCTGCTTAGTGGGGCCAATTCTTTAGGTGATAAATCATTCACTATGGTTATGGTATTTATTTATATTATTCAACATATAGTTATTATCTATTAACATAGTTTTATATTTTTATGGTGATGGATAATTTGTCTTTCTTGTGGTTTTGGGTGTAGATCATCCCCCATAATATTTTTGGATTGGTTATATATTGATCACGTCAAAGATACATGGTTATTTATGGTTCACCATTTAGATTATGTATTTGTGTATACGATGAAACTATAAATACTTTTTCACCTCCTTGTTGAGTTGTGATGTCTCATTAAAAGATCATATATTATTTTCTATATTAATTTGTAATGGTAGATCATCCAAAAAGGGTTTTTATTATGATGGATCATTCACCTTAGTGACTGTTTTGGTTGTTGATCAGCCACTGAGAATTTGATTGTATTATGCTATAACATTCACTTGGGGATAATTCATTCATTCTAACATATTTGGTGATATATTGATCACCTAGAGATACATTGTACACCCTGATGTTATCAATGACATATAATTCACATACAAATACATCATTCCCCATTGTTTGTGGTTGGATTGGTGATCAATAATTCTCATAGTGATATATTTTTCACCCTAATAATGTGTAATTATAAATCATTCAATAGGAGATTCCTCATTGTCCATATTGATAATGGTGGTTCATCTCCCATAATTGAATAATAGATGGTGATATATCATTCAATTCAATCAAGATTCAATGTTATATATTTAACATAGTCTTGTTTACGAGTGATGCCTCATTCACCACTGTGTTATGAGTTTTGGATAGTTGTTCCCCATGAATAATTATATGAGTTTTTATGATAGTTATGACTTATTCATCTTTATTATGACATATGGTATGATATATCATTTATCTACAATTTCTGTTTAAAACATGGGTATATCTCCCGAAAAACTAGAAAAAATAGTTATGTGTTGACCATTACTGTGGATATATGAACACACAATAGGTTGAATGGTTTATGAAAGAGATTTTACAATTTATTAACATTCATTACATGAATTGAAAAATATAATGTTTTTTTATAGAAACCATTTAAGGTGGCCTATGGAGTTTTATTATCACACCATTCATGGGATGTCTGGTGCATGTTTATATATTATGTTTGTTATGTAGGTTAAGTGATGAATCTTGTATATATTGATATGATTTGGAAGCTTAGTGGGATGATAGAGACCGGTCTAAGTCATGGATGAGGACGGTTTTTAAGTATCCTTTCATTTAATTTTTTAGTTGATATTATAATATTTTTGGTTAGTTTATTAGTTAAGTTTAATTTTTTGTATAAATATATCTTATTGAAGGGAATATTTGGTTATAACACTACTATATAATTTTTTGGGGTTTCTTTTAACTATAATTTCATATTCAGAACTATGATGTTATATCTATTCTATGTATTATGTTATTGGTTATTATTTTTATAAATATTATAATGGTATATTTTTTATACATTTTTTATTATTCCCTTTATACTACTTGGAATCATGTAGAATATGGGGTAGAACTTATAACATAACACCATTCATCAAGTACTTTTTAGAAATCCTATGATGGGACCTTACAAAGTGGTAACAAATATTTTATTTCTTTTGATTACTATATGTGATATAGTATATAATGTTATGATTGGTCGTAACATGGGTCTTAAACAATTTATTATTCCTAGATAACAATTTCATGAGATAAATTCTAAATTCCCAAGGAGTGTTTATTGATATTTTGGGTTTTTGATATTATAGTTGAGTTGATTCGTGAAAAGAATCATGTTATGCTTTCTTTATTCATCGTCTTTCACTCAACTATATTTAGAAAAAGGCATGATTTAATGAAACATATTCAACACATATGATTTAAATATCCATTATTTGCTTTTATTTTATTAAAAATATAATTTTATGTGGGGTTCATTAGTTTAATGTGGAAAAAACATATATAATGTTTTACTATATAATTTATTGATTTATTTCAACTAAACCATAATATAGGTGTTAGTTTTTATGTTGTATATCAAGACCGATTTTTTGTATATATGTGAATGTGATACCTTAAATGATAGAGAATAGGTTAGGATGGATTAATGCCAATGTATAGTGTAACCCTTAAATTGTATGGTGTGTAGAGTGGTGAGTCATGTTGTCTACATCTATTTATCTTATATTATATGAGAATATGAATTAATGAGGACCATAGAGTGGGAAACATAATAATTATACAGGGATATATTATATTAATGTAAAACAAATGATGGGTGGTTTCCTATAATTCACCTTGATATTTTTATATAAAAGAAGTGAGTTTACTTCAAGAGTTTTTCCAAACAAGATTATGTTCCATATACATGGAATGATAGACTACGAGTGAGGAGTTTTGACCTAAGTTGTTGGAGAGTTGGGAATGTTAGTAGAATAATATGTCTCATAGCCTATTATTGTTTTGATAAGATGTGATATTTGAGGGTATCCTCAAATAGTTAGGGTTATCGTAGGAAAATAGACACCTTATAAGTGGAAGTCTCAGAAGATTCATCATTTTATGGATCAATTATTATAAGGTGTGATTGAGTAAATGGTATAGGAATAAATGGGTTCCTTAGTTATGTATTATAATTGAAAGAATATAAGGTACTCTTGCAAGGAATATGTATAACAGTAACATAAGGCATTAATATCTATTTGAGTAGGAACATGATCTAAGGACTAATGGTACGTGATTCATTTTGGTATGAATTGAGGGGTATGGTAGTGTACCACTAGGTTATATTCTTGTTTTATAAATATTTATTTTGATAACAAGGGTAGTTATGAACTATTATGAGTGACTGTTGAATCCTATTTTATCAGAAAAATAAGTTATTTCACATTTATTTTATATATGAGGTATGTGGGTTAATGTAACCAAAGATTAGTAAAGGATATATAATCTTATTGGCGGCTATATATGATCAACCTAGATGGAATGTAGTATATATTAATTGGTGGATTTTATGGAAAATATATAATATTGGGTTATTGATTGGTGAAGGTCAAATTACCCTTGGGGTCCATTTCATGATGTTTTTATCAATCCATGATCATTCAGTTCATTTTCGATGTAGGGGTTATGATGAGTGGGGCATTATTTTGTGAATTTAGAATAGTATGGAATATTAGACCTTAATTGGTATCTATATGTCACAATGGAATATATGAATACATATTTCTTGAAAAAATCATAAATCTTGGTTGTGTGGGTGTTGAGGCAACTTATTTTATGATCACACTTGGAAGTGATTAGGTATTGAGGCACCCCATACCCACACATCCGAATTAGGTGCTAAAAACACTTTTTTTATACACTAACATTGATATATAGTGTGATGAACCAATTTTTATTTTTTATAATTTACATAAGATAAATAATTAATCTCATAAATAATCATATAATCTCAAGAATAGATGGATTACTATCTTGGGGGATTAAATACATAAAACAATTATTTTATGTAACATTGGAACATTTATTAATAATTTTTCCACATTATAGTCCCCTATATACTCCTTACAAGTTAAACTCATATTCATAATAGGAGAATGGAAACATAATATAGTAGTCTGATCAAAAACCCTATATGGGAAAAAAAATATTTATTCAAGTTTTATATCATAGGAATATGAGAAACCATATGGGAGAAATATCCAATTAAAAAGAACATGAATACTTAGAGTTGTCTAAAACACATAGTAAAATTATCTATATTCTCAAATGATAAAATATATACCATTTAATAATATTTTACAAACCTGACGCAGTGAATCAAATCCACAATAGCCAAATAAAAATACATAACATAAAAATTTGGTGTATGTTAGGGCACAAGAAATAAAAACCTTGAAGAGAAAGAACTGCTACCTGATTCCCATTATATAGTGGGATTGGTCTAAATTTTTTTGAACCCACATAGGCTTAGGAAATAACATGTGAACCATATTTAGCTTTGGCTACAACCCATGCACCCTCATAGGCATCAGTTACAACCCATGTACCATCTTGGACTTGGGATACCAATAATGATTCATTTTGTGATTGGGATAGTAATTTTGTACCCTCTTGGGCTTTATTAGAAAACCGTGTATCATTTTTTAGATCATGATATGTAAAAATTCAACCAATTCATTGGATGATGATATATAATCCTACCCATAAAGTATCAATACATTTTTGGACACTTGAAAAAAATAATTTATCACATTATAAATAACACATGAAAAGAAAATATGGGTTATATAACATTTCTAAATGATATCTCTAAAATTGTACAAAATAATATAAATGGTTAAAACACAAAATTCTATAACCAAATACTGTATTTCAAAAGAAAATTTTGTGGGTAATTAATGAAAATTAATTTTCAAGGAAATAAATTCTTAAGAGACAATAGGTGAATGGAAGTAAAATCATAAAAAAAATTTAGAAAAAAGTTATCATTGGTATAAAATATGAAGATACCATAATTTTAAAAACTGTTTTTTGAAAATATGTAGTTAAAATTTTTTAGAAATCATTACTATTACAAATAAATTTGAAAAGTTGACCCTTGAAAAAAAATATAATGATTTCAAAAATTCAATGTAAAAACATCTTGAAAACCTTTAAAATAAAATAATAATAATAATAAATCCTAAAAAATATATAAATAATTTCTATATAAAATGTGGATTGAAATACAAATCATTTTATTTTGAAACGATAGAAAAACATTTTAATATTTTTAAATACAATAGTTGAAATCCCACATCTTAAAAAGTGGAACTAAAATATCCTTTTGAAATGATGATAGAGGAAATATCAAGGTCACATTATTAAATAGGTATTTTTTCAAATAATATAGAATTTTTTTGGAAATATAAACATTGAAATTTAGGTAACACTTTCTTTAAAGGAGATGATATTTTTTCATAAAAATATTTTAATTTTATGATAAAGAAAATCATCAGAAAATAATTTTTGACTTGGAAACAAAATTATAAATAGATATAAAAGAGAATATATCTTAATAAATTATATATATAATAATTTATAAAATGTTGAAGAATTATTCTCCCAAAAAAATATTTTGACGAAAATAATGGTAATTTGAGTTAACGAAATCCCTTATAGATGTCATTATTCATTAAGAATAAGATAATTAAAATGGGGTTATATGTGTTATAAATGTCTATAAAATGAAAATAATATAGAATACCACATAATAAAATCATAGAGAACAATTTAACAAATATTTATTAAAAATGTTCAAGAAGATAAATCATAACTCAATGAATTGAGTTATCAAAATCTTTTACATCATCATTATCTATCAAATTTAAAACTCATTAATGGTATAAGATGATATATATCTATAAATCGAATATATTTCATTCTTAATTATTATAAATTAAATACATTTTCTATAAAAATAGCATTAAAAAGAAATAACTTTTTAATACACAGGATATCTCTATAAAGAAAAATTAAGACGTAAAACCCCTTACCACGGATCCTAATTCAATCTGCGCCTGATCCTAACATCCATGATATTAAAATTAAGATCATTAAAAAAATATTCACACCATTTTTGTCTAAACATAATTTTTATAGACTATTTTTTCAAATTATATTTACTTTTTAAAAAGTTTTTTCTTATAACTATTACTTGAGGTGGTTTGGTCGATTTCTATGAAACATTATTAGTATATTAATTTTGGTCTAAATTGTTGTAAAAATTATCATTATCTCAGAAAATATATATTATTATTCATTTTAATTTTTAATTACCAAAGATTTTATACAATTTAATATTTTATCTAAAAATGGACTCATATTAAGAAATGATCCTTAATAAGTTTATTTTAAGCAGTTAATTTTACTATGAATTTTTATTATAAATATAAGTTATATAATATATAATATAGTCTTTATAAAGTATTAATTGTTAAATAAATATAATTTTTAGACATTATATTTATTTTTAATGTGATACATGTTTGGTGGTGAATAAAAATAGAACACAACGTTCATGGAAGAGGCACTCTACATGTACGCATGACAATGAATTCATTTTTTGAATGGTTTTGTCGGAGGGTAGGAAAATAGATTTTCTATTAGTATGATAATAATTAATAATATTATAAATACTAATATTATAATAATTTTTTGGAAAAGAAAATTTTTAGGCAGTATAAGAAGAAAAAACTAATAGTTTTTCGTGGAAAACATTCCATATCTATTTGGATGTTCCCCACATGGTAACAATTTAAAGATCCATAGCTTGGTCATTTAGAAATAAAAAGGATACTAGGATGTGTGTTTAGTTTTTATGAGATTCTATGGAATATTTAATGTTAGATATAATGTTATTTAATGTGTAGAAAAATGTGGTATAAGTGATATATTTTTATAAGTGAAGACAATCACATTTTTTAAAAAACACATTACTTTTCATTGATGACATGACACTATTCTAGGTTTCATGGTTCCAATGGTAGGAAATAATTAATTTTAGGGTAATATAAAGTCCATAAAAGCTATACTTTTTATTAAAACAAAATTTTCAATCAATTTTCAAGTATTTTACCTTTTTATTTTTACACTTCACTATTTTGGTTTTTATGTTGGAAACTAGTTTTTAACCAAGTAATTTATATTTTAAAAAATATAATGTAACCCCTATTCGAAATTTTTATGTTATATAAATAAATATAGGATCCATAAAATATAATTCAATTTATAAATATTTTAAAAATATCATTTAAATTAGATCATTTAATATATGGAAAACAATTTTGTGGGGAAAATGTTGTTTTCACCATTAAATGTATTTAAGTATATGTGTCCTAAATTTTAAATTAAATGAGTGATAATTTATTTCTATGAATTTTTTGATATTATATAAAATTAATTTTATAAAATAGTTCAATTTAAATTTTTTTTGTTAAAAACTTACAAAATGTTAGTAAAATAATTATCTTAGAATAACCCTTTCACAATTATCAAGATTAATAACTTTATTCTTAGTAAAAAAAATTTCCTAAAAATAAAATTTAAAAAATTACATAGTATGAACATTTTGATATAAAATACTAAATACATTTTTCATATAATTTATAAAAGTTATTTATAACAATTTTTAATTAAAGAATATAAAAGGTTTTTAAAGTAAAATATTACTTATGTTTCCAAAAATAATAAACATTAATATTATAAACTCACTATATTAATGTTAAATGATTTATTTTACTTTATAAATATATATTTTAATGAAAAAAATATTTTAGAGTATATTATGTCATTATTGTATTATAAAGGTGATAATATTATAAAAATTGATATTTTTTACTATTCTATAAAAAAATAATTATATAAAAAAATATCAAAAATTTATTCCAGGATAATATTTAAATATCGAATCCAAATATGGTGCTAATATTTTAAAATTAAAATTATGAAACTTATAAATTTATCTTTCAATTGAAAATAAAATGTGTACATAAAAACCAATTTTATTGAAAAATGTACTTTTAAAAATCAAGTGTTCTTAATCATATTTTGAATTCATTTATAATTCATAACAACCATTTTATTTTCTAGTGGTCTTATTATTTTAAAATATTCATAATAAAATTCATCTCATATTCTTAGCTCCTTTATTTTTGTTGTTTCAAATTAAAAAAGAAATCAAACATAATATTAATTTAGAGAGAAATATATTCCTAAATACGCAGTTGTTATATTATCCACCTTTTAAATAAAATTTCTGCTCAAAATTTTAATTATCACTAACTAATGAAAATATATAAGGGTATATAAAATTTATACATGATACAATAAAAATAGTTTAGGTATATATAAACCTCATATACATTGTAAATATATATTTTTATTTAGAATATATGTCTAACTAACACATATTTTTTTCAATAACCTTTTAAGCTTACATTCTTTCATTACACTTTATTATGGCCCTCATAATATATTTTTTATTATAAATTATTTCAAAATCATCCATGCATTGATATACTACCATAAGAAGACATGAAATGAGATATCCTTATTCCAAACAATTTTTCCTTTAAGTCGATAGAGTTAATACATTTCCAAAATAACATTACATTCATCTAAATTAAGGATAATATGATTTTCACAAGGAATATTCCAATAAAAATAATATTTGAAAACAATTCAACAATAGGTTTTGTTCAATAATAAAATAATTATAATAGTGATTTAGTTCCCATATAAAACATCCTAGATAGAGTAGTCTATAAACTAATAAGTCATACACACATATAGATCGTAGGATAGGTGTTATTTAATTACAAAAATTCACATTAGTAATTTAAATTGGATAATCATTCCCTTGTTCCATTTGTTTTGGATGTTTTTGATACCTATAATCCTTATTTGACTTTGGATTGGGGAATCAATTTTCATAATGACCAAAATCATTATTCATAATTTATTAGTCTGTGGATGGTGTAGTAGTTGAGACTCTAATACCTTTAATTGTATTAGACATCCTATTTGCATCTCTTCAATTATCACGAACATGATGGCCAATCCTTCCACAACTGAAACATATTTTTATTCCTTTTATACATTCCCTTGGGTGTTTCGTCAAATATTTTTTCATGAAGAGAAATTAATTTATCTATAATTATTTATTTTAATCACCAGAACATCAACGATACCTCCATTTCAACTCAACATACTAAGAAATTGGTTATAGGGAACAATGATACATTCATTATATATGACTGAGTACATTGACAATCCTTATTTAGTTAGGTCCCCCCCCCCACACACACACATATATATATATATATATTTATTCTCAACTAACGAAGGTACAACTTTATCATTTTTAGAAATTCTTCATGAAGACTTTTAACCTACTTTCCAATACCGGATCATGAAAATGAACTTTTGAGTGATGAGGCATCAGTTTAGGGGCTATCTCATGAGGATTTTCCTTTATGTTGGCACCGATAATTGCCACCACCTATCTAGTAGTACCCAGATCCACCCCAAGTGGTTTTACTAGGTGATCAACTATCATTAGTACATCTGATATCCCCATTGGGATTTTATGATGAGGCATGTTGGCAGAGCATGCTACATGATTTCTAGAATCATAGACCATTGAGGTCCCATAGAAAAATAGACTTTTAGATAATAGAGGATTGTCTCGAGTTGGTGGCTTGAGTTTTTAATCTCATTCCAACCCCAATAGATCATATGGTTTTACTGTAGCTAGTATTATTCATGGAGAAAATTGTCAATATTAGATCTAGATTACCCTATGACATAAAGAGGTGACACTCTCATGGTTAGAATTCCAACAGTCTTTTCACAATGAGTACTATACAAGGATTATTTACTTTGTTATCATTAAGGATATTGTCATATTTTAGTATATAGATAGTTATATTTGTGAGTACACTAAATAGTGTATTGAGCATACACAATAATAATTGGATATTATTTTGGATGGATATATTCAGGTATGGAAGTTTTAGTAAGGGATTCAAAGAGGCATCCATTCTGGAGTGGTCTCCTTATTCCACCCCACCTATGATGTAGTACGGAAGCAGGATATAGTTATAGAGATATTTCTAGTCAAGTTAAATTGGTTGGTAAGAGATGGAAGTGTGCATCCTAAGGAAGAATCATCTATGGTGGCTGGTAGGGGATAAATGTTAGGGTCGTGATGCAGGAGGCATACTCATTCCTGGACTCAGACAAGTGGATCTACATCAAATTTTCATGCATAGGATCTAGTCATCTAATATAGAGGTGATTAGAAAAATGTTATGAGTGAGGATATATGATCCAAAATTTCCTAACCCAATGTTATATGGGAAGGAAATAAGAGGATGGATTAGTGTGGCAGAAGAATTGTTGTGATCATGGATCTATCGGGCAAGGGAAGGGAAACCCCGAGGGAGGTAGTGCTGGAATATGAGAATGTGGAGATCTAGAGGGAGATGTTGGTTTAGGGTGAAACTAGGAGGTAATTAAACCACAACCACCACCAGGTGGCCCAGTCTATTACCAGAGGGTTTGCAGATGCATCTATAATATATTGTAAACCATGGAGGGTTATAACCAGCCTGCTCCCAAGAAGATTTGAGGTATGATTTGTATCTTTTCAAAAATTTCACCATTAATATTAGACACACTTGTGAGTTATTATTTTTTATGCATAACCATTGTATGAGATATGGATATTTCCATTGATACTTTATCTTACTATTTATATTTAGAGGCACCCACTGATAAGGATTCATTAGTATCCTACATCAGCTGATAGTGTGAGTTCACCGAGGGAAGTGAGGGTTTTACATGGAACCATTTGGTCATAATTATGAAACCATATAATGTCATAAAAGTTTTATAATATTTTTATATAGTACATTATCATAATAACCATTACCATAGGCTAGTAATATCCCTCCAAAATAATGGGTTGATATTATCCTTTTTGCTTGATATTATGGCTAAGTGAGTGGGGATCCTGAGTAGGGAACTATAACCCTTTACCCTTGAGTTGGCTCATGTATCCCTTAGTATAAAAGTACCTTCAAGCATTTGGAATGCAGTAGTGGTTGAGGATTATCTGAACATACTCTTTTATGATTTCCTTGAAATAACTCCACTGTTGATGATAGAATTTTTTATTGACATGAACCATACGACCATGCATGTATCCTGTATGGAATATCATATGCCCCCATACCAAGGTGTGGGATCTGAGGGTATAATTGGAAGACCTATATGTGATGATTTTTTTAGGTATGGTGGGCCCCCTTGGTAGATCGATTTTTTATTGTAAAAGGTTGATGGGAGCTAATGTGTTGGTTTTGGTTATTGTTTCCAGAATGTAGTGATATTAATGAATAGGTCACCCTTTCAAAGGATTGATTAATTATTTTAATAGTTGAGGGATTCAAGCTAGTTATCATCGATTAATCTCAGGTCCGGCTACCACAAGATGAGAATTCATGAGACTAATATTCTAAATAAAACTTTTTTATGTCCCTACAGACACTATTAGTTCCAAGTAATCCCTTTTTGTGTGAATAATTCTATCTCGGTGTTTATGGATGTTTTAAATTGGATATTCAGTCCATACATGGAAAATTTATGGGTTTCTTAATTGATGGCATGCTTGTTTACTCTGTGTCATAGGATTATCATTCAGAGAACTTGATAAATTTTTTATACTTACTTAGGGAGAACTAGCTATATGGTAATCTTTAAAAGTGCCCATTTTTTATCCCTAAGATTAAATTTTTGTGTGGGTTGGAAAATATTGATGTGATGATTTCTTGACAACCAGCTAAGAGCATGTCAGAGGTACATAGTTATCTTGTATTGGTGTGGTACTATAAGAGGTTCGTAGAACACTTTTCCCGAATAAAATCCCATTATGCCACCCTTAAATGGAAAGGGAAGCTGTTTTTTTGGACTAAGAAGTGGTAGGGGGCCTGTGAGTAGTTGTGGAAGAGTTTTATTTGTATCCCTCTTTTGAGACTTCCAGAGAATGGCATTGAGTTTTTTTATTACTCTCAATATGGATTTAGTTGTATGTTTATGTGGATGTAGGAAGTGATCATCTATGGGGTGATGTAATTGGGACCCCATGAGAGGAACAACATGACCCATGACTAGTAGTTAGTTGTATTAATATTCTCTATGAAGATTTGTGATAAATATTTTCTAGGAATGTGATTTGTTATATAAATTGACCATAGGAGTATTATTTATATATTCCATTAGAAGGATCTCAATCTATGTTATAGGTATTGGTTGAATTTTTGGTAGGATTGTGAATTTAATATTGTATATAATTTTTTGAAGGAAAACATTGTGGCAGGTTTTCTGAGTAGAAAGTCTTATACTCGGTTAAAGGAAGAGGTGTCTGAGAAGTTGGTTTCATTTTAAATGAACCTAATGGTGGATAGGTACATATTTTTTCATTAGTAAATGGTGGTTACTTTTACATGTATTCAATGAATGAGAGATTCCTTGGTGGGAGAAATTTACTGTGAGGTTCAATGTGACCAAATATCCCCAAGTGATCCACCGCATGTATTTTCTTAATGAGGGTATCACGTTATCCTCTTTCAGAAATGATCAGAGGTTCATGTCACATTGTGATAAAAAAATTTAGATAATTTTAAACCCCCCATTTAATTTAAATCCATATGTTGAAAAAATTAACAAGTATATTTAGTATACTTTATGGTGGGTAGGCATGTGGAAGAGCATTTTCATGTTCAGCTCTCAGTGTCTCACATGTTAGATTGTAAAGGCTTAGAACCATTTATCAGAAGGCATGATATAGTCTCTTGATATCCTAGAGTGAAAATGGAATGAAATATCCATAGAAGTTATAATCTGTCTTCCACTGATAGTGAGAGTCCTTGATGCAATCTGGGTGATTTTTGACCAACTCTCCAAGTCATCACATTTTAATACCATTATGAAGAAGATTTTATTGGAGAGTATGAGGAAGTTGTATATTCCAAATATCATCCAACATCAAGGGGAACCATTTAAAATTTTCACCGAACATGATGCTCAGATAACAGTATAGTTTTATAGAGGCTTTCTGGAGGCCCTGTGGAACTAGTTAAGGATGAGTGCAACATCTCTCCCCTAGACTAATGGCCTGAAAGAGCAAACTATCTATTTGATGGAGGATATGCAAAAATAATATGTTTTGTAATTTGTTTAGGTATGGGAGGATAACACTCCATTACTATAGTTTTCTTATTATAACATCCATCACTTTAATATCCGTGTAAAACTCTTGGAGGCCCTATACAGAAGACCATGAAATTCACCCTTATGAAGGACTGAGTTTGGTGAGACTTTTCATTTGGTGCCAGAGATAGTGTAGGTTAAAATAAATAAGGTTTAGGTGATCTATGATTGTAAAATGACATTATAAAGCAGATATATATATTATAATGATCTAGATTATAATCTATTTGGTATTGAGAACTGAGACCATATTTTACTAAGAGTATCCCTATGATGAATATTTAATAGATTTGAATAGTTAAGAAAGTTATCTACAAGATTAATTTGGATGTTCAAGATCCTATGGATATTTGGGGAGGTTTCTTCACACTTAGCCATGCCGCAAAAGTTAAATCGAGTACATTATTTCTTTCATGTGTCATTATTGTAGAGATACATGCATGATTCTACACATGTTATTGACTTGGGAGAGCTAGAAATCAACAATGTATCAAACTTTAGGAAGTACCCAATAGTGATAGAGTATAGGAATGAGTGGATCTGGTTTGGATGTAATATTACCTTTTTTTTGTGTTGTGGTAGCACATGAGCATGTAAAAGAGATCCTAGGATTGTGAGAGTCAGATTTGGACTTAGTATCCTCACTATTTTAAGTAGATTGTGATTTCTGTGGTGAAAACACTTGAAAGATGGAAGAATATAGTGACATTGTGTTTAATGGATTTCCCATTTGAATATATATATAAATATATATATATTTTTCCATGAATTCAACATGGTGTTTGGGTGTATCAGGACTGCAGAATTAATATATTCTAAAAATATTAAAATAATATGACACACAAAAACACGTCATTTTGGTATAAGAGGATGTTCCAACTATTTGGGGACTCATATGGAAAAGTTGAGACCATAGTTGTGTCAATTATGTAGTTTTTATCATAATCCAGATGTAAAACAAATCAATATAGGTTGTTTTTGGTAATGAAAAGAGGATTCCATAATTAATTAATTAATTATCTAATTAAGGGGAGTTAAATAATCGTCCACTTCTTTGGTATATTCATATTTATGAAATGATAGATGTGTATTCTCCCATGATTGGTGGATGAACCTTGGAAGATAAGAGGCACCATTGGACTTCTTTCTTGATGGTGATCAACAATGAATCAAGCTATAACAGCTTTCAAGCATCATTTTCATCTTGATGTTTTGATTTTTTTTCAAATAAGTGGACAAATTCAATAATTTTATATCCTGCTATATGTTTATGATTCATTAAATAGTTATAGATCCCTTTAATAACTGCTAAGGACTCCCTGATAGTTGATATATTCATAATCAGAAAAATGAGGGTTTGGGGAGATCTAGATGGGATTTCCATTCAAAAAAAAACGAAGTCACATATTTTTTAAAATAGGAACACACATCCTTGGTCAATCCAACTTGGGTAAGATATAAATTTTGGGACTATATAATGTGTACCCTAGGTATATTCCATGTAGTGGAACATGGTCATGCACCCATGTACCTGGGCGTAGATGCGACCATGTACATCGGTTGTTTCATGGGTAACAGACAGATGATATGATAATTTCCAGGGAATTTATGTACATGTCATGTACTCCCACATGTCTGAGTCATCTATGTATAAGAGAGGAAATTCCCTCAGATCCAGTTGATGGAACACATCTTGTATCCAAAGTATAGTCTGTGTACTTTTATATGAAGTTATTTATTATATATATCATTCTTCAGAACATAGATTTGGGCTCGTAAACACCTTATCCTGAGTTTTTTTCCACATTGGAAACAATGGTGGATTTTTTTTGGAATAATAGTTAGGAAATGAGGTGTTACAAACATTATGATTATTCCAAGGATTCTTGGAGGGTGGAAGTTATTGAGTTAGGTCACTAGATAGATGTCAGGGGTGGAACTCCCCTATCACACAAGGGTGAAAGTCCCTCAAACTCTTTACAGAGGTGGCGTTGGTACTACCCCAAACTACATAGAGTTTGGGTACTCTATCTATGGAGTCTTACTCCCCCTCTATTGATCTATGGTGTAGAGTGGGTCCTCTAAGAGATGCGGTTCTTCATCAGTTATGGTACATAGTAGTTAGGATCAGGCCCCTCTAAACGAAATATGGTGAGTATAAATTACGCTTGGAATCATATTTGGACCCATAAATATATAGGTAGATTCATAATTACTAGCTAACATGTAGAGATAGATAAACCCTTTCTCTCACATTTGGGTTTCTAAATGTGAACATCTATTAGAATTATCTGCATTTTCTCGCTTTTGGGGTGGAGATAACTATTACATCTTTTGTTTCATCCTTTTGGGTCTTTAGAAATCCTATTGAGTATGCATATACTCACCCATGCATGAGATTTGACATCACAAGATGTATCTTGATAAGATTATAGTCATATTTATGGTAATATTGTTGGACCTAGTTTCTAGGGAGTTTAGTGGTTCTTGGTGCTAACTATGTTTAGTGGTTGGCTTGGGAGGTTTTGAGAAGCGACCATAGAATACTATTTCCTAACCCTATTTGATATGTTGGGACATATTTTCTAGTCTTTACATTATTTTCCCGTTTCTCATACTACCAATTTTTACTGATATACTTTTCTTTTTTTAGAGGGTAGTTCTTGAATAGGTTTACTCTAAATGCTTAGCATTTTTCTATATCTATGGACTTTTTCAATGAAAATGTAGTGTGTGCATGCATATAGGTCTTAGGATAATACCTCACATTTAATTATATTTTACTGGGTACTTATCGCTAGCAAATAACATATTTGTGGTAGTCTGGTGGTGTTACCCTTGTCTTACTATAGTCCAGGTAGGCCTCAGTGGGTCAGGTCATAACAAGTTGTAATGGATTAATGATTATCCTTATTGAGTAAAGGGATTTAGATGGGTATTATAAATAATGATTTCCTTGATAATTAGGGAGTGATATTTCTAAAGGGGATAACTCCATATTTATGGTGGGTGGTGAAAAATATTATCTTTTATATGGATGTTTATATATTTAATGGAAAGTAGTGGTGGGTCAGTTGGTGTTAGTGGCCTGAGAAGGAGCCTTGAGCGGTTTCCCCTTTTTGAGATGCAGTTCTAGAGAAATTGGTTAGACTCTTTGAAATATTTGGAATTTATTGAATTATGATTCATACTTTTATGTATACAAATCATATGTGTGAGTTTTGGTAATATATAGATGGAACCATGAGGGTTTATTGTTCTTTATTTATGGATCTGATATACTAGGAGGGTCATATAGAATTATGTTGTGCTTAATTAGGGTTATAGATTGTGGTGAATCTATATGATTATTATATAAATGTTTTCATGAGATATTAAATTGATAGAGTATGTGAAAATGACAAAGATTAGAACTATAGGTTGTTCCATTATCTGTTAATATAATAATTGGGCTACCTAGATAATTATGGCTCCCTTGAAACTCTTGTGTTGATCATGTGGCCATAGATAGTCATGTTGCCTTGGGATGTTGTGAGATTCTTAGGTAATGAAACTACAAGGGGTGTTCTAGTCCCTATTCAATACTAAAATAATTGGATGACATTATTAAATGTTCTATGGTGATGGAAACATACCTTCTATTAAATATAATAGGTGAGCTTTCCTTTTTCATAAGACTGGAGATTGATAGGTGCCACTGTGGCAAGAATTTTTTTATATGAAATATTTTATAAGATCATGAGTCATTCAATGGGAGTATAGTATTGGTTTATGATTTATAGTTATGGTACAAAGTGGGTGCACATATCTTAGTATGTAATTGGATTAGTGGGGTGAATTATTAGGGTGATAACAATTTTTCCTATGTCTAATGTTTATGTTGACATTTTTATAATTGTAATGAATATCTATTCACATATATTTATGTTCTTATAGTGATAGATCACTCACCTTGTATATGATATTTATTGTAGATTATACATGAAAGGACTTTTTATTTGGAGATAGGTTTTTCACCCTAAATGTGATTCTTTGTATACCTTATCATTTAGTTGTTATTATTATTTAAATGGTGACATATCATTAACCTAATTAACATGTGGTGGTTGACCATCCACCTAGGGTTGCACACAATGATGGATCACTCACCTTAGTAATTAATGTGATGGTAGATCATCCACATAAATATTGTTTGGATAATGATATATCATTCACTTATAGATAATTCATTTTCAATGAAGTTCACGGTGATATGTCATTAACCCGGGGATACGTTTTTCACTATATTTTATTGTTCATTTGATGATGTATCATTCACCAAGAGATACATATATCACCTTTCTATTTATTTACGATACATAATTCACCATGGGATTCCACATTGATTATACTAATTCTACTCATGCATCATACATCCATGATAAAATGATGGTTCTTTTTCATTCATCTTTTATATGAGTTGTTGATATATTATTTTGTAAGATCAAAATATTTTTTAGAGATTCCTCAATATAATTTATAGGTACTGTTTTAATCGGATTTTAGTGTATATTTATTGGGTTTTACATTGGGATGTTTTGGATTTAAAATCCTGAATTTTTAAAGGAAGAGGGGAAATACACAGGCGATACATAATTTTCCCAAACTATGCGCCGAGAATAGAAAACCATCAAAAACCAAACAAAGAGAATTCACATGGCTGGAACACAATTTTTCAATCCGTACACCCTCATAGTAGTAATTTTTATTCCCCATGTGTGGAGGCATGCAATTAAGGGAATGGTTAGGGAAAACTATGCACCCCATATAGGAAACCATGTGTGTGGCATTTGAAACACCCAAAAATTCATCACAAATCTCTTGAACTGCATAATTTATCCCAAAACACCATATATTGACCCTAAAAACATTTATATCATTTTTGGAGGTTCTAAGATAGATTAAAAGTCTCTCCAACCTCCGTTATAGATGAACCAAAGCACATACTAACGATCTACACTACTCTCAATAATAGATTCTCATCCAGATGAGTATCCCCTATCTCTCCCATATTTCTCTCATCCATTAAATTGTTGTTTTAAAATATTGGAAATGGATATATATCCATGTTTATACAAATATAATATATTTGATATTGGATCTGGGATTTAGATTTAGATCTCATTCTTAATTGTGATCTTGTACATTCTACTTCAATTGGGGATTTTTGTTGGTGAGGGTTCAACATTTATCTTGATTTAGGTGGTATAAATTTAAAATACCATAGTCATTATTTAATTATGTGTATGTAACTGTGAAATATAAATTTCCATAAATAGGAAATTGTATTCTTGATTGAATTGATATTATTTAATTTCCATGTGATAATGAATTGGGTAAAAATTGATGAAATTTGAATTGGTGGAATTGGGTGAATTAATTGGTTAATTAATTAAAGTAATTTTTTTATTGTGTAATTGATGTGATATTGATATTGTGAAATTGGTCAGTTAATGTGATTATGAATTTATTAAAAATGATAATTAACATATGGTTGACCTATTATTTAAATATTGAAGAATGGTTTAATGGAGAATTCTTCATAATATTCTATTTGATTGATGTATTTAAACAAGATTATTTTTATAATTTAAATGTTATACATGATGTGTAATGTGGTAATATAGTTAATGATGATTAACCCCATTTAATGTGATATATTTTATATTTATTTAACTATTAGTGTGGGATATAGTTTCTCTAAATACCCATATGTGATTAACTGATATACAAGTGTGGGTTATAGAAAAATTCTCCTAATACCCATATGTGATTGACTAGTAAATGGTGAGTGATACAGGGAATGATTCTCTAAATACCCACAGGGTGCTAGACATGGTGTTTTAGGTATAAAATTTTAGCATTGGAGTATGGTTCGAAGTAGTCGTGATATTAAATAGAAATGAAATGTATAATGAAGACCCTATGTCATAATGATTGGTGAATTGAATATGTTTTATTTTTCAAACTCCGACATGAGACAAAATAGGTATTGAGTGTTCAGATGTCCTTGGGAACCCAATGGTTTATGTGGTTAAATATAGAATATTTTAATATATGTAATCTATTTACATTATTGCTTGTATTTTATTCTTTATAAAAATGTGTATACATTTATTAACTGGATATTAATTTAGGTGCCATTGGTGGTGGAATACTAATTTTTACTCACACCCTACTCAGGATTCCTGATTGGTACCCGAATAGACTTAATATTTTCATGAAATAATAAGGAAAATATCCCCATGTTAGATGGTTGATATGGGATGGAGAATGGATGATGGGATTAAACTCAGTATCGATACCCTCTTGGGAGTTTTCAATACACTTATTTTGGGTTTTATTATTTGAAACTTAACACATATTTGGTATGAAATATATTATTCATTAGTTTTTTATATTGTATTCTTATTTTGGTCATCACGTCATATGGGTATTATTCTAGTTATGGTTATATCATTTGTAAATTTATTATTAATTTTTTCAATTTTCATTCTTTTATAAAAATGGTATACTCTTACCGTGATCCATATTAAATCCTCACTACTAATTAGAAACCTTTGGTGTATGGGGAGGTGCATTTGAGGTTATGTGGCTGACCGGCTCGGGTCACTGGTGTGTGGCACCTAGTTCATGATGTAACAAAGTGATATAAATGGATGTTTTATTTTCTTTTCATTTTTCATACAGTTTGAGAATGGTAGAGAGGAGACTAGGAAGAGTTAGTCCGTGTACATGATCTCATGCATGGGAGTAGATAACCCATGTACCAGGGAAAACCCAAGTACCTGGGTTGGGATTTTTTTTATTGATGTGTTTTTATATTGTTTAATTCTATTTCAACTCAAGTGATTCACTTTTTGAGTGATTTCATTAATTTTTTGAGTTTTTTTGAGATTTGACTCATGGAATGATTTGAAATGATAGTTGATCATGCATGAATCATTATAGGAACTCATCTATTATTATGAGAGGCATCATTTTTTAGGCATTCCTATAAAATAAGGTTCTAGTAAATTTGTTGAAATTGAAATATTTTTCATTTATTGTGTAATTGAATTGAAAATTATGCCAAATAAAATTTAAAAGATTTATAATGGTGCATGATGAGAATAAATATGTGTCAAATGAGAAACATGAACATTGAGAATTATTTTACCCTTTGTTAACAATGACCTAGATGTAAAATGGTTAAGGGTAGTGATAGAGTCTTAGTTTTGATAGTTTGGCGGGGTTTGGGGGAGGAATTGATATAGAATATTTTGAATCCAACATACATAATTATGATAATGTTATGTAATGTGTCCTTATATGTGTATTTGTAATTTTAGTGATATGAATCTACAATTATTCTTATTGAGTGGATGATATAAGTATATACCTAGAAATGGTCCTTCAGTGGTGTAACCTAAGGAATCTATAGTGTGGGGTGAGGAATTCAGAGATAGTATCCATGAAAAACTCCTCCTTTTATGAAATTTGGGGAAAGAGACCCATGGAAGGTGGTAAAGTGTTTTTCAGAACTATCATGAGTGTTTGTGTTTTATCACCCTTTAACATTTTCAGGAGTGGGTATACTATAGGCGGCATAATATTGGATTGATTCTATCCATACTATACTTGAAACCATAGAGATTATTGTTAAGAAGAGAATAAAATTGGATTCTTACATGTTACTCTATCAGTAAAAGCATTGGTGGGACATCTATAATTGGGATGGACATATGGACAAAATGGTGTGGAAGGAATTTTAGGAGAAATTCTTAGAGCACTTTTACATTGAGATGTTCAGTCAAGAGACAACAGATGACATTAAGAGGATGAATTGAGAGAGTATGTCCATTATGGACTATGATGGTCGCTTTATAGATTTGAAGTGCTTTTCTATATTATTAGATATAAATGAGGCTTAAATGGTAAAACAAATTCAAGATAGGATAAAATTAAAAAGTAAATCACTGGTGAATATCATTTGGATAAAAAAAAGTATTTTGATGTGGTGAACCGGGTTCTTATTTCATAGTGGATCCTAAAGTTGGATTCCAGTGGAGGATATGTGACTTTTGATAGATGTTTTGGAGCTATAAATTCTAAGAGTAGGAATATTTTTTATGAGAATGTTGACCCAAGATGTGGAAAGTAGAGTGGCCAATGAAAAGGATCTGTTACACAGTATCTTATTCGAGCGATCATTCACCACTTTGGTAGGCTAGGCCAATTTCATATGTAGTGAACCCAACCACCAGTAAAGGGTTTATCATGTGGTTGGATGGGTCATCTATAGTATTTTTATTTGAACCCATGATAGATTGGTAGTGACAGAGCATCTAGATAGAACCACAGCATGGTAAAGGGATATTTTACACCATGTCAATCTAAGAGTTGGAGTTATACATGCCATGGGTTTTGAGGTAGTGGAAAAGGTTATTCTAGGAAAGAGTACCCATATTAGAAGAGTGGTGTAGCCCAAGGGAATCACACTCCATTATAAGGAATATTGGTAGAGTAGTTTGATGTAGTTTGTCCTGCACATGTGGATGGAAAGTGGTAATGTCGACAGTCTGATGTACTATTCTTATAGATTCTATGTTAGCTATTTCTTTATATGATACTAGCACATAAAATTATTATATATATGCATAACCTTTTAAGGTGATGAGTCTAGAAGTATAGTTTGTGGGTGGGGTTGTGATGATAGATACAACATTGGGATTATGTTCGAGAGACATTAGTTTGTGAAAATCGTGTTCTAGAAGGATTGGGGAGTTCATTTTAGTTGGGATCGTTACATTCTTGATATTTTGGATTTAACATAATCATGGGTATGGATTGTTTAGTGCCATAAAGAGACCGTATATATTTTTACCATAGTATGGTGATGTTTATGGCTCTTGATTGTTAAACTTATTTTCACCGAGGATAGTGTGATATCAAGGCGGTCTATGAAGGGATAATTCCTCAGCAACTGGGGAAGCTCATAGCCTAGATTACTAGTCTATTTTTGGATGATGGAGGTTAAACACATGATGTATTTCCATGTATAGTTGTTTATCTATTTCTGGATTTGTTTCTTGAATATTTCTCAGGGATTCCACCTAAGAGATATGTAGAATTTATGATTGGTCTCATTATGGGGGATGAGCCAATTTATATTGAATCATACAGAATGACACCGATAGAGCTTCCATAGCTTAAGAATAAACTCGAAGAGTTGATTGATAATGGGTTTATCTATCTTAGTACATCACATTGGCGTTCTCCAGTCTTGTTTTCTTACAATTCTTATGAAACTCTAGGTTTTGGTACTGATTATCGTAAGTTGAACCAGATGACTGTGAAAAATTGTTATCATCTCCCACACATTGATTATCTATTTGACTAATTTAGAAGAGATTTTGTTTTCTACAAGATTGAAATGATATTAACATTTCATAAATTGAGATTTGTATCTTCTAATATACCAATGATTACATTTAGATGTAGTTATGGCCTATATTATTTTGTTTCCATGTTGTTATGGTTGATGAAAGAACTAACAATGTTTATGTCATTGATGAATAGAATAATATTTCTGTACCATAACCCTTTTGGGTTAGTGTTTGGGAATTACATCTTGGTGCACTCCAAGACTGGTGAAAATCATACCTTACATCATGACATCATCTTGAGTACATTGAGAGAGCATTGACTATACACAAAAATATCAATGTCCCAATTATAGAAAGATTAGGTACACTTATTGGGGCATATCATCTTAGAGGAAGGTGTGAGTGTTAACCCCGATAAGGTTTAGATAGTTGTATCAGTGGAGTAGACCAACATCATTTTTGATATACAAAGTTTTATGTGGATAGAATGTTATTATAGGAGTTTCATCTTGGAATTTTCCAAAATGAAAGCGCCGCTTTTAGCATTGACCAACAAGGGAGTGAAGTCTTAATGGTTGGGATCATGTGATAATTCTTTTGAGGAGTTGAAGAAGTGTTTGAAAATTATAGCAATATTGATCCAACTAGAGCCAATTGAGGAGTATATAGTATTTTGGGACACTTATGGGGCCGGTATTGGAGTTGTGTTAATATAAGGAGATCCAGATGTGGCATATGGGTCTTGATAGTTGAGGCCACATGAATAGAACTACCCTACGAATGACCTTGAATTAACTGATGTGGTTCGTGCTTCAAAGCGTTAGAATCATTATCTATAGGGATACAAGTTTAATGTGTGAACCGATTATAATATCTTAGAATATATATTTTTCCCAATGATACATGAATATATTGAAGTGAAGGTGTTTTGAGTATTTCAAAATAATTTAATTTCAACTCATTATATATAGTCAGGAAAGGAAACAATTTTGTTGAGTCTCTACGAAGGAAAAATAAATATCAAGAAGTATTGGAGTCTAGTTCTGAGTGGAAGATGATGATTTTATGGATAAGATGCATGTTATTGCTCGGGAGGGTCACGATCATCTTCTATAAGTATTAGTAGAATCTACACATTTTAATCAGGTCATAGAGAGATAGTATCGGGATCCAGAGTATTTGTCCTTGAGAGAAAACCTTGAATTTTGTGAGTCACATTAAGATTGTACTATTGATGAGTATGAGATCATCTATGTCCTAGATCATAATTTATTATTCCAATGAGTATGTGGGAGGAGTTGATGTGTGAATTTCATGCCTTGAAGTGGTTGGTGTATCAAGGATTATCCAAAATGTATCATGACCTATATCTACAATATTGATGGATAAAATTGAAATGGGAGATATAAGTGTTCATGAAAAGATGATACACCTGTTAATAGGATAAGGCCAAGCATCCCTAACCTGGTGGTTTACAACAACCATTTCTTATTTCATAATGGAATTGAGATGAAATTTCTATGGACATTGGGGTGGTTTTCCAAGGAAACCGCTGAAGAAAGTTGTAATTTGGGTGGTTTTGGGAATTACTGATGAAATTAGAACATTTCCTTCCTATATGAGATTCTTTATTTATGGATTAGTTTGAAGAATTGTACGTTCACGAAATAGTACATCTACATGGGGTTCTAGAGAGAATTGTTTTAGAGCATGACTAACACATTACTTTTTCTTTTTATAGGTATTATTTAATGTTCATGTTACATATCTTTGACTAAGAATTACCTTACACCCACAGAAAAATGGGTTATCATAGCATAATATATAGATTTTATCCTATATTCTATGAGAATTTGCTCCTGACTTTTGTGGGTCTTAATATAATCAGTTGGCACTCACTGAGTTTTCCTATTACAATTGTTATTGGGTGGCTATTTGGATGGAACCATATGAGGAACTTTATGGAAGGCCATTAAGATCACCTCTAAGTTGGATGATGGAAGGTGAGTTAGAGCTATTGGGACTGGGCATCATTTATGATTCATTAGAGAAGGTTTAGTTAATTCAGAAGTTCATGATTATGGATTATCATGACACAAGTCATATGGTGATAGATATTGATGATCCCTCAAGTATAGAGTGGGTGATCATTTTTTTATTTGTGAGTTTCATATATTTGGCCCCCATAGAATTTTATGATAAGGAATGTTGAAACCCATAATTTCAGGACCATTTGAGGTTGTAGAGAGAATCGAGCCTTTGGTGTATTGATTGGGTCTTAGACAATGTTATAGTGATATTCATGCTATTTTTTATGTTTTACAACTTCGATAGTATCACCCTGACCCTTCTCATGTGGTCTATGTAGATGATGTTGAGCATAAGACCAATTCATCCTTTGAGGAGAGTCTGATATATGTGATGGAATATATTAAAAAAGTGTAACCGAGAATGATATTGATGATAGTTTGTGTATTGTGGAAATTTAGATATGTTCTAGATGAAACATGGGAGGGAGAAGTTGACATGCGGGCTCATCATCCCAATATTTTTACCTCATTATCTTAGAGATGCTTGGGAGTTAAACTCAAGGATAGATTTTATAAGGTGGAGATATCGTAAGATCTAAAGATTTTATAAAGATGTCTCAGTCTCATGTAAAAGTACCATTTTACCCATATTTTGAGTGTTCCTTTTTTGGGCTTTAATTTGGCTATTTTGTGATGAAATATAAAAATTATGAAAGGAATAGGGGAAGTAAAAAGTTGGCGAATATTTTTTCCAAACTGTGAGCCCATAGTAGCTAACCTAGGGAAGCAAAATAGAGGGGATTCATAGGGCCAGTGTATAGTTTCTTAAACAACGTGCTCTCGTAGTAGTAACTGTATGGGCCACAATGTGGATGTTCATGGTTAGGGAAAATAGTTTTCTCCATATAAAATACCATGCATGCAGAATTTTAAATCCCTAAAAATTCATTAAATTTTTTTTAAACCCCAGTCATATATCCCAAAACACCCTATCTCAGACTTAAATTGATTTATATCAATTTTGTGGTCTCCAGATGGTTTCCATGGAATTTAAACCTTATTTTTCGATTAATTGAATCCCATATTAATGATATGAACCTCACCCAGTAAGAGATTCTCACCACAATTAGTTTCCCCTATCTATCCTATCTTTATATCACCCTTTTAAGGGATGTTTTTTCCACATGAAATGAATATAGATCTATGGCTCGATGGATCTAATCCTTTAGATATGGGATTTTGTTTTAGATCTAGATCTCATTATTTGTTGTGATAGTGGTCATTCCACATCAATTGGGGAATTCTATTGGTGAGAATTAATCATCTATCTTGAGTTATGTCGTATAAACTGAAATCCCATAGTAATTATTTAATTATGTGTATGTAGTTGTGAAATTTCAAATAATTTTATTGGTAAACGTCATCATAGATGGAATTTATTTAATTTAAAGTCCATTTGATAATTAATTGTGTTAAAATTAGGGAAATTGGAATTGCTGGAATTGGATTAATTAAATCTTTAATTGATTGATATGATATTGTAATTTTGTAATTTATAGGATATTGGGAATGAGAAATTTCTTAATCAATTTGATTATTAATTAATTAAAAATGAAAAGTATGAGAAGGTTTACTTGACCTTAATGGGTTAATGGGTTTTATGATTTAAATATTTCAAACTTGTTTAATGTTTAATTGTTAATATTATTCAATGTGATAAAAGTATTTATCCATGATTGTTTTGATAATTGAAATGGTATTCATTATGTGAAATGTGATAAGAGGGATAATGTTTATTAAACATGTTCGAGGTGAAATATTTTATACATATGTTATTGATTGAAATATGAGTGTGGGACACAAAATGAGGCTCCAAATACCGATATGTGATTGACATATATATGAGTGAGGGATATAGATTAATGGTCTAAATACCCATACGTTATTGACTGAATAATAGAGTTTGAGATAGGGACTCATGCTCCAAATAATCATAGGGTTCTATGCATGGTGTTCTAGGCCCAAAATGTTGTCATTGGACTATGGTTCCAAGTAGTCGTGATGTTAAATTAAAAATAAATGGATAATGAAATTCCAAGTATTATAATGATTTGTGAATTTAATATATGTTATGGATAAAAATTTAGCATGGTTCCAAGCAGCTATTAGTGGTTCAGAAGTCCTTGGTATCCCAGGGGTTTATGTGGTTAAATAAACATTAATTGAATATAAAAAAACTTTTTACTTTATTTATTTTATTTTATTATTTATACAACTACATACACTAATATTTCAAGGATATTGTTGTAGACATAGTTGGTGGTGGCCTATTGAGTTGTAATCACACCCTACATGGGATTCCTAATCAGTACCCTAATAGACTTCATGTTTTTTGGGATAGGATAAGGAAAAGATCCTTCTGTTAGATACATGATATGGGATGGAGCATAGATAAGTGGAGCATACACAGTATCGAGATACACATGGGAGTCATTAGTGTCATTATTTTGGGTATTTAATTTAACACATGACACGTATTTGTAATGACATAGATTCTTATTTGGTTTTGGATATTGTATTCCTATTTTGGTCATCATGTTGTACTGGTATTATTATGGTTATAGTTATATACTTAACTTATTGGTTATTTATTTCTACAGTTGTGTTGTTTATATAAATAGGTTATAGTATCCCCATGATTAATATTAGAACATTTCTTGTAGTTAGAAGCCTCTAGAATATGGGGTGGCATTCCTAAGTTCATGTGAATGACCAGATCCAGGAACTGATGTGTAGAACCAGGGTTAGAACATCATAAATTCTCATAGACTAACAAATTTGTGATGAAACATTCATCACAATGTCATAATTTGAGGAAATACCATTCCTTGTGCTAGATGATATGTGTGGTAAAGGGTGATGTATACCCACTTTGAATAGTGAATAAATTTCAGGATGTACCCTTGGTGATGAATTTTTCACCTTGACTGTGATAAGAGGAGTAATATATTTCTTATCCCTTGGGTGTTTTAAACCACAGATATATCATCCAATTTTTATCTATTTGAAATAGGTATGTGTCTTCAATTAGTGTGTATTTATAAACACCCAATGGGGAAACTTGTCTATTAATGTGATGTTATGGATTAACTTACATTTATTACATGCCTAAACATATATAAAAGTTTTGATTAGGGACGCCATTTATGGTATCCTATTGAGTTTTTTTCTCACATGCTACATAGAATCATTGGTGCACATGAGGATCTTAGGTTTTGTAAGCAAGTTAAGAGATGTTCATCGTACATGTCAATGATATTTGGTATCTTTGTCTGATTATATAGACCAATTAGTGGTGAGGTTGAGGATAGTTATTGAGTCTTATATATTTCAATTTTCTTGAATTTGCAATTCTATTTATAGTTGGAAATTCAGATACTTTTCATATATTGTATAACTATATTAAATATATTTGGTAATAGCAAGGAAATGTTATTGTTATTAATTTCATTCTAATAAAATTCAGTATTCTACATTTTGATGTTATATATGTTATCGATTTCCTATTATTGGTCATTATTGTTGAGATGATATTTATGGGTATAGTTTTATTGGGTGATTTATTATAACAAAACTACTAGTATTTATCCTCTTACATATAGGGAGGTGTTCCCAAAGTCACATGGTTCTTCCTATCGATTTATATTTAGTTATTTGTGGATTACAAATTTTAAAAATTATAAAAACAAGTAAAATAATTACTATTTTTTGAGTGTTGATGTTTAACTTTTAATACCCCTAAAAAAGAAAGACTTAAAGACTAATTTGTACTACCCATGTCAACAAGGTGAACTTTACATTCAATTGATTATTTGATAATAAATCCTTATTTATGTTGGTATTGCAGATGTTGGTAATTTTTTGATAAAGTTTGAAAATTTGTTATGTCTCATGTGTAAGTATGTCCCCCAATTATGATATATTTGACTAGATATAGTGACATATGTTGTTGTATAATTATTGACCATTGAATAGATACAAGAACTATCAAAACATGATTTCTACTATGAGATTATTTTTTTATATGTTTTCTAAAATTATTGATTTATTTTTTTAGTTTTTTAATTTCACCCACAATAAAATAGTGAATTTATCTATATATTCCATGTAGATTATTTTTTCAAACCACATAAAATTTTTTCCCCTATTTTTATTATTTTTTTACTCTTGCACGATATATTTTTTATTCACTCTAAAATCCCTAAATAATACAATTGATAAAGATTAAAAGCTAATAATAAGTTTTAGTTGCCGTTTTTTAAAGGTCCCAATTTTGTTTCTCATATTAAAGGACAAATATAAAAGATGGAAATGATAATTCTATACAATTCAATAAATCTAACATCAGTTTTAATAGAATATAGATATAATATTGTCATTATTAGATAAATTTTCACTTTATAAATTTGGGTGAAAAATATATGTGATGGAGTAAAATGGGTGGGATTATCCTGATTAATAGACATTGGATATTTTTTTCTTGATTTAGGCTAGAAATATGATTTTCAATATCATAGGTGATATAAAAATGATTAATCTGATAAAGGAACTAAAAAATATATATGAGAATACTTCTATATATAATAATTCATATAATGAATTAATAATTTATCATTAATATGGATGATTTATAATCCATCCTTAACTATATCAATGAGTTCAACAGAATCATAATTTATCCAAACTCAGTAAATATTTCATTTGATTATTATTTGAGCTCACCTATTTTACTATTATTATTTCATAAAAATTGGTAAGGAAAAATAATATTTGAAAATAATTTATTCAAGAGTAAAAAATTAATATTTTCATGATTTTCATGATCTAATCCATATTAAGGGCATTTAGAAAAAATATTTTGGTAAATTACCAGTGATTGTTGAATTTTATATGAATTTTAATATTTATTTTTAATTGTTTGAATACATTATTTATTAAAAATATTTTTTATTTTTTATTGGATAGATAGAATCATTTAAATATTATTTCAGTGATATTATAGAAACCATGAAAATTTCTTCTTATGTGAATTCATTTTTTTTTATTTTAGGACATACAATAATATATTTATTTAAGAAGAATAAAAATGACCATCAAGAAAAAAATAAATACCCTTAAAAATGATTGTTTTAGAATATTTTAAATTATGGAAAAAAGTATACTTATAACCATGTGCCTTTAGAATGTTTTTTTGAGAAATATACATATCACTATGGACATTTTCTAAGTTATTTTTTCCATACACATCTATTTCACACAACTAGAAAAATGGACTATTACCATTGTTAAACAATGTGGCAATAGGTCCCAAAACCATTGTCGTAGACTAATGTCATAGTTGTTTTCAACCCTGGGTGCTATCGTCAAGGAAGTAGGGTCTGACCTATAGCCATAGTTTTAATCATGGAAATAGGTGGCATAATGCCACGTTTCTAAAAATTATGGCCATATGTGTCTTCATTGTCAACAGTGGAAGTTGACTTATGGTCAAAGTTTTAACCATGGAAATACGTGGCCTATTGTGATAGGTTTAACCATGGCTATAGCCCTGGAGAACTGTGGAAATAGCCTAAAAATAATGTCTGCCTAGCCAGATTTGATCCAAGTACCTTCCTTCACATTTTAGCGACCAAACCACTACACTAAAAAGGATTTTGAGTGTGTATATTTATATGTATATATAATAAGTTATATATATTATTATAAATAATGGTAGTATCCTAAAAATTATGGCAATAGTTATTCCCGACATTTTTTGTGGGAAATTATTTCTCACTCGTTTGGGCAGGAGACCTATATGCCTAGTTTTCAAAACGTTATCTACAGTCCATGAAGAAAAGACTTATATCCATGGTTTTAAAACCGTGGAAATAAGCCACATAACAGTGGCCATAGCCACATATAGCCACGGTTTTAAAACTCTGGCTATAGGTTCGTGGTCGTAGCCTATTTTTCTTATAGTGTCAACAAAACCATGCTATGATGAACTTATTTTTAGATATAAAACACATAAATATAAAATAATAATGAAGAATGAATTTATTGGCCTACACACAACTTGAAGATACACAAATATACATATAATTGAAAATTTTATGTGTATTATATTATATTTTGTATTTATAAATATATAAAATAGTCAAAATAATAGGAAATATGGATAAATATACATCATAGTTCCAATTTGATAATGAAAATTTTATATAGGCATTAAATACATAGTTATTTTAATGATTTCTTATCATTAGCCCCTCTCTCCAAAGATGTCGTAATTTGGGGAGAAATATAATGAACCCCGATTCTTACATCCAGTTGGCCTCAGGTTAGTGAATAGCAGCAAGCTTAAATAAATCTCATGAAATCAGAGGCGTTACCCTCTATAATAATATATGATATGAAGATAAGAAGAACCATCCAAAAACAACTCCATGTAATAATATTAAAGAAACTAATTCCATCCCACAATGCTGGTTAAAATCTATGTGATATATGTAAACATCTTCAAAATTAAATAATCAAAGAGAAAATAAATTAGTGACACAACAAAAATCCAATTTATGTGCTAATAATGTTTATCATGGTCCATGTAATCCCCCTCAAAACCTGAAAAGAGTTTTATATACACTAGATGAGTGTAAAAGTATCCTAAGTAGGAAAAAATTATCTCATGAACATTGTTTCCCTCTGGAATTAGGGATGATCACGTTGATTTGAGATATAAACATTCCAATCGGTTTCTAACAGGTTTATTCGTAGAACTGGAAACATCCAATGATTCCATATCCATTTGGACCTACTTTCCAAAGGTAGGCGCTCATTAGTTGAGGACTGATGAGGCTCAAGAATTTTCCTTGGTCGAAAGAATGGGAGTTTGGACTCATCACACCTTTTTAGGGGAATTATTTTCTAATCCATGACTCTATTTATAGATTTAAGTTATGTTCGTGAATCCTTATTTCATTACCAAGAATAAAAGGAGCTTTCCTTAAGATTTGACAATCAATGATTGATATGTAGGAAATTTAGAGAATCTTTTATATGTATTCGTCATTCTTCATTGATAGAGAATCATTTGTATTTGTTAGAGATTCTTAGTCAATGGTATCCTTCAATACATAAAAGTCTATTGGTCATTATGATGACCATACTGGATTTAAAGCCACTCAGTGGGGTACATGAAGTTTATTGTCATTCAGAAGGACTTTTATTATTTCAGAGTTGGGATCATACTCACAGATGGGCTACCTACGTATCCTTTGATTTGGAAAAGGAATCAGAACCCCTGTAGTTCGAGTAAGGGAGTGTGATGTTTAAGCATGATTGATGGCTCAAAGAAAATGTCATGATTACTCCTACACTCTTATCTCACGTGAGTCATGCTCGGTGTGAGAAAAAAATGTTATTGGTGAAACCAGAAAATTGTGCCATGAAAGATGCAATGATGTGGGGCTTATGTATGTATGACTGCCCAAAATAGATAAAGATTTACTTCCGGGAAGAAATCCAAGAACATGGTCTATAACAATATATGCACATCATGGAGATTTGGATACTCTAATCTTGGGGTTTACTCCTAAGGAAGATGCCCAAGTTAGGAGTGGGCTTATGATTGGGTTTTACTCCTCAGAATGAAGCCTAGATCAAAAAGTAATTATGACTGGTTAAGAGAAATTAAGACTAAGGATTACTCCTAAAAAGGAGGCCCAGGTTAAAAGGGATTTGAAAACTCGGGCCTAACTCCAAAGGAGAAGGCCCAGGTTAAGGAAATTTTAGAATTAAGGGACTTGGGGCTTACTCTTGAATAGGATTCCCATATTTAAAACAGGGGCTTACTCATAAAAAGGAGGCCCAGTTTAAGAGAATTATGGTTGGGGCTTACTCCTGAGGAGGATTCCCATATTTGGAAACTTTAAGACTGGGGATTACTCCGGAGGAGGATTCCCATATTAGGGGACTTGGGGAATACTCTTAAGGAGGATGCCAATATTAATGAGAATTTGACTGGGGCTTACTCCTGAAAAGGAGGCCCAGATTAAGGATTCTCTCATTTTAAAGGATAATTTTTAATGAATGAACACTCTAACTTTAGTGACATAAAGATGTGTAAATCACTAGGTTTTGAGAGATGTTCCATGGAATTACTTTCAGATAAGGATGTCAATCAATAAAACATGCCATAAATGCCTTTGAAGAGTGTCTTGAAGACTAAATCTTGAATAGGAGAGGTGGAATGGAATAAGAGGGGTTAAATGGACAGAAAGGACACCCAAAATTAGAAGGGCATGCAAGTCCTGAGGGGTCGCGTAGGTACTGCATGGGAACACAAGTCCTGGTCACACAGGTATACCTGCGCGACACATGGTCACTTGCGCGATCCTTGACCATTAGAGTAATACTTGGGAGATTCTTGACCAAAGCCTTTAGATGCATCCTAAGGTATTTCCAGAAGAGTGGCACACATTTTTTTAATGAATATGTAAGGAGGCGTGCAAGTGTATTCATTTCCTTTAAAGGAAAAACACATAGGCGCGCAAGTTTTAGTGAATTCTGACACTTAAACCTTATTCCTCTTGTTTTGACCTTCCATTCTAGGTAAAGAAATACCTTAGAAGTGTTCGGAAGACTTGAAGAAGAGACTTGGGCCTTCAAAGCTCTTTATCTGAGTTCTGGAAAAACATTCCTCCTAAATGTGGGGCCCACCTGGTGTATTTATATGCTAGAGAAGACCATGATCGGTTTTCAAAGAGGGTGTACAAGTTACATGCACGATTAACTGCAGAATGGAAGTGTACTTGAGCGACCATGGTAGAACTTGCACAACCTAAGTGCCTTTGAATCTTGCTTCATTCCTTTGTCAATTTTTGATGTTTCTTTAATGGAAGAATCACTTTGAGTTCAAGGTTTTGTTTTCCTTTTCATTCCATTAGACTCTGGGATGGAAAGGAGCATCAACAAAAGTCCCCCTTATAGTTGGATCCAGAGAGAAAATAGGATTTGACTCTGAGGAAGAAAAAAAAGAAAACCAAGGAATATGCGGCGCACAAGGTATGGTGTGCAGGTAGTGGCATGCAACTTCTAGCTGGACAGACTTCGGCACGCAGGGTATGGCTCTGGCCTATAAATATGTGGCCCCATTTTCATACAAATCATCCGGATTTCAAACTTTCGATCTCTCTCCATGCAAGTGACCTTCGCCATGTAGGTTTCTCTGATTTCCACTTTCTCTTTGCTGTCGTGCGGCTGTCAAGGTATCTGGACCTGTGTAGTGATACTTGCGCGCTAAATACTTTTTCGGCACATCCATACTTGTGTGCCAAGTTAATACTTGTGCGCCTTAATTCCTTTTCAATATGTTTCGAATTCTTTCACAAATTTTATGAAAAAATATCTTACTTAAGAGTTAATTATTTAACCTTTGTGCAGATTCATTATCTCCAAACTAAATCGGAATGGCTGATGAACTGGCTATCAAGCGGATTTGATGACATGATGAACATTATTGGCCATGATTACTATGATATATGTGACATCACCTTCCCATATTTGGCTATGTACTTGAAGAAATATCATATTAATTTCACACAGAGCATCTACCTACCTCTGTATGGTCATTGTCATCTGCAAGGAGTCAATGTTACAAATGAAAAGTACTATATGCCTGAGATGCAGCTGTACCAGTACTCCTCTATTTCAGTTATGTCGTGCATTAAGAGCAACAATATTAGTGTGAACATTCAAATTTTTCCTCCATGCCATTTCCTTGCAGATATGAAAATGGAAAACCCGTGGTCTTAAATGTTTTCCGCATCCGTTTTGTAGAGACCCAAAGCTTGATGTAGATGGACATTACATTACTTTTGCGTAATAATTAATACATAACAAAAACATACACACAAGGATCGTAATAGTTTAGTGTCTTTGGAAACTTGGAATATAAAATTCTAATCAAGTTGAAAGATCTTCAACAACTCCCATAATGATCTTTTCATTTTTTTCCTTACCTGAAACCTTTCTTTTTTTTCCTGGGGAAAATAAAACATAAAAATGTTGAGCTCAAATTCTCAATAAGGGATAACATAGAGAACATAAAATAATCCATAAACATTTGAAATAAAAAACTTGAACATGAAATTTAAACATCAAAATCTTGAGAAAAGACATAAATCGTGGAAGTACGTAGGGCATATATCATAATAGAACATCAACCATGATAAAATATAATGGGAATAAAACATGTAATTGTGGAAACCATTCATCACATGTCATGATTTCCATTGTAGACAAGGCATTGCTGCCAAGACCATCTTAGTGGACAAAGTCCCTTTCTGAATTGAGTTCACTCCTCATTTCAGTCCTGTAACACTGAACCAGATTAACTTAACATTCCAGCCATGTCTATCTCATGAGATATAAATCATTACCCAATGAATTGGTGGGAGATATAGGTCCCACCGATCTCATATTGAAATCATTCTTACGTGTGCCACAACATAATCATAAATCATTCATCATAACCCAAAGAATAAATTGGATTTCATAAACATCATTCCATCATAAAATAATTCATATAAAAAAATTGATATCATTTCATCATAAGAAAAGTGAAACCATATAAATCATAGAGACATTATACTTTAATCATACACATATGAAATAATGTCATCTTAGATGGAAAAATGGTTTTCATAAAACACATAAAATGAATTCTTGAGGAAAATATCATTTCTTCTTCAAAATAAATTTATTTTCACAAATGTCATGCAATTTGAAAAGATAGAGATTTTTTTTAAAATAGTCATGAAATCTTTTGGAGTAAGCTTCATGAAAATAAGGCTTTATAAAACCATAAAAATACTTTCATGTCGTATAAGTTAAAAAACATTCTCCTCATACTTTTGATGGAAAAGTCAAAAGGTACCATGTGCGGTAAACAAAAGAAAGATTCCTTCCATAACACAAAGTAAAAGTCAAATATGTGTAAAAAGGAATTTAAAAATACATGAATATTTTTATATAAAACATGGGCATTGATGATAACAATAACCCCAGTAAATACTTACGAATAAACAATCTCAGATAAAAACGATATTGGAAAAGATATCCCTTACCTTAGGTCCGATATGCTTCATATGGATCCGATCCTCCTATATAATGATTAAAATAATGTCATTGACTTATTAAATAATCATATTCATTGTTATTATATCATATATGTTTCACTTATGACTTTATATTACCTGTTTTTTTGTAAATTCCTTGTTAAAGCAACGTTTTGGGTAAAATCATTTCATTTATCGTATGTGTTTCGACTTGTCGTTCTTGATATTATTACTTATATCCTGATTTACATAATTACAGAATGTAAAACATGATTTATATTTAATATATATTCATCATATACATATATATTATAGATCAACAAAAGGAATGAAATACACCATTCAGGGAGATGGTAGGTCGTACGTACGCATGAACGTTGTTTTCGTTTCCTTATTGAATTGAATGAAAATAAATAGATGACATACATAAATATATATATAAATCCAGTAGCATTATTATTTCATATATTTCATTACTATTTATTATATAAACTTTATGATCATTCATGTATGGTTAACATGGAGAATGAATCTCACAGCGTCGTGGAGACGATAGTCCGTACGTACGCACGATCGATTATATCATTCCCATAATTATTGAATAGAGTTGGAGTGGATGATATAATATATCAGAATCAATATGATGTTATAATAACCATATATAGTAATTATCTACACAATTATACCCATCCATGTAAGGTGTTGGTGGAAAAAAATATTACACCACGGCGTGGAGACGGTATTCCGTACGTACGCACACGCGGTGATTTTTTTTCCGTAGGATGGATAGAAGGTGAAATAGGGTTTTTTCATATTTATAATAACATACCAGTATATGAGTGATACTGATGTTATTACTTCATAATTAAACAACTAAATAAGAGGATGTAGAAGAAGAAATAAATTTGAAAGAATCGGTAACGGATATTACCTCTTCTTCGACACGCCTCTTTGAAACCTTCTCTTAGGGCACTAAAATTGGTCTTTGAATAAGACCAGGACCTCAATTATATTTATAGGGATTTTGAGAAGGGAAATGGTCAGGGTTTGGCAGAGCTTTAAGGCTCAAAGTTGTGTAATTATGAGAGGGAGGAGGTGCCCATTTATAAGGGAGGAGAGGGGCACCTTTGGAAATATTAAAAATAATAATTTATAATAAATCTAACCCCACTTAAAAACCTCCAAAAATGACTCATATTAGAAAATTAGATGAGATAGGGTTGTAATCTCATCAACCAATAAAATATCAACATGTTAGGAATTTATTTTAAACATTATCAACTTGATTTATCCTTATTTAATCAATTTTATTTTATTTGTGGTAATAACATTCTAAATTTTAAATTATAACAAATAATTACATAATTTTGTGAATTGTCCATAATTGGATACTTTATAACATTTTCTACCATATAAATTTAAATTTATAATTTTTAAATATTTTTCTGATTTTTAAACATTTTTATAATATGATATTTTTATAAAATACAAATAGTGTCAATTTTGACACTATTCATTTATTTAAATAAAATATATACAGAAGATAGGTTAGAAATAAAAGCTTTAATAGATTCATAAAATTTCATATGTATCTAGAAAATTATTCGATATCATTAAATAGTTCATATAATATTTATTTTATTGTTTTTAAAACCATTTATTTGGTTTATCTCTTAATAAAATAATTACTACAAAATTTTTGTATAATTATTTACTATACTTATTTGTTGAATAAAAATTAAAAATAAAATCCTATGATGAAGATAAATCTATTAAATTTCACAATAATACTTTTACTCGAATTTATCATCTTAAAATCACAATATTTAAATTCTTATATTTATTAAATTATGAAGGTGACAACTTTGGAATCATTTAAAATAAAATAATATAAGTGTCATAATCACTTTTATAAGCTCCAAATCGTAAAATATTAGACCATTGGATTATTATGGTTTAAAATTAAATGAACAATAAGTTTTGGTCAGGGTTTTGTGCCTTTTATGGTCACTATTAGTTTAATAAAAACTATATTCTTGATTTTTCACTAGATAAACAATTTCTGCATCACTATTGTGTCACAATTAATGATACTTTTTTAATCCCTAAAAAATATAAATAAATTTATATGATGTAGATAAATTTATTAGATTTCTGGAGACTATTCAGTTTTAATTTCCATGAAGTTTATCACTAAATTAAAATTAATATACTTATAAGATTTAAGAGAGTGATATGTTGTCACTTTCATTGGTTATAATAATAATTAAACTATTTTTATTGTAAAAAGTCCATAAAATGACTCTAATCTGACCCTTAAAGTTATATCGGTCGACTTTTATCCATCTAATATAATTTTGGTAGGTGTTAGGGTAATTTTATAATCTTATATTTACCCTTAATTACCCGATTTACCTTTAACTATGGTAAATAAAATTTACCTTAGTTACTATTCATAATGCCCAAAAATAAAAAGTAGCTTATTAACATAATTTGGACCCACTAATTCCAAATATGGAATCCATTTTTTCCAAATTCAATACCCAAAAGTTTCAGAAATTAAATTTAAATTAATCCCATTGTCGAAAGAAAATGGGTTTTTCTTTAAAACATTGCAAAAGATTGAATTGATTTAACCTACGAATTCAAGGTAAAATAAATGCTAATGACATAAATTATATTAAATGGTGAAAATATATTATATTTATACTTTAAAACCATTCAATATTTTAATTTAACTATATAAATTATTATGATGAAAAAAAAATTTTTTAATTAAAATATAGCTTGTTTTTACTATTCATTAAAATATGAAATTTATCCGAAAAATATCAAAACATTATCCAATGTAAATTTTTATATCCTGATTCAAAATTATAATTTTATTTTGTAAAATTAAACTTATAAACATGTCAAAAACAATATTTAATGTGGGTGTTCCATCAAAAGGCGGAAAAACTGCATTTTTTTAAATATACTTATTTTACCCGAAACTTTTATTTTATTCTTATACCATGTTCTAAAAGATGTGTAAGATGAATAATAATGTTATAAAATTCAAAATTTAGTTAATAATATTTATAACGGCTAGTTCATAATAATATTAGAACCATATATCATTGTTTTGTGAAACTCGATATTGCATACAACACACGCTTTCGAGGAAGGTCGTGATTGCCTGTAATGTGAGCCAAGTCAGGGTTGTGTGTAGTGCAAGACTCCTTTGTTGTTGTGTATAACAAAATACAACCATATTTCATTTATACATTGAGTATATATATATACATACACACACACACTCAATGTTGTTTAGAATAAAAACTATCAAACAAACATAAAATTGTGTTTAACACGATCCGAGAATAATGTTGCGTATACTGCAAGCTAATACGGTGTTGCGTATAGCGCAATATAATCTTGGTGTATCGTACAACCGAAGATATGAAAGAAATTAAAAGAATTTATCTTATAAAATCTCTGGTTATTACATTCTACCCCCTTTAAATGAATTTTGCCCTCGAAATTCGTCAGGGTTATAAATGGTTTTCTATGTGAAAGTTTCTTTAATTTAAACCCACATCGTAAAAAGGAATACCAAAACTTATCTTTAAAAAATAATGTATAAAAAGTAATGGTTACCCAAATAAACTAATCACTCTGTTTCCACATAGGATAACATAGGTAAAAATATGGATATGGAAGAGAAATCTAACAATCATGTTGTGATAGAGAGTGGTAGAGAACGTGGGTATGAAAAAGCCAACAATCACAAATCCATAGATTTTTTATGACCTATGTTACCATATGATTCATCAGATATAAGAGCACTTGGACAACATTTTTTGTTTTCAATATCATTTCCCTAATGTTGAAAATTTTGATTTTGAAGAAATACTTGCTTGATTTTGGTACAATCTCACTGTTGTTCATACTCTGAACAATTTCCACTTCATCTCTTAATGAAATGAAGTTGAATTTGTTATTCGTGAAGTGTTACCAGATCATGTGATAGAATGATGGGTCATTCCATATGTTTCAGTCAAAAGGTTAGTAAAAGTTATCAAATATTCATAAGTCCATATATGGTGAGGTTAATCATATACGATTCTAAAAATGAACTTATACTTCATATATCATACCTATTAATAAAATGAAACTAGTTTCTACTAACCAGGGACATCCTGTAGGCCAGTGGTATGCGATAAAGGCCAGTCGCACTTTGGTTGTGGGTTCGATTCCAACAGCCTTGTCCGACGCGATGGGCTGTCACCTGTCCTGCAGGTTTTTCTTTTTTTTAAACTATATTACTATAACATCCCATCAATAATATCGAAAAAAGTTTTATCCTAAAACAATACTAACTTATTTCCAACATAATCCATTCCAATCTTCATGCTTATCTAAAATAGTTCGGTCCAAGCTCATAGTATAATGAAAACAATCACTAGAAAGGTTATCTACCTAGAATGTGAATAAAATCATTTATCTCACATATATAATATGATATATCTTGTTGGTTGCATTCCAAACACATGAATACCTTAGTCATATATTCTCTTGAAACATAAATTACCATATAAACTTAGTGAAAATATGAATACTGTCAATAGGTAACTCTTTCCACATACCAACATCCCAAAAAATCTATATAATCAAACCATAATATCACTTAGTCCTTATATCAGTCATGAGCTCATGAATACAATCAAACATATCATTATCTTCTTATCCCTTCATTTTGCACATATCATCTACTTTCCAAAAATATCTCAATAACCTTCCATGGTTACCGGTACCATTCAACATATACTTTCAAATACTTTAGGAAAAACAATAGTGTAACAATCCTTAGATGATTCTTTATTCCATAGTACCATACATTATTCTTTATAAACATTAAATCATTCCACTAACTTCTTAAATCACTGAATGAGCTTCATCATTTCTTTCATCTCATATTTCATTTGTAGTCTCTTCATCATCATCCACATAAATACTACTCATATGACCATGCTGAGTTTCTTCATGAGATTTTCCCTTAGGGAATTGGTTTGTATAATGCCCATACATTCCACATTTAAAACATCTAATAATTGTTGATATCGTAGAAATACCATTATCCTTGTCCATGGTGTTAACTGAACCTTTTCCTTTACACTTACTGGCTTTGTGTCCTTATTTTCCACACCCAAAGCATATTCCAATTACTTTGAAACAGTCTCCCTGATGCCTCAACCCACATGATTTACATGAGGGAAATTGACCTTTCTTTCCTCTATGATCATCATGAAACTCCATCTTTCTCTTATTATCTGAGTCGGGAAACTTACCAAAGTTAATATTATTGATTATATTATGAGATTGCAGATTAGGAATAATAACGATGTTTGGACTTCCAAATCTTGTTTCATTTGGTTTCTCATGAAGAATATCATTCCATTGTCCATCATATCCTCCATTATTGTGAATCTTCCCATTTCCAGCCATTTTCTAAAACCCAAAAAGAATAGTGTGAGAGGAAAAAATCATGCTAGGGAAAACAACATAGTAAAGGGGGAGTACCATAAATATGTAACATCTTAGGTTAAATTCTAAGATCATTACCATAGTTCTAGGACTATATCCTATACATATACTTATCCTTAGGGACATCCCTAGACATACCGTAGAAATATCTCTAGGGATCTCATTAACATTTTCGCATCCTAGTTTCCAAAGGTTGACTAAAAATTTCCTCTGATACCAACTGTAGAGACCCGAAGCTTGACATACGTGGACATTACATTAATTTTGTGGAATACATAATACATAAAAAAAATAGACACACAAGGATCGCAAAAGTTTAGTGTCTTTGGAAACATGGAATATAAACTTCTAATCATGTTGAAAGATCTTCAACAACTCCCATAACGATCTTCACCTTTTTGTTTCCTTACCTAAAACCTTTCATTATTTCCTGGGGAAAATAAAACATAAAAGGGTGAGCTCAAATGCTCAATAAGGGAAAACCTAGAGAACATAAAACAATCCATAAACATTTGAATGCAAAAACTTGAACATGAAATTTAAACATCAAAATCCTGAGCAAAGACATAAATAATGGAAGTACGTAGGGAATATATCATAATGGAACATCAAAAATGATAAAATATAATGGGAATAAAACATCTAATTGTGGAAACCATTCAGCACATGTCATGATTTCCATAGTATCCAAGGCATTGCTGCCAAGACCATCTTAGTGGACAAAGTCCCTTTCTGAATCGAGTTCACTCCTCATTTCAGTATTAAAACACTGAACCAGATTTACATACCATTCTATCCATGTCTATCTCATGAGATATAAATCTTTACCCAATTCATTGGAGGGAGATATAGGTCCCACCCATCTCATATTGAAATAATTCTTACGTGTGCCACAACATAAACATAAATCATTAATCATAACCTAAAGAATAAATTAGATTTCATAAACATCATTCCATCATAACATAATCCATATAAAACAAATGGATATCATTTCATAATAAGAAAATTTAAACCATATAAATCATAGAGACATTATACTTTAATCATACACATATGAAATAATGTCATCTTAGATGGAAAAATGGTTTTGATAAAACACTTGAAATGAATTCTTGAGGAAAATATCTTTTCCTCTTCAAAATAAATTTCTTTTCACAAAACATCATGAAATTTGAAGAGAAAGTGTTTTTTTTAAATAGTCATGAGATATTTTGGAGGAAGCTTCATGAAAATAAGGATTTATAAAACCATAAAAATCTTTTCATGCCGTATATGTTAAAAAACATTCTTCTCGTACTTTTGTCGGAAAAGTCAAAAGGTACCGGGTATGGTAAACAAAAGAAAGATTCCTTCCATAACACAAAGTAAAAGACACATATGGGTAAAAAGGACTTTAAAAATACATGAAAACATTTTTATAAAACATGTTCATGGATGATAACAATAACCCTAGTAAATACTTATGAATAAACAATCTCGGATAAAAATGATATTGGAAATGATATCCCTTACCTTAGGTCCGATATGCTTCGTATGGATGTAAACCTCCTTTATAATGATTTAAATAATGTAATTGACTTATTACATAATCATATTCATTGTTATGATATCATATTTGTTTCACTTATGACTTTATATTACCCATTTGTTTGTAAATTCCATGTTAAAGCAGCGTTTTGGGTAAAATCATTTCAGTTATCGAATGTGTTTCGACTTGTCATTCTTGATATTATTACTTATATCATGATTTACATAATTCCATAATGTAAAACATGATTTATATATAATATATATATTCATCATATACATATATATTATAGATCGATAAAAGGAATGAAATACACCGTTCATGGAGATGGTAGTCTGTACGTACGCATGAACACTGTTTTTGTTTTCTTATTGAATTGAATGAAACTAAATAGATGACATACATATATATATACATAAATAAATTAGAATTATTATTTCATATATTTAATTATTATTTATTATATAAACTTTATGATCATTCATGTATGGTTAACATGGAGAATGAATCTCATCGCGTCGTGGAGACGGTAGTCCGTACGTACGCACGAACGATGATATCGTTCCCATAATTATTGAATAGAATTTGGGTGGATGGTATAATATATCAGAATCCATATGATGTTATAATAACTATATATAGTTATTCTTTACACCATTATACCCATCCATGTACGTTGTTTTTGGAAAAACAGATTACCCCACGGCGTAGAGACCGAATTCAGTACGTAAGCACGTGCGGTGATTTTGATTTCCAAAGGATTGATAGAATGTGAAATAGGGTTGTTTTATATTTATAATAACATAAAAGTATATGAGTGATACTGATGTTATTACTTCATAATGAAACAACTATTTAAGAGGAATTAGAAGAAGAAATAAATTTGAAAGAATCGGTAACAGATATGTCCTCTTCTTCGACACGCCTCTTTGAAACCACCTCTTAGGGCACTAAAATTGGTCTTTGAACAAGACCAGGACCTCAAGGATATTTCTAGGGAAGTTTATAAGGTAAATGAGAAGTGTTTGGCTGTGCTTTAAGGATCAAATATTTGTAAAGATGAGAGGGAGGAGGTTCCCCTTTATAAGGGAGGATAGAGGCACCTTTGGAAATCTTAAAAATATTAATTTATAATAAATATAACCCCACTTAAAAACCTCCAAACATGACTCATATTTGAATATTATATGAGATAGGGTTGTAATCTCATCAACCAATAAAATTTAGACATGTTAGGAATTTATTTTAAACATTATCAACTTGATTTATCCTTATTTAATCAATTTAATTTTATTTGTGGTAATAACATTCTAAATTTTAAATTATAACAAATTATTACTTATTTGTTGTGAATTTTCCATAATGGGATACTTTATAACATTTTTTACTATATGAATTTAAATTTATAATTTTTAAATATTTTTGTGATTTTTAAACAATTTTATAAAATGTTATTTTTATAAAATAACAATAATGTCAATTTTGACACTATTCATTTATTTAAATAAAATATATTCAGATGATATGTTCAAACTAAAAGAATTAATAGATTCATAAAAGTTCATATGTATCTATAAAATTAGTGGATCACATTAAATAGTTCATATAATATTTATTTTATTATTTTTAAAACCATTTATTTGGTTTATCTCTTAATAAAATAATTACTACAACATTTTTGTATTATTATTTAATATACTTATTTGTTGCATAAAAATTAAATATAAAATCCTATGATGAAGGTAAATATATTTACTTTCACAATAATACTTTCAGTAGAATTTATCATCATAAAATCACAATATTTAGATTGTTATATTTATTAAATTATGAAGATGACAACTTTGGAATCATTTAAAATAAAATAATATAAGTGTCATAATCACTTTTATAAGGCTCAAAATGGTCAAATATTATACCAATGGCTGAATATGGTTTAAATTTACAATTCCAATAAGTTTTGGTCAGGGTTTTGTGTCTTTTATGGTCACTATTAGTTTAATAAAAACTATATTCTTCATTTTTCACTAGATAAACATTTTCTGCATCACTATTATGTCACAATTAATGTTAATTATTTAATCCCTAAAAATAATAAATAAATTCATATGATGTAGATACTTTTATTAGATTTCTGAAGACTATTCATGTTCTATGTTTCATTATGTTTATCACTAAATTAAAATTAATATACTTATAAGATTTAAGAGAGTGACATGTTGTCACTTTATTTGGTTTTAATAATAATTAAACTATTTTTTTTGTAAAAAGTCCATAAAATGACTCTAATACAACCCTTAGGTGATATGGGTCGACTTTTAGCCATAAAATAGAATCTTTTCTGGTGTTAGGGTAATTTTATAATCTTATATTGATCCATAATTACCCGATTTATCTTTAACAATGGTAAATAAAATTTGCCGCAGTTACTATTCATAATGCCCAAAAAATAAAAAGTATCTTATTAACATAATTTGGACCCACTGATTAAAAATATGGAATCAAATTTTTCCAAATTCAATACACAAATGTTAGCGAAATTAAATTAAAATTAATCCTGTTGTCGAAAGAAAACGAGTTTTTCTTTAAAACATTGCAAAAGATTGAATTGATTTAACCTACGAAATCAAGGTAAAATCAATGCTAATGACATAAATTATATTAAATTATAAAAATATATTCTATTTATACTTTAAAACCATTCAATATTATAATTTAACTATATAAATTATTATGATGAAAAAAGTTGTTTTTAATTAAAATATAGCGTGTTTTTACTATTTATTAAAATATGAAAGTCATCAGAAAAATATCAAAACTTTATCCAATGTAAATTTTTATATCCTGATTCAAAATTATAATATTATTTTGTAAAATTGTACTTATAAACATGTAGAAAACTAGATTTAAAGTGGGTGCACCATCAAAAGGCGGCAAAACTTCATTTTTTGAAAAATACTTATTTTACCCAAAAAATTTATTTTATTCTTATACCATGTTCAAAAAGATTTGTAAGATGAATAATAATGTTATAAAATTAAAAATTTAGTTAATACTATTTATAACGTCTAGTTAATAATAATATTATAACCATATATCATTGTTTTGTGAAACCCGGTATTGCGTACAACACACGCTATTGAGGAAGGTCACGATTGCGTGTAATGCAAGCCATGTCAGGGTTGCGTGTAGTGAAAGACTCCTTTGTTGTTGTGTATAACAAAATACAACCATATTTCATTTATACATTGAATATATATATATATACACAAACTAAATGTTGCGTAGAATAAAAACTATCAAACAAACATGAAATTGTGTGTAACACGATCCAAGAATAATGTTGCGTATAGCGCAAGATAATATTGGTGTATCGTACAACAGTAAATATGAATGAAATTAAAAATAATATATCATATAAAATCTCGGGTTATTACACGTTTGGTGGAGAGAAGAAAAAAATTGCAATAGAACAATATCTGAAAAGAGTACTCTCTCCAAATGGCTCTTTACTTCCAATGCTTCATTCTCAAATCCATGTATCCATCTTCCATGTCTCTTGGATAGAAATAGAGTCACTGTTTTATCAGCAGAAACTTTTCTCAAACCACACTCAAGAACATTTTTTACAATTGTTCCAACAAGAGCTAGTATCACTACATTTTTTATGGTATCCAGTTGAATGAATTAATTCCAAGAGGCTGTTGATGAAGCTTGGGATGCCTTAAATTAAAGGGAGAGTTATGTTGAAAGTCTTTTGTAATTCTTGAATAAGAGAAGAGACTCCAGTCTGTGGATGTCTTTCTAACTCATTTGCATCAATGAAAAATATTTTCATCTTCAATCATTTATGCACACATTTCCTTTATTAACTGCTTTAGATTTTTTCCTAAGCCAATGGACCTAGTAATCATAGTTTGTTTTTTACTAGGATTATTATAAATGACCCTACAAAATTTGATTCTTCTAATTTCTCAATATTACCTAATTCATACAAAATGTATGTTTAGTGAGCTGGAACTTGACTTTTATTCAAAGTTCCCTTGTCTTTTCTGGGAAGTTTAATGTCATGAATATCGAACATAAAGAGGCTAATGTTTAAGGTTGAAATAGAGTTGACCTAAATGGATTAAAACTGACCCAATTCCTTGAAACTTTATCTATAAACATATTACCACACTCAAGTATGAGGGAAAATATGTAAACTCTGACTTAAGAAAATTTGAATATAAGGAAGATATGAAAAAGAGAAAAACGTTATTAGAAAAATTAGTTCCCAAGAATGAAGTTACCATTATTTAACAAACCCGTTAAGGGGTTGAATTATGAAGGGACCCCTAAGGGCATTGGATGCATAGTTAAATAAATTGCAACATTTGGCTGATAGGTCTGTTATGTAGACTATTTATGCAAGGATGCCTAAGGGCACGTGCTGCATAGTTAGGAAAAAGAACTCTCAGAAATTTACTTTTCTACTAATAAAAAGCCAGGGGATGTTTATGGGGATTCAATTTTTCCAATGTATAGAGTTTGATGTATGGAAAGAGATACTTGAATATGGAGAAGATATTTCCAAACAAGATTATCGAAGAACTGGATGAATATCACTCATATGAAGGTCTAACCCAAACGTAGGGAAGGGGAATATAAACCATAGACTTGGATAATTTCAGATCATGAAAAAGAGTATGGGACAGATATGTTAAGGATATCCATTTTTTTACAGATCCCTATATATTTTGATTAAGACAACCAAGAAAAAAATAGATTTTCTTCCTAAGAATGAAATTAACACTATTTTAAAAACCCTTTAGGGGGGTTGAATTATGTAGTGCCACCTAAGGGCATTGGCTGCATAGTCAAATAATAGCATCTCTTGGCTGATAGGTCTATTATGTAGACTGTTTATGCAAGGCCGCCTAAGGACACGTGCTGTAAGGTCAGGCAAAATAACTCTCAGAATTTCAATCCTTTTGTGATTAGAAGTTAAGAAAAGGGTTATGAAGATCTGAAAATATTTAAGGTTAGGATTATGACACATAAATATGGGTATTGACCAATGTATGCAGAGATACACATATCAATACTAACCATAATCATGTTGTGGCTGGGTCCTGAATTGAAATGTTGGACTTCACTACATATCCCATAAGGATGGGAATAAAGCCATAAATAGTTCTTGAACTATATTTTAATGTCGTGTGGGAAAAAATGATTGGAGATCTTAGTTTAGCATCATAGATCTCGGACCATTATAAGAAATACACAATGTGTGTTTTCATGGGGACTTTTCAGCCAGGGGACTAAAAGTGGAATTTGGGGTTAGGCCCAAAAGACTTGGGTTTGGATTTGAGGGAAACTCAAACGTTCATACGTATCCCATAAGGATGGGAATCAAGCCCATGTAGTTCTATAACTACCCTATGTACAAATTTGGTTCATACATGTGAAGGGTGAAAGGGGACTTTAGTGAAATGATGATTTAACCCATGATAAAAGGTCTGGGCATTGTCATGTATGTACGTTGTCTTTGGAAGACAACATGATTGAAAATTAATGTAAATAATGATTCCCTATCAGGTGAGGGTATTATAGAATATTGTAGTTTATTGTCATACTGGACAAAAGTGTTGTATAGTTTAACGTCGTATTGCAAGGATGAAAGTGAACCAATGTTAAGATATTGATTTAGGGGGTAGTTTCACGAATCAACATCGTATGGGATGGAGGTGAACCGATGTGAAGATATTGGTTTTGGGCTTGAACCTCAGGAGGTTTCCTATGTACCCAGCCTAGAAGGTAAGGATCAAAGTCCCCGTAGTTCATCTAAAGAATGAATTAATGATCATGTTGTTCTTGGGGACAATGACCTAAAGAATGATGTTGGGACTTACATGTGGTTAGCTTCCCAAAGAGGTTGTTATGGTTAAAATTTTCTATAAGCTGATGTGAGTCACACTCGGTGTGAGAAACAAGAGGTAACAACAAACATAACGATGCACAATTTAATGTCTTGTAGGACATATGAAGGGACTATGCAGTTTAAAGTCTTGCAGTTAGGACTATTGGTGCTACACAATTTAATGTCATGTAAGAGGGACTTTTTTATAGTTTAGAGTCATGTAGCTAGGACGATGGGGAAAATATAGTTTAACATCATGTTAGACGAATGGGGGACTGTGCAGTTTAATGTCATGTAGTGAGTAAAAAAGAGTACACCATCTAACGTCATGTTGGACGTACTAGGGACTTTTTCACAGTTTAACGTCATGTTGGATGAAAAAAGGATGATACAGTTTAGCATCATGTTGGACGTAACTGAAAATAGTTTAAGGCCATATGCATGGACCGTTGGTTATGTATTTTAATGTCTTGCTTGACGTAAGGGACTTCTATACAGTTTAGAAACATGTTGCTTGGATGTTAAATTTTAACATCATGTTGGACGAAAGAAATACAAATAGTTTAAGGTTCTATGCATGGACCGTTGCTATATAGTTTAACGTCATATAGAAAAGACGATGAAGGGGACACAGTTTAACATCATGTTGGATGAAGGTGAATATATTTTGTGTTTATACAAAATACTTCTTCAGAAATCTGGCATTGGTTGGAGTAGTGATGATTTCTCCATCCATCGAGATTAATGAATAAGCTCTATTGGAGTAGACCCTATGTATTGAATAAGGTCCTTCCCATTTTGGCTCAAGATTGGGAGGTTTCTTTCCTAGTATCATTGGAGTTCTGAGAACTAATTCTAATTCTCCTTGAATGAATGAACGAAGAAGAACTTTTTTTGTTGAAAGATCATGCTATTCTATTCTGATAGACTTCAAAGTGGTGCAAAGTGCACAATCTTTTCTCATCTAATAGTTCCAATTCATTCAATCACTTTTGATATTTCTCATCTGTAGATGACTGATCACAAATGGATACTCTGAGTGAGGGTAGTTAAACTTCAATTGGCAATACTGCTTTTATTCCATATACCAATGAATTTGGAGTTGACCGCATTGCAGTGCGGGTGGTAGTCCGATAAGCCCATAAATCATGAAAGAGTTTATCAGGCCATGACTTCTTATCTTCATACACCATCTTTTTTAGTATATTTGACAAAGTCTTGTTGAAGTCTTCTATCTGGCCATTGGACGCTACATGATTCTGAGATGAATTATTAGATTTGATGTTGTATTCTTGATACAACATCTTCACCTCAGATGAATAGAAGTTGTTGCCATTTTCCAACAATATGGTATAAGGGACATCAAATCTGGTAATGATGTTAGACTTGATGAAGCTTACAATGCATTTAGAACTGAATTCTTTGAGAGGTATTACCTCTACCCATTTGGAAAGGAAATCAGTAGTAGTAAGAATATACCTAAGCTGCTTGGCCGTAGCTGAGGGGTAAGGTCCCACCACATCAATTCCCCCTGTAGAAACTGGCCACGAGTATTTAGCTGTATGAAGCAACTCTGGAGGTTGATGATTGAAGTTGGCATGTACTTGGCCAGAATGACACTTCTTTTTGAAATCAGCATAATCTTGTATCATTGAAGGCCAAAAGTAACCAAGCCTTTGAATCTGATCAGATAGTCTATGTCCAGACTGGTGGGCACCAAAGACTCATGCATGCACTTCTTTCATGACAACCATTGTCTCTTTACCATCAATGAATCTGAAGATAACTCCATCAAAACCACGTTTGTAATGAATTTTCTCTAGTTTATCTGGGCTAACATAAAGGGTAAAATTGACCACACGTCACAAGATTTGTTCTTTCCTAGATCTATCAAGTGGAAGTGTTCCATTTTGAAGGTATTCCCTGATAGGTTCCATACATCCCATAGTGTGACCATATGGTTCAGGAATGGGACTAATTTCATTGATCTCCTCTATTCTGGTTTGAACATAAGGTGAAATTACATGACGGTGGACAATAATGATGGTTGTCTCATCCCGATCTGGATCTGCCAGAGCTTTGGCTATATTAGCCAATGCATCAGCTTGGGAATTTTGTGATCTTGGGACACAAGAAAATGTCGGTTCCGAAGGGAATTTTACCTTTAACTCTCTAATGTAATCATATAGAGGGACAAATTATTCTTTTCTGATGGCATAATCCCCATTGACTTGTTTGATTACCAGGTCTGATTCACCTTTCACCCTTAAAAGATTCACTTGTTCTTGAAGCTCCAATTCCAAGCCTGTGATGAGAGCTTGGTATTCTACTTCATTATTGGCACCACCTTCCCACAATAAGAAGGAATAAGGTAACACTTACTTTTCTGGATAAATGGGTACAATTCCTAAGCCAGCTTTGTTGAATTTAGGATTTTCCATTTTCCTCCCTGTTGGGCTTCTAGAAGAACCATCAAAATACATTTCCTATGCCTGAGGACTTTCTTGAATAGAGAAGACTTCCTCATCCGGGAGTTCAATATCTAATGATGTGTCTTCCACTGAAGGGTGTTCATCCTGGAAATCAACTAGAGCTTGGCCCTTTTTTGTCGTTTGAGACTCATACTGAATGATGAACTGCTGCAAAATAACTGCCCACCTTGCCTGACGTCCTGTAAGCATTGGACGACTAAGGATGAATTTGAGTGGGTTATTGCGAGATACCAATTGGACCTCGTGATGTTGAAGGTAGTGTCTCATCATCAGAACTGCAAGGATTAATGCTAGGCAACACTTCTCAATATTTGAATACTAGGTTTCTGCTTCAAGCATAGTCCGACTGAGATAGTATAGGCTGTTTTCATTCCCATCATCATTCTTCTGAGCTAGAAAGGCACCCAATGATCTCTCTAGAGCTGTCACATAGAGGATAAGTGGTCTTACATCAACAGGTGGCATGAGTACCATTGGACTCAAGAGGTATTTCTCGAGAATATCGAATGCTTCTTAACATTCTTCAGTCCACTGGTAAGTGACTCCCTTGTTCATTAATTTGGTGAAGGGTAAACTTTTACTTGCCAAATTGGTGATGAAATGCCGAATATAGGCTAAGTGTCCTTCAAGTCCTCTCAATTCATTCAAATTTCGAGGAGGTAACATACCAAGGATTAACTTGTCCTTTTCATGATTGACATTAATACCACGATGGCGTATAAAAAAGCAAATAAATTTTCCTGTGGTTACCCCAAAAGCACATTTTAAGGGGTTCATCTTCAAATTATGTTTCCGAAGTTTGTATAATATGATTTACAAATCAGCCAAGTGATTATAACATTGTTTGGATTTACCACCAAATCTTCCACATAACATTCAACAAACATTACCAGAAAGTGTTTGAAGATACGATGCATGGCACGTTGATATGTTGTGCCTGCATTCTTTAGTCCAAAGGGCATTACCCGAAAGAAAAACACACCCTGAGGGGCTCAAAAGGCTATAGATTCATCATATTTTGGAGCCATTCAGATTTGATTATATCTGAAATATCCATCCATGAAGGAAAGTGCTTCATATCTAGCTGTTGGGTCGATTAAAAGTTCTGTAATCGGAACTGGATAATCATCCTTAGGAAAATACTGATTAAGATCTCTGAAATCAATGAAAACTCTAATTATCCCATTATTCTTTTTCAATTCGAAAATATTAGCCAACCATGTGGGATATTGAACTTGTCTGATGGTTTTATCTTTGATAAGATTATCCACTTCAAACTCAATTTTGGAAGCATAGGTTGGGTGTTTTCTTCTAGCAGCTTGCTTGAATCCTCGATGTTCTTCTGGAAAACCCAAACGATGAGTGGAAACATCAGGATCAAGCCCTGGAATCTCTGTATAGTTCCAAGCAAATAAATATTGATTTTTTTTTAAGAAGGAAATATACATCTCTTGTTCATCAAGATTCATGACCGCACTAATTAAATTTGGGCGTGGATCTTCTTTTGTACCAAGATTTATTTCTCTGAGTTCATCCACGATGGTAGAGATAACATCTTTAAATACTGTAGAAGAATCTATGATATCTCCTTCTTCTTCTTCAACATGTTTTTTTCTTCTATTTCTACTTGCATAGTATATGATGAAGCAAAATTTTTATAATTAGAAGAGATGTTAAAATTTGAACATCTTGAAGAAGAGGCTACCATTTTCGACTTGATTGATGATGAAGGGTCTCCCTGGGAAATAAAGAGGAGGTGATGGATTGAGAATCAACACCATTGTTCACCTCTGATGTTGCTATAACTTCTTCTGGCTTGATTGGTGAAGTATAGACTTGTTGGAATTCAGTAGATGAGATAAAGACATCTCCATTTGAGCTTTCATCATTGCCTGCTGGATCATCAATTTCTTCCATGTTATCTGACTCGATTGCTATAATTGACATTATGGATCTTTCCATAAGATTATTTTGAATTGGTTCTATCTTGTCAATTTTACTGATAGGCAACAGATAATCTGTACTCACATGTGCAAATGGAATTACTGGAATCTTCTCTAAACCATACGGAGCATTAACTTTGGTAATCTCCTTTGCTGTGAATTTCTCCCTTCCCATCATGTGATAGAATTCCACCTCAATGTATTGAGATTAAAATGTCTTTAATGGGGCCTTGTCCACATAAAATGTTCCAAGTTGACCATCGAAACAATATTTGAGACATTGATAGTATGATGAAGGGATAACCGCATGTTGATGTAGTGAGGGTCTTCCAAGAAAGATGTTTAAGGCTGAGTCTTGATCAACAACCATGAAATATGAATTGGATACAAGGTATCCAAACAGAGTTCTGAGGGTAATCTTGCCTAGTGGTTCTTGTTCATTTTTATCATATCCTTGTAACATCATATCTGAAGGAGAAAAATTAGATTCCGTGAGGCCCAATCGACAAAGTTTATGAATAGGCATGACGTTGACTCCTAAACCATTATAAATTAAAGCTCTTCGGATTTCTACACCATTGACCTTTCCAAATAAATGCAAAGGTCTAATATGTCCTTTCATGAAATCATCTTCATCATCATTAGTAAAAGATATTACTACATGGAATTCTGCAGGATTAATCTCTATATGGTAGACTTTAGTTGCAGCAATTTCAGTTTCAAACTGCTGAGGACTTGAAAAATCCTCGATGAGTGCCTCCCGAAGATCCTTTGATAGATTCAAAGCATCCAAAAATCGACAACTTGGCTAGTACATGGGCCAGGTGTTTCAATACATCATACTTTTAATCTAGAGGTCTGTGTTTCCCAACAAGAACATGTGGTTTAGCAGGTGCCTTGGAAGTTGATGCCTTTGAATTTGATTCATCTTGTATCGGGATAGGACTTGGAAATGTTACTAGTTTTGGAAGTTTAGACCTGTTAGATTCATTTACTTGTTGAGAGGATGAAGGTGGAACCCTCAACCAATCCTCCAGAATAATTGTTCTAGGACTGAATTTTCTATTGGTGGAAGAACTTTCTTGTTCTTGCTGAGCTCGCTGAAGGGCTCTACCATGAGTTTCTACTGCATACCCAGTTATAGCAGGGGTAGAATTGGAATAATGGATTCTGGGATATCCACATCTTACTTTGTATTCTAGACCCCTGTAACTTCCTTTAATTCCTCTGTTTGATACAGGGAATTCAGGCTCATAGAAATTGATACTACGATTGGCATAAAGATATGTTAAGTGAATCATATTAACAGAACCAAATATTAACTCTTCATCTGATGAAGAATCAGCCTGACTAGCCAATTTATGCTATACCGTTTGGTGGGGTAGTGCCCATTACATTTAAGTAGATGGCATGAAATCTTCCAGAGTCAAAGACAGCTTAGGCTTTGAATCATACTCATCTTCTTCTGATTATTTTTCTTTCTTTGAATCATGCCATTTCTTTGAGTATTCTCTCTCTGATGAAGAGGTTTTTTCTGTGACATTCATGGTAGAAGGCACAATTGGTTTCTTCAATTGCGTTCAAAAAATGGAATGAGTTTGGTTGATCGTTTTTCTAACCATCCAATCATCACATTTCTGCGCATTTTTTATTTTGACTTCTTGCCATTCGCCTTATTCCTCTGGAACTGTAGTAGTTACACATGCTACCTGAGCTGAAGAACCTTTTAGTTTGACTTGTCCCGAGTCGAACATCTTTTGCAGGAGGTCATTGAAGACAAAACACTCTTGGATGGGATGCCCCAACATTTGATGAAACGGGCAATAGTTGGGATGGTATTCATCTCCTTCCTTGTTTGGTCTCTTGGGCATTGGCAATTGATCCAAATTATTTTCCAAAGCCGAAATGAAATAACCAGGAAGTTTTTCATTTCAGAAAGAGTAAACTTTACTTTACAAATCCTCAAATTGCTTTTGTCTTTGATCTATTTGATTATCTTGAAGAAATGTCCACTGTTGTTGGTGCTCAAAATGTGGAGCACTTCAAGAAGATGAAGGTTTTGACGTAGAAGCAAGTACATGTGCTTGTTTAAGCATAACTATAGCAGTTTCTACATTATCCATTCTCCTTCCTGGAGCTGATGGAATTACACAATATTTATCTTTAGTCTGTATAAGATAATCTTCAATCTATTGAGAAATTTAAGTAAGGTCTCGAAACCCCCGGTGTATTTCATAGGGATCAACATTATGCGCAACTCATCACGCAAATTTTCCACACAGATTGGCAACAGTTCCTCTTGAGGGAGTGCTATGCTTAGGGAATATGTTAATCACTTCCAGTGAGAAATGAAATATGAGGCCCTTTCATTATCCCTTTTCTTACAATTTTTAAGATAAAAAACTGGTGTCTTTGGCAATGTTGAGCTGAATTGGAGAAGAAATTTTTGATGGAGATATTCCCATCCGGTAATTAACCGGGATTGCAAGCTGGTATACCAAACAAAATCTGGTCCTTGCAAGGTTCACACAAAGCATCTAAGTTTCACTGCTTCATGTTCTTCCAGAGTTCCCATAATAGGATCACAACAAGACACATAATTCATCAAATGATGTTCAGGATCGCCTAATCCATTGAAAACAGAGAATACAGGGTTTCCAAAACTTGATGGGGCAGAGATTGAATCTACCCATTCAGGGTAATCTCTCTTTTCTAGTTGAACCTGCGTATTCTTCCCTTCCATAGTCTCTAACTAAAATGTTAATGACTCAATGGTAGTCATTAACTTTTTAGAAACATCCGGTAGAACTTGGACTTGGGTAGGTGCAATGACTGGAGCTTGGATATGTATGGAAGCTGGTACTGTAACTGATGGCATCACTGCCAATTTTTGTTGCACTAGACCCATAGGATTAGACCTGTTAGGGTGTATTGATAGAGGAGGATATTCTTGATCAATATCAGTAGATGCAAAAAATTCCCTTGGCTGACTGACTCCAGCATGCTTAGGAAGAATACTACCCTGAAGTAGTTCTGCATTCATCATTCACAATTCCTTCATTTCTTCCTCCTGTTGCGCAAACCTTTTCTCAAGTGAGAGCGATTGGCCTTCTCCAGAGGAAGGGTATGTAACCTAATTCTTTCATTTCCCCTTGTTTGATCCCTTTCGGAGAGGGGTAAGTGGGTTTTTTAAGGGAACACCTAGATTTTGGGTAAACCTTTTATTTCATGTACACACACATTTTTTCATTTGTGTCTGTGCGTACAACTTCTTGAGTAGGAACCTCTTCATCTGAGTCCCCTGAGTGAGACTAATCAAGTGGATCAACAATAATGGCATTGATGACATTAATTGATGCATAACACATCACATCCCTTATATCAGCATTTCAGTGATATTGTCTTCTACCATGCCCCTGATGAGAAATTTCTTTTTGTTGATTCGATCCCTTAGGAACTTCTTGGAAAACCGTAATTTGGAGAGAATCTACTGATAATTTTCCTCTTCGTTCCTCTTGTGGCTTCTTCCCCAATTGAGAGAAAACCGACTTTCACTGAGGAGGGGATTGATGATTTGAAAAAGTCCCCAGTCCAGTGGACTGGGGCTATTCCTACTATCTTTGCTCAACTCCTCAAATACTATTTGTTGATTCTGAGGGTTGGGTTAAAAGAGTCCCCGGTCTGGCAAGATGGGGTGGCTCTTGACATGCTATGTATGAGACATTCTTAAAAGCTCTCCTGATCTTGCGGACCTTAGTCGAGAAATTAGCTGGATGCATCAATCAACATCCACTTTTATCACCCAGATCAAAAGACCGTTGGATGATCTTTAACACTTCTGTCACTTGATTATGTGCATGCTCCATATGAGAGGCATGTTCAATATTCTCATTTTCTTGATGCATGAGTAATTCAACAACTTTTTCTCTATATTCTTGATTTTGAGAAGAACTAGTTGAGGCATGTTCTTGGGTAACCATTTGATTTCAAACGAAACCAATTAACTGCGGCCATCCACGTGCAATAACAGTGCATGAGACCATTTTCGACAGGCTTTGCTGATTAGAGACCACAGTGAAATGTAGTGCTTCATGAACACCCCATCCTCTGACATGAATACCTAATGGGGCACTGGCAATTAAGTGGTACAATCTTCTTAGTGCACCAAGGAATGAACATTGAAGGGCTCTCTGCTGCTTTTCAACCTTCAGATATCGAGAGACTAATAGATATTCCAAGTCAATTTGATGTTGTAACCCTTTTATTATCATAACATGATTTTTATATTCATCATAAGATAATACTTTCTTTTTTAATTGACAAATAGCTTTCCATATGTTGAGACGAATGTCATCAATTCCTTCTTCCGTCAATATCTCTGGAATGTCATACTGAGAGTTAGCCAGAGGCCAAAACATGACTGGCACTTCACCATTCTCCAGTTGTTTTCTCATGTTCAACATTTTCTCTTTATCATTCAACGAAGATTCTTCTATCTGATTAGACCAAAGTTGGTACTTCTTTGTTGGTTCATCAGATTCAACAAGATTGGTAGAGAATCCGCAGATAAAACTAGAATATGCATGACTTATGGGTGGTTCGGAGAATAACCTACACCCTGGGCCATCTTCTGATTGAGAAATTATTTCACCTTCTAGCGATAAAGCATCAGAAATGACTGGTTTTTCATTTGCAAGTGCCTCAAGATAAGAGGGATTTTTCAGCACTATATTGTCCACTAGAGCATTTTCCGGACAATGTGCATCACTGCTGTGGAGAGGTCTTTCGCAGTGAATTTCATCATCATGGGGAGGACCACTATGGTGGGTTACAGAAAAAGTTTATATCTCTTGATCCGTGGTCTTCTGACCACACAGAGGGTTCATGTGGCTCTCATCTGAAGATGAAAATTTGAGATCGACCAAATTGTCATGAAGCAATCCTTCATGAGAAAGTGTCTTTTGAATACCTTCAGAATTAATGTTCCTACTATTGGGAAATGAGGGAGTAGAATCATTATTCCAATAGATAACTATCTGAGGGCTTCAAGAACTCCATCATCGAGCGAGGCCTTGTTACAGATTGACTCTTGATCTCTTGACTATGTTGGGAGGGTCTTCTTCTTAGATGCCTTATTACTCATCTTGGAAACCACTTGTTGGTGAAAGTGGCTGATTTGAGCAGGTGTATGTGCTTGATCAGAAGAGAAGGCCAGGTTAGGATGACGATCTCCACTCAAATCAGGTGTATGTGCCTGACTTGGTTGTCTGTATGATATGGGGGAGTATGCCCCACAACCCTCTTAGACTGGAACAAATGTGTGTGTCTGTTCTAGAGTGAACTATTGATTTTTCACTCCACCTATAGGGATAGATTTATGTGCCTTTCACTGAAATACTGAAAAAGATGTTATAATATCCTGACAGGAATCCAGAATATGAGCATGAATTTTCTTCTGTTCTTTCACCATTGACAGAATGTGCTTGGTGACTTCAGCTGCCGGAACGGGGATATACGTCCATTATGTTCTTGGAGTAGGTGTGTGTTCCTTCTCATGTCCTCCTTTTCCTATAAGTGAATCCAGATAGTACTCAAGTGTGGGGTCCGTGATTTGAGTCCTCTCCCTGTTTGTCAACAGAACATTCCGACTGACTTCTCCGAGTGCTACCAAGCGAGACTGTTGGTAGGCTTGATCAATACTAGCAGGTGTATGTGCCTTCTGATTGCACTTCGCTGAACGTGGTTGACGAGATCCATCATATGTAGTCAGACGAGCCTACTGACTAGCTGATGATGTATAAACAAGTGTATATTCCAGCCTATAGTAATCTGCCGGAATTTCCTGGCGGGATTTGCATGATGCTGCCAGACGAGTTTGCTGGATAGCGGAATTAAAACAGACAGGTGTGTGTGCATGCTCGTTTCTTTCCACCAAGTTAGGCTGGTAGTCTTCTCCGGGGATGGTAGAGATGAGAACCTTCTCATTGTTGACCGGATTTTACCTCTGATGTTTCGTCTTGCCTGCTCGGGTTCGAGGAACCTGAGCCGAACGGCTGGAGTCGATACCCTCATCATGTTGAGGGTGCACTGCTGCACGAGTCTGGCGGCGATTGTTGATAGGATCCCTTGGGAAGAACTCATGTCTCCTTGAATTAAGGCCCTAAGGTACATTCTCATTCACCTCCTCAGAATATGGGAGTGAATTGTGATTGCGTTTCGGGGATAACAACCCAAAACGGTTGGAGACGGTGGTTAGCACCACTTGCTTCTTGATAGTTGGTCGTCGTTGTCCGGACGACCAGGTTGAATTATTAACTTAGAGGGATTTTCGAGCGGCCTCCAGAGTCATAATAGTACCATTTTGATGGTACTCCTTAACCAACACGTTTGATACCCAGCGTTGAAGATGCTGAGTAGGTGATGTTGTCCTCAGAGCGGACGATGATCCAGCAGGAGTATCAGCAATGGAATTCACAGCAGAGGTTTTCATGACAGACGTATTCACGGGTGTGAACTTAAGTGAAGCCATTTCACAATGTATATGATCTTGGAAAAGAGTTCTTGTTCGATATAACAAATGTAATCCAGATAAATTCATCCACTACATATTTTGGATGAGAACATATGTCAATGATTACTTTATTGGCCCTATCATTCAGTTTTAAATAGGGGCCTAAGAAATAAGTAAAACATCATTTTAACTTGGTTAAGGATTCACGTCGGGCTCACCATTTTTTGTTTCCCTCTGGAATTGGGGATGATCTTGTTGATTTAAGATTCCAAAATTCCAAGCAGTTTCTAACGAGTTTATTTGTAGAACCAGAAACATCCAATGATTCCATATCCATTTGGACATACATTCCAAAGGTAGGCCCTCATTAGTTGTGGACTGATGAGGCTTAGTAATTTTCATTGGTCGATAGGATGGGAGGTCAGACTCATCGCACCTTTTTTAGGGGAATTATTGTCTACTTCGGGACTCTCTTTTTATATTTAAGTTATGTTCATGAATCCTTATTACATTACCATGTATAAAATGAGATTTCCTTTAGATTTGACAATAAATTATTGATATGTAGGAAATTTATATAATCTTTTATATGTATTCGAGGTTCTTCATCGATAGAGAATCATCTGTATTTGTTAGAGATTATTAGTCAATGGTATCCTTCAATACATAAAATTCCCTTGGTCATTATGATGACCATACTAGTTTGAAAGCCTGTCAGTGGGGCACGTGATGTTTATTTTCATTCAGAAGAACAATGATTATTTCAATGTTGGGATCATACCCGTAGATGGGCCACCTACATATCCTTTGTTTTGGAAGAGGAATCAGAACCCATGTAGTTTGGGTAAGGGAGTATGATGTTTATGCATGATTGATGGCTCAATGAAATATGTCATGATTACTCTTACACTCTAAGTTCACATGATTCATGATCGGTGTGAGAAACAAGAGGTATTGGTGAAACCAGACAATTGTGCAGTGAAAAATGCAATGATGTTGGGCTTATGTGTGTATGATTGCCCAAAATAGATAAAGATTTACTTCAGGGAAGAAATCTAGGAACATGGTCTATAAAGGTATATGTACTTCATGGAGATTTGGATACTCTAATATTGGGGCTTACTACTAAGGAGGATGCCCATGTTAGGAGGGGACTTAGGATTGGGTTTTACTCCTGAGAAGGTATCCCAGATCAAAAATGAATTATGACTGGTTAAGAGAAATTAAGACTGTGGCTTACTGTTGAAAAGGAGGCCCAGGTTAAAAGGGATTTGAAAACTGGGGCTTAAATCCAAAGGAGGAGGCCCAGGTTAAGGGAATTTTAGAATTAAGGGACTTGGGGCTTACTCTTGAAAATGATGCCCACATTTGAGACTGGGGATTACACCTGAAAAGGAGGCCCGATTTAAGAGAATTATGGTTGGGGCTTACTCTTGAGGAGGATTCCCAGATTAGGGGACTTGGGGCTTACTCCTAAGGAGGATGCCCATATTAATGAGAATTTGGACTGGGGATTACTCCGGAAAAGGAGACCCAGGTTAAGGATTATTTCATTTTAAAGGATGAGGTTGAATGGATGAACTCTCTAACTTTAGTGACATAAAGATGTGTAAATCACTAGGTTTTGAGAGATGTTCCATGGATTTCCTTTCAGATAAGGATGTCAATCATGAAAACATGACCTAAATGGCTTTAAAGAGTTTCTTCAAATATGAATATTGAATATGATAGGTTGAATGGAATAAGAGGGGTTAAATGGGCAAGAAGGACACCCAAAAGTAGAAGGGCGCACAAGTCCTGAGGGGTCGCGCAGGTACTGCATGGGCGTGTAAGTCCGGGTCGTGCATGTATACCTGTGCGACACATTGGTACTTGAACGATCCTTGACCAGTAGAGTAATACCTGGGTGATTCTTGACCAAAGCCTTTAGAATCATCCTGAGGTATTTCCAGAAGACTGGCGCACAAGTTTTAATGAATAGCTAAGGAGGCACGCAAGTTTATTCATTTCCCTTAAGGGAAAAACACTTAGGCATGCAAGTATTAGTGAATTCTAACACTTAAACCATATTCCTGTTGTTTTGCCTTCCATTCTAGGTAAAGAACTACCTTAGAAGTATTCAGAAGACTTGAATAAGAGACTTTGTCGTTCAGAGATCTTTATCTGAATTCAAGAAAAAGTTATTCCTAAATGTGAGGACCATTGGGTGTATTTATAGGCTGGAGAAGACCCTGAGCGGTTTTCAAAGAGGGCGTGCATGTGACTTGTGCGACTAACTATAATATTACATGTTGGGAGACCCAAGTGTCTTTGAATCAAGGTTCATTCCTTTGTCAATTTTTGATGTTTCTTTAAATGAAGAATCACTTTGGGTTCATGATTTTTTTTGGTTTTCATTCCTTTAGACTCTGTCACGAAAAGGAGCATCAACAAACATGTGAAAGAAGAATACTAATGAACCTATGATCATACAGAGGAACCAAAAACACCTAACAGTTCAACAATTTATCTCAACCTCACTATGGAAATCTCACCAAATAACACAAGACAAGTAATATAATATTAAAAGAATCATATCGATAAGGTAACCCTATACTGATTTCCCACTAGTATGACACTCTCAAAACCCACAATAATACATCCTGTATGTCCCATATCTTCGATATACCACATCACATAAAAATCACGATCACATCATATCACACCAAGAGACACCTAGGCTCACCACCCCACAAGCACAACCACATCACGTCTTGCCCATAGAAACTTGGGAAAAATTCCCAAAAACAAAATCAAATCCTACCAAAAAATGCCTAGGATATCACAAATAGTGTATAATTCACTAAAAACCTTCCAGTCATCCCACGCTATTAAATACCTTCCTCACCTAGAAGAAAGATCGAGAAAGAGTGGGAAACCATCCATCCATCCTCATTATTGGATTTTGGGAAAACACCCCAAAATTTTTGGTTGTTGGATCATAGAGCTTAGTGTGGGTGGGGTGCATATAGAAATCAAAAACATGATACAAGCATTAACATATATCCACACACAAAATCCCAACCTATGAGTTCACTACCAAACACTAACAAACTCACATCATTATTACTTTTTCTTCCAACTATAAATGCATGAAGACACAAAACATGCCACAAACCCCATTTAACAGTTTTCAACCAATTAAATTTCATCAAGCCATTCTTTTAATTATTTATCAACAATAAAATTTTACTATAAATCCCTCCATTTAATTATTCATTATCTATTTCCAACACAACAACCAAACCAACACATGTTATTTCAATCATTATTAAACATGTCCTCTATTTCATCACTACTTTGTTATCTATAAAAAACAACCACACATCATAAGTAGCTCAATAATACCATCATACCATAACCCTACCTCCCCAAAAGTGAAACCAAACTAACACATTGTCGCCTTAAAAACATGGCCAAAGTATCACCTCACTACCCTAAAATCATGGCGCACAAAAAACCTCACCACCCAAAAAAATGGCCAACAAACCACCTTAGCACCCCAAAATTGCATCAAACAAACCACCTCGCCACCCCAATAACACAACCACAACAATATCTGCACCACCAAAAAATCAATGAGACGCTTCTCTGAACATCAAAATCCATTTTATAGATTTAAAAAAGGTATTTTATCACATTACACTTTATTTTATGGGTATTGTCACACAAATATTAATCCTAGACCAAACATTTTATTATCCAAATATAAGTGGTTAAACAATTTTCATTTTAGTGAAATATCATAATAATCTCAAAAAAAGAATTAATCGCGGAACATATCATCCTGCTCAAAAAATCCCCCAATGGCCCCGATTTTCATTCGGGAATCCAGCCCATACAATCAAAATGTCATGATAACAACAAATCTGTAAAAACATGAGAATCAAACCCCTTTTTACCTGTAAATTTCAATTATACAATTAAATTTTTTAATTAAAATATAATAACCATAAACCATTTAAAAAAAAGTGAACTCATCATGCCTGATACACAATAAAGAGAAATGAGTGATTCCCTACCTCAAAAAAGATTTCCAACATACTATAAACCACTGGGAAAAGAAGGACATCTTGGAAATCTCAACTGAACAATGAGAAACTATAGATCATCCTACACCGCACCCAAAGACCATTAAAACATAGCATAAAAAAACAAAACCAATATATACCAACATAATAAAACCCCCAAATAATGAAAAAAATGGAGAAGAACCTATCTCGTATTAATGAAGATCTACCAGAAAAAACAAAACATACAGGGGAGAAGAGGGTTGGATGGTCTCCATGGGGTGCATAGGGTATTCCCAAAATGAGAGGAAGAAGAATCTATGGCCGAATGAAAGAAAATTAATCTGGAAAAGAAAATAAAACCTTTTAATCCCATATTCTTCAAGTATTGTAATCCACAGCCTTTAAAAAATTTACATCTTTCATCGAAAATAAGGTTTTCTCAAAATATTACTCTCCCAAATGTATTACATTTAATTAATCCAACTTACACGATGTATACCCTTTTTATGGGATACCCTTATCCATATAAAAGTTAAAAAAAATCTGATGCAAGAGTCTTGATCCACTATTACATGTCATGTAATACATTTAAATAGTGTGTATTTCTTACAATAATTCTGTTTCTACTCAGCGTCAACCAAAAACACTCAAAACCTCCCCTGAACACTGCCAACCACCAGATATAGAAAAGTAACAGGCAAATAAGGTATGAACCATTACATCATTAACCCCTCAATTAATTCTCACATTTGTGAATACAAAACCAATACTAGAAGGAAAGGGTTTCGAAAAAATAACCCATGAGATACCACACAAGGATCTCACCATACCTCAAATGCTACTACTATCCAAATGTGCTGAACCGAATGTACAAAAACATCTTCCATATCATTATCACTACACATCCAAAAAATATCTCCCATCACAGAAACACACTTCTTCATAACCATCTTGAATTCTTCACTGCCCAGACCAAAAATCATCACAACCAACCCCACTATCCATAAAACATTAATTGGGAAATTTACCCCCCCCCCATATCAAGATACTATCCACTATGGGTGGAACTGACTCTCCCTTATGTGTTTAATGACATCACAGTAAATGAATATTGATTAGTAATCCGGTACTACCCTTTTCACATGACATGAATTTATTAAACATGAATAATACAAAACATCTCATAAATAAACAAGACCCAACATACATCATCAAATACTCATGAACAAAAATCAAAAAATTCCCTTTCCCATTTAAATATATTATCTTATTTGGTTGTAACCAATTCAACAAAACTATTTTAATCATGTAAAAGAATAACACATTTTTATTAGGTATTAGTTTTCCCCTTCTTCACATTATTCAAGGTTCATATCACACATCACAGAAATAAACATCCCAAGAACAACTAAAAATCATGAAATAAGAACTAACAATGGAAAACGACTAACTGAGAATACCTAGAATAAAATCTAGTATATCTAGAGTTGTATCCTCCACTATGTGTAAATGAACAAACCCAATATTTTGAACTCCTTTAATATGACCACCTCCATAAATAAACTCTTTTTGGGGTCCCTTATCACGAGAAGCATCCTATGATCTCACTCTTCCTACTTAATTTTCTATCTATACACTATAAGAGTGCTTCCCATGCTACTAAAATGACCTCACTAGAAACTACTGCTAAGGATGGCACTAAACCTATCCACCTCCACTAAACTGAGTGGGTGGAACCATTGGGAAATGGTTATAGTTTTTACCACCACCTTAATATGTGAAATACACTACCCCTAAACTCTAAATATTTTGGAAAGGAAGATGATGAGACCAACCCATGGCTAGTTGAAACCTCAATGGTATTAGTGTATAAGACCTCCCACTAACAACTTTGCTTTTCATGGAACCCTATAGGTTCCCCTTTCACAATAAACCTCCTTATGAGTGCATCTAATCGATCACCACCACCCTCTTTTTAACCTCTATATAAGTTGAAAACTTAAATAGAGTAACTGCATACAATATAGAAGGATGAAGCACCTCCTTGAGATGTCTCACACTAGAATCCTCATTTGGGAAAAGATCTTGGTCAAATTATAGAAGGTCCTTGAACATGATCCCAAATATTGCAAAGAAATACTATCCCTTTGAAGAGAATGAATATCCAACCTCTTACATTCGTTCATGGTAGATGAAACTAACTCTTCCCAGAACACTTTCTGAAAGTCAAACCCTGAAAAATTTGCCTACTTCCACTATCCCATATATAGAGTCCACCACTGACGCATAGATCCCCACATCTGACTGACGTAAAATGGAACCTAGTACATAATCGGGGCTTGGATCAAACTAAATGAGATCCCAATATCCTCAAACAAGCTCTATGCCTCTACATCTTAAACACTACCCTCACACTCCAAAAACCCTATAGATAAAAAGTACACAACTCCCTCTACCAATCCTCATACTCCCTTAATAGATCAATACTAAAATGATTAACCAAATCATCCTAATGATTCTCAAATTCCTAAGCTACATGCTGATGAAAAACATGAGTTATAGATGAGAAGAAAATAAGAACATCCTAAGCCTAGTATTATAGTATTTTATTTATATTCATTTTTTACGCTATTCTTTTTAACTATCCAAAAACATCCTAACTCAAACAAGAATACAAGTCCTCATGATGCATGAATCTCTACTTGGTATCTTTAAAAAAAATAGGTACAACTCACTTTCTCATTTAGTAAGCTCAATGTACATGCAATTTATCAACAGGGACCCTAAAATCCAGTGTCCTATTTGGTCTCTTGGGATTATTTCACACATAAATGTTAAGTGGAAATGTTTCAATACAATCCCATAAAATCTCAACTGTGTATAACTAAAATATTAATCCAATATGTCAACCATCACCCTCAAATACCATTTTTTCATGAACGACTCCCTCCAATGATACCACAATGAGGTGAGAGTGAGAATAACCCATGATTCCCACCTTCAACAGGCCCCGAGTTTCAAATTAGCATCGAGGTTATAAAAATATCATTAAATGGGAAGAATTAACCTCTATAATAGTATAGGATCAAGAGATAAGATGAATCATCCTAAAAAAATACATAAAATCATATAAAATAAACTAAAACCATCCCACAATGCATGTATAAATATAACTAGCATGGGTAAATGTCTCCAAAACTAAATACCTAAAAGAAAATATAATGCACTGACACAACATCAATCCACGGTCTGAGTTAGTAATGTATAACATGGTCGATATTATCCTCCAGGAAACCAAAAATAAAATTTATATATATTGGGATACCATACATTTATACTTAGTAGAAAAACCAAATTATCCCATGAACGTGTGAAATAATAACACAAATTCACATGTGAGAAAATAGAAGAACCAAAAAAAACTTAATAATTAAACTATGCATTCCAACCTCAATAAGTCACGCTCACCAAATAATGAAATATATGTATATTAATATAACAAGAATCATATTGATAAGGTTAGTCTTCATCACTTTCCCACTGGTATTCCCCTATCACACCCCAAATCCATACGTCCTAAATCAATCATGTCTTACATATACCACCCCATCCCACAAGTACGGTCACATCACATCACGATCGCAGACATCGTGGCTCTCTACCCCACAAGAATGGCCACATCAAGTCTCTCCTTTAGAAACCTATGCCACCGAACCACAAGAACAATCTAATACACTAGCATACCTTCATCCATGACATACTATGAAATACATACCTTTCCTAGAAGTGATAGTGGTAAAGAGATAGTACCCATCCATTTGTCCTCCTAACCAGATATTTAGAACCCCCCCCATAAAATTTATTTTTTGGAACTTTTTATTTGGCATTGGTGGGGTTCTTATAGATATCACAAAAAATATCCACGTATATACATATATCCACACACCCAATCCCAAACTATGAGTTCAATACAAACACTGATGAAATCCCAACATTATCACTTTTTTCCACCCTTAAATGATTAACACCACTCAACAAGACGAAAAACCCAGTTAATATTTTCAAAAAAATAAATTTAGTCAACCCATTTATTTCATTATTTATCAAACACCATGTTTTACCACACAAGCCACGATTTTATTATTCATCAGTCATTTACATCCTATTGACCAAAACAACCCATTTTATTTCAATTATTATTAAAAATCATTTATTCCATCACTATTTGGATATATAACACCAAACAACCACACATCACAAGAATCACATCATTCCCATTATACCATCACCTTTTTGCCACATAATCATGGCCAAACAACCACCTCACCACCCAAAAATCATGTCCAAATAACCACCTCTAATCCCCAAAACAATGACCAACAAACAAACATACCACCCTAAAATCATGGCCATAGAAACCACCTAGACACCCCCACAAGCACTTCCACACATCACAAGACACCAAAATCTATTTTATAGATTTAAAAAATGGGATTTTATCACATTTAAATTAATTATAGGGGTGTTATCATACAAACCATAACCTTAGTGAAACAATTTTATTAACCAAATATAATATGTTATCGAATTTACATTTTAGGGTAGTAGCACATAAATAAAATAACAGATTTAGTCACAACAGATATCATCCAGTGGAAACAAATCCCTAATGACCAAAAGTTTCAATGAGGCAAGAAGACCATAAAATAAAAATATCATGATAAAAAAATGTTGTAAAAAAATGTGAATCAACCCCATTTTTATGTTCATATTAAATTATGAAATTATTTAACTTTGTTTAATCCAACAAAACCATAAACCATAGATAATAAAATTAAACCCCTCCCATATGATACAAATTAATTAGAAATTATGGATCACATAACTAAAAAAATATTCCCAACTTGTTGCACACTGTAGGGAAAAGATGAACTACCTAGAAACCACAACTAAACCACTATATACCACATATCAACCTATAATTCACCCAAATACCATGAAAATACAATCCAAAACATGAAGAAAACAAAACCAAACCACTTCAAAGAAACCCCAAAGAAGAATTTAAGAAAAACAAATACAAATGGGAGGAGAAACTGACAAGTATTTCTAATGGAGGCCTACCGAAACCAACATGACAAAAAGTGGATAAGATGGGTGGATGGTCTCCTCGTGGTGCATAGGTTTCCCCATAAATGAGAGAAAGAAGAAACTATAACTAAATGAGTGAAAAGTCAGCCAGATAAGAACATAAAACCCTAGAATCCCATTGGTTTCACGTCGTGTAACTATCAAATTCCATGTAATCTTCATCTTTCCAGAAAATTCTAGTTCTTTTCCAAAAAATCATGTCACCTCAAAGGATTTATTACCCAAATTTTTTACATGTCATGAATCACACTTAGATTTTCTATAACCTTTTATGGAGCTACCCTTTAGCCACATACAAATCATGAGTCACTTAGCTACAAAATCCATGATCCACCATTACATGTGATGTAAAAATTTTATGTGATGTATATTTCCTACAATAATCTTGTTATAGATCATCATCCACTGAAAATTCATAAAACCACCTATGAACACCTCTAACCAATAAGACTGAAAAAGTAACAGACTGATAATGCCAAAACCATTTTATTGGATTTTTTTTATTTTTTTCAAATATAACATTTTTTTAAATAAAGGTCATTGATTTAGATCTAACGAGGAATCATCTGGATTAGATATTAAAAGAATGTCATAAAATATTATAATATAATAGTTTAGTATAGAATATGCCCTTAAAAAATATTTAAATGATAGTTTATTTCATTCCTCCTTTTATTTGATGATAACTATTCCTTTTTATGTCTTTTAATCATGTTAGGAATGATTTTTTTCCTTATGGGAATGTTATAATAAAATGGTGATGAATTTGAGAGGATTCAGATTTATTTTTAATGATATTTTTTTATGTTTTAGTAATCATTTTTATTTCTATAAATTATTATATATATTTTTACATTATCACTGTTAATGAAATTAAGAATAAAAATTTAACATTTACACTAAATAATTCATGTTTCATCCATGGTTATTGAATAAGGGTGATATTAAATTCATTTTAATGATGTTTTTATTACATCCAGTCACCTTATTTTAGGTATATGTTGAATTTTTTTATCTTTTCATTTGGATGTGTGTTGGGACATTATAGGATAAATATCATTATTCATTGAAAACTAATTAATGTTTAGTGATGTATGTTTTTTTGAATTAATGGAGTCCAAGTACAAATGTTTCAAAGGATTAAGAGTATGTTATTTAGGGTCTAGGTTGTCCTGTGGAATTTTCAATGTTTTTATAAAGAAAATTATCTCTAGAAAAATTCACATATTGAACTGGTTACATGATGTGAATTCATTGTATAGAATATGGTTTTAAAGGTTTTAGAGAATTAAAAAATTACTATTAGTGAAACTAGTTCATGTTGCAAGACGCACCAAATTAGGATTTTTTTAATCTGAGGTGATTATTTTTATTCATAATTTCATTTAAATTGGGATATTCATAGAGATAAATGGCTTAATTTCATGGATGTTTTTGGAAAACATGTTTTTAACATGCTTCACATATGAATCCTTTTCATTTGACATGTGTGATTCTCTCTTGAAACCATGGATCTATCCTAATTGTTTTGGTATCTCTACTTCATCATGACCACATTGTTCGATGCTTAATTGCTATTTTAGTTCAGTTGTGTCTCTCAAGGTAAGAGATATTTCAACTTAATAACATACACTTATCATATAAGAACTATTATGCAACATTTTTTTTATCTTTTTATCTTGGGGTGATGTTCTTTTTGATCATTTTCTATATCCCTTTGGTGATATTATCCTTGAGTGTGACCCTTATATTTTTTTTCATATGTCATGTGAGTTTATTGAGGTCTATTTCATTTATCTACTTCACTGACCAATTCACTTGTAATTTTTTTCTATTATATGAGAATCAATTCAGGGGCTTCAGGTGTTGCCTTTGTATTCCTTCCTTGTTGGAAGATTCCATTACGGGTGTGTGATAATTGAGTTATGGTTGGTGATTTCATATCTAGCATGTTGTCGATGATCCATGTTTTCTCTAATTTTTATTATTTTCTTATAAATAAAATGGCTTATTTGATTGATTGAATTTCAGGTGTATTCAAATAGGTTTTTGAGAAAATATGGTTCCCCCCTTATTTTATTAAAAATAAAATGGTATTTTAACTGAATTTTGAAATGGATTTATGAAATGGTTTTCAAATAATTGTTTTGTGAGAGGATTTTTAAAATTTAGTACATTGGAATATTTGAGTACTTATATAGAAGGTGTAGTAATAGGCCATATCCATTGATACTATTTGGTGGGTCACTCATTGGGTGATCCTATACTCTCTAGGATAGTTGATATTGGTAATTTTTAGAACCAATGGGAGGTTCAATTGTTGGGGTGTTCTTCTACTCACTAGATTCAATGTTTATATGAATAGAATTTATACACCTGATTTTCTATGTTTGGGTGTGAGAATTATTGTTATCTTGAGATGTAGTGATCAATGCTGATATTTACCAATTATTTGGCTCATGATTTTTTGGATTTGATATGATATATGATACATCCATTGAACAACTCGGATATATGTGATATTATTTGAAACTATTTTTCCTATATTATTTAGAACTATAGAAAAATGAGAATGTTTCACTTTGATTTTAAAATAAAAAATATTTTACTGATTGTCATCCCCTATTTTTTTAAGGTCAATACTGTTTGGATTTTGTATGGATACTTGTTATTGAACACCTGGGTTAGACCATACTAAACCAGTTTAACTCACACACAATGAACCCCTTCAGCGTTTCATAGACCTGGTTATGTATTTTGATATATGGAAAGGCAAGGTGTTGTTATGTAGCAATGAGGTTTCTGTTAGCTATGTTTGGGTAGCTGGTGGGGATATTGTGGGAGTTTATCAAAGCCATCACATGGTGTATCCAATTCTCAATTTGGGATTTTCTTTTGTGTTTGACTTGTAATTTTGATTTTTCTTAACAACTTTTGAGTTGAATCATTTCCACTATATTCTTTTATTTATTGAATATATATTTATACTTATTTTCTCTTCCACTGTTTCCCTATTATATATATATTGATGCCATGTTTTCTACTTCCGGTTGGGAGAAATCATCCCCTAGTTGTTTCTAATTCTTGTTTCATAGTTTCCTTCCCATGGGGATCATCAACACCCTTTGGTTATGTGACAGGTCATGCCATGTACCAGATTATGAGGGTATCAATGTCGGTTCTTCATGGTTTAGTATCAATTATAGTTTATACTCAATCTTGGGAATTTGGTAAACTAAGGATAATATTTTTAGAATTTGATAGGTAGGTTGTAGAGAGTTATTTTCTAGCTCTTATTATGATGACATTCATGTTTCTATGGGATGTTGGGCTATTTATATCATGTTTTTTTTCTGGATCTTAATAATAATTTTTTCTTTTGATTTTCACGTCTTTACTAAGATTATAATGGCATCTAATAATTTCATCTATTTTCAGTGTGATGTGATATTCCACTTAGGCGTCTTCCATGAGTTCCACAGGAGGGTGAAAGGATTCTCCTCAAGGTAATATACATTTGGATAAGAATATTGTAGATACAATCATAATATATGTTTTCATCATGGAATAATTTTTTTTCTAATTATATGAATCTTTCTTTGGGGGAAAACCAAGAGTTTAAGTAGAACTAGATTGATCTATAGAGTTCTTATGTGAGAAACTACCAACCATTAAGGGTATAAATGAGACCAATGGGGATAATGAATGGATGGAAAATATTTACATGATCTTAAGATTACTAGATACACCTGAGAATATGACGTTTTTGAGAGTGATGTTCATACTATAGGGTCATGTTGTAAAATGTTTTGAATCCATTGTACAAACAGAGAGTCATGTGGGCCTGGGATGGAAGGGTTTCAAGACCCAATTCTTCTAAAAGTTCTTTCCATAGTCTTTGATAAGGAAAAATTATCTAGATTTCATCTCTTTGTAGTAGAGAGAGTTATTAGTGTCAACACACACCAATTGGTTCATAAAGCTGGTTAATTTCTCTCAAGAGGTAGTGAAGAATGACTAAGAAAAAACTGAGAAGTAACAAGATAGTTTGATATTGGATATCAGATCACATTTATTCAGTATGAATCTTTATACCTATTAATAGATGGATAAGAGGGTAATAATATTATAAATTTATATGATAGTAATGGTTGGATATTCTGGACCTTCTCTTACAACCAGTGGAATATTCATTGGTGCATTAGGTAAGATTAAGAAGTGGAATAATCATCATAAGGGTGGTGGAGGTGGTTCTCAGTAGCACGATTCATATACACCATCATGTAAAACCTATATTATTACCCTAACATTCTATCTAGGTAGCATGGTTGGACACACCATATGTTCTTTCTTTACACTTAAAAATATGTAAAATGGTTCTAAACGCTATAATGATTTGAAGAGGCTCTATCAGGTGACTCTTACACCTAGTTATGGTCTAGAGTTTTCAGATCCAAAGGTTATTATTTTTCCTTGGATGCATCAATGACTACCAAGATCCATACATAGGACATATGAAGTGAGTGAACTTCATGTAGTGGATGATTTTTCAAAGGGGGTTTATATGGGAATAATGACAATGAGAGTTACCATATTTATTTAATCTTATTTATCTTCTACTTTATTTTATATCGGTGCCTCCCACTCACTTTTTACCATTTTATTAATGTTATTAAAATTCCATGGAAACTCGTGTCCTTTATTATAGTGGTAGAAAAAACTATCAGTAATAATAAATAATATGGGTTTTGGTGTCTTTCTTAATTTATGGCAATAGTGGTACATATATAGTCTAGGATTTCCTTGTTCTCGATTCAGATCCTTTTTACACCATAGTTGGGATGGATTGGATAATCACTTATCATGTAGAGTTTTATTATTATTATTATTGTATCTCATTACATTTTTCATATGGGACCTCTCAGGTGCCTCATGGAGTGTTGGATTCAAGGATTAGTCGGTAAGGACATTCCACCCAGATCTCAAGATTTTATTATTTTCTATTTCAGTTAATATGAAAGATGTTTCTTCTAATGTTCAGTTTCTATAGTTTTCCTCTAGTAATGTATTTTGAATTCATGACTAATTTATTTTTGGGTATGTAGCTAATATTGATACCCACTTATCGTATGACACTAGTGGAGCTAATAGATATCAATATTCAATTGGATGAACTGATGGTGAAAGTTATGTTCAACCCAATGTTTCACTGTGGGAAACCAAAGTTCTCATTTCTATGAAGACTAATGAATCACATTAATTTATCCTACCATAAATAAAGTTGAATTGGGTGGTGGTTAAAAAGTGGAATCCTTTACCGAATGTGGATTATTTTTTTGTCTATTTAAAGGGGTAATTGGTTTTCAAAGATCAATATTCAATTGGGTTATCATTAGCTTAGGGTTGGAGTGTCTGATATATGGAAGAAGAATTTTAGGAGGTATTATGACCATTATGAATAGTTTTTTATGCCTTTTTTTCTGACTAGAACTCCTATGGTTGTTATGGATTCAATGAACTAGATACCCCATCAGTATCTAAACATTTTTTTGGAAGTGTTCATAGACGTTTTTTAGTTTATTTTAGTTCCATGAGTGAGCATGAGCCCCATATGATTTGGTTTAAGAAATCATGAGGAGTAACAATTTGCATGGAATTATTTCAAAATTTATCTTTTTGATTAAATAAGTAATGTTATTGTTGAATGTGATTTCTAGCATTGATTATCATTTTATCATGAGAATGTGAAAGCCGTATTTTCTTGAGAGGATCCATGGAATGCCTAAGATATTTAACGATTCCTTATCCTTTCTAGATACTATCAATTATTTGTTTAGGATTTCTCAAATTTAGGATGAAAAATTACAGTGTTATTTCAATGAACCCAGAAAACATCTAACATCGACTCCTATTATGATCTCACCAAAGCCTAATAAGGTGTATTTAGTGTACATTGATGCATCCAATGATATTTTCGGTATCCTTATTATATAGGATGGTCATATTGGTACCCCTGGATATCATTAGCTTCAGAATCATGAGAAAAATTACCCCACCACTAATGGAAAAATTTCTTATACCAACGATTTAGAACAATTGGTATAGGTCCCAAAACTATTGGTATAGCCTATACCAGTGGTTTGGGAAGCCGTTGGGTAATTTGGAATTTCGAATGACCTATCCCAACAGTTTGGGGAATGTGTTGGGATAGGTGAATCTAATGAAAAATGTTCCAGTGGAGGTTTGAACTCACAACCACCACATTATATATCAAATACATTACTATAATCCTATAGTTACCTTTGTGAATATATTTTGAAATATATATATATATATATATAATTTTTAAATTTATTTGTTTAAGATATTAAATAATTTTATTAATTTAAAATAAGGGTACATATCCCAATAGTTTTGAGAACTGTTGGGATAGGTACCCTACCTTTCCCAACGGTTTTCCCAAAGTGTCTGGAAAAGTGGTCTCAAAGTACCCATTCCTAATGGTTTTTAAAAAAATTTGGGAAAATTGGAGCATTTACCAATGTTTATGGAAAACCGTTGGCAAAATTGGTGTCAAAGTACCATTCCCAACTGTTTTGGAAAAACTATTGGGAAACATTGCCTCAAATTACCCTTTCCCAATGGTTTTGGACAAACCATTGGGAAAAGATGACCCTTTACCAATGTTCTGGAAAAAACATTGAGAAAATGGGTGTCAAAGTACACTTTCCCAATGTTTTTGGCAAATTTCTGGGAAAGGGGAGCTATACCAATAGTTTTTATAAACCGTAGGTATAAAAGAATTGGTATAGGTAGGATTTCTAGTAGTGCAATCATGATTTAGAGATTTTCGTATTTATGCACGGTATTAAATTATGGTGATAGAATCTCTTTGGTAGGGGTTCATATTATTTTATGACAATAAGTGTATAATATAAATATTTTCTAAAAAATAAATGAATCTCATATAGAGTGGTGGGTAGAATACCTTAATATGTTCTAAATGAACATCGTTTTCACATTAGGGGAGGGGAATATCATTACGAAATCTCTTAGAAGCAATGTTAAATTGAAAGGTAGTTTAAAATCAAAATAGGAGTGGATTATTATAAGACACTTCACTACATTGCATATGGATGCACAAAATAATGTTTCAAGTGTGGTTATAACTATTGTTTATTTATCAACATCTCTTATTCAGTAAATTATATGGATTTAACAATAGGATGATGAGTTCATAGGAATTAAAGAAATCCATTTTTAGTGGGGAGGTTGTTTCATGTAGGTTTCTATATTTGTCATGGTATTATACAATTTACAGACCAGTTTATCATCCCATCATCTTTGAGAAGGCTAATTTTTATTAATTTTTAGACTTACAAATGGGTCATTAATCTATGGACTACAATGATGTATTATAACATGAGATTGTGATTCTATTAGATGAGTATAAAGCATGAAATTGAAGATTATGTGTCCCATTATAATACATGCCCAAAGATAATGGTAGAGCATATGAAACCTTCTAGTATTCTCCATCATCTTCTGGTGTGGGTTTAGAAACGGTATGCGGTCTCCATTGACTTAGTTTTTGGATTACCACACACTCCCTGTTTAACTACCCAAAATTTTATAAATAAAATTCCCTTTAATTTTTAATCAAATTTCTTATGGATATAAAAAACAAAATAAATTAATTTGTTTTGAAAAATCCTATCATATTTAAAATAACATTAAGTATCATTACCATTTATAATATATCCATTTAATAGTGATCATATGATTAGTATAAATTTTGGGTTTTGATAAATTCAACTGAGATAGACAAAGGAAGTGGTTGACTCAACTAGTAGGACTTTACCCAATGAAACCCACATATCAACGATTTCAGGGGAGATAGAATCATAGAGAATTTCCCTCTACCAATCCCAATATGATATCTAATAACTTAATCATGATTGAAACTATTTACTAGATAAGTTCCATCTCCTCAAGATCACGACCCAATCCATGTTTATTGAACCACCCCATGAAAGTATCACCATTACAAAACTCAAACTTAGGGAGTTTTGGAGAATTAAAGGAATATGTTTCAATATCATAATAATATGAATATATAAATATTATTTTAAATAGAATAAATTTTCAATTTTACTCTTATCATTTGTTTATAAATGATTTTAATTTTTATATAATAAAACTGAAATTTTATTTTTATTTTGTATTCTATTAAGATCAAGACATTTATTTGGTTGAAATAAAGTAATTTTTAAATAATTAATATTTTAATAATATATTATTATTAAATATTTTTTATTAAATATAAATGATCATAGAGTTTTTATGAAGTGAAATGAAAATTTTTTACAAGGGTCGTATAATTTTATTGTCAAAATACCTAGCATTTCTAAAGAAATGACAACATTCAACATTATTTTTTAAATTGAAAATAGATATATTTAGAAAATTATTTTGTGTAAATGAATATTTTCTTTGGAAATAGAATTTCATAATTATCCAATAGTGAATTTTTCATAATATTTTGAGACAGTTAAATATTCAGGTTAAAATTAAACACTGTATAAATATATGTTGTGTATTATAACATACTAATGACCCTAAAGCTACATAATAATTATTATAAAGGGTAATCATATCTAAATACATGTTTTTAATTTAAAATAATGTGATTTTTTTATTTTATTAATTTTATAATTCCTTTTTGAATCCTCCACACCATTTATATAATTTAGGGTTTTAAAATAATTTCTTCATGAGTATGAATCACATCTAATCAGCAAGGGTATTTTTTTTAAATTAGGCCATTGGATATATAAAATAATTAATATCACTCCCATTTTTTAGAAACCATGGTCAAAAACCATGTTAAGGTTTGTGGTATTGGTTATTTAATTATATAGAGTCCAACACCTATGTTTGAGAAATGATAAAGATTTCCCCACTCATTTACTAGATAAACACACACAATATCACATTTATATTTAGTGAAAATAATTGGGTCACATTATTATTCTTCCATACCCTCTCCAGATTCCTCCCATGGTTCCCCCAATCTCTTTAGAAGATCCTCCTAAGCATTTGGAGTCACTCACTCAAGGTACGAGATCCTATCCTTATCCACTTTATTCAAGTTTCTTAATTATCTTATGCCTTATATTTAAAATTCACGTGGATGGGATATGTTCCTCCATGTACATTTTAATATCCACTTACTTTCCAAATGGCGAGAGATCACTTTTTTTATCATCAACCCATTTTATGAAATTTGAAATGAATTTGTAATAATTCTAAAATTCTACCACAATTTTTCCTTCCAAAAAATTGGGTACTGAATACTCACACCCATTTCCTATCAATGGTATTCACTAATACTATCGTCATATTTTATTTACACAAAAAGAGATAAATGAATATAAAAAAATCTATAAGGGAAAAGTAAAACCATAAGAGTTGGTGTCCTAGAACCAAATTCTTGTACTTCTATTAAATGGATACTTTATATATTTAAATATTAATCATCTTATTATATACTTTTCATTGTTCTGAACAACTATAGATTAATAATGTATTGGAGTATTTGTCGCATGGACAAGGTCATAATAGTTCCCCACTATGATGAGAACCTTTAAATGCTATGAAAATATTTTAAATATAGTTCTATGATATGATGACATACTATAATGGTACACATAGTATACATGCCATAGGGTGCGAGTACTCATAAGAAGATGAGACTTCTTCTAATGAAGTCCTCACTTGTTATCTCTAATACGAGAGATTATGATAACATAACTTCTTGTAGGAATTCCACATGTTTTGTTTCATCAGATATTCCTATCTATGAGTGTGTGTAATTGTCCATATACTTTTAAGATTATAATTAATATGTTTCATGACTCACACACATTGATTTACTGACAAAAACTATCACCCAGATAGTTGGCGGGAAGTAGGGTACATTGGGTGTGTCATGAATGACATGTTATTAATGGATAAGTCAATGAAGGATTTTTCCCTTCCATTTATGTATGTTTATATATCATCCCTTTGATTGAAATAGAACCATCACATGAAATTCCATGGCCATGGTGTAACAATGAGTTTATTTCAGGTATTCAAAGAATGACTTATCAAGCATAAAGGTTAATGAATCTATCATGAAACCATCTTGATGAGATGTTGAGACAAAGGGATTATAATACATAGTGATCATTCATATGTGGATGTATTTTTTGAGAAATTAAGTTATTTTTATTGGAGTCCTTGACCTATTTATAGACAGTACTCTGGAACTTTAGGCAAGCCCACCTAATTCCAACAAGAAATAATACTAGAGCGTCACACACTATGTGTTTTTAGGGGTCTCGGTTCAATTGTATTTTAATTTAATTAATGGAATAGATATTATTCTCAACACAGTGGAATAATTTTTTTCAAGTTATAATGATTTAATAAATTAAATAAATATTTATTCATGGGATTATGAATAAAAATATATTTATTTATTTTATTTAACATTTAATAAATATTTATTTACTAGTTTGTATATAAAATATTTATTTAACGGAATAAATTATTTATTTATTTATTTTGGTGTTCAATAAATGGAAGTGGAGTATGAGAAGACCAAGGTCGATTTGATAGTAAAATAATAATTTTCAAGATGGTAAAAAATTATTTAACTAGTTGGCATGAAAAATAATAATAATGTTGTTATAATTATATGGCATGAGATTTAATTTCAAATTTTGTTTTGCGCAAGTTGGCACACAAAAAATAATGGCAAATTTATTATTATTATGTAGGATGGGTTTTCTTTATCTTTATAAATGTAATTAATTGTTTTTACAAAATTAAATATTAAAATTTAATCCCATGTCAAGAAATAGGATGGTACGTCTGTTGTGCGAGGGATGGGAAATTGGTGACACCAGGGAAATTCCATGTTAGGAATTTTATCTCAACTCCTCTCCTATCTCCCTCTCAATAACGAGATACATTCATCAAGATTGAATAACAAGAAATCAATATAGATCGACATAATACAGTTTCTTTGCTATTCTAATACTCAGAAAGCGGGTGGCATTAATCAGAGACCATTGGAGTATGTGTGGATCATCTCTATAGGGATTCAGATTTTGATCCTTTCAAGTGGAATGAGACAATCCAAAAGGGTCATCCCTGATGAATAACATCATCAATGAAGAAATTAATGAAGAACTAGGTATATTATTTCCTTATGAATTATATTTAATTTAATTATAATCATGATGCATGAGATACCCTCTAAAGGATTCAGGAAAATTATTTCTTTGTCTAAATCATTGATTCAATTCCACAGAGATTGGAGTTCATCAACGTATTGATCCTAAAATTATCATTGATCATGGTAAATAATAAAGTGGGATGTCGACCCAACTGCACTTCGGTTTTTCTTGGAAACTAAAAGAAATATTAGAGTGGTTGCATCAATGTTTATAATTATTTAAATAATTATTTGATGATTTATATTTTAATAATTTCGTCTATCAATTAATGGTTAATCGTTATTGTAATCTATATTTTGAGATATGTTCTCCCTCTTTTCATTTCTCACAGATTTCAAATAAATGAATCATTTTTTATTTATAATTAAAATAGAGAACTCATCAGGAGGTGCCGACAATTCTGCCCAGGTGACATGAAAGTACATGCCCTGTGTTCGTACTTACACGATGTGTTCTCTGTCATACACATTGTGCAATCTCAACTATATGTTGTGTAGTCGTCTTCAGCGCATCTGCAGTAATTTAGAAATTATTCAATCCATGTGTATTTATTGTACATGGTGTAGTTATTTATACATCACTTATTGATCAAGACAAATAAGCACATGATTACTAGATTACATACCATGTGGCACACTACACATGGCTTGTAGTCCCTTCATTTAAGGGGGCCAAACCATGTATCCATACACAGGTAAGCCAACCGGTAACTATGTAACACAGAGACAACATGATGTGTTTCTCACTATACATTTCATATAATAAAAAATTACTGAAGTATGCTTCACATTCTAAGACCCTATGAATGTAATTTGGGAAAGACATTAATGTTAGTACATGCCGTGTTTTCATAACTACACGTCATGTACTTTAACTGATTACAAAAAGATAAAACATTAATGTTTTTGTAATGTTTAGAACTACACATCATGTATAAATCATATTACAGGTTATTACTCTATGCATTGAAAAATGTTTTATTCCATATGTCAAAAGAGTAAAATGGTATTACAATATAATACATGTTGGGTAGATTCAAATGGGTATTCACAAGGATACCTCCAAGGTTCATTTCTGTACTAGGATGATAATCTCAAGGAAATTAAGAAAATGAATGATTAATTATTAATAATAATTAATCTATCTAAGCGAAACTTATCTTAATAAGAACAATTAAATAATTTAATTATAGTTATATTAAATGTGTAACTCATTGCATGTATGTGGGTGATCATGAGCTGGACCAAGACCTTTTTATGTGACCTGTTTCTTTTTAATTTATTTATTAAAATAATTTTTGGACTGTGAGCCATCACAACTCACTAATATGTATGGAATGTGTGATCATGGTTTCTTTTATGTAAACCCCTTTCTACCCCTTACATGCATGTGAGTTTAAAAATTATATATAATAGATGGATATTTCAAGCTGGTGGAGGCGGTCCAAGTGAGGAGTCGATGTGAAACCAATCCAAGGAGATACAAAGGTGGATAAGTTGAAATATGTAAATATGAATGTATTTCTACCCTAGGCTAGTGTCATTTTACCAACCACTATATAAACTAACCATTAGAAAAAAATCACATGATCATTCCCTTTAATTTATTTTTTTGTTGCATGGTTTTTATTATGGATGTGTTGTCGCAATCAGAAAATTAATGAACTAACAAGAATGCAAGATAGAACTAAAATAATCCAGGCATGTGATTAAATATTATGAAGACATGGTTAATCACTTAAGTAAGTTACACTTAATATTAATAACAATGTGATAAATATAATAAGGTAATTTACACATAAGATATAAAAATCATTCAAAAAAATATTAAGTAAGAGTAAGGCTTCAGTTATTTGATTAATGGAAAGAATTAGTAAAACAATTTGTTTGACCAACCCTTGTTAGGAAACATACTTTTATACAGGAATCCCTTATTAAAGGATTCAGGTTGACTTAACCATATTACATCAAGGGGATTAGCCCTTACTAGAATTGTTGTAATATTGGAAGCAATTTTTGAGGAAATCCAAGTTAGGATTTTGGGATTTGGGAGTCCACCCAATAGATCAAAGAGCTTAAATCCTGTAGTTGACTAGACCTACCTACATAAATACCTTCAAATAATTTTACCAACCCTTATTGGGGTTATGAAAAGGGGAATATGGATCCTTTCCACTAGAATATCATGAGAACTGGACATTTCGAGTTCAATGGTGAGGGCCATTGGGAATTGATAAAATAGTGGGAGAATTAATAAAATTAATTTTTTATTTACAATAAAATGTAATCAATAATGGTATAACAATATTCTCAATTAATTGAAAAATAAAATGAAAAGATTGTCAACCACACTATCCCTATGACTAAATCTCGATAAAGAAAACATCATCATCTGTAGTAACTTCTAGGAATGGTTTTGATGCCTTCAGGATATTATATGCCATGAATGGAAGTATTACATGTTGGAGTCAGTATTACCGGATCTACCTATCCAATAGGTGGGTGCTAAACAGTTCTTGGTCTAAAAGAAACATATAAACAATTTGGATGACATTTAATGGTTGTTTCTATCATCAATGTCTAGTGAGATCATGAATTCTCACAAAAACCTGGTTGTTTATAGTATGCTCGAAAACCACTATGGTCATTACCAGGAAAGACCAAGACATGATTGATTTGAGATCTACAAGGTAATATTTTAGATTATGTTTAGAGAGGGTGCCCTATATGGGCCTCACATAGTCAAGATCATTGGATATAATGAGTGCCAGGAAGCTATTTGTTTTGAATGTGGCAAGAAGGGCCAATAGAAGAGGAATATCACCCATCATAAGAAGTAAGTGGAAGCTTCAATTGCATTGTTTATTGAATTAAATCCATCTATTTATTTAAATTGGGTATTAGATACAACTTTTGGTACTCACATATGTATCCAACAATAGGATCCAAGTAGATTCAGGAAGATTGACCAAGGGGATGTAGATCTAAAAGAAGCCAACAGAGATGGATTTACTATTGTAGATATAAGGGATTACCACCTCACGTTTCCAACTAGTTTGATCTTGGTGTTGAAGGGTTGTTATTATGTGCAGTCTATTACTAAAAACATTATTTATGTATCCAGATTTGAATTAGATGGATTTATTTTAAAATTTGTAAAGGATTGTTTCTTATTTTACAAATATAGCATTTGTTTTGGTAGGGAGCATTTATACAATGGTCATTACATGTTCTATTATGCAAACCAAGTAATGGGAATTAATAAAAAATATACATCCCAGGACTCACACCACACCCAACTTTGGAATCACCAGCTAATTCATGTAAATGATAAACACTTGACACAGTTACATCAAGAAGGATTTTTAGACACTTTCAAACTAAAACCACTTGGTGAAAGTCACATATGTTTACAAGAAAAAAAGACCAAATCCCTATTTAGTAGGAAAGGTGAAAGGGATTAAAAGCTTCTTGAATTGGTTCATACTGATATGTATGGACCATTTCCAATGGAGGCATGGGGTGGGTACTCATACTTCATAACATTTAATGATGATTTTAATAGTTATGGATATAACTTATAGATGAGGTATAAGTAGGATTATTTTTATAAGTTCAAAGAATACAAGAATGAAGTATAGAACTATCATGGTAAGAATATTATGAACCTCCACTCAGACTAAGGTGGATGATGTCTTAATGAAAACTTCATTGATTACCTCAAAGAGTTTTAGATCCTATCCTAATTCACTCATCCTTACATGACACATTAGAATACTATGAGTGAAATGAGTAACCACACCTTATTGGAAATAGTGATATCAATGAAGAGCCATGCAAGTCTTCCGTTATCCCTTTGGGGATATGCATTGCAAACAGAAACGCACTTACTAAACCAAGTACAACAAAATCGATAAATGGTATTCCATATGAGTTATGGAGTAGAAATAAATATATGTTATTGAATTTACATGTGTGCAGAAGTGAATTGTTTGTTAAGGCCTCTCCAGGTAAAAAACTCGCACCCCATAGTACAAAGTGTACCTTTATAGGATACCCCAAGGAAATAATTGAATATTACCTATAATACCCCTCAGAAAAAAAGTTTATATTGGAGAGAAATTCAATATTCCTTGTGGGGCATAACATCTATAAAATAGATAGTGGAGGAAAGATAAAATTTGACGAAGTTGAGACTCAAGGTACACAAGAATTGGTACATTAATAGATTCCAGAAATCCCTATGGAATAAAGAACTCTTCTAGAGACAAGAACTGTGTAAGAGTACCAGAGAGGTTAGAGAACTGGAATGGTACGGTTTTTTAGTTACCGAGGATGGTGACTCTTTATTAGCTGAAAATAATGGTCCTTTAACATACTAGGAAGCAGTAAGTGGCACAAATGTTTCCAAGTGGCAAGAAGCCATGAATTATAAAATGGATTCCATGTACCAAAACTAAGTCTGGATTTTGGTATATCTTCTAGTTGATAAAAAATATGTTGTTTGGAAAAGGGTATTCAAGAATAAACTAGACAAGGAAGGACAATTTAGTACCTATATGAATGACTGGTTTCAAAAGGGGTCAAGGAGCATCATGAAATTGACTATAAAAAAACCTTTTAACCAGTTGTAATGATGAAATACATCAAAATTCTATTTCCCATTACCTCTTACCATGAATATGAGATTTGAAAAATGAATGTCAAAATAGCCTTCCTTAATGAGAACCTTCAGAAAGATTTCTAAATTACATAACCTAAAGGGTTTATGACTCTGAAGGATTCTAATAAGGTATGTAAGTTGTAGAAATCCATTTATGGTGTAAAGAGTGCATCTAGGTCATGGAAAATTCATTTTGATGAAGCCATAAAAAAAGTTGGTTTTAACAAGTATTAATGTGATACTTGTGTCTATAGATGTTTTAGTGTGAGTGAAGTTATTTTTCTAATAGTATTTGTTTATGATGTATTACTTATTGGAAATGAGTTACCGATCTTACAGTCTGTTAAAGAATGGTTGAATCAATGCATATCTATCACAAACTTGGGTGAGGTGGTATATATTCTTGGTATCAAGATCCCCCATGATACATCAAAAATATTGCTCAGCCTAAGTAAAAGTACATAAATTGACAATATACTGAAGCAATTCAGTATGGAACATTCCAAGAGGGGAATATTTCTAGCATCCCATGGAATTCATATTTCCATGAAAATGTGTCCTCAAACTCATGGGTAAAGAAAGAGAATGGTAAGGACTCTATATGTATCAGTTATTGGGTTAGTCATGTATTCCATGCAATGTATGAGGCTGGATGTCACTTATGTATTGAGTGTGGTAGGAAAATATTAATCTCACCCACGTGACCACCATTGGATGGTAGTCAAGATTATCCTAAAGTATTCGAGGAATACTAAGTATATATTCCTAGATTATGGAAGAGATTTGGAACTATTCATTAGAAGATATGTAGATGATAGTTTCTATACTAATCAAGATTACATGAATTCCAAAACGGGATAAATTTTCAGTTTGAATGGAGTTGAAGTGAGCTGGAAGAGATCAAAGTAGAGTGTGGTTCCAGATTCTATAGTAGAATCCGAGTATATCGCATCTTTTAAGATAGCTAAAGAAGTAGTTTTTATGCATATATTTTTCCTAGAGTTGGATGTGTTACCTAGCTAAGAATATCCCATCCCACATTATTGTGATAATACTACAGCGGTGGCTCTCTCAAAAGAGGTATGGTTATATCAGCAGATGAGGAAAATAATTAGAAGCATCATATCTTGAGGGAGTTTTATCAGAGAGTTGAAGATGCATTGAGATGTATTTAAATGTATGATAATGTGTAATACCCCTTTACTAAATCCTTGACATATGAGAAACACAATCATTATGTGAGGTCTAGTAGACTGCAAATCATAGGCAACTGGCTCTGGTCCCAGTGGGAGTTTGTATGAGTTGGTGTCCTAGAACCACGGTTTTGTAATTTGATTACATGAATATTAAATATATTTAAATATTAAACATCTTATTACATATTTTTCATTGTTCTAAATAATTATAGTGTAATAATGTCCTAGATTACTTGCTTCATTAACATGGTCATAACAGTTCCACGCTATGATGAGAACGTTAAAGTGTTAAGACAATATAATGAAATATAGTTTTATAGTTGTATGACATACTATAATGGGACACATAGTATATAGACCATCATGTGAGAGTAATTATAAGGATATGATACTTCTTCTCATGGAGTTCGCACTTGTTAATATCCAAGATGAGAGATTATGAGATCATACCCGCCTGTAGGAATTCCCATTGATTCGGTTTCATTAGATATTCCAATCTACGAGTGTGTGTAATGGTCCTTAGACTTTAAAATTTTTATTAATACATATCATGACTCCCACACTTTTATTTAATAATGAAAACTGTCATGAAGGCAGTTGGAGTGAAGCATGGTATAGTGGGTGCATCACGAATGTTACATTATTAATGGATGAGTCGAGGAAGGATTTGTCCCTTCCATTTATGAAATTTGATATCTTAGACCTTTGATTGAAATAGAACCATCTCAAAAAACTCCATGGACATGGTGTAATGACGAGTTTATTTCATGAATTCAACGAATGACATATCCAGAATAATGTATGATGGAACTATCATGAAACTAGCTTAATGAGATATTGAGGCAAAGGGATTATATTTCACATTTAGCATTCATATGTGGATGTCATTATTGCGACTTTAAGTTCTTTCTACTGGGTTCCTTAACCCATTGCTAGATAGTACTATTGGACTTTAGGCAAGTCCACCTAAGGCCAATGAGAAAGAATCCCAGAGGGTCATACACAATGTTTTTTTGGTGGTCTCTGTTAAATTCTATTTAAATTTAATTAATGAAATATATATTATTCTCAAGATAGTGGAATAATTTTATTCAAGTTAAAATTATTTCATGAGTTAAATAAATATATATTTACAAGATTGTGAAAAAAAAAATATTTATTTATTTTATTGAATATGTAGTAAATATTTATTTTCTAATTTGTGTATAAAATATTTATTTGTGATAATAAGTAAATTATTTATTTATTTTTGTGTTCAATAAATGGAATTGGATTTTGAGTGGACCATGGTCGGTCCAGTAGTAAAATAATTATTTATAATATGATAAATAATTATTTAACTAGTTGGCACAAAAAAATAATGCTATTATAATTATGTAGCATGGGATTTCAGTTATTATTCTATTTTGAGAAATTCGATGCACTAAAAATAATGACGTGATTATTGTTATCACGTGTCATGGATTTTCTATAAGGTTATGAATGTATTTAATTGTTGTTACGATGTTAAATATTATAGCCAAATCCCCATGCCAATAAATAGACAGTTATGTCTATTGTGTTAGGGATGGGAAATGGATGATGCAAGAGAAATTCCAAGTCAGGAATTTTATCTCGACTCCTCTCCTCTCTCCCTCTTATGAATGAGATATGTTCTCCAAGATCGAGGGACATGTGGTTAATGTAGATCGACGCAATACATTCTCTTCACTGCACTAACACCCAAAAATAAACTGGTTTCAATCAAAGACCATTGGATCACACATGGATCACCACTAGATGCATTCTAATTTGGATCCTCACAAGCACAATGGGACAATCCGAAACGGTCATCCTGGATGATCGAAATCATTAATGATGAAAGTACAGAATAACCAAGGTTTTTTATTTCTTTATAAATAAAATTTAAGTTGATTATAGACATGATGTGGAAGATCCTATATAAAGTTATCAGGCCTCTTTCGACTTTATCTAAATAATTGATTCTATTGAGTGGAGGTTGGCATTCATCATCGTGTTGATCCTAGAATAATCATTGATCATGGTAAAAATTTATTTTCCGAACCCACCCAACTGTGCATCCAGTACACTCAAAACCTACAAAAAAACTATTAGGGAGGATTTAATTAATGGAGATCAAGTGTTACATCCCCCACCAGATTGACCCCCTCCTTTATGGGAGCATTTTTACTGGGGAAACGAAAAACCCTATCCTGATGCAATGATTTAGAGGTCAAGAAATTAGATACCTTGTTTCCATCCATCCATGTGTGAAGAAATTAAATCATATTTCACAAAAGGCACTTATATAATTGGATAATAAATGAGATTGACCAGGGGATGGTACCTATTCTATGAAGAGAATTGTACAGAGTGATGCAATCTGTTTTCACCTCCAACAAATTGATATTATCATGCCTCCATAATTGATGACCTGTAAGAATATCCATTTTCTGTACTTGAGGAAATTCCACATTTCCAAAATATACTATTAAATATAGGTAAATAACTCCAAAATTATTCTACACCATTCCTCCTCCCCTCATGATTCATGAGATGAATGATCCATTAGTGTTAAGTTTAAATACATAGATAGAATGAATCCGGCTGACTAAAAACCCATGCATAGTGTACAGGTTGGAAGAGACATAAGGACTAACTATAATAATTAGTCTAAAAGATGGGAAATAATTCTAGTTATTTCTGAGGTAGATTAGGTCAACCAACACCATCTCTTTCTGATAGTAACAGTCCAAGCTGGGCATTAAAATACTTCAATATGAGAATTGTTGTGTGCCTGAAAGATGCTCATACATATTTTTAAAAGAATCCTAGCTTTGGAATTCTTTTATAAAACCTTAGTACCATATCTTAATAACAATAAATCCAAAAAATATATCATCTTTCTCGTTCTAGATAAATGTTCCTAAAAATTCTCCAAGATCTGTCTAGACTATGCCCAACCACTCCACTTCAAAGAAGAGTTGGTCAACATTTTTCTCTCTTCGGTTTCTATACACTAATCTTTGGACATAGTGGTGATTATTTGCCTCTTGATATTATCCTTGGTTGGTAATCCCCAGTTCCATATAATCCATAAGAAATTTTTTTACTTTTTTGGGGGATCTTTACACCATAGCATATCACTCCACCAATCCTCGATCCCCAAAACTAGTGACACCCTCCAGAAGTCTTTCATCATGAATCCCCCATAAGAAGATTTAGAAAAAATTAACCTATATATATAGTTAACTAGCTCAATAAGATCTAATAATTCATTATTTTATTTGTCTAAGTTTGCACTGACCAAAGTTGGTTGTGAGGAAGAACTTCTGAATGAGATTTCTGGGACCAGACAACACAAAAAGGTTAGCCTCAAACCATCCCAACTATGGTTACAATATAATATATCTCATCTTCCAACTATCCAGTGGGTATAATTTGGTAGAAGATAAATATGGAGCTGAATTATCGACCATAATGAGGCGGGGCCTCCCATAGGCATGGTCATGCCTATGTTTCTCTTCTATTCCATGATTATTCCGCATAGAGTACATCCCTAAAGGACCTCCCAATATAACTTTGCGTGCATGAAATGAATCATTTCTAAGAGATTCTTAACATTAATACCACCATCCATTATAGTCCTTTCCATTCTTCCCCATGAGGCCCAGTGGTGCTTTCCTTCTGAATGAGCATCGTGATGAACATTGCTAGTACATTATCAATGTGAGATATTACAACTTTTAGCACATTATTATCTGAGAGGGAATGTATCAGAATGGAACATAGGATGCTATTCACCAGAGTAATTCTACCACAAAATGAGAGGTACCTATTCTTCCAATTTAGAATCATCATAGTGATGTTCTCAATAATTCTATCAAAATGATATATTCAGGGCCAATATGATGAAATAGATGATACCATGTAATACATAGGGAAGATCCTTAATTTCATGTCAAGATCACTAATAATAAAGGAAGATATTCTATAAGAGCATCTGATGGATAAGTATAAGATACTTTTGGATTGGTTGATAATCTATCTGCTCTACTTATAGTAATCATTAATGACTTTTTTATCCACAAACTAATTTCTTTTTAGAATTATAAAAAATAATGGTTTAATTTGAAAACATTAGATATTATGTGGTTCTCATATGGTTCCTAAAATGATAAGGTAACACATTTCCCCTAAGGATTCCCCGACTGATGATACGACTGAGGAAATCCTATGAAATAACAAAGAAGTTTAGAGAATGTGGGACACTTTATCGAAGAATTCGAATAGATTTGATGTAACAAAAGTCTCCCCAGCCACAATAAGGAAATAAATAAGCATGGGAATATGAATCACCTAAATAGAAGGTCAATGTCCCTAGGAGAGAATCCCATTTTGATAAGAACCTTTATTATAAAATACCAATTCACCCAATCATAGGATTTTTCTATATACTATTTTGTTTCAATGTTTTATTAGAGAACCTTATGAATAATATCATTAACCACTTATTGGGCCAACTTGATAGCTCCTTGAATATTCATCCCTATAATAAAACCATGATGTTCCTCCATAATCCATTGAGGGAGGAAAGCTAAAATAATTATATCAAATCACCCATATGATAACATGGTATGGAAAATTACACATGCTTATTGGAAGATAGTGTTGCAAGGTCGATGTGTTCATTAAATTGAGAATCAACACAAGTGTGGATGTAATTTCCACTGGAGGAAGACATACTCATCTAAAAAATCATAAAAAATATCCATAAATATATTTTAATCAACTCCCATGATGATCAATGGAAGGGACCCAAGAAGCCATTAGGCCATGGGAGTTCTACAGATTTAGCCCTCTCATGGACTCATATATCTCATCTTCATTAGGCATGGTTTCAATGGGAATATTATCATTGGATGTCACTTCAATCATAGCCCTATCAATAATATCTTCCAAACCGTGAATGTATTCTCCTTTCCTTATCGAACTAGGGAATTTCAACATTACCTTAAAAAAAGGCTCTACCATATGACCAACCACATCATTATATTATATATATGTTCCATTCTATAGACTTATATTATGTCTGATGTTCCATATCTTATCTTTGATATAATCATGAAAAAATTTTGTATTTATATCCCCTTTTCACATACATTTTACTCTTGACTTTTCATGTGCTCAACACTCCTATTGTAAGATAATATCTGCCATTTTTTCTTTTTTCATGAACACTTGATATTCCTATTCTCTAAAATATATTAATTTCATCATGTAATAACATGTTTACTACCTTATTATAAATTATAGCTCACTCTTTTTATAATGTCTATCCCCATTTTATCCCATTCAGTTTTATGTACGATCATGTTAAGATAGTTCTCAATAAAGAATAATAATTTCATGTTTTATGTTTTTATTTGATGTACCTAATTACAAAATAAACTATAATTCTGCATATTTTGGCTTTTATTAAGTGTAATTTTATGTAATAAATCTTGTGTTAATGTAAAATAAAGAGAAAGGTTTCTTTGTTTGTATCAAGGTAAATGTTTAGTTATTTTTGGGATTAAAGTTAAAAATACCTGAGAAATCTCTAGGGATGAGAATAAGTATAAAAATACATCCCAAAATTTTGGTCAGTATAGAGTAAGTGGTTTATCAAGAAAATATATCCCTATTTGGATACTATAACTAGATAAGGATTTGGAACATTTGTGAAAATGGGTAAACCCCAAAAACACTACGTTGAGCTAGAATCGATTGAGAATAGTGGCATGAAAAAGGGCCTTATTTCCAACCTAGTTTAAAACTCCACAAAAATATTATTTGGTATATTCATAAAATCATTTTGAACCATTTTTAAGGGGTCAAAAAATAACTAAAATAATATATGGTGTGAAATAGATAAGGGATAATATATATTGAAGCATATAAATTCATAATATAAGGAATTTCATGTATTTTATGAGTTACCTTTTTAATGTCATTGGATTCCAACTTATGTTTTTAATAGATTAAAAATACTCATACCTATTTTTACCTGTATTCTATAAAATGGCTTGAAATTGGAGGAATCTGGTAAACAACCAATGTGATGGGAAATGTGATTAATTCCCCAATAATATTCCCAACCTGATGAGAGTGGGAATGATGAACATTATGATGATATTCTCTCACATGAATTAGTTTATGAATATAAACCTAGGTAATGAGGAGCTCCAAAATCCTACTAAAATATAACAAGGTACAATTGAGAGATTTACATGAAAAATACCCTCCATCGTTCAATGGATCATCCAATCCATTAATCATGGAACAATAGATTAACTCTAATGAGAAGATCATATCCGTATTTCAATGTTCTAATAATAGATGTTTTTACTAGCTATTTATTATATGGAGCTAATCAATGGTGGAAATTGATCAAGAATACTAATCCTAAAGAAGAGATCGAAGAGATGGGGTGGAAGGAATTATTGAAAATGATTTCAATAAATATTATCCTTACACTATCCTATTTAAAGAGGAAAGGGATTTTCCCCTCAAGAAAACATAAAACAAATATATTATGGTTTATAAGAAAAATAACATAAGACTTGCATGATATTACCTTATCTTTTTTGTTACCTCTGAATACAAGGTTGACCACTTATTTGGTGGGATAAAACCTTGTCAATAAAAATCCCTAGAGATCTAAGACTTTGGTAGTGATGAAGAAATTATATAATTTGATATCAATGTATAGATGGATATCCGTGGATCTCAAAGGTATCATGGTGATAATAAATGGAAGGTAGTCTTTAATTATAATAGTTTAATAGATAAATATAACGGTGATAATAAGTCTCAATATACCACTTGTCAAAGGTGTGGAAATAAGAACCCTGGAAATTTCCTAAGGGGGATGTGGAAATTCTTTAGGTGAAAGAATAAATGACATATCTCAAGAAATTACTAACAAGAAAATTCCACTAATGCTATAGAGGAATGAAATTCTCTACCAAACCCCAATCACATTGTTTAGTGCTTCCACTTCAAGGAACCATGGCACTTTATAAAGAAATTCAGAAAAAAAGGTGTTTAGAGACAAACAACAACCTCCAAGGCAATAAGGGAGATATGTTTCTATCACAACTACAAAGGATGATGCCAAAAATGAAGTGGTGATAGGTATTATAGTTATTCATTCAATAATATTGAATGTTCCCTTTGATTATGGTTCTATACATTCCTTCATATCATGAATTTTTAGAAGAACTATTCAAATACAACCACAATGAATGGATGTAGATCTATCAGTGGATATTGAAAATGGAGAAATTATTGTATCCCAAATATATAACTCTGACCCTATCACAATTTTAGGATATAATTTCCTAGAGAACCATATAATACACCCTTTAGTGTAATTTGACGTAATTATGGGTATATATTAGCTTTCCCTAAATAGATTTAACATAAATCACTATAGGAAGGAATTCACTCTCCATATTGCGAATCAACCCCGGATTATATATATGTTAAAGTTGGAGGATGAATCTTATTTAGCACCATCACCTCAATCATTGATATCATTTTAATATGAGAAACGGTATATAGCTCAAATGATTGAGTCTATGTAAAGGATCATCCTCAAATACATTTCCATTGTAAGGGAATATGATGATGTTTTTGTTGAGTAATTTCTTGGTATTATTCATTGTAGAGAGGTTGAATTTTAAATATAGCTTATACCTGGGGATTTACCATTATCCATGAATCTATATAGAATGACTGTTTTGGAAATTTAGGAGGTGAAGAACAAAATATTGGTGAATCTGGATAAAGGGTTCATACGCCTATCTGCTTCACCTTGGGGTGCACCATTACTCTTAATCAATAAAAAGGATGGGTTAATACACATTTTCATTTATTATTATAATATAAACAAGATAATGGTAAAAAAAGTATCCTTTAACACAAATTGTTGACTAGTTCAATCACCTACATAGAGAACAATACTTCTCCAAGGTGGATCTGTGGTTTGTATATTACCATGTTAGGGTGGAGAAGGAGTATATCCCTAAGACTATTTTTTGTACAATGTATAGGAACTATGAGTTCATAGTAATTAAATTCATACTCACTAATTATCAAACAATAATCAAGGAATTGATGAATATTGTCTTTATAGATTGACTAAAAAATTGGTGGTCTTTATAGTCGATATTATAATACACTCCAAGGAGTATCACGAGGAGCATCAGATCACTCTTTTAAAGAACTTAAATAAGGATTAGCTTTATTCCATGTACAAAAATATGAGTTTTGGTTGAAGGAAGTATCATTATTGTCACATATGATTACATGTAATGGGATATCTATTGAAACATTAATGATAGAAGAAATTGAAGGATGGATAAGGCCAACACATGAGATATCTATAGATTCCCTAGATTATTTGAGTACTATAATCAATTTTTGTTAATTTTCATTTCATTATCAAATCCTCTAACTAAGATAACTCAAATGGGAGTCATGTTTTCTTAGAATGATTAATCTGAAGATAACATCAAGGAGTTGAAAAAGAGTATTATCTCTGCACATGTACCCACACTACCTAAAAGTGGTAAAATTTTTAGGGTATTTAGTTATGCTTATAATAAGGGATTGGGGGTGTCTTAATGAAAAAATATAAATTGATAGCCTATTCTTCAAGAGAGATGAAATTTAATGAACATATCTACCCAAAACATGATTTAGATTTTGATAAAATGTTATTCAATATAAAAATATAGAGGAATTATCTATTTGTGGAGATGTGTGAAATTTATATGGATCATAAAATTTACAAGTATATATTCAAACATGATGAGCTGAATATGCACCAACAAATATGGTTAGAGATGATCAAGGACTATGACTGCTCAATTCATTACCATCCTATGAATGTTAATAATGTGGAAGACACTATATACTAAGGTTCCAAAAATTCAATCTTTTATGAGAGTTTATATGGATAAGATCTTCGTAGATTCGGAAAGGATGGTAATGGTAATCATAAAAGAAGTAATATCATCAATCCTTTAAAAAATGATTTCTCAACCATCAATTCTGGAGAAGACAAAGGATGATCGAAGAGATGATTTTGGAATTTAGAAGAAATTTGAAACTATAATAAAATGGAAATCCTTAGAGTTCAATTTTAATTAAGAATGATTTGTAATATTTGGGTCACGACAATTTATACCAACAAATATTAAGTTAAAGAATGAGTTATTGGATGATACACATAATTTGAATTTCTCTATCCATCTAGGAAACACAAAGATATTTTGAGATATCAATGAGCACTATTTATGGGAAAATATGAATAAGAAGATCACATAATATATATCAAGAAGTCTTTGATGTAAGAATGTGAAGGATGAAAGAAAAAATATAAGGGTATGATGAAACCATTACCCATACCGTCATGGAAATGGGAAAACATCAGCATATATTTTTCACTCGTATTATGAAGACATAAAAGGGAAATAATGCATTTTGGGTTGTGGTGGATCAAATTATAATGAAATCACACTTCTTTGAAATTCAATAGAATTTCTCCCTCGATTAACATTCAAGGAAATATATTAGGGAAGTGGTGAGGCTACATGGAGCACCCCTATAGATTGTATCTAATAGATATCCAAGGTTTACCTCTAAGATCGAGAAGAGACTCCAAAATGCTCTAAATACTATGTTGAACTTCCACAAGGATTATCACCCTCAAAAAAATGTCCAATGTGAAAATACTATCCCGACACTTGAGGATATGTTGAGTGAATACTCAATTGACTTCAATGTTGGATGGGATCAACATTCTACTATGGCAGAGTTCTCATAAAATAACTGTTTCTACTCAATCATCCAAATGAATCCCTATGAATCCCTTTTATGGGAAGTGGTATAGAACACTTGCATGTTGGGATGATGTGGGAAAACACAAACTGGTAGGTTCTAAAATGGTCAATGGAATAGTGGAAAAGGTTTGTACCTTTCAGTAGAACATCAAGTATGTTAAGAGTTAAAAAAGAGCTATGTTGACAATCATCGACAATAACTAGAGTATGATGTTAGAAACATGGTATTCCCCCACATATCTATTGGGAATAAATTCATAAGATTTTTTATGAATGGAAAGCTTTTTCCAAGATAAATCAACCCCTTTGAGAATGTTGATCACATCAAAGTGGCAGCCTATCAACTAATACTACAACCTAACCTATCTCAAGTACATGATGTTTACATATACCCATCTTGAATAAGTAAACACTTGACCCCTCACATGTACTCAGTACAATGGTGGTAGCATTGTAGAATTCTCTCTCATACAAGGAGCAACCGAGGAATATATTAAGTCATAGAGATTGAGATATATGAAATAAGAAGAAATACCTTGTCAAAGCGTTGTGGAGGAACCAAAATTTTGAAGAAGATACATGGGAAATAGTAGAGGTTTTTAAATACATTTATCGTCTTCTGTTTTGCTCTAGAAAATGTAAATTTTAAGGGAGAAATTTTTGAAGGGGGGAATATTGAAATGACCTGAACTTTTATAAATAAAATTTTCTATTCTTTTTAATAAAATGTATTATGAATATAAAAAATACTATAACTTATTTGGTATTATTATATCCTATTGTATTTAAAATACTATTAAGAATAATTTCAACTATGAATATTGTTTTCAAACAGTAATCATATGATTTGTTTAAATATAGGCTTTTCATAAATCCAATTGACAGGTCCAAAGTGATGTCTTTAACTAGTAGGATCACATCATTTGATGCATATTTATCAGAGATTCTAAGGGAGATAAAATAACTGGGATTTTCCATTAACTGAGACCAAGATGATATCCAACAACTTAAGCATGAGATAATCCATTTATGGGATAAGATCACATTCATCAAGATCATATCCCAAACCATGAATGTTGAACCACCCCATTAAGGTCTCACTGTCACTCACCTTACTCATCTGAAATTTTATGGGGTATTAAAGTGATATGTATCAATACCATAATAATATATATATTTATATTACATTTTCCATATAATAGTGTTCATATTTTCTTCATAAAATTACATTATAAATGATTTGTAATTTTATACAACAAAACACAAATTGTATATTTAATTAATATTCAGTTTAAATCAAGAAGTTTATATTGATGAATTAATAATTTTTTTGAAATAAATAATATTTTAATAAAATATTATTATTAAATAATTTTTATTAAATATAAATGATTTTATAATTTTTATAAAGTCAAACATAATTTTTTATAAGGGTTCGAAAGCTATTATTGTCCAAAAACCCAACATTTCTTAATAAAGGTCCTTTATTATTTTGAAATTTAAAATACATATATTTATAATTTTTTTGTAAAATGGATGTTATTTTTGGAACCATAATTTCAAAATTATCCAATGCTGAATTTTTCCTAATTTTTATATGTAGTTGAATTTTTGTGTAAAAATTGAATACAGAAAAAATATACAGTGTGTATTATGACATCACAATGACCTAAAAGTGATGTAATAAATACTATAAATGGAATCCAAAAATAAATATATGTTTTAACTTTAAAATAAGGTGATATTATTTTTATTTTATTAATTTTATAAATTCTTTATGAATCCTTAAAAACCATTAATATAGTTTAAGGTTTTAAAAATATTTCCTTAATAGTATGACTCACATTCACATCAGCAAGGGTATTATTTTACAAATTTTGGTTGTTAGACTTATAAAATAATAAAAACATCTCCCATTTGGTAGAATCCATGGGAAAAATCATCTGAAGGTTTGTGGTTTTTTTATTTATTATATAGAGTCCAAAACTTATGTTCGTGAAATGATAAAGAATTACCTACTCATTGCCTATATAAACCCACCCAATATCCCATTTTTCTTTACTAAAAATCCTTTGATCATATCATTACTCTTCCTTCCACTCTGTAGATTCATCCCAATGTTCCCCCAAGATATAAAGAAGACCGTCCCAAGTATTTGGAGCCACACTCACATGGTAAGGGATCCTATACTTCTCCCATTTATTCGAGTTTCTTCGTTATCTTATGACTTTTATTTATAATTTCTATTGTTAGATATGTTTTTACATGTCTTTGTTACTTTATATTTTCTATCCAAATGATGATATTCTCCTTTTCTATCATACAAACAATTTATCAATTTTTAAGTGGTGTCATTATGCTTCCCAAATTCCATAGTGATTTTCCATGCCAAAGAGTTATGTAGTGAATACCCATACCCATTTCCAATCAAGGGTGTCCAAAATTATTTACTTATACATATTGATTAAGGAATTAAATTAATATATTATACACTCCATGATCATTTAATCAAATATGATCATAAATTATTCCATGATTTATGATCTATTTGGAACACTTAAGAATGAGCATTAAATGAATATGATGAGTGAACTTGAAATTATATAGAGCTCCAATGAATTGGGTAAGGTTAAGTCCCATGTGACATCATATTGGGACAGAGAGTAAAACAGGATCCTTTACGGGATTTTTTCCATCATGATGTATTTCCAGTTAGCCTTGACCTATGTTTGTAATGTATAGTTTTTAGTTGCTTCCACGTTTCCCATTTTCCCTTTTTGTTATCCTGATATATGATGAATCATTGCTCATTTTTTTTATTCTCACCCCTTTTATTCCCTATTTATATGAATAATATCTAACATGTATTATTTCATCATGTTATTACATTTTTATCCCTTTAATTGGATTTATATATCATCCATATATTATATACATCCCTAAGTTATCCCCTGCAGTTTTATGTACAAGAATGTAAAGTATATTTTTAATAAATATGACGTATTAAATTTTTTAAGTTGTTTCATAATATAACTAATATATAAAGTCTCTATAATTATCAATCTTTTTTTATTATGTTTAATTTTTTGTTGTAAATAATTTATTAATGTGAAATAAGAAGTAGGGTTCTCATACCCTAAGGGATGAATTCAATATTTGTTGTGATTGATTGGTCGAAGAAATCAGATTGTTTTATTTTTATCAGTGACACCACTAATGTTGAAGTTTGGGTGAGTTGTATCTGTATAAGGTTTTTTGGTTGTATGGGGTTCCCATGCACTTGTTTTATACATGGATCTTAAATTTTCATCATGGTTCTGGAAGAATCTATAGGAGGTAATGGAGACTCAGGTCAAGTTTGGTACACTTACCATCCACAGAGAAATGATCTGATGTGGCATGCTATTCATATCCTTGAGGATATAATCCAAGACTGGGTTATAGATTCTATTATATTATTTGGAAATCATCTTTTAAAGGATAATTTTTCATATAAAAATAATTATCATTCAAAGATCATAATGTTACCCTCTATGGATTATTATGGTTGCATAGTAGGTCACCTCTGTATTGGTTAGAGGAGGGTGAGGCCTCTCTTATGGGACCGATACTCATTCAAGAGACATCAACGAGAGTTAATGATATACATCAATTCTTATTTATATATCAGAATTGGATTAAATTATATTTTAATCATAGATATCACCCTTTGGAGTTTTCTGATGGTGATCGGGTTTTCTTGAGGGGTTCCCCTCTACAAGGTATCCATCATCTTGGAAAATAGGGAATGTTGTTTTTAATACATGTTTGATCATTTGGGGTCATTGAGTGGATTTTGATGTTTGATTATCAGTTGGAATTACCATATCACTTGGAATATATTCACAATGTTTTGTGCATGTTTGAACTCAAGAAGTACCATTCTGATCCATCTCATGTTCTGAGTTGGGAAGAGATTGAGTTAGAGCTAGAAGATTCAATTTTTGAGTATCCAATGGAGATCATTCACAATTAGGTGAATTATTTCATGGGATTTCTATCTAATTTGTAATATTGTTATGGAGACATAGATCTTATTCTCATAATACATGGGAATATGAAAAATTGGTTAAGGAATAGTAGCCTCACATCTTTAAAGAACACCTTTATTCTACATGATTTTTTGAGGATAAAAAGTCTTACGGTGGGGAGTTTGTGACATCCATTTATCTTATTTTTGGTGTATCTTGTTTATCTTTTTGTTTCCCAATTTTTTCGATGTGTCTTAGGAAATTCAAGGAGATAGATTTTATATTAAAGAATAGAGTTCAAGGATATATGTTTTGTCGAATTAATGGAGTCCTAGTATAAATGTGTTATAGTTTTAAGAGGATATCATTTATGTTATGGTTTGACCTAGGGTATTTTATATTTATTTATATTGAATTTACCTACTAGACACATTCACAACATGAATTAGTTATATGACATGAGTTTGGTGTAGTGAAGAAATCATGAAGATGTTTAAGGTTTGAAAAGATTGTAGTCATTGAAAATATTTCACAACATGAGATGGTCGGGATCGTTATTTTTTTAATATGAGGAGTCTCTTTTTTTAGTGTGTCCTATAAATAATTAAATTCTCATCATGAATGGGGTTAACATCATTAATTGTTCAGGAATATCAGTTTTTACCACACTGCGCAAATATTTATTTTCATATTATGTGTAGTACTTTATCTCTAAACTTGAGAGATATCCCATGAAATTTTGGGGATATTCACTCTTTCCAAATCACATCATTTAATGCTTTATTTTATTTTGGTTGTTCTTAATCCTTCATTTTAATAAAAAAATTTACTTATTTGTTTCCATTGATCATAGCATAACCATTTTTATATGTTTTTCGATCCTCAGAACTTGTGGTGATGGTATTCTTAATCCTTTAAAAATACATTGTATGATCTTATCCTAGAGGTTTTACCATATGTTGGTTTTGTTGTTTCATGCGAGTTCCTTGAGTTATGTGTCATTTATCTTTCCCGCAGATTGATTTTATTGTTAAATTAATTTAAGACATGGGAATCAGTTCTAGGGAATCTGGTGCTATATTTTTATTACTTCCTTATTGTTGGATTCTATTGAAGGCATATGTAACCCATGTTTACGAAGGAATATACACCTATAGTGTGTCTTGGATACACCTTGATTACTCTAGTTTGTTTAAAATATTTCATAAATAAAATGGAATTATTGATTGGTTGATTTGTGTGTTTTTTCCAATGCATTTTTGAGAAAATTTGGTGTTCCCCTGGTTTTGGTAAAATAAAAGTTTATTTTCAAAGAATTTGGAAATTCATTTATGAAATAGTTTTCAAATTATGGTTTCATGGAATTATTTTTAAAATTTGTCACATATGAATACATGGGTACTTAAGTGGAGTGTATAGAAAAATGTCTCCTATGTTGATACTGTTATAGGGTTTACTCATGGGGAGTTCCTCTTCTCCATAGGCCAATTATTATAGGGATGTTTTAGAACTGTTGGAAGTTTCACATCCTAAGGTGTTCCTCTACTCTCTAGATACGATTCATATATCTTTATACATGATTCAAAAATTTATCTATGTGTGTGTATGAGTGTTTCAGGTAGCCTGACCTATACTGATCCTTATTATGAATTACCCATTATTTGGATTGTAATATTTTTATTTGATATGATATATGATAAATGAATTTAATTTCTTTGAAATATGTAATATTATTTGAAACTATTTTACTAGATTGATTTCAACTATAGAAAAAGGAAAAAAAATTACCATGATTTAAACAAAAAAATTTCTTCACTTATTATCTTGCCTCATTTTCTTTAATGTTGAGTATATTCATATTACTATACAAAGTCTTCTTATGGATCCCGTAGGTAGGATCCTACTAAGCTTGTTTATCGGACACCATATTCACCCCTTTGACAGTGTGTAAGCCTTGTAATGTATTTTGATGTAGGGAATGAAATGGCACCTCAGTGAAGTAGAATAGTTTTTGTTAACTATTTCTAAGAAGATTGTTCTGAGATAGTGTGAGTTTTCCCACACTATCACATGGAGTATCTATTTCATGTTTTGGATTCTCCATTGATATTTGACTCATACTTTGGAGTTTGTTTAGCTACCATTGAATTGTATCATTTCTATTGTCTTCTTTTAGTTATGGAATATATATTTATTCATGTTCATCTCTTTTTATGATTCTCTCTATTATATATATATATATATATATATATTCCAGGTTTTGTTCTTCAAATATGTACAAATTGTTCCCTCTAGTTTTTTATGCTTAGATCTATTCGCCAACCCAAGATGATCGAGAATTCCCTTTTGTTAAGTGATGGGTTAGGTTAGGTACCATATCATGATGGTATAATATTGGTTCATCAACATTTTAGATCATCCAATTATTATATTAATTTATCAATAGATCAAGTAATTAACTAATTTGATTATTTGAGTAAAAACTCTAACCATTGATTTATTTAGATTTAATTCATGAAGAAATAATATTTTCATTTTATTATATGTGATTTTATGATTTGTAATCCAATAAAGTAAACACTTGGAATTTAAATTCTATAAAAATATTATTCATTTCAGTTTTATTTTTTAAATAGTTTTAGTTTTAGTTTAAAATTGAAAATTAAACCACACTAATTTGAACATCCAATATTTTAAATCAATGTATTAATTAGTAATAATATTCTCTCTATGGGGTTGATAAATCACTATTAATTATAATTTTACATATTAATTTTGTATAAATGTAGGTAAACTATAAATTTATAAATTTATAAAATCAAGGGAATTGGTGACTCATGTTTTCATGTAAAATATTTTTCATCATTTATAGGGAACAATTTACCTTATAGGGGAAAATATTTGATATAATAAAAAATATATTTCCTATAAATTTTATGTTTTTGGGTTTTCAAAATCATTTTCATTCATTATAAATTGTGTTTTTATATTGATAATGGAGATTAAATTCCTATATTGTAGTTGATGTAAAATGAAATATTGTTTCTATAAAAAATCTATATATGGATTGGGACATATTATCAACAATATAGGGAAAATTTAAGATTTCAGACATTTAATGATTAGAATGAACAAATCTTATAATCTACAAAAATTAATTCATTTAATCAGATAGAATAGGAATAAAATACAACACTCATAGGTATTTATTATTTATCAGATGTTTTAAAACATCCACCAGATAAGTAATTAGAGAAGTTATAAATAAGGCCTGAAAAATTCCCAAAATATCCATCCACGTCATCCAATGAAAGCGATCAATATTTATCAACATATTACATTGATATATATCCAATTAATATTTTAAAGAAAACCTTTTAAAGGGTTTTTAGGAAAATAATGATGATTTCATTGAGGAAGAAAACTTCCAGAAATAAGAAAATGTGTTGAAGATATCAAATTTTATTAAATCAAATTGAATAACGATAATTCCATATTAATGGAAATAACAATTGATAATAAGTAAGTTAAATGTTTTAATATAATGATATCCAATGAAGAAATTTATGAATTACATAATAATGTTAATAAGGAGGGTTATTATTAGGTTTGTTACCCACATGTTTCAATTTTTAACTCAGCAATAATATTCAAAATATATTTACTACATTAATGAATATTAAAGATGTTGTTATAGAATTGAAGTGGAAAACATTTTATGGAGATATGTTATCAAGGGTATCTAAAATATTTAGAAAAACTGTTTTTTGGTGGGTATCTTATGATTTTAATATTTCTATATATGAATTTTTTTCTAGGAATTTTTTTAGGAATATTTTATGATGAAAAAATGAATCAACCAATTATTTTAGCTAAAATGGAATAAATAATGGGACTTCACTTAAAAATTATTTATATTCTCATAAGAAGTAGTATTAATGATAAAAAATAAAAAAAAATTATATTTAATTAAGTAAAATTATTGTTTAATGTTAATTTATTATGTAATACCCATATTCATGATTTAAGAAGAAAGAAACTTCCAGTACCACGCTTATATTCATTTCTACCTATGATAAATGTATTTTATGATAAATACAATCATATATAGTAGTAAATATAATTTTTAATTAATATAAATTAGTAAGATGATGGGTGGATAGAAAATAAAACTTGTGAATATTGGATTGATGATTCATTATTTGGGAGAGATAATTGATTTATGAAAGTGGAATCTTTCAAAATATTAACAAAAAATAATTTTTTATATGAAAATTACTTTGAGTGTTTTGAGTTTGTGATGCATGAATAATAATGTTTAAAAATATTATTGAATACATTTTTGGGAATGAAATTCATGAAAGAGGTCCATAAATTAAAATTTGGATAAAATATTTTATAATATTTTATTTAATATAATATATAGTCCTGGGAGGATATTGATGATAAAGATGGAGGTGTTATGTTTTGTTGGAATATTAAGGTTATAAAAAATCATCAAATTATATTGAAGATTGAAAAAAGTAAATATATAGATATGAAATTAGGAATGATAATGAAAATATTTTTTCCATTTATTATAATCAATATTAAAAATAATTAATATAACTGAAACTCAATAAATAATTAAAAGACATATATTAATTGGTTTTGTTTTTGTTGATTTTATGAAGATAAGTATATTAAATGTTTAATTTGTTTCTTTAGATAGTGATGATTTGAAAACATTTTTTCATATGATTCTTAAAAATTTACTCATATTTAATAATAGTATAACAATAACGTGATATGATATTTGAACATGAGTATGATTTGTCATCTTCTTAATTATAATTAGATTTGTGATCGAATTCAATTAATGATTTAAATGTGTAACATTTTGATTGAAAAATTTGATATAATTTTTATGTTCTTTGTTTACTATTTTAATTATTTATTTAAAAATTATTGAAATATTATATGTTTAAAATAGGTTAAATTGTGGGAAAAAAGTTATTGAAGTAGAATAATGAGATGTTTTGAATGTTGGTCCTAAAGGATATGAGATACGATACAACAACTGAGGGTGAAATATAATCTAAAAATTTCTTGAAAGTTTTATTGAAATAAATGTTTATATTTATTATATAATATTATCCTTCAATCAAATCATAAAAAATAGATTAAACATAGTTACAATGAATAAGTGTATTAAATTTTTAGTAGTTAAAAAACTATCCAAATAATGAAATGAGCACAAATAAGCATAATGAAATGATATGTAATCAATAAATAGAAAAAGTAATTCATAGATAAATTATTAACAACTGAAATAACCCTAATTTATATCAATTACCAAATAGAATTACATTCAAATAGCCATACTCTTTTACGCCAATGATGTATGAGGTTTATGACCTAAACCAAGGTATCTATATTTCAATACTAAAACATACTTGATTATAGAACTATAATTAGGTATCAGTTTCATATCCAAAGACACTATATATTCCAAATCATGAAATCCCAAAATAAACTAGATATGAAAATCTATGTATTCCAAACCACATATGCACATAATTATAAGAATCATATACATTTTTTTCCTTATTATCTATGTAATCTTTCAATACCAACGATCAAACAAACCATCACCAAGTACAAATACTCCTCAATCAAGAATTTTTAGAAAAACAATGATTACAAAAATAAAATAAAAATACCTAAAATCAAACCTATAAAATTGTATCTATTTCCACATTCAAAAAAAAAAATTACACGTGATAGAACTAATAATTATTGATATTTTTTCATAGATTCACTAATAATGAACTTATGGGATATGTAAAATTATTTTAATAAAAAATAACTTCTTTGAAACTATTTAATAATGGAAGCATAACAATATATAATGGCCAGATCCTCATAACATAATTTTTATTTCAATACAATCACAGTGTGAATATCACCAATTAAAATTATTTCAGTTCATGACATATAGTGGACTAAAAATAATATTATAACTTGAAATCATAAAATACGTCCAATATAAGAAAAAAATTAAGAATGAATATCCAAATTGTTATTTCAAAATTATATTCAAACATGAGTGTATTATGATTTTTAAATAAAATAATAAAGATTATTCCCAACTCAAAAACATTCCACTTTTTTTTACAATCACACTAACAAAACAAAAAGGAATATGTCTGATATAATTTAAATTGAAAGCTACCAATAATGTTTTATGAAATATCCTAGAATCTCGAGGCTTTTAACATCTATCAACTTTTCCAATTTCTAAAATAATTAATCCTATATTAAATTTATTTATATAAAACATTAAAAAACATTATTATCGTACTAGATAAAACTAGAAAACATAATCCTCAAAAAACATCCTTGAACTCTCTAAATATCTATCCCCCTTTGAGATTTTCAAAAAGAAAAACTATGGAAATGAAAATAAAACTAGGCATGATATAATTTTGGAAGCACTGAATAAATATATCATAGGACTGAAATAAAAAATCACTTTTAATTAAATATTCAAAGAATACAAGAAGATTATATTTTAATATCATCTATTAACCATCAGTTACCCTTAAAATTTTGATTGTTTTGTTAAATATTATGAAAATAAAAAACACCATATAGAAGAGATATCATTAATGATTTTGAAGGTCTTCTAAACTCAAGTGATTAGAAATAAATATTTTATATTTAAAGAGAGTTATAAATAAAAAATGATTTAAATATTATACATTCTAATGATATTTATCAATTTTATCTTTTTTCTACACCCAATTATTATACGACTATTCAATATTTTGATTTTTATTTTAATAATTTTTCATAGCTTATATATAAATTTATCCAGTGATAATAACCTTTGCTAAAGACCTATTTAATGGTATATAGAATATTCCAAATCATTAACCCAATATTGAAGGTCAATATACAATGTTTTAACAAAATTCCAAAAAGTTTGGATATTCTGGAAATGAGATAAAACCATTCTTAATGTAAACAACATCAACCATAATATTTTCATGAGAATCCATCACCAAATGATTTGATATAATGTCTTAAAAATAAGAGTTCTTATATTATAAATTTTTTTATAGAATTAACATCATGAAAAAATGTAATCAAACATGAAACATTAAAAAACTATGTAGAAATCAAGTTAATTTCCTTTTTTAACTTTTGATATATAGACCATGATGAGGATTCAGATGAGCTTTCCAAATTATGTTAAATGTCATCTTTATCTTATGTTTAATTTACCATATGATTTTTGAACAAAGGTATAACATGTTAATAGACTTCATCCTTGTATAGTTTAACCTCATTCCAACATATATATTATATCTAATTCACATTAACTTCTCCAAAAAAAATTCCCTTCTTTAGAATCAGTATTAAAATTGACATATTATGATGTTTTTATTTTTTTAATTTCATTAGATATTTAGATTATCTTATGAGAAAATTATTTGAAACTTTTTATAGAATAAAATTTTTTCAGACCACTTTCAAAAATAGTTTGAGATATTTTCTGAAAAACAAGGAGTCTATTATTCAATTACATTCTATTTTCCTCTATGGGTTGAAGTCCCAAGTGAACTAAAATTATTCAAAAAAATGAGATTCAATTAGATTATTTCTAATAGATATAGGTTGTATAATTACATAAGAATCCTCATAAATTAGAGAGAACTAATTCTTCTGATGATTATACATTTTAATTATTTTTTATTATATAAAATATTTTAGTTACAATTTATATAGTTTGAAAATTGATTGTATAGACATCCTTTCATCTACATTTTTATGAAAACATCTAATTTATGTGACCAAAAATATTTATACTAATCATAAATTCATCCATTTTTTATAGAATTATAATTATTCACAATTTCTAGAATTTTTTATTATATTATTAATGTGTCCTAGCTTCCAAAAAATTTATCATATTCTATTTTATAATTATCTTATTTGTATTATTTGAGTATATTAGTTAAAAATATACTCTAACTTTAACAAACATTATTTCTTGACTCGGATAAACAAATCATATAGATGTTATGGATTCATGATTAAAAAAGAGTATGTTGATACTTTCTTTATATCCAATGTCTAAAAACCTTATTTATGAAGGTTCGTGACTATCATATTGTTAAGAAACATTGAGCATGGTAAAATTTTTAATTTAACCATTCCAAAACAAATGACATCTATGTAATCTGAAATAAAAAGAATGGTATTTAACTTCCTAATTCTATATATTAAATCTGTCACATACAGTTCACTAAATTTTAGAGTATCATTATAAAGATTTCTAAGAAATAAGGAGGATTGAAACCATTGATAACTTGTCCTCCCTTTATGATAAAGATGGTTAATTTTATGAAATTTATACTTAATAGAAAATAGGGTTTTCTCATACATAGATTTTCTAAAATATTTAGGTGAATCTAAATTCATATGAGTAATAAAATTTGACTCAACTTCAAGATGTATTCTAATAAAATCACCATTATTCATTATCGATATTAAAGACTCATGGTCCATAACTATTAAATTAATTCTCTATTATCCATTATATTCATAAAATTATTTGTTTCCTAAAACTAATGAATAACGTGTCAATATAACGGTCTATATTCATTATAATAAATATCGACTAACACCCAACCATGAAATATGGACACATACTTTAGAATAGACTCATGGCAACTGAACCAAGAAAAGTAAATCAATATTTTATGAATAATCTCTTTAGTTTAATTTTTTTTAAATATACATGGTTCTCCCTAAAACAAAGGCAAAAAAATATTTCTCCTCTTTCTTCATAAATGGTGACTCACATCAAGAGTAAACCATTGTCATCCACATTGGTATTCTCCTATGTTTCCATAGTAACATTCATATTAGGGAGATTAACACGAATTTAATTTTTGTTTTTAATGCAATATCTGTTAAGGGTCCTACAACTTGGGCCATTGAATACTCCATAACAAGGTGAAAGTGAAATTTGACTAACCGCATATGCATTATTCATACATGGCGTGAGGGTAATATGGTGGTAGAATTTCTTGCTTCTTGTATATCTCTAGAGGCTAGACATATTTTATTTACTAGTTTTGGTTCTTTTCACCATGTCAGTGATAAATTTGTATGGGATGATGCCCTCATGTTACACTACTTCAGGCCCCCGTAATTGTTTTGTTTTCTTTATTATATTTCTTTTAATAAAATAAAATTTATTTTGGTGGTTATAAGGTCATTGGAAATTAGACAAAAAAATAGAGGTAGAGTGTGGTCTAAAATATTTAATTGTGAACCATGAAGGTACATAGTCCATTAAATGGGAGAATCACCAAACCATAGATTTAAACTCATCAAATGTTCTTGAGTAACACCCATAATAAATAAACAATTATAAAATATTATTAAAAATAAGTAAAATTATATCTATTTAGAATGAAAAATGATAAAATCCAAAAAGATAAACATACAATATTATTTTCAAAATAATATATGAATGAAAAGTAAAATAACAAAAATTTAAAAAGAAAATTTTATACGTTAGTGAATTGGAATAAGGTTAAATTTTAAAAACTATCTTCCATGTAAATGGAAAGATATTATTTAATAAATGTTGGTCCCATAATTAGTTCAAAAACAATACATCTATCTTTATTTTAAATTTAATTTTAAATAAACCCTCAATGAAAGTTAGATAATAAATAAAACACCTCCTCATTAAGAGAGTTAACATTTAAAAAAAATTAATGAAAATTATAGAAATATCAAATAATATATAGATAAATTATTCTTTCAGAAAAATAAAAAATCAATAGTTATAATATATATAATTTCCACATCTATTATCCAACAACTTCATTTATATATTATTTATATATAATGAAGCCCGAACCTTTTAGGTATAAATTCATTACTAATAGAACATTAATCACCCAAATCAAGACAACACTCTTATATTCAAGAGTTGAAAATTAATTTGAAATATAATATTGATGATGACTGAGGGATTGAATCATGTTTAAAGACCATATATTCTTTTAGTTATTTCCTCTTCAAAACTTTGAAAATAAATGATTACAACTTTGTATGAATTTTTTAAATTGATTTTTTGATCCTTTGATAGAATTTCGTTCTAGTCTTGAAGTGTTTTTATTTAATTTGAGTTATTAGTTTATTTTTAAAAAATATTAAATTCCCATATTAATGTTATTTTAAATTTTATTAATGATATCTAACATGGATTTATGTTTTATAACATTATTGTTTTTCTTCCATGATGGAAACATATAATGACCCCTACTCTATTAAACAAGAGTTTATGTCAACCATATTAAATTTTATTAAGATACAAGTAATCACATACCAATTGATATAATAGTCTAATAGTATTCATAAACTAGATAAATAATTTAAATTAAAATTACTATTGAAAATAGAAATTACACAATGAATTTTCGTTGAGAACACCATTATTATTCATTTCATATCCTTGTATATCAATCAAAAAACACAACCTTATATCATAGGTAGAATAAAAAATAATAAAGGGTGAGATTAGATACTCAGTAAGTGTAGACTTAAAGATGAATCCATCATGAATAAATAATTTTAATCAATATGGTTATGTAATTTATTAAAACATGTTCCATTTAATCAATTAATTGAGAATAATATTTTAGAAATAAATTGTTATTAAATAAATTCATATAAATTATCACATAAGATTGAAACTCATCCAATGATATTATAAATAATTTAATAATTACATAGAATATAAATAAATTATCTCATAATGGGGAATGAATAATGTGGGACATCTAAAACTATCCAGACCTTTCATAAGAAAGTTTAAATATGTGAGTATAAACCTATATAATTTGACCAACTAATTTTTCTTGTGAGACATGTAAATGAATCAAGGGGAAATATATAATTTGTATCCACACATAATATACTTATTCCAATTAATTCATTATATGAATGTGGTAAAACATAATATTTTATATTTAGAAACTAAATACGAAATTTTAATACATACCGCAATAATATAAATATAATCATAAGCCGTCCAGAAAAATACAGTGATGGTTAATAATATTGTACATACTCATTCAAAATGATCATAAACCATCCATATAAATAATATAGATGATATCAACAAAACATATCCCCGTTGGATCATAATTACAATAATGGGTTGATATCATTAATGAATCTAAATAAAATAAAAATCTCCATAAAAACATTATTCAAGAAAATTAACTTTTCACTTTGAAAATAAAATTTAAAAAATATACCAAATGTTTTGAAAATAATTTATTTGAAAATATAATTTGAAATAAATTAACATAATATATAAATTATTTAGTGATCAGAATGGTGTAAAATTCTTGTTCAGACCCTACACATCAAAACAAATATTTCTTTCACATTTTCAATAAAATCCAATTGATCCTCATTTTGAAAATAAAATAAAAAATAATTTATTTTTAAAAAAAAATTAAAATGTTTCATTTTTTTAATAAATCAACATGAAAAGAATAATTATTTATTTTAATCATTTTTAGAAATAATAGAATTTTACGAAAAATGATTTTCAACTGAAGAGAGAAATAAAGTTTGATTTTATTAAAAAACATTTTCTTTGTCAATTAATATACCAAAGAGTGAAAATATGGTACTATTACATGAAAATGTTCATTAATAACAAAATAAGAAGAAAATATATTGATTTTACAATGGAAATATTAAATAATTCCTGCAAGGGAGACTTAAAGAAAAATATTCCTGAACAATAGTGAGATTCTAAAATAAACCCCTGCCAATTTGTTAACATCTAAATTGTAATACCCATAAAATAAATAATCATAAAATGAGACTTGAAATACCATTAAGATAAAAATATTCATGATATGGAATATAAATAGGGATTTATATTCACCATATAAAGGAAAAAGTGGTGAATATGGCGCATTCTCAACGATGGAAAAGAGAGATGAGAAACTCTTACCACAAGTTTGACTTAATTCATTTGTCAAAAAAAATATTATACAATAAATATTGTTTTATTATACATATAATATTGAAACATAATCATTTATATCATACCATATATGGTTAAATTAAATAATTATATCATGTGTTTATTAAAAATGCTTTGTTAAAATCACTGTTTCGAGTGAAATTTCATTATTTTTCATGTATGTTTCAGTTCGGTAACTTTAGTCCATTTTATTAGATCATGATTACATCATATTAAAAATTTTATCCATGATATAAATATTATATATATTCATTATATATTTATTATAGTAATTAGTAAAAGTTAGAGATAGAAAAAGGATTACATCGTTTATGAAGATGGTAGACCGTACGTATGCATCAATGTTATTTCAAATTATCTTGATAGGTATAATTAAAGTAAAATAAATTATAATTTATATTTAAATAATTAATATTATGTAATATATAGTATTTTTATCAATAAAATACATCTTTATCAATATCCAGGTAAAAATAAAATGAAAGTCATTTCACATCGCTATGTGGAAGCAGTTGTCCACACGTATGCATGAGTGACATTATTATATTTCAATAGATTATATGAAAATAAGTTATATGTGATATTATATTTATAGAAATATTATTATATAATAAATATATAATATATAAATTAACATTAAACTTAATACCTTTCCAGTAAAGTGTAAGAGAAAAATGAATCACATCTCTTTGCGAGGAGGTAGTTTGTCGTACACAGGAGCTACGTTAACGTATCCCCACACTAAATTAAATGTAAGAAGGTATATTTGATATAATAATTAAATAAATATAATAATGAATTTATTATTATATAAATATATTAAATTCCTTATTATATACCTCCTTCAAAGGTGGTGAGAAAAATGAATTACATTAGTTCGAGAGACGGTAGTCCGCCACGATCAATGGTTTTGTTTCCCATTTGATGTATATGAAGATAGATCTAGGTTATCCAATAAATATATTAAAATATAATTATATAAGATATACTATTTTTATTATATTATAATATTTTATAAATTTTTTATTTAGTTGGAAGAGGATATAAATCAAATACAAACGATTAATAATCTTACCTTATCTTTGGAGAGTCTCTTTATGTTTATACATAAAGCCTTATTAAGATGGAATAATAATTAGAATAATTTTTATATTATGTGTTTATAGAATTAATTAAGGTATTTGGGTAGGTATTTTATGAAAAAGGGTTTTGTATGTGTGAATAAGTTAGGAGAGGGGGTTTCCTTTTATAAGTGGGGGAGAAAACATGCATAGATTTTTTGAAAATATTAAGTGATAACCACATTTATATCATTAAAAAAGCCATGAAAATGGTTCATTATTGAACCTCATAGATTATATAGACTAAATATTCCTAAAAAATTGGTGATAATAGTGTTATATTTGATTTTTAATCCTTATATTGTTCATTTAACCCACGGTAAACCAATTTTCTCGTCATCCACAATAATTAATTTTAACGTTTTCCATTATTCATTATGGTCAAATATTATGATGACCTTATTAGATAGTATAATTTATTTTTATTTGAAATATGGATTCAATTTTTCTATATTAAATTCTTATAAGTGGCAGAATACAATTTATAATTAAATCGTAAAAGCGATGAAAGAGCAATTTTCCAAAGATTAAATTCTCATAAGTATAAAATGTTTTAATATCAAAATTACATTTTAAATTCATTATAATTCCCTAAATTATTTAAATTTTAATATTGTATAATAAAATTTATATTAAAACATTTTTATAATATAATTTATCTTTTTAATCAATTCAATCTAAAATTCAGTGTGCAATAAAATTCAGTATTTTTCAATATTCATCAAAAAGTTACTATTTTACAAAAAATTCCCAAAAAATCACCAACAGATAATTGTGAAATTTCTATTTCAAAAATAAACATTATTTTTTCAACCATTATTTTTAAATTTTTATATATTAATTTTTAATTAGATGAGAAAAGCGAGAATAAACTACCTGTTAGAAAAATACAGTTTTCAGAAAACAATTCTTTCTCTTCCAAATGATTATTATTTTCTTTATAATAAATTTATATCCTTTGAAATTATTTTATAAATTTTAAAAAAATATTATTTTCATAATTTAGTTATAATTATTATTCGTAACCGCCTTTTTTCATCTATGTTATAACACACTTATTAAAAAAATAGTATTTTAACAACAAATCATTTTTTGTCAATCTTGTTGTTTTATGCATTAAAATAATTAAAAGCAATTGATTTTTTAAAATAATTATATAATAAATTCTCATGGAGTTACATTCTATTATAATATTTTTGTTGTATTTAATATACAATATCTAATATGATGCACCACTTATAAAATATGAGGGTGTTACATTCTACACCCTTAAACAAATTTCCTCCTCAAAATATAATTTTGATCTCGGTAATTAAGGGTTTGAAATTTGAAAATACCCTTCTTGAAACCATTCTTTGTAAAATGGATCAATAAAACTTCCCCATGATATGTGATGAAGTGAAGTATGATGTTCATCTAGAATAACACTTACTAGGTTTTTAAATTGGGGAACATTAGAGTAAAGTGATGATACGATCATAAAAGAAAAGAGTACTAAAATGTAGAGAGATGTATAGATAATTTTTCACAAGATAGAGAATGATATAGAAAATCTAATGATAATAAATTCATTAGTACGTGGTGGATGAAAAGACCCTCAATTCTATATAAATAACGGTATTTAGAATATATTTTTTTCAATATCCTTTTTCCTAGAGTTGAGGAATTCCTTATATAATTAATCGATATCCTTCTATTTCATATTAATAATTTCATACATTTTTGAGATTTTAATAATTCCCACTTTATTTCTTACTCTATTAAATGAATATCGAAAATAAAATTTCATTTCTGAATCACATATAATAGATCCATATAATAATTAGTCATTCCTCATGTCTCTAGATATTTTCCATAACCAAAATGGTTAGAATAAGTTATACAATAACATAAAAAGTTATAGATAATATATTCCATTAATATTTAACCATAATACTTTCCCAAAATGTGTCTGACCATATTGAAGTCCTAAAATTTATAAGGGAGGCCACTAAATCAAAATTATATCCCATAAAAAATATAATGTGGATATTAATTTCACATTTCAAATATGTGAATACCCTGATCAATAAAAACCATAATTTAAACATGAATCTTATAAAAAAAATCTCATGTTTTTGAATATATCTCATAAATCAATACTTATAGTAAACTCTAACAAAGATTAAAAAAAGTATCAAATCCCAAACCATTGTCATGGTCACCAAAAATTTCCATTAAACTTATCATCATTATATGAACATGAGGCACATATTAAGGGTTATCTTCCATTAATATTTTTTTCGAAGAGGTTCAACTAATGTTTGAGTCACTTTTATTGATCATCTATACAATTTAACATATGCTCTAAAATCATTTATAAAATTTCAATACAGTATAATACTTATAGAGTTCATTATTCTTATAACCAGAAAATTATTGATAAAATATTCTTATAACATTATTATTTAATACAAACACAATAAAATTAATCATTCCACATTTTGTGTGGTAATATCCTCAGGATGATCATCATCCCTTAACTTCTTATGATATATATTCCCTTAGTTCTTGGAGAATTTAATTATGTAATCCCCCATATCCTTACAATTAAATCATTAAAAGTGGAAAATTTGTTTCTTTCCCTTGAAATTATGAGTATGGTAGAATTTATATCCACACATGTATAAAAATCTATTTCCAGTCAAGAAAAAATAGGGGTATTTCTTTCCACAATTCTCACACATGGGGAACCTATTATTTAACTTCTCGCACCTATCCATTTTTTCCACCATTCACTTCTTCCATTTCGTCCCTTCAAAGCCATAATACTTAGATAAATAGTTTTTTTTATATTTATATAACATGATACTATTTCCATGTATGATGATAATATTTTGGATACAAGTTCTCTTTGAATTATTATAGTAATCCCATAAAATAAATTATCATTCCTACTCTTTAGATTGTGTGTATTGATATGATTCCCATTCCTTTTACTATATTAAATTTATAAATAATTAAATACACTAGATTAGATCATATTATTAGTTATCATTTTGTTTAATCCTCAAATAGTGAAAAAACTTAACAAATATCGAAAATTTCATGCATGGATAATCTCATAATCATAAAAATAGTTTCTTTGGGAAACATTCCAAAAAATATATATATATTTCCAAATCAATTATAATGGTTTGTAAAGAAAATTTAAATTATACTAATAATATACCATGGGAGTTTCAAAAAATGTGCAGAGTAAGGATCATTTCATGTACTAGTTTATGCATGCTTTAGTCCTCACACACCTTTTTCAGAGTTAGTACCCCTAGGTACATCTATGCTAGAAATTCATAAACTTATAGTATCCAGACAGTGATGTACTACTAGGAAAACTATATAATCTCTATCGTAAAAAACATTATAATGTTATTCTATAAATATCATCAATTTATATCATAGGTTTATGTGTTATAATATATGTTTTCCTAAATATAGTTCCCAACGTTTCTACTAAACTTCATGTGATACCAACTATAATGAACCCAAATCGAGTAACTCAAAGTCGGTGTCTACTTTATTAAATTAGAATAAGATAGAAGGAATCACATCCTAAAGGACTGAATAGTTTATTTTTATTATTAAAATATAAACATACTATAAATTTACATTACAATTGAAAGCCTAAAATACACCATGTGTCTTTATTGAGAACACCATTATTCCTCAGATCATATCCCGACATATCAATCATGAAACCCTTCCTGTTGTCATAGGGAAAATAAAATGTAATAAAGGGGTGAGATTATATTCTTATTAAGGGTGATAATAAAGTGGAATCAATCATGAATAAATAATCATAATCAATATGTAAATTTATAAAACTAAAACACGTTCCATTTAATCAAAGAAATGAGCATAATATAGCCAAAATAAATGATGATGAAATAAATTCATATAAATAATCACATAAGCATGAATATTATAAATTATTATTATAACTAATTTAATAATAATATTGAAATAAATAACTAATATAATAGTTGGGGTATGCATAATGCGATACATCTAAAACCGTCATGACCATTCACAAGATTGATTAAATATATGGGTAGAAACATGTCTAAATTGGATAACTGATTTTCCACATGAATCATATTTATAAATAAAGGGTACATATATAACCAAGAAACACCCATAACCTACTAATTCCCATGAAATCCTCAAACTAAATAGGTTAATCATAATCAGTATACATATTTTTATTGAAAAACTCTCATAATAAATGTTAATTCATACCCCAATAAAACATAGAAAATCATAAACCATCTATAATAATATGGTGAATCGTAATAAAATTTTACATCGTCAATAAAACATATCATAAACCATTGAAATAAAGAATAATCATGATATTAATACAAAATAAAACTATTTTATAATATTTAATATAAATTTTTGATGTTTCCAATGAATGGAAAAAAAATAAAAATGTCATTAAAAACATTCTCGATGAAAATAAACTTTTCACATTGAAAATCACATATTAAAAAAAGGTCAAATATTTTAATTAAAATAATTTTATAAAAAATAATGTTTAAAAACTTATAAAATTATATTTAAAACATTGTGTGGCCATGACATATGAAAATTACCTTCGTGCGATACAAGTTAAGATAATGATTTCTTCCACATTTTTCTTATAATACAATTAAGCATTGTTTTAAAATCCATAAGATTATTCCATTAAAAAAATTTAAAAAGGGTAAAAATAAATTTTATAAATAACTTTTCGGAAGAAAAAACATTTTTTATTTTTTTAGAAAAAATGGATTCTGATGCTAATGGATTTTCGACCAAAGAGAGAAATAAATTAAAATTTTCTTGAAATAATTATCTCAGTCAATTTAAATACCAAATAGTTGAAATAAGGTATTATTAATTGAAAAAATTAAAAAATAACTATATGGTAAAAAAATATATTGAATTTAATATAAAAATAACAAATAATTCCCCAAAGGGGGACATAAATAAAAAATCATTAATAAAGATGAGATTGTGAAATAAACCCTTACCACTTTGGTAACTTTAAAATCATAATCCCTATAAAAGAAATAATAATCAAAAAAATATAATAACCATAAATTTAAATTTATTCCTGATATAAGATATCAAAGGGGAAATTTATTCACCAGGAAGAAGAATAAGTGGTGAATATGGTGTGTGTCTCACAAAATTAAAAGTGAGACATAAAACCATTACATCAGGTTCAAATTTATTCATATGAGTCTGGACATAGAGTACATTTAATATAGGGTTATTATAAATATATTATAGGACCCGAATAATATATATCATACCATATATTATTAACTTATGGACTATTAACATATTTTTGTTAAAAATTCTTCATTAAATGTACTGTTTTGGGAGGTAATTGCTTTATTTTTCAAGTATGTTTTAGTTTGGTAATTATGATCCTCTTAATTTGATCATGGATACATAATATAAATAATTTATCTGTGATATAAATATATTATTTATTCATTATATATGTATATATATTCATCTATTAAATCTAGAGATAAAAAATCTATTATATCATTCATGAAGACAATGGGTTGTTCGTACGCATGAACAATGTTTTCATTTCTCTCAACGGATGGAAAGAAAGGAAAATTAAATATTAATAAATAATTTTAGAATCTTTATAATTTAATATATATTATTTATATTAATCAAATACATCCTTATTACCACCCATATAAAAATAAATTAAAAAACATTACACATCACTGGGTGGAGGTGGTATTCCACTTATACACACAATCGATGTAATTATTTTCCAATGGATTAGGAGTTAAGAAGTTAGATGTGATATAATATTACCAAATGTACCATTAGATCATAAATATCACATATATTTATTATCTTTAATCTTAATAACTTTCATGTAAAATTTAAGTGAAAAACAAATCACATCACTAATGAGGTAGTAGTCCGTCATACACACAAGAGACGTTATCATATCCCCATGGAATATAAATTAAGAAGGTATATGTGATATAATAATTAAATAATTAAATTAATTATATAATTAAATTAATTATATAATTATCATATTAATTTTTATACAAATCATTATATACATACTTGAAAGGTGGTGGTGGAATACTAATTACATCAATTCACAATGTGGTTGTCCCCTATATGCACTATTAATAGTTTTGTTTCCCTTTTGATGGAAGTGAAGATGGATATGGGTTATTAAATTAACATAATAACATATCATAATATATTATATAAATATTTTTGTTATATTATAATTTTTTAATAATGTTTGAAGGACTTGGAAGAAGAAATAAGACAAATACATACATTCATAAATTTTACCTCTTCTTCGGAGAGCCTATTTAGGTTTATACATAAAGAATGTATATGAGGGATTAATAATAAAAATAAGACCTCCAATAAATTGGGAGGGATGTATTTAATAATTTTCAGTAGGTATTGGGAAAGGAAAATGGGTCTTTTAACTATGAATAAGTGAGGATATGAGGAAGCCTTTTATAAATGGGGTTGATGAAAAACATTGAATTTTTTAAAAGATAAAGTGATAGTCATATTTATATAATTCCACAAGAAACAAATGGTTAATTATAAAAACATAGAAATTATATGGTCTAAATAGTTTAATACAATGGGTTTTGTAAATGTTTTTGGTCATTTTCAGTCTGTATCATCTTAGTTTAACCCCTAGTAATTTGATTTTTAAATTAACCATGGTAATTAATTTTTATTATTTCAATATTCATTAAGGTAAAAATTTACTTTAATCATATTATATAAGAAAAATAATTAAAATTTAAAATATTTTCACCATTTTGAAAAATTTAATTCATATATTTCAATTAATTCTATTTCAAATTATACCAAGAACCTGATGAAAGGGTGATTTTCTAAAAAACAATTCTTGTAATTTTAGAATGTTTTAATATCCAAATTAAATGTGAAATTTATTCCAATTTCATAAATTAGTTAAATTGTAATATAATTTCACAAATTTTACATTCAACCTAATTTAAAATATAATTTATTTTTTTCAATAATTTAAATGAAATGGAAATTTTCGATAAAAATCATTTTTTTTCACTATTAATCAAAAAATTATTATTTTTAAAAAAATCATGAAAATTATCCAAAAAATAATTATAAAATATAGATTTCAAAAATAAAGTCTATTTTGTGAAATTTATTTTCATGAAGTGGTAAAATTAAATTTTAAATTTTTTTTACGTTGCACAAATAAATTTCCTTTTAGGAAAATATAATTTTTCATAAAACATTTTTTCTCATATAAATGATTCCTATTGGATTTATCAGAAATATATAATAATTTAATTTATTCTATACAAGTGTAAAAATTATAATTTTATTAATTTATTTATTACTATTCATACCTTCCATCTTACGTTTTAGGTTATAATGGTTATGTTTAAATAATAACATTTTAATAGAGTATAACATTTCATTAAAACTCGGTGTTGCATGGATTGCAAGCTATCAAAGAGATTGAATTCATTTAAAAATAAATATATCATTATGTCTTAGGGTGTTACATTACCTTCTATTCATGGTGTTGTGTGTTGTACACTCTATCAAATATGATATTCTTATTTTAAAATCTTGTGGTGTTACAACACAAACACACCCCTCTTTTTTGTATATACCTTTGAAACGTTAGTTTTTTGCTAATCCATTTTTGACGTAATATTAAAATTTTCATTTCAGGATTTTTACAAACTACTTCAAAACATAATAACAATACCCTTCTTCTCATAAACCTAAATATTATGCATAGTGTATGTTATAAATGAACATTGATATATATATCATCGATATACTACTCTATTTATTATTTGTTCTAAGAAATTAATTTCACCTCATCATCAGATACAATATTTGATGGGAATGGAATCATGGGTTATAAAGTTAATCCAATGTTACCATTACCTATTAGTTTTCTGATAAGTCACTTTTCATTTAGTTGTTTCATATTTAAGAACATTATAAAAACATATTAATTCTTTTATTATCATCATTGTCAACTAATAAACTATCAAATTACATACACTCAATATATCATTGGTTTCCTTGAAATATTTTCTATACTTTCTTTTATAATATCTCCCTGATTCATTTTCTTTTCGTTTAAATTATATAAAATTAGGTGTAAGGTGTCTTATATTTTTTCACTCAGAAATGATATTATCTGATTAATCCTCCATCCCATGACTATCCGTTCTATCAGTTATACCTTTATTAAAATCTTTGAAATTTCCATGGAAATAGAAACATCCAAGAAACTTCTTAATATGTTTAAAATAATATTTTAGCTGATGTTTTGAACTAGTACCATCTAATTTTATTTCAAAATTTTCCTTAATGTGATAGGGTTAAAATTAAGTTCCCTATAGTTTAAGGTAACAAAATTTTATGTAAAACCAAAATTATTATTCTCCCTCTCTTTTTTAAGAATCTATTTTTAAACAACTTCCATACTTCATAGAGTTAAAAAAATTTCATCCAAACATAGTTTACTATTATTTTAATTATGATCAAATTTTACACATTTGGATTCACAATACTTTGGTAAGACATAAATAATCTTATAACATAATTGATAATATGATATTTCATTATCTCAAAGTGGATAAATTTTTTTACTACATTAATAAAATTTTGATATATTTGGGAAACAATATCACTCGGTAAAAATTAAAAATATCAATAATCAGTACTGAGAAAAGATTTTTTTAGTTTCAATACTTTTTAAGGTTCCAATATATGTCACTAAAAACATTTTCCAAGTACCATTAACATTCTGAAAAGTTGATACTTGGTTATTGATATTTATTTTATTAGATTATAAATGAGTATTCCAAACATATCTTTTAAGTGGAAATTATACTCCTTTATCCCAACTAAATTCATAAATATTTTCCTCATAAATTTTACAATTTTGGATAAGAATAATAAAATTCTAAATATCCATATTTATCGCATATGTATTCATATGATTCCACTATTACTCAATATATAAATCATCTAATATTGGTGGTTTATTGTGATTTAATTTCTACTATCTTATAACATGAATTACTATATGGTCTCATGAAAATATTATCACTAGTACATGTTAGTGTAGGGAAAGTGTTTCAAATTATAATTAAATAAGAGGATAATACAAAATAGGAGTTTTAATCCCACAACCTGGAGGTTAGTAATAATGGGAAAATTTACCTCTATCTAATTCATTTCCACTTATAAATGCTAGTTAGAGTGTGTCAGGTTTGAAATACTTTTATATAGTCATTTCCTAGTATTAAATTATGGTTTCAACCCATACTTCATCTTGAAATTATATTAAGGGGAAAAATTTCCAAGCTTCACAGGATCCGATGTTCGACCCAAATCACCCACTACGCCATCATTCATGGTGCAAAAATAAGAGGTAGTGCTCCATCCTAGATCTACATCATGAAATATTGCATTAACATAGCTTGTTCACACTAATAATGATTTTTTATTTGAAAACAATGAACTTAATGGTTTAATTAATTTTACATTGTATTTAAGTGAAGGTAGGGTGACTGAAGAGAATAGTATGAGTCCTAGAAGGACCGATCTACCTTTTAATTTGAACAATGAGTTTGAAGGTTTGGATATTCTAGGTTCGGATATAGATGATAAGGAGAAAGGGGATTTTGATCCTGATGTGTGGAATTCTGTCGTTCCTACATGGAAAAAGAATATGGCATAATCTAGGATATAGGGGGTTATTAAATAGTGGGACATTGATTATGAATCACACTTATATTTGGAGTTTACCAAGATCCATATGATTGAATGGTAGTTGGGTGAGTCTTTAGGAATGTTAAGTAAGGAAATTTTTCATCAATAAATTTTATAGTCAGTAAGAATAATAAAACTAATCAATGAAAGGACTATTCTAATAATAAAATCCAAGGTCACCAGATCAGTAGGAAAACTAATGAAGACTGTGACAATGGAAAGTCTATATCTAGAGGTTTCCCATCCAACATCACATCCCGGTGAAGAGGTAGCTACTGATAAGGCTGATCTAGAGATTTATCATCCAACATAACCTAATGATGAGGAGGTATCTAGTGATACAGCCCAGGAGATGAAAGTTGACATTTTAGAAGATCCATACCAGCTAGTATAACCAAAGGCATTAGATAGTGTCTAAAAGGTGGTAAAAAAGGAGGATACTAACCAAAAACTTCTCTTATATTAACTGGAAGATATTTTGGATGATTATTAGTGTTTCAAGGGAATATTCTAATAGAATGTAGGATAGATTTATCCTAGATGACCTTAATGGTGATAATTTTGTTTTGGAACAATAGAAATGATTAAAATTGGCAAGTGGAATCAAGATAGGGAATATAAACATGGGGTAATAAATATAGACTAGTGATAGATTGGCATACCAATTTGAGGACCTAATCAAATACGATCCTAATAAAAATGTCACTCAATCACATGGAGATAACATAAGGTGAGTAATTTAATTTGTTTGATGCTTTTTTTGAAATTAGTTTTTAATTTTATATGCAGCATGAATTTCGGTGATACATGGAATATTTTTGGATTCTCACTTCCCATCTAATGTGTTTTCAAAATTAGAAATTTTAAATTAGTAGTTAGGATAATAAAAATAAGTGACTAACCCATAATATTTTTAATTTAAGACATAAAAATAATTTAAATAATACTAAGTGTGGGACCCAAAAGGTGTATGATGCGACACCACAAGAGGGGTGGATTTTTTTCCAAAAATTTTTTAGAATTTTTTTTCCACCTCAAAGTGTATGTTGATTAAGAACTATAATATTAATGTCTTATAAAAAATAATATTAAATTATTATTATAATTAAAGGAAAATATAAAACGTTTGAATGTTAAAACACTCTCAAAGAAATGTAACACGAAAAATTAATCATTAAATAAAATACAATGCAATTTAAATGAATAAAATGTAATATAATGATATATTATTGAGTAAAAACTCAAAAAAAAATAAAGGATAACAATGTTAAAATAAAAACCCAACAAGGAAAACCTTTGTATTTTGACCAATGTGGCATGTGGTTTAAAATCAATGAATACTGATTTAATGGAAAAAATATCCTTGAATGTAGAACCATAAGTTTCTATCAATATATTATCCAAAGGCATACTACATTCTTAGAAATGTAATTCCTTAATAAACTATATCTAGTGATCTCTATCTTCTTAAACCACAAATATAAATCATATGGAATCCTTTATTTTTAATACATAAAATAGTCATTACATGGTAAAACACTTAATAAAACACATTTTCTTTTAATGTTTAGTTTCATGGAATTTTTGTATAAAATACCTGAAAATAAAATAACTCCTATAATAAACATGAGAGTATTATTCATAGGTTCATCCAATGCTACATTTTCTACATCAAATATCCTAGGGACATAAATCAAAATAAAGGGGTTAGAATAAATCCAAGTAATGGATAAAAAAGGAAATGGTACAGGAATTATCATTATAGATAATAAATAAGGAATAACATGAGAGAACAATCATTAGTATATGATATGTAACATGGAAATGTTGTTATAATAGAAAATGATAATTCATATTCATATAACAAATTTTTATCAACAAGGTTCCCAAAATCATAATTACCAAGGTTATTCACCAAGGAATCACAAAACATGACATCTATAGAGATTAATTCTTTACCGAATGCATTGGAGAAGCACTACGGTGCACCCTTAATATTTTTTTAACTTATATGAAAAACATTGATCATAAAAAAAATCATTTCATCAATAACCCTGTGTTAATAAAGAATTGGTTTCAAATAAAATCATTTCATATGTATGTTTAAAAAGACTTTATCATTACATCATTTTTAATCCATGGAATGGAAATATTGGTATAGTACAAGTATATCCCCAAATAAATTAATCGTATTTACATCTAGGTAAATAACCATGGACAAAGAAATGGTTTTTATATTCCCAATATAAAAATTTTACATGTAAAGGAGAGAATTCAATAATTGAATTCAACAATATGATAGTATGAAATATGGTTCAAGGAGTTTGAATAATGGGTTGGGAGAAAGTAATTGTAACACCCGAGACTTTTATGAGAAATATTTTGTTTTTATGTTATATAAATCATCAAAGGGATCATTCACTACACACAACACTAGCTTGGCTTACTTTACACGCAATCGCGACCTTCCTCGATAGCTTGCGTCGTACGCAATACCAAGTTTTACTAAACAACGATATGCTATTAAAATATTATTAAAACAAGCCATTATGAATAGTAATAACCACTTTTTTGAAATTTTATTAATTTAATATTTCAAAATGGACTTCATTTTTGGATTCGGAATATCGAAATTATCCTAGGGTGAAATTTTGATATTTTTCAGAAAAGTTTCAATTTTGGATGAATAGTGAAAACACTAGGTTACTATTTAAAAATCGACTTTTTATTTAAATATTTATTTATTTTAATTAAATTTATCTTATGTATAAATGGATACATAATACCTTTATAAGTTCAAATTAATTTATTGGAGTGATTTTATAATAATGTTAGATATATAAAAATTTTATTGAACTTTTGACCGCCTTTTACCCACCTCCTAGAGAATTTTAAAATTTACATAAAACATAATTTTACCGCTTTTGTGAATGGAATTTCAAAAATCCGAGAGACACGGTTGATTTCAGTAAGTAAAATGTGGTTCAATGAGATGAAAATAATTTTTGGTGAATAGTAACTTTATACTTTTATTTACCACGGTTAAAAGTAAAATAGGGTAATTAATGGTAAAAATGATATTATTATTACCCAAACACATGTCCTAATTTTATTGGATATGTTTAATTCGACCAAAAAAACCTTTGGAATCAAATATGACCATTTAGTCCCACTTGGATTAGATTAGGACATTTATTATTAATTTATTTACAGAAGGGTTAAAATAGTTAAAATCAAAGTTTAATAAGAAAACCATTTTTAATATATGGTTATACATATGATAAATTATACTATAAATATTCATTATAAATATAAAAAGATTTCCTAAATAATGGTAATTTATTTTTAATTGTTAGACTTTAAATAATTTAATTTATTTATGACACAATGATGATGCAGTAATTATATTATTAATGAAATATTGAGATAATTGATGTTATAAATACCCAAATAAATATAATTTGAAACTTTTTATGAATTCCAATAATTTTCTAGGATAATATGACATTTTATTATTTATTTAAGTAACTTTATTCTAACTAAGGTTTCTGTTATTATTTTCACAAAAATCAATTACAAAATAGTGTCAAAATTGACATAAAATTGTTTTTAAAACAAACATTATATTATTAATTGTTATTTTATTCCTAGAAATCTAAGGTTCGGAAAAATGACATAGATAAGGTTATATATTTTAATAATAAACATCTTGGTGTTCTTTTGGCTTGTTATGGTATGTTTATTAACCTTATAGTGTAAGAAAAAAGAAGACACGGTAAAAGTTAAATTATCTAACTAAAAGTTAAATCTAAATGATATGGTTCAAATAGTAACCTAAACTTGTCCAAATTATATTGGATGAGAGGCTTTACACCCATACCCACCTTAGCTTTGAAATAAATCAATTTTTAGCTATTAAAAACCGAATATGACTTTATAATAAAATAATATTTTTAGTTTTTCCAAAGGTGCCCCTCTCCTCCCTTATAAAAGGGCACCTCCTCCGTCTCTTCCTCACACCACGTTGAGCCTTCAAGCATGGCCAACCCCTTATGAATTATCTTCTCCAGTTCCCTAGAAACATCCTAGTGGTCCTGGTATTCTTCAAAGACCAGTTTCAGTGCCCTAAAAGGAGGTCTCAAAGAGGCGCTTCAAAGAAGAGGTAATGTCTGTTACCGATTCTTTTAACTTTATTTCTTCTTCCACTTATTCTTCATTAGTTTTTTCATTATGAAGTAATAACATCAGTATCACTAATATACTTATATGTTATTATAAGTATCAAACAACCCTATTTTACCATCTATCCATCCTACGGAAAATGAAATCACCGCGTGTTCGAACATACAGAATACCGTCTCCACGTCGTGGTGTAATCTATTTTCCACCACCACCTTACTTATATGGGTATAATGGAGTAAATAAATAACTATATATGATTATTTTAAAGTGGTATTGATTCTGAAATAGTATACATACACTCCAATACAATTACACGATCATGGAAACGATATCGTTGCTCGTGCGTACGTACGGAATACCGTCTCCACGATGTGATGCGGCTCATTCAATATGATCTTCATTGCATAATGATTATATAAATGAATTGAATGAATTAATATGATATATATTGTACTAATACCATTCTGGAAATGAGGTATCTATAACCTAAAAATAATAATAAAAATTTATTCGACAAAACACACATAAGAACAAAAAGAAATAAACACCCGAATAACAAGTAACAATGAAATATTACTAATAAGAAGCTAGTAATATGACCATATATGATATCATAAAAATAAGTATGATTCTGGAATAAGTCAATAACATTATTTAAATCATTATACATGAGGTTCAGACACTTACTAATCAAATCATACCTAAGTTAAGGGAAAATATCACAATCTCATTTTTATCCGAGATTGTTTATATTTCTGAATTTATTGGGGAATATTTATCATCCACATCCATGTTTCCTAAATATGTAATATTATTTTAATCCACCTACAATTTTTTAAATCCAATTTTACACTTCGGTGAATTTTCTATAAAAATATATGAAAGGAATCTTTTTTCATTTTTTCGTACGAGGTACTTTTTGACTTTTCCGACCAAAGTACGGGAAGAATGTTTTGTTAACTTATATGGAATGAATGCATTTCATAGAACATTATTTTCATGAATCATAATTTACAAGTTTTCAAGTTTATTTTTAATCAACTTCTTTTAGTTCAAATTTATATAACATAATAAGAAAAGAAAATGTTTTTTGACGTAAAAAAAGGATATTTTCCTCAAGAATGGAGTTCAAGTGTTTTATCAAAATTATTTTCCATATAAGATAATATAGGGTTATTTTTATATCCCTATTTTTACATTGATTTGATTATGATATGATGGAAATTTTTATGATGTCCTTTTATCTTTTATGGATTATGTTATGATGACGTGATGTTTAAGAATCCCATTTTTATTACATGGGATATGCAATGATGTATGATTTTTTATTTTTTGGCACACATAATAATGGTTTCATTATAAGATTTGTGGGACCTATATCTCCCTCCAATGATTTTGGTAAAGATTTATATCACATTAGATAGACATGGCTAGAACAGCAGGTTAAACTGGTTCAGTGAAACTGGACTGAAACGAGGAGTGAACTCGGTTCAGAAATGGACTTTGTCTGCTAAGATAGTCTTGTAAATGAGTCTTGACTAATAAGAAATGATTCTCTATGATTATTTGTGTATTCCTCAAAGACTCATGTTTTATGTTATGATTATTTGGATTACATTTCACTTCTATGATTTATCCCATGTTATGATCTCTCTTACAGGATATGATGTTCAAAATGTTATGTTCTTATGGATATGATATGTTTGATATTTCTTTTGTTTACCCTTATTGATCATTTTATCTCACCCTTTTGTATGTTTTATTTACACCAGGTCCGGAAGAAGGATATTAAGTAGGATATGCTAATAAGTATGCTTTAATTTTGAATTAATAACCATGTATGTAAAGTATGGGTCGTTATAGTTGGTATCAGAGGAATGGTATAGTCAAAAATTGGAAAATAGGATGTGAAAGGCTTAGTAATAACCCTAAGGATAAGTATAAGCATAGATCATAGTCTTAGTGTTTTAGAAATGGACACGAACTACCTCTGATAAAACCTTAAGTGTGAAATTTTATTCTTGATTTTGTGGTTTTCCTATTATAATTAGTGTTGTTCACACTATTCTTCTTGGTTTTAGTCAATGGATGGAACTCAAAGGAACTGTGTTAATGTGGAATGCGATAGGAAATGCAATGATTGTCCCCCTGAGCAACCAAACATTATGGGAGCTGGAATGAAAAATATTGTAGCCATGCTCACACAAATTTCTCAAGCTATGAATCATGCAGGAATTCCTAATGAGAAAAGGAAGGAGCAAAATTCTGTTGAATCCTTCATGAGGCAGCGTCCACCTTCATTCAGTGGGTCTACTGATCCATTAGTGGCATAACAATGGATCAGTACAACAGAAAAGATACTTTAGGTTCTTCAATGTTCTGAACATGATAAAGTCATCTTAGCAGTATATCATTTGGAAGGTGATGCTGATCAATGGTGGAATCTTATTAAGAATATGAGGGAAAGGGATGAAATTGAGTCCATGGAATGGGACGAGTTGAAGAACTTATTTTTCAATAAGTACTTCCCTCGTATTCTTCGAACAGAGATGGAAAAGGAGTTTCTTGAACTGAAGCAAAAAGATGATGAATCTGTTGGTACCTATGAAGCAAATTTTACAAGACTTGCAAGGTACGCTTCTGGCATTATTATCCAATCTGAGAGTAAGATCGATCAATTATTTAGTTGATTAAAACCAATTCTTCGAAGGGAATTAGCCATAAGGGACTTCAATAGCTAAGAGGAAATTGTTCGATGTGCTATCAATGTTGAGATAGAGATTGGAGTAACCCATCAGTCATATGGGTTTGATAAGAAGAGAAAAATGGAATTAAAAGGAAAATCTAAAGAGCACACTGAAAAGAAGATGATTTTTCCCTTATGTTCAAGGTGTGGAAGGAAACATGGAGGGAGTTGTCTTAAGGGGACAAGTAAATGTTTCAAATGTGGGAAGGAAGGTCATCGTGCATTTGAATGTCGCAATGATTGGAAGAAGATGTATAGTGATGAAAACAAAGAAAAGGCTACACAGAGTGTACCTCCTACACTTCAATGTTTCAAGTTCAAGTAGATGGGGAATTATGTCAATGAATTCCCAAATCCAAGGTTTGTTGATGATAATCTATGTCAACAAACTCTTAATGATAATGACAAAGGAAAGTAACTTTCAATTACTATCTGCGATGTGGAGTACGACAACGAAGTGTTGAGAGGTACACTTACCATCCACTCTAAAGTAGAAAATGTTTTATTTGATTATGGATCCACCCACTCTTTTATTTCTAAAGAATTTTCTAAGGGTATCGTCGTATTAGCCCAACAATTAGATGTTGAGTTAGCTGTGACATCCCCTAATGGAACAACAGTCGCATCAAAAGTTTAAAATTCTTCTCCGACTGAAGTTTGTGGGAAAGTGATTCCTGTGAATCTTGTGATCCTTCCTATAGTGGAATTTGATGCGATTCATGGCATGGATTGGCTTACTCTATATATAGCTCATATCAATTTCCAATGAAGGGAAGTCACATTTCATATTCCAGATCATTCTATGATCGTCTATCGATGCAAGGATGAACATAACCATCCAGTGGAAGTTTCTTCCATCTTATGGGTCTTGATTCCCTTAAATGAGGGTTATTAATCTCAAATGGTTGGAGAGAAACTCAAGATTAAGATTATGCCCATTATACGGGAGTTTTATGATGTCTTTCTGGAGGAATTGTTGGGTCTACACCAAATCGTGAAGTATAGTTTTCAACAGAACTCTTACCGGGTTCTTTGCCTATTTCAAAGACACCTTATAGAATGGCCCCAATTGAGTTGCATGAATTAAAGAAGCAACTCCAAGAGAATCTTGATAAGGGAATCATACACCCTAGTGTGTCACCTTGGGGAGCACCTATTCTGTTTGTTAAGAAGAAAGATGGATCAATGAGACTCTGCATTGATTATCGAGAACATAACAAGATCACTATCGAGAAAAAATATCCCCTCCCGCGCATTGATGACTTATTTGACCAACTACGCAGAGCTCAATAATTTTCCAAGATTGATATTTGTTCTGGGTATCATCAATTAAGGGTCAAAAGGGTGGATATACCAAAGACTACTTTGTGTACAAGGTATGGACACTATGAATTTATTGTGATGCCATTTGGTCTTACTAATGCCCCTTCTATCTTCATGGATCTGATGAATAGAGTCTTTAGAGACTATTTTGATCAGTTTGTGGTAGTCTTTATAGATGATATTCTTGTCTATTCAAAGAACAAGGAAGAACATGATGATCAATTGAGAATTATATTGATGAACCTGAGAAAGGATAAGCTTTATGCCAAATTTACCAAGTGTGAATTTTGGCTTCAAAAAGTTTCATTTTTGGGTCACATAATCTCAAAAGAGGGGATATCTGTGGATCCAACAAAAAAAGAGGTTATCTAAAGATGGTAGAGACCAACAAAAGTAATCGAGATCTAATGTTTTCTTGGTTTTTCTGGTTATTATCGACGTTTTGTGAATGATTTTTCATGATTATCTAATCCAATCACTAGCTTGACTCGAAAAGGAGTTAAGTTCGTGTGGATGGAGGAATGTGAAGAGAATTTCAAGGAGTTGAAAATAAGGTTATCCAGTGCACATGTGCTCACACTTCTATGTAGTGGAGAAAGGTTTTGTGATCTATAGTGATGCATCCAAGAAGGGATTGGGGTGTGTTCTCATGAAAAATGATATGGTGATAGCTTATGCCTCAAGAATGTTGAAAATCTGTGAGCAAAATTACCCAACTCAGGATTTAGAGTTAGCTGTGGTAGTCTTTGCATTAAAGATATGGAGGCATTATCTTTATGGAGAATGGTGTGATATTTATACTGATCATAAAAGTATAAATTATATTTTCACACAAAAGGATTTTAATATGCACCAAATAAGATCGTTGGAGCTGATTAAGGATTACGACAGCTCAATTCATTACCACCCTGGGAAAGCAAACAAGGTAGAAGATGAATTAAGTTGAAAAGACCATTCTAGCTTATCCCTGATGAGGATCAGAAAAGATCCAATATTTATGGATTTACAAAGGATAGATCTTAGAAATATAATGAAAGGGGAAAATCGTATCTTTATCAAATGAATGCTCAACCATCTATACATGTGAAGATTAAAGAGGCACAGAAAGAAGATGTAGAGTTAAAAAAGAAGGTGAGAAATGTTCACGAATTCAACCTTGATTGTGATAGAATAATAAGGTTCAGAAATCGGGTTTGTGTTCCTCCCATCCCCGAATTAAAGAAGGAGCTACTGGATGAGGCTCATAGTTATTCATTCTCTATTCATCTTAGAAGCACGAAAAAGTATAGGGACCTGAATGAGTACTTCTGGTGGGATGTAATGAAAAGAGATATTACTGAATATGCCTCTCGATGCGTGGTTTGTCAGCAAGTTAAAGCTGAGAGACAGAAGTCTAAGGGGATGTTACAACCATTACCCATACCTAAATGGAAATGGGAAAACATCACTTTGGACTTTGTCACGGGACTTCCTAAAACATCCAAAGGAAATAATGCTATCTGGGTCATAGTTGATCATCATACAAAGTCAGCACACTTCATTGCTATTAGGGAAGATTTATCTCTAGATCAGCTTAGAGGATATATTTAAAAGAAGTGGTAAGATTTCATGGAGTACCAATTTCCTTTATATATTATTGGGATCCAAGGTTTACCTCAAAGTTTTGGCGAAGTCTTCAGCATACTCTGGATACAGAGTTGAGTTTCAGTACTGCTTATCATCCTCAGACAGATGGTCAGTCAGAGAGGAAAATTCAAACTCTAGAAGATATGTTGAGAGCTTGATATATGGATTTCAAAGGTGGTTGGGATCAACACCTACCTTTGGTGGAATTTTCTTATAATATTAGCTTTCACTCCAGTATTCAGATGGCTCCTTATGAAGCTCTCTATGGAAAGAAATGCAGGACTCCAACTTGCTGGGATGAAGTTGGGGAAAGAAAGCTAATAAGACCTGATCTTGTTGACGAGATGGCAGAAAAGGTCAGATCTATTCAACAACACATAAGAGTAGCTGAGAGTCGAAAAAAAAGTTATGCTGACAACCGAAGAAAAGACCTAGATTTTTAAGTGGGTGATAAATTGTTCTTACGAATATCTCCTTGGAAGAGAGTAATGAGATTTGGGAAGAAGGGAAAGTTGAGCCCTAGATATATCGGTCCTTTCAAAATACTGGATCGTGTTCGGAAGGTATCTTACCGATTGGCGCATCCACCGAATCTCTCTCAAGTTCACGATGTGTTCCATGTATCTCTCCTGAGAAAGTACATGCCTGATCTTTCACATGTACTCAGATCAGATGTTGTACCGCTGGAGCAAGATCTTTCTTATGAAGAACAACCGATAAGGATTCTGGATCGTAGGGAAAAAGTCCTACGGAACAAGACCACTTGCTTGGTGAAAGTTTTATGGAGGAACCACCAATTAGAAAAAGCTACATGGGATTTTGAGGATATTATGAGGGATAGGTATCCTCATCTGTTTGTTACAAAGTGACGAATTTCTAGGGAGAAATTCATTTTAAGGGGTGTAGAATGTAACACCCGATACTTCTATGAGAAATATCTTGTTTTTATGTTATATAAATCATCAAAGGGATCATTCAATACACACAACACTATCTTGGTTTTCTTTACATGCAATCGCGACCTTCCTCGATAGCTTGTATCGTACGCAATACTGAGTTTCACTAAACAACGATATGCTATTAAAATATTATTAAAACTAGCTGTTATGAATAGTAATAACCTCTTTTTGAAATTTTGTAAATTTCATATTTCAAAATTGACTTCATTTTTGGATTCTGAATATCAAAATTATCCTAGGGAGAAATTTTGGTATTTTTCTAAAAACATTCAATTTTGGATGAATAGTGAAAACACTGGGTTACTATTTAAAACCCGTCTTTTTATTTAAATAATTATTTATTTTATTTAAATTTATCTTAGGTAAAAATTGATACATAATAACTTTATAAGTTCAAATTAATTCATTGGAGTCATTTTATAATAATTTTAGATATATAAAAATTTTATTGAACTTTTGACCGTCTTTTACCCACCTCCTAGGAGAATATGCAAATTTACATAAAACTCAATTTTAACACTTTTGTGAATGTTATTTCAAAAATACAAGAGCCACGGTTGATGTCAGTTTGTAAAATTTGGTTCAATGAGATGAAAATAATTTTTGGTGAATAGTAACTTTTTACATTTATTTACCACGGTTAAAAGTAAATAGGGTAATTAAGGGTAAAAATGATATTATTATTACCCTAACACATGTCCTAATTCTATTGGATAAGTTTAATTCGACCAAAAAAACCTTGGGAATAAAATTTGACCATTTAGGCCCATGTGTATTCGATTAGAACATTTATTATTAATTTATTTAAAGAAGGTTTAAAATAGTTCAAGTCAATGTTTAATAAGTAAATCATTTTTAATATATGGTTATAAATAAGATAAATTAGACTATAAAAATTAATTAGAAAAATAAAAATATTTCCTACATAATGGTATTTTATTATTAATTTTTAGACTTTAAATAATTTAATTTATTTATGACACAATGATGATGCCGTAATTATATTATTAATGAAATATTGACATAATTGATGTTTTAAATACCCAAATAAATGTAATTTGAAACTTTTTATGAATTCCAATAATTTTCTAGGTTAATATGACATGTTATTATTGATTTAAGAAACTTTATTTCGAACTAACGTTTATGTTATGATTTTCACAAAAATCAATTACCAAATAGTGTCAAAATTGACATAAAATAGTTTTTAAAACCAATATTATATTAATAATTTTTATTTTATTAGTAAAAATATATGGTTCGGTCAAATGACTTATATAAGGTTATATATATTAATAATAAACAACTTGGGGTTCGTTTGGCTTGTTATGGTACGTTTATTAACCTTATAGTGTAAGAAAACAAGAAGACCCGGTAAAAGTTAAATTATCTAACTTAAAGTTAAATCTAAATGATAAGTTTAAAATAGTAACCTAAACTTGTCCAAATTCTATTTTATGAGATTATTTCGACCCTTCCCCACCTTAGCTTCGAAATAAATCAATTTTGATCTATTAAAAACCGAATATGACTTTATAATAAAATAATATTTTTAGTTTTTCCAAAGGTGCCCCTCTCCTCTCTTATAGAAGGGCACCTCCTCCCTCTCTTCCTCACACCACTTTGAGCCTTAAAGCTCAGCTAACACCTGAAAAATTCTCTTCTCCACTTCCCTAGAAACATCCTAGAGGTCCTGGTATTCTTCAAAGACCAATTTCAGTGCCCTAAAATAAGGTCTCAAAAAGGCGCTTCAAAGAATAGGTAATGTCCGTTACCGATTCTTTCAACATTATTTCTTCTTCAACTTATTCTTATTTAGTTGTTTCATTATGAAGTAATAACATCAGTATCACTCATATAATGATATATTATTATATGTATTAAACAACCCTATTTCACTATCTATCCATCCTACATAAAATGAAATCACCGCGCATGCGTACGTACGGAATATCGTCTCCACGTTGTGGTGTAATCTATTTTCCACCACCACCATTCTTGGATGGGTATAATGGTGAAAATAAATTACTATATATTATTATTTTAAAGTGTTATTGATTCTGAAATAGTATACATACACTCCAATACAATTACACGATCATGGGAATGATATCATCGCTCGTGCGTACGCACGGAATATCGTCTCCACGATGTGATGTGACTCGTTCTACATGATCTCCATTGCATAATGATTATATAAATGAATTTAATGAATTAATATGATATATATTACACTAATACCATTATTTAAATTAGGTATCTATAACTTAAAAAGAATAATATGAATTTATTCGACAAAACACGCATAAGAACAGAAACCAATAAACACCCGAATAACAAGTAACAATGAAATATTACTAATAAGAAGCTAAGAATATGACCATATATGATATCATAAAAATAATTATGATTCTGGAATAAGTAAATAACCTTATTTGAATCATTATACAGGAGGTTTGGACACTTACGAAGAAAATCAGACCTAAGGTAAGGGAAAATCTCACAATCTCGTTTTTCTCCGAGATTGTTTATATTTCAGAATTTACTGGGGAATATTTATCATCCAAATACATGTTTACTCAATATGTAATATTATTTTCATCCACCTACAATTTTTTAAATCCAATTTTACCCTTCAGTGAGTTTTTAGTGAAAGATATGAAAGGAATATTTTGTCATTTTTCCGTACGTGGTACTTTTTGACTTTTCCGACCAAAGTACGGGAAGAATGTTTTTTTAACTTATATGGAATGAATGGATTTTTTTGAAAATTATTTCCATGAATCTTACATTACAAGTTCTCAAGTATATGATTAATTAACTTCTTTTAGTTCAAAATTATATGAAATGTTAAGAAAGGAAAATGTTTTTTGAATTAAAAACAGGATATTTTCCTCAAGAATGGTGTTCAAGTGTTTTATCAAAATTATTTTCCATCTAAGATAATATAGGGTTCTGTTTTTATCCCTATTTATACATTGATTTGATTATGTTATGATGGAATTATTTTTATTATGTGCTTTAATCTTTTATGGATTATGTTATGATGACGTGATGTTTAAGAATCCCATTTTTATTACATGGGTTATGGAATGATCTATGATTTTTGATTTTTTGGCACACATAAGAATGGTATCATTATGAGATGGGTGGGAAATATATCTCCCTCCAATGTATTTGGTAAATATTTATATCTCATGAGATAGACATGGATGGAATGGTATGTTAAACCGGTTCAGTGAAACAGGACGAAAACAAGGAGTCAAATCAGTTCAGAAATGGACTTTGTCCACTATGATAGTCTCAGCAATGAGTCTTGAATAATAATAAATGATTCTATATGATTATGTGTGTATTCCACAAAGAATCATGTTTTATGTTATGATTATTGGGATTACATTTCACTTCTATGATTTATCCAATGTTATGATCTCTTTTCCAGGATAAGATTTTCAAAATGTTATGTTCTTATGGATATGATATGTTTGATATTTCTTTTGTTTACCCTTACTGAGCATTTGAGCTCACCCTTTTGTATGTTTTATTTTCCCTAGGCCAGGAAGAAGGATATTAAGTAGGATATGCCAAAAAGGATCTCTATATATGATGAAATAAATGGGTGACAACGTAGATGATTTATAAACGAGTTTTTTATGTTTCCCAGTTTCTAAAGAAACTATACCTATACGGTCCATTCATGGTTTTGTTATATGTTTTAATAATTATTCTTTAATTTTGAAGTAATAACCATGTATGTAAAGTATGGGTCATTATAGTAACCCATTGATAAAACACTATTTCAATATTAAAATGATAAAATTGTATTGAATGAAATCAATTCCACATCTAGAAGGATTAAAAAATAGGTACTTCAATGGTAAATAATAATAGGGTAATTCTATTACATTAAATCCCTCATTATTTATTTACTTTTACACATCCTAAATACTAGAAATAAGTTTATTAAAATCTGTAACAAAATGTGAATTATGTTTTATTTTTATTACTATTTATCTATTATAATCTATTGGACCCAGTGTATCATTTATATTAAATAACATGCCAAGATGTGTTTGGTAAGCTAATGATGTTACGTGGTGATGGATGGAGTGTTTTTATGGATTTATATAACTGGATGTCAATATTGATATATTCTCTGTGTTTCTAACTCCTATGTTTTTTGGTACTGAAATTACATTTTAAAGTTATGTGTCCCAGGATCACAAATTTTTTACAATAGTATTTTGAATATTTAATAATCCCATGAAATTTGAATTTCATATTTTATTGTGTGAAAAATAATTGAGAAAAGTGAAGGCCATGAAATATGAATTCAATTTTTAGGATTATGAGAAAAGGATCCCATGAAAAAATATAATTTCGTTTTTTTTGAAATATTTGTAATGAAAAGAATAGATTTATTGGTGTTATATTTTGATATGTATTTGAATTTCTTTGATACATAGAAATTTTCTATGTATAAATTGGAAATTAAATTAAAAAACGTGGCAACCCCTTGTAAGCCCTGGAAACCCTCAAGTGAGAGAACATCTGAGACCCATGGACTTAACTATTCCAAAGGGATATTGGCTCTAGCTATCCTTTCGGCATCATGGGTGGGTGTAGGTGTGTCTCCTGGATAGAGGCGATGTCACCGTGCATGGCTACAAGATGGCAGAAGAATCATAATGGGGTAGTACCAAGAGGGGTGAAGATATTTATAAGAAAATATTAGCATGCTTGGATTGATATGCAACACCCTATCCGATGAGAGTTTCTATGTGGGATGGTTGCACACAAGTTACTAGTACTATTTCATTTAAATTATGTATATAATGGGGGTTTCCAATTTCATTGATATAATTCATCCAATCAATTTGGATGATCATCTTCTTCCTTGGATATCCTCTATGATCACCAATACACCGAAGATAATGTCAATATTTACATGTTCATGAATTCGTCCCTCGAAAATCATGTCGATTGATTGAGTATCATTGGATCAAACTGATATCATGCATGCATTTACATTCTCCAAGCATGAAATTGACTTGAATAATAAAATCACCCCATTTGAACTTATAGTGATAGATTTAGGAGTCTATTCAAGCATGAAGAGTTATATAGATTCTAGATAACATGATAGGAGATCACCACGAAGGATCAATGACAACTCCTAGTAGATAAATTCCATATATTTTTATGTATATCAGAAATCTCCTCGAAAGACTCGAGTCTGAAAAAAATATCATGATACGACATATAACCTAGGTTCACGATACGACATGAAAAACTAGATCTTATTAGTTTTAATTAGGTTTTGATCATAAACTATAAAAGTTGAAGAACCATCAACCAAGGGTATTGATGTGACTTTGAGAAGGCTCTAATTTTTTTAGATAAAAAATCACATCACAAAACAAATTTTGTTTCACGTACCAAATGACCTCCCTAATATTTTATAATACAACAGAGAAGATTATATTTTAAATCCCTCAGTAAGTGAAAATCATTAATGAAGTATCGTTTTGAATAACTTGTTCTGTAGTTCATTAAGGGAAAATACAATAACGGGTCTCCCAATGATTTTTTGATGGTCTAAGTCCTATGAATCCTTCCTGGTTCACATGACATCATTGAGACATCCTCAAGATGGTGTATACATACACTATGAATCTCGGATAAGAAAGTGAAATGTTCATGAAAACATGTGTACCTAGTTTTCTTGGAAGATGGTATTTCATGGTTATACCATGAGATCATATACATACAAATATTTTCACCAAGAAATAAATGGAAACAATGCATGTTTATGCATACATGAAGAGTAAATTGAGAAAAAAATGAAGGGATACAAAAAAGAGGATAGTTTAGTCTGTGCATGCATAGTGTAAAAGAATAAACACTAAGGACATCATATATGAACCCCTTAAAAAAGGAAATTTCACGAAACATGGATTCACATTCAAGTGATAACATGCATGTATGAGAGGTGAGGTTTGTGACTATTAAACATAGAAATTGTATGTAGTGCATAAATTTCCACATGAAAACATGAAATCCTTTGAGATTAACTAAAAAGTTTTTATTGAAAAAACAAAAAAAAACAACATTCCATATATTTTCTACTTTAGATACTTAAAATTAGATGTTAGGATTCCATGAAATCCATTCATAAAGTATATCTGAATTGAGCTGACAATTTGAGAATAATAAATTGCGATTTTTTAAGATCAATCATGCATAAGACGTTGAAGATTTGTTTTCACATATTACACAAATTATATTGTGTTTGGGAATTCAATAAGAATGAATAATTTTCACGATAATTATTTTAGTGAGTCAAATAGTCATTACAGGTGATAAGAATCATTGATCAAGGCCAATAGACCAAACTAGTGGTTGTTAAAGGTTAATTAATAGGTAAATGAGGAAGTTAGATCCTAAAATATTTTTTATTAATATTAGAGAATTATCTTATAGTGGAACAAGCCTTGAATAGAGGTGAAGACTTTTATTTGGTGCAGAGATCAGGTAATGTATTCTGGTATGGTCCACGAGTAAATAGAGTATCCTAGTTAGAGTCAAAACCAGATTTATTTTTGTTGTATCCAAAAGTAAATGGAGTATCTTAGTTGGATATGGATCAATTTTATTCACTTGTGGAGATAGTGATGTTATAATGTAGATTATGTGTTGGGGGAATAACTAACAGTTAAAAGAGCAGGACTTTATTATGAACCTTAGAAATATTGTGTGATTCTCTTTCTATTGATTAATACTACACACAAGGTAAGCATAAGAGATAATAATGATTGGATAAAGAACCATAACATGTTCATGCTTTCTAATTTAAAAAAATTATTTCATATAAATAAATCCATAATTCACCCCTCTCCTCTTAGTGGTCAATTAATCCTAGGGCACTACATGTTGTATCAGAGTAGGTTCCCTCTAAAGATCCAAGCGGGTCTCTATGAAGTGATTATTGCTGGAAATGAGTGAGAATCCTCAGATGTATATTTATACCAATACTAATAATAATAGGAAGAATATTTGGGAATGGATGATAAAGAATAATATTAGTATAAATGAAGAGAATCCTCAAATAGAAGGTAATTTGAAAGGTACAACATGAAATAATTATATCAATTCTGATTATTCTAATGAAGCCTATTCAAGATGTGATTATGATGTATCAAATTTTAATAATCATTTTCAATTAAAATTTTATTTAAATTACCACCAAATATATTTTTAATTTTACTATTGGGTATTTGAATCCAATTTTTAATGAAAAATTACATTTATAATATGAATCTGGTGACATGGAAGACTTATTAGCTAAAAAGGTTGTCAAATGAAACACTCTCCCAAAAGTTGTGAATGAAAAGGAAGAAAAAATTTCTATTTGTAATAAAATAATTTCTAAATATCTGGATGAATTAAAAGGAATTTTTTGTAATAAATAATTCTTAGAGATTAACTTATTAGATAAATTCAATAAATTATGAAAATTTCACAAAAATGTATATGGTTTCCAAAGATTCTCAACTAGAGGAAAAAAGTTAACAGGGTAACGAATCTTGAAATTTATTTTCAAGAATAAAAAATAATCATGTAGAAAAAATGAATAATATAATTGAAAATATGGAAGGTTAGATGATATTAGATGAGGACAATAATAACACTCTCTACCAGATGTGCTTAGAGTTATAAGTGAGATGAAAGAATAAAAAATCACCACAATCTAGAACATCAAATATTAATGTGAAAGGAGTTGTTGTTATATATGTGTTCTGAAAGGATCATCACTCAAAAAAAATATAATGACATCATTCTCTTATCAAAATGATACATACTCTAAGAAGAAGTTATCCCATACTCAAAAACAATCCTCCGTACTAATAATTTTTCAATTATTGATACAGGTTCAAAAATTAATTCCATGAATGTATGGATGGTATATTTTTTTGATGATCCCACCAAATCAACGGATTATGAGATGAAATGTGTGACGATAAGTTCCCGAAAAAGTGTCTCAAATATTGATGGTTTAACTCAAAATTATTAAGGTTCACAATCAGTGAAATTGAAACTAACTACACCTCAAATTAAAAGTAGAAGAATGTTAGGATATTTTTGGTTTTGTTGAAAGGTAGGGAACAAGGAATCAGAATGTTGGAATAACTTTTCAACTTATGGAGATAATAGAAGGTCTTTATTTAGTGGGATAAAAACTAAATAAATTATAAGACCTTCACTAGAGAATTGAAATGTAAAAAATAACAAAGGTGGAAATTCATCAATGGGATGTGAAGAAAAAAATAATATTGTTAAACGAACAGTCACCAATAATAATAATTAGATATAATCTCATATATCAAAGGGAGAATGAAATGTATAGCCATATGGGAACTTCAAACAAGTTTTCTACATCCCCAAATACATTCTTGCAATTTTTATATGATTTGGAGAAAAATAAATAAATTTAAAATAAGTATAAGAAAGAGTTAGTGATAAAGTGAAAAATAAATATTCAATATGAATAAGATGATTTTAATGAGAGTTTTTCAACAAAATACATCTCATTTATTGAATAATTTATATGTTAAAGAATAAATAAATATGGACACAATGTAAAAATATATTTAACGACATTTATAATAAAATAATAATACTTAATTGTAATGAATCTTACATTAAGAGACGTATATGATTTTATGGATAAATAAATAACTATATCACACAATGATGTTGTAGGATTAACAAGATCTACTTAACTAAAGGATAAATCATATTCAAAAATTGGATGTGGAAGAATGAATATTGCGGACAGTAGAGAAACATGGTTGAGGAAATCATCTCAACCATGCTGGTCACATAAAAGAACAAGTAAGTTCCATCATTATTCCTTTATATAAGAAATTATTTTTTACTAACTTGCACATAACTGAAGTATATTGATGAATCCTTTGAGAGAGATCATTGGTTAGATAAATCTATTAAGTCATCATTACCTAGTGAATGTGGGGTTTTTGAAATTTTTTAAAATTATAATCACACTTTCATCCCTTTATTTTAATTTAATTACTTATATCAATTAAGGGGGAGCCTTAGTTGATTAAAATATTAGACCAAAGGAAAGATTTAAATTTTCAATATATCATTTTTATGTTTTTGTTGTATTATGTCTAGGATTTAGCATGTCATTAATAAATTTGAATATTTATAACCCCTTGAATGAAAATTGAGAATTTTTTAGAATGATTTTTCATACATGGGTTTCTATGGACATATTTTAAAACCATGGTCATATATATATATATTGTTTTCTACACTAGCTTATACCAATTAGACTTAGATTTTATTTACCGAAGACTCTTCGATGAGAGAATCATGTGATATCATCCCTCACTCATATGTATTCATGAAATAATCTTCAAATTGAAAATAACATTTGTTGATAAATATACAATTTTCCATTGCATTTAATTTCCAATAAGGGGGAGAAAAGTGTGAGCACACGTATTGACTCCTATAAAGTCTTCTATATAGATATTTGAAATAAAATACCAAGGTGGGAAATTTTTGGGATTTGTGTTTCATTTTTTTCTAATAACATGTTAATATGTGCATGGTAAGATGACAATGAGAGGTGGGTATGTTTGGAGAATTCTTAAGGATTCATAGAATTGGATTTCATTCTTGATAAATTCTCCATGTTTCTATATATAATGATTTTTGGGGATGATCATAAGTGTTCATGACATGTGTAAAAGTATGACACATTATTTACAATAATTTTATGAAGATTACAAAGACCATGAAGTATGAGTTTTTAATTTCATGGTTGGATGAGGAATTGAGAAAAGTTAAGGCCATACACCATGAATTTAATATAAATGATGATGAGTAGAGGATCTTAGGAAAAAATATAAGTTCAAATATTTTTTTCATTTATATTATTAGAGAATATAAGAAGATATGTATTGGAATTATATTTTATGATTTATTTGAATCTCTTTGTACCTTCTAAATTTTCTATTTATAAATTGGGAATTACATTAAAAAATGGTCCAATTCCCAGATAGCCATGGCCACCACCAACCAAGAGAACATGCATGATCCATGGGGTCAATTATTCCCAAGGTGGAGTAACCCTAGCTAGATCGAGGGTAGAATGGGTGGGTGTAGTAATGAACCCCTATAGAGGTAGTGCCACCATGTGGGAGGCATGGTGGAAGAAGAATTGGAACCAGGTAATATCTATAGTGGGAAGAGTTTTTTGAGAGTCTCTTATTGTGTTTTGATTGATAAACTGCACCGCAGCTGCTGTGATTTTTAATTTTCTATGGATTCAAATTGGTTACTATTACAGGATCGTTTATTTTTTTAAATAACTATATATGTTTAATTGTTTGTATCTGAGTTTTTTGATCAATTTGGGTGATCTTATTCTTCATCAGATCACCACAACGATATCCAGTACACTAAAGATGAAGACAATCCTACCATGATAATGTAGTAGGACTTATTCAAATATAATTTCATTTGAATTAGGGTCATCGAATTTAACAAATATCATGCATGAAATTACATTATGCATGCATGTGATTGACTCCAAGAATGAACTCACATTGGTTGAATTGTAAAATATAATTGTAGGATACTATTCAGACATGAGACTTTTGAGCTTATAGATAACATGAGGGGAGATCACTAGAAAAGAGCAATGTTAAATCATGGAACATAAATGATTTTTTCTGTCAGTGTTTGAGATATACTTGAATAACTCAGCTATGATAAATATATCTTCAAATGAAATATAATTTGGGGTCTCTATAAGAAATGAAAAGTATATCTAAGTATATTTAATAAGGATATGATACTCATATATAAAAGTATAATAACCCTTAACCAAGGGTTTCAATGATACATTGATAATGATCTACTTTTTTTAAAGAAAAAAGTTTACAGTGCAAGAAATTTTATTTCACGTAGGTTAAGGCCTGCTTGATATATTTTTACACGAATGATAAGATAAGATACTACAATACCCCGATAAATGAAAATAACTATCAAGGGATCTTAATGAATAAAATGCTCCATAAATCATTAAGGGATAGTTCATTAACGCATCTCCCTAGAATCCATGATGGTATTAGGTCTGAAAATCCTTCCACATTCAGTCAACATGATCGAGAGATTTTCAAGATAGTGTACACATGAATTGTGCTTCTTGAAGAAGAAGGTAAACCATGAATGTAACCATGTTCACTAGGTTTTCTTATAAGAAGTCTATGAACAATTAAACCTTGAGATCCCATGCATACCCCTTTGTTCACTAATAGATAATTGGACAACATGCATGTTCATGCATATGTGAATTAGAACAAGATAGTGGAAGTGAGAGGATACAAATAAGATGATAGTAGAGTTTTTTATGTCATGACCCGACCTCGGGGCCCGTGCCGTGACTACCCCAAGCCCGCCTTCCATAGACCAGGTGCTGGCGACTAGCACCAATGGCGTAAATCCCGATAACTGGGAAGGCATTGCCATTACAAAAGCAAACAAACACCACAGAGTAAGCAAGCGGAAAAGTAAACACAAGCGAAGAAAAGTAAAAGGGCCGGAAATACAAGCCCAACTGTAAAGTACAACTCGAAAGGGAAAAACAGCAGTTGGAAGAACGAAGCGGCTCCTGGGTCGTCCTCCTCGATTCCTACCTGAAGGGTAGGTACAGATGGCTTAGCTCCTGGATCGTCCACCACGGATCCTACCTGAAGGGTAGGTACAGATAGCTCCTCTACTCCTCGGGTCCTGTCGTCTACTCCGGGTACGTCCGCCCAGTGGTCCTCCTCCGGGTACCGACCTGCTCCGCAAGCCTCAACTGCGATCTGCGCTGTCCGTCGTCTGCAACCAACACAACGAAGTGCGGGCATAGCCCGTGCAGGGGTGAGTATAAGCTACTCAGTAGGGACCCCGAGACCCTTAAGGTCTCACTAAATCCAACATGGATATCCACAAAGTAAAGACAGCAATCACGAAGTAACATCAGACTCTACTTAGGTTTATGCCCATACATATACCTAAGTCATCAAGTAACCCATCCAATCACAAGGATACACAAAAATCATGAAATCAACGGATAACCATCACCCAGGTATATGCCCATACATATACCTAAGTTATCAAGCGACCCATCTCAATCATGAGGAAACGCAAAGATTCATTGACTCAGCTCAAACCAGGATTTTCATTATCGAAACCGTAACTACTGAGGAGCTCCGTCTCTAGAGTGTACAGTGGTCCTGTCACGACTCCGAGGTACTGCTCACTAACCTAAGACTGCTGAGGTACTCCTCTTGTCGAGTACTGCGGGTTTGCGGCCAACTACCGGGCGCTCCGTCCGCTGAGGGTCTGTCGCCAAATACCAGGCACTCACCCAAATAGCCTACTGAGGTACTCCTCCTGTCGAGTACCGCGGGTTTGCTGCCAACTACCAGGCGCTCCGTCCGCCGTGGGTTTGCCGCCAAATAACGGGCGCTCCGTCCACTGGGCTAGTCGACTCACTCCAAGTCGAGTCGGTCAAGCAGTCGTCAGGTCTCAGTCGGCTACACGGTCTCCGTACTCCGCACGCTCGTCTCCGGGAGGGTCCGCTCCACGAGCTACTGGTCGATACTCCAAGTATCACAAAGTCCCACAAAGAAGTGTCTCAATGGACCGCCTCATCATAGGGGTCTCAACGCAACAGACGGCGCGTCAATCAGACGCCCGGTCTGTGAGTTATTAGCCTTTTCGTCCCAGGGGCCCGGTTGGTTTCGTGTGCGAACCAATCCCGTCCGTATCACAACTGTACCCTGAACTCTCATAGGGTATACTCAAAGGGACCGTTACTCAACACAATCACCAACGCCGCTGACGGTTCGTCGAACGGACGTCCTGGCTGAAAGATATCAGCTTTTCCGTTCCAGGGGCCCGGTTGGATTTCGGGTACAATCCAATCCGGCCATACTCCGACTGCATCCAAAACTCGGGCGGAGTATGTCAAAAGTTCCGTCTCATCAAGAGGAAGTCAACGAAACAGACGGCGCGTCAATCGGACGCCCGGTCTGTGAGTTATTGGCTTTTTCGTTCTAGGGGCCCGGTTGGTTTCGTGAACGAACCGACATGACCGTACTCCGTCGGTATCCAAACCTCGAGCAGAGTAAGCCAAAAGTTCCGTCTCACTGAGAGGAATTCAACAAAGCTGACGGTACGTCATTCAGACGTCCGGAGATCAAGATATGTGAATTTGACCGAAATGGTCCGAAAACGGGGGGGGGGGGTCCGGGTCCGGGCCGACCCGGCCCGACCCCCCTGGGTCGGCCCGAACCGGGTCCGACCCGGTTGGCCCGGCCCCGCCCGGCCAGGGCCGGTCCGGCTCGGCTCGATCGAGCGGCCTGACAACCCCGCGGCACCCGCGGGGTGTCGCGCTGGACACCCGCGGGGTGCCGCCTGACAGCCCCGCGGCACCCGCGGGGGGTCGCGCTGGACACCCGCGGGGTGGCGCCTGACAACCCCGCGGCACCCGCGGGGTGTCGCGCTGGACACCCGCGGGGTGCCGCCTGACAGCCCCGCGGCACCCGCGGGGTGCCACCCTGGACACCCGCGGGGTGTCGCCAGACAACCCCGCGGCACCCGCGGGGTGCCGCCCTGGACACCCGCGTGGTGTCGCCAGACAACCCTGCGGCACCCGCGGGGTGCCACCCTGGACACCCGCAGGGTGCCGCCGCCTCCGGCCGCCGGTGCCGCCGCGCCGACGACCCCCGCCGCCGCCGGCTTCCGTCGGGCCACCGGAGACGCTCAGGTGGTCCGATTTGCTTCCCGTCTGCGCCTACGGTCATCCCGGGACCCGACCTTCACTGCGGAGGCCTCAAAATTAACTTGTGGCCTCGTTTGTCGTCGCCCGTCAATCTGCGCTCAAGAACAAAATAAAATTAATTTAATCTGCGGCCTCTTTGGCGCGGCGCGACGACGTCGCGTGCTTGAACGACTTCTCGGCGTGGCGCGAAGGCGTCTCGATCTAGTTTGATTTCGTTCCACAGCGCGGCGCGACGGCGCCGCTCAATAGTTGTCGTACGATTCACGCGTGGTGCGACGGCACCACGCCATCTCGCTCCATCTGCAAGAAACAACAAGAATAAAGGAGGGGGGGGGGGTTCGGCCGTGTTTGTGCGGCCCGACCCCCTCGCATTAGATTGATAACAATCGGCCTTTCTAGAACGATAATCCATCACAATCTTTTTAAAAATAAATAAAAAGTTTCAGAAACAAGGGCCGACAAAAAAAAAGAACCTTCAAGATCGAAGGAAAGATCAACAACTTTAAAAAGGTTTAAAACCCCTACCTCAAGCGTTGTCGCTCGCGAGTTCGTCGCGGAAGAGGACGATCGTCGCGGAAGAAACGTCGCCGGAGAAACGTCGTTGATTCCATTGTCGTCGAGGTGCGTCCGAAGGGAGAACGTCGCTTGGAAAGGAACGATCATCGCGGAAGAAACGTCGCGGAAGAAGCGTCGTTGATTTCCGCGGTTTCGGCGTTCTTCGCCGGAGGCCGGCGTTCTTCGCGTTCTTCGCCGAAGAAGAACGCTCTCCTCCAAATTCTCCCCACGCCACAAGCTTCCACCCAAAATAAAATAAGATTAATCTTATTTTATTAACGCACAAGCAACGATTAAAAAAAAGAAACGAACAATTAATTCCAAGAATTAATTTACCAAAGAAACCGCCCAATTAATTGGACGAAAGAAACAACCCAATTTAATGGTCTGTTATGAAACTAAGAAACCGCGTCAGTTGACTTTCAGTTTCTTTGACGGGTTTTCGCAGGTGCGTTACTTAGCGGAAGAAACGGCGGGGCTCGTGCGGGCCCCACCCACAAATATCCTATCAAGAGGATAGGGTATTTCAGTTGCACCCTATCCGCTTCAACTAAGCTTAACCAGCTTAATGTGTCTTTCAAGTGGCTTTAAGTGAAATAAAAATAAAGTTGTCGTAACAACTTTATTTTATTTCTTAACCTTAAGTCCCAAAATTTAAAAACCACACCTGAGCAAACGCAACTCCGGAAGAGGCGTTTCTAGGAAAAACCCGGCGCTGCGATTTCATCGGTGCCCTCAGAATTCGATTCCGGGCACCGGTTCAAAAGTTAGAAAAACCCGCTCGTCCGTTCACTGAACGTACCCGAGCCAAAACTTCGGAAAATGATTCCGGGCACACCGGGCCTCGGAATCAGGTGCCGTCAGAAACTGCGTTCTTGTAAAATTCCAAAGAAAATTAAGAAAAAAATTTCCTTGAAATTTACGGGTCTTTACATTACTCCCACCACAGGGCTTTACGTCCCCGTAAAGCTTCACCACAGACTTAGGGAAACAAAGAGGTACTGAGCACGCATCTGAGCCTTCCGCTCCCATGTGCTCACCTGGAGGTTCCCGCGCTGCCAAAGAAAGTGCACAAGAGGAATCGACCATCCTCCTAGGATCCGCTCCTGTCGATCGTCGATCCCCACAGGAACCTCCGTATAAGACACTCATCGCCACCGTCTAGCTCCTCATGGTCGATAATATGCGAAGGGGGGTCGAGCACGTATCTCCTCAGTTGGGATACGTGTAAAACGTCGTGCACCTAGTGAAACTGAAGTGGATGGTCCAAGCGGTAAACCACCTCGCCTACCCAGTTGAGGACCTAGATAGGTCCGTTGAACCTCAGAGATAACTTGCCTCCCAGGCCACATCTCCGTAAACCTCGTCGAGGTGAGACCCGTAAGAAGACGTGGTCGTCATCCTCGAACTCCAGAGGTCTCCATTTCTGATTAGAACTGAAACTCAAAACTCCTGCTGCCACAAAGGTAAGGTGGGTCGACCCAAGAATGATCGGCTACACCCTCTTGTGCATGAGTTTATCTAGAGCTGCCCAGGGTTTCCTTTTCGCTGACCAAGGAAAACCTATCCCAACGTTGTAGATAAACCACAACCTTTTTGCCTAAAACAGTCAACCTGGGTATGATCTGTGAATTCGATCCATAACCAGACCAACGTCGCAAGGCCTCGACGCTGCAACCAAGAGATTCCAACCGAAACTCTTGCCTCGTGGTCAGATCACACTGTCGGCGTAAGTGTGATTATCGAGTCTCCTCCCAAAGGTATCTCCAGACGTGAGGGTCAAGTCAACGGCTTACCCGGAACCTCTAGGTCTGGGACAAGATTCGTGGAAGGAAAGAATGATTGGTACCTATGTCTAAAGATATGGAAGCTCATAGTAGACATAGCCCGTACCCCGAATCATTCTTAGAGCCCCTGGGTCACACTACTTGACCGCATGCAGCTACCCTCTTTCCCAGCCCTCCTGCTCCCTGAGCCTGGCGGGGATTTCAAAGGCGGGTGGTTGTAACATGTTGAGATGTACACCACCACCTGCTGCTCTCAAGGCCCCACTTCCACGTCTACTACTCCGCAGATTCATCTGTCCTTTAAGCTTCCTCTTCTTGAAACATTTAACACGCCCGAGTCTCTAAGACTGGCACTGGTTTCCTGTTTCTTACTGCACTGTGCAGTCTTCATCCGCTCCTGGATGAACTGCACCTCCTTTGCATATGATCTGGAAGAGATGCTAAAATTTCTCCTTTGCCGAAAAGAGAAACCTGGTCTCATCCCCTCTCTAGATGAACCACGCCCATTGCCTAATACAGTCAATCCTGGCATGAAGGATGCATTCATGCCATGGATGACGTCGTAAGGCCTCGACGTAACTACTAAGAGATCCAACTGTCACTCTCGCCTCCAAGGGTCGAGTCACACTGTCGGCATCAGTGTGAGGTCACTGGGTCTGCTCCAGTTGAAATCTCGAAAGTGAGGGTCAAGTCAACAGTTTAACCGGGACCACTCAGTAACATCACAAAAGAGGACAGGAAGGCAAACATCACAAGAGATAAGTGTCTTCTTTATTATTGCAGCTCATAATACAAAGACACGAATACAACATCAAACATGGAACTAGAAGTACAAGAGACGTATCCACTAGTTCCGCTCCTGTCCACCTGCTCCAAGAGTTCTACTTTTGCTCAAGCATTTTTCGCTGCCTCTATCTCGGTGGCTCCCCCAAAGCCTGCGGATCGGGAGTCGGACAGTCACATGCCAGATGACCCTTTCCGCGGCATGAGTAACACAACCTGCTCTTTGCACGGCTAGCTCTGTTCCCACTCCGGGTGCCCTGCACCACCGGTCCTAAAACCCGAGATCGCCCAACTGCTGGTCTGGTCTTTCTGGGCCTCTGCATTATCTGTCTACTGCCCACAGATGACTCTGCTTCTGATCGAGAAGCACGCGACAAAGGCAGCAGCTCCCGAACACGCTCGGGGTGTAGTGCTACTGGCACATACTCCAACCCGAAGGAGGTCTCGAAGTCTTCCCAAGAGAAGGCCATCCCACGGAAAAACTGGAACAAGTGGCTCCACCACCTGCCTGCTGCTGCCTGAAGAAGGCTAGCCGCAAAGATCGCCATAAAGTCCGATGGCGTCCCCACTAGCCTGAAGACTCCCACCACAGCCTCCAGCCAATCCTCAGCCGCCTGCGGGTCCGTCTCTCCCCTGAACCTGGGTGGCCTCTGGCGCTAGAACTCATGCAGCGCACTCAAGCGTCGTGCATCGCCTACTGCTGGGGATGGTGGCATCGGTGGCCCAACGTATGGTAGTACCGCTGGTGCCTCTGCTGGTGCCTCGACTGCAAGAGGGCCCTGAACCGAAGCCTCGTCGGTCGGCAGGCTGTCAGTACGCACATCCCTCTGGGCTAAAGCTGGTCGTCCGAGAAAAGGCATCCTGAAAGAAACATCGTAACACGGTCAAACGATTAAACCTGGTGAGCTGACCTGGTTTGAGCTGACATTTTTAAACTTTGGAAACACACACGCAATCAGTGTTTTAATGCACAAAGTCAGAATTCAGTTGTCAGGGTCCTGGTGTATGGATACGTCGGCCGCCCGCACCAACACTGGACTCCCTGAACTGAAAACCATACTCGGTACCCTTAACACTATTGCTTCATAGAAAGAAAGATCAGAATCGGCGGTAGAAACGACCACCTCTGATACCAATCTGTCACGACCCGACCTCGGGGCCCGTGCCGTGACTACCCCAAGCCCGCCTTCCATAGGCCAGGGGCTGGCGACTAGCACCAATGGCGTAAATCCCGATAACTAGGAAGGCATTGCCATTACAAAAGCAAACAAACACCACAGAGTAAGCAAGCAGAAAAGTAAACACAAGCGAAGAAAAGTAAAAGGGCCGGAAATACAATCCCAACTGTAAAGTACAACTCGAAAGGGAAAAACAGCAGCTGGAAGAACGAAGCGGCTCCTGGGTCGTCCTCCTCGATTCCTACCTGAAGGGTAGGTACAGATGGCTCAGCTCCTGGATCGTCCACCACGGATCCTACCTGAAGGGTAGGTACAGATAGCTCCTCTACTCCTCGGGTCCTGTCGTCTACTCCGGGTACGTCCGCCCAGTGGTCCTCCTCCGGGTACCGACCTGCTCCGCAAGCCTCAACTGCGATCTGCGCTGTCCGTCGTCTGCAACCAACACAACGAAGTGCGGGCATAGCCCATGCAGGTGTGAGTATAAGCTACTCAGTAGGGACCCCGAGACCCTTAAGGTCTCACTAAATCCAACATGGATATCCACAAAGTAAAGACAGCAATCACGAAGTAACATCAGACTCTACTTAGGTATATGCCCATACATATACCTAAGTCATCAAGTAACCCATCCAATCACAAGGATACACAAAAATCATGAAATCAACGGATAACCATCACCCAGGTATATGCCCATACATATACCTAAGTTATCAAGCGACCCATCTCAATCATGAGGAAACGCAAAGATTCATTGACTCAGCTCAAACCAGGATTTTCATTATCGAAACCGTAACTACTGAGGAGCTCCGTCTCTAGAGTGTACAGTGGTCCTGTCACGACTCCGAGGTACTGCTAACTAACCTAAGACTGCTGAGGTACTCCTCTTGTCGAGTACTGCGGGTTTGCGGCCAACTACCGGGTGCTCCGTCCGCTGAGGGTCTGTCGCCAAATACCAGGCGCTCACCCAAATAGCCTACTGAGGTACTCCTCCTGTCGAGTGCCGCGGGTTTGCTGCCAACTACCAGGCGCTCCGTCCGCCGTGGGTTTGCCGCCAAATACCGGGCGCTCCGTCCACTGGGCTAGTCGACTCACTCCAAGTCGAGTCGGTCAAGCAGTCGTCAGGTCTCAGTCGGCTACACGGTCTCCGTACTCCGCACGCTCGTCTCCGGGGGGGTCCGCTCCACGAGCTACTGGTCGATACTCCAAGTATCACAAAGTCCCACAAAGAAGTGTCTCAAAGGACCGCCTCATCATAGGGGTCTCAACGCAACAGACGGCGCGTCAATCAGACGCCCGGTCTGTGAGTTATTAGCCTTTTCGTCCCAGGGGCCCGGTTGGTTTCGTGTGCGAACCAATCCCGGCCGTATCACAACTGTACCCTGAACTCCCATAGGGTATACTCAAAGGGACCGTTACTCAACACAATCACCAACGCCGCTGACGGTTCGTCGAACGGACGTCCTGGCTGAAAGATATCAGCTTTTCCGTTCCAGGGGCCCGGTTGGATTTCGGGTACAATCCAATCCGGCCATACTCCGACTGCATCCAAAACTCAGGCGAAGTATGTCAAAAGATCCGTCTCATCAAGAGGAAGTCAATGAAACAGACGGCGCGTCAATCGGATGCCCGGTCTGTGAGTTATTGGCTTTTTCGTTCCAGGGGCCCGGTTGGTTTCGTGAACGAACCGACCCGACCGTACTCCGTCGGCATCCAAACCTCGAGCAGAGTAAGCCAAAAGTTCCGTCTCACTGAGAGGAATTCAACAAAGCTGACGGTACGTCATTCGGACGTCCGGAGCTCAAGATATGTGAATTTGACCGAACTGGTCCGAAAACGGGGGGGGGGGGTCCGGGTCCGGGCCGACCCGGCCCGACCCCCCTGGGTCGGCCCGAACCGGGTCCGACCCGGTTGGCCCGGCCCCGCCCGGCCAGGGCCGGTCCGGCTCGGCTCGGCCGAGCGGCCTGACAACCCCGCGACACCCGCGGGGTGTCGCGCTGGACACCCGCGGGGTGCCGCCTGACAGCCCCGCGGCACCCGCGGGGTGTCGCGCTGGACACCCGCGGGGTGCCGCCTGACAACCCCGCGGCACCCGCGGGGTGCCCCCTTGGACACCCGCGGGGTGTCGCCAGACAACCCCGCGGCACCCGTGGGGGTGCCACCCTGGACACCCGCGGGGTGTCGCGAGACAACCCCGCGGCACCCGCGGGGTGCCACCCTGGACACCCGCAGGGTGCCGCCGCCTCCGGCCGCCGGCGCCGCCGCGCCTGCGCCCCGCGCCGCCGCCGGCTTCTGCGGGCCCCCGGAGACGCTCCGGTGGTCCGATTTGCTTCCCGTCTGCGCCTACGGTCATCCCGGGACCCGACCTTCACTGCGGAGGCCTCAAAATTAACTTGCGGCCTCGTTTGTCGTCGCCCGTCAATCTGCGCTCAAGAACAAAATAAAATTAATTTAATCTGCGGCCTCTTTGGCGCGGCGCGACGACGTCGCGTGCTTGAACGACTTCTCGGCGTGGTGCGAAGGCATCTCGATCTTGTTTGATTTCGTTCCACAGCGCGGCGCGACGGCGCCGCTCAATAGTTGCCGTACGATTCCCGCGTGGTGCGACGGCACCACGCCATCTCGCTCCATCCGCATGAAACACCAAGAATAAAGGAGGGGGGGGGGGGGTTCGGCCGTGTTTGTGCGGCCCGACCCCCCTCGCATTAGATTGATAACAATCGGCCTTTCTAGAACGATAATCCATCACAATCTTTTTAAAAATAAATAAAAAGTTTCGGAAACAAGGGCCGACAAAAAAAAAAAGAACCTTCAAGATCGAAGGAAAGATCAACAACTTTAAAAAGGTTTAAAACCCCTACCTCAAGCGTTGTCGCTCGCGAGTTCGTCGCGGAAGAGGACGATCGTCGCAGAAGAAACGTCGCCGGAGAAACGTCATTGATTCCGTTGTCGTCGAGGTGCGTCCGAAGGGAGAACGTCGCTTGGAAAGGAACGATCGTCGCGGAAGAAACGTCGCGGAAGAAGCGTCGTTGATTTCCGCGGTTTCGGCGTTCTTCGCCGGAGGCCGGGGTTCTTCGCGTTCTTCGCCGAAGAAGAACGCTCTCCTCCAAATTCTCCCCACGCCACAAGCTTCCACCCAAAATAAAATAAGAGTAATCTTATTTTATTAACTCACAAGCAACGATTAAAAAAAAGAAACGAACAATTAATTCCAAGAATTAATTTACCAAAGAAACCGCCCAATTAATTGGACGAAAGAAACAGCCCAATTTAATGGTCTGTTAAGAAACTAAGAAACCGCGTCAGTTGACTTTCAGTTTCTTTGACGGGTTTTCGCAGGTGCGTTACTTAGCGGAAGAAACGGCGGGGCTCGTGCGGGCCCCACCCACAAATATCCTATCAAGAGGATAGGGTATTTCAGTTTCACCCTATCCGCTTCAACTAAGCTTAACCAGCTTAATGTGGCTTTCAAGTGGCTTCAAGTGAAATAAAAATAAAGTTGTCGTAACAACTTTATTTTATTTCTTAACCTTAAGTCCCAAAATTTAAAAACCACACCTGAGCAAACGCAACTCCGGAAGAGGCGTTTCTAGGCAAAACCCGGCGCTGCGATTTCATCGGTGCCCTCAGAATTCGATTCCGGGCACCGGTTCAAAAGTTAGAAAAACCCGCTCGTCCGTTCACTGAACGTACCCGAGCCAAAACTTCGGAAAATGATTCCGGGCACACCGGGCCTCGGAATCAGGTGCCGTCAGAAACTGCGTTCTTGTAAAATTTCAAAGAAAATTAAGAAAAAAATTTCCTTGAAATTTACGGGTCTTTACATGTTAATTCAATTATTGTTGAAATAAACACCATGGAAAGAGTATACATTCCCCATAAACAAATAAATTTTATGAAACATGGATACACATACATATGATAAAATGAATGAAAGAGAAGTGTGGTTTGTGAAACTGAAAAATAGAAGTTGTTTGTATTTCATTAATGATAACATTCACACATGAAATCATTTTACATTAACCAAAATAAGTGATTTTAGAAAGTAAAAAATATATAAATAACATCATTCAATATATATTCTATATGAGAAATAAGAAATTTGATACTCAGATTCCACGAAATCCATTCATGATGTATATTTTAATTGGGTTGAAAATTTGAGAAGAAGCAATTGTGGTTTTAAAAGAACAATATTGCATAAAACATTGAAGAACTGGTGTGAAAATATTTCACAAATCATGTTGAGATAGAGACATTACGAAGAAGGAAGAATCAACTTGAGCATTGTTATGGTGAGAAAACTGGTAATTATAGGTGATCTGAATCATTGAGTAAGACCAAGAGACCAAACCAATTGTTGTTGAAGATACATTAATAGGTACATTAAAAAGTAATGTCCTTTAATATTATGAAGAAGGATCATAGAATCGTCATATAATGGATCAATCCTTGAAAAGAGGTGAAGCATTTCTATCACTGTCCGGAGAAGTTAATGTCTTCTAGTTAGATCCTATAGAAAATAAAGTCTCTCGATTGGATCTAGAGCAAGACATATTCTGGTTGGATCCAAAACAAAATAGAATCTCTCTGTTGGAGTTCACTCCATTGTAATCACTTGTTTATATAGTGATGTTATAATTCAGAATCCATTTAGGGGGTAATTAACAACATGTAAAAGAGTGGTTCTTTATACCAAACCTTTTAAATTCAATGTTATAATCTTTCTATACATTATTACTGCACGTGAGTTAAGTTTGAGAATAAAATTGATTGGATCAAGTACATTAACAAGTTAAAGAGGTTTAATTGAAAATATAAAAAACCCACTTATTCAACCCTCTCCTCTCAGTGGTCAATTCCTCTTAGCACTCTACATTTTTATTTTCTTATATTTATTAATTTCCACTGTTAAGGGTGAAACATTTTGATATGATACTTTCCATAAAATTTCCCATATTTCATCCATTTAATGATCTTACATAATTTAAATGTATCATTATTAAGATTATCTCATGAAGAGTATAAATAATTATATTTACACATTCACATATTATAAATAAATTATTATGATCATTCATTGAGGCAGTGACAAGAATGTAATTTCGAACATCTTCATGGCTAGTTAACTAACTATTAATTGGGAAATTTCAAAAGATAAAAAAGTGAATTATGAAATATGAATACATTGTAAATGTGATCACTTAATTATGTTAACATCATTAATATAATGATAACATAATTCTTAATTTATCTTGGAATATTTGGTTTCCAATGTAATTGGTATGAATGGGAAGAGAAGAAGAAAATGATAGAAGAGTTGATATAGACTTACTCCATTCTTGGTGTTGTTCCTCTTGTATGATAGTAAAATCCCATGATTATTAGAGTTGATTTTCTTTAGAACATACCTATGTATAATAATTGGATTGAGACATGGAATTTTGGAATACTTTTTTCTTTGTTATGTGGGGAAAAATTAGTTTTCCAAAGGGAAAGAGATGGGTCATTTATACTGGAGGAGAGAGGTATTTTTGTATTAAAATATTGAATAAAATACTATATCAAAGGTAAACCTTTAATAGTGATTTTTGGAAACTATAAATTATTTATAATTAAAAAATGGGTTTTTGAATTTAAACCCCTTTATCATTCGAATGAAATTGTTTATTAAAAATGAACTTTCAAAAAATTAAAAAAAAATTATTGAAAGGAGAAACATTTCACCTTAAACTTTGGAAAATAATTTTTTTGTTTGGAAATTATGATTATTTTATTTAAATTAACCATTTAGCTTATTATTGTTTTGGATGAAATTACCAATTAAATATTTAATATATAATTATTTCATCCTCATTATACCATAACAAATGGGGTACTTGATAAACAATTTTTTTCTATTCAAATCAAAATTTATTTATACCAGTAAATTACCATAAAATCACCCATAGAAAAATTTAAAATTAATTATTTAATAAATGAAATTAATTTTATAAAATTAATTTTTTATCATAAGTAATTTCAAAATGAAATAAATGTTTATCCTCGATTTGGGTATCTTGTTTGGGAAGTCATCACATCACCCTTCGCATTGGTTGTTTACCATATTTATTATATTTCTATCTATTAGATACAATAAAGGAAAAATTAGGGTTGATTATTTTTAAACTATTAAACACATAAATTAGTATTCAATTGAATTAAAGGGATAACTTATAAATGAAATTTATTTCCTAACTTAAGAATTTATTTTCTTTAATCAATGTTATCCATGATCTTTTTTTTATTATAAAAAATATTTGGAAATTTTTTCCCTTAATAATAGTTCATAATGATATTTTTAATTTACCAAGTAATATCCATTGGGCGTGTGAAACTTGGTGTGTAATCAGACTTATTATCGTTCAAATTTCCATGGTAAAGTCTAACTCAATGTGGTGTTTTTGAGTTTTACCCCTATATATATATATGTGATAGATCCAAATCCAATTGTAGTATCCATAATGGTATATATTTTCTTGAAAAAACACTTACTCAATACTTTAGTAAATTTTTGGATGTTTTTTTATATTTATTTTTCCCCGTAATTCTTTCTCTATAATTTTTTAATCTTAATCCCAAATTTAACAGAACTTTTCCTTTGATGCCAAATATGACAACCCATTTCTTTATTACACATTAATTCATGATATATTTCATATGAAGACACATAATAAACCCTATAATATTGATAATTATATTTTTTTTGTGTACTAGGTACATTAAATAACAACATAAAAAAGGAATACATCATCTTTATTGAAAACACCCTTAACATACTCATATTGTACCTTCGTACTTAAAACATCATGGGATTACCTGGAGACATACATATGAATGGTGTGAGATATAATGCGTAGTAATGGAATAAAAATGGTATAATTAGATGAATGTAATAAATGTTATAAAATTTTCATATAAATGCATTTTAAAAGGAGTAATAATCATAAACATGAACAATAAATCATGATATATCATGATAATCATAAAGGCATCATGGGAAATGTGGAGACAACAAAATACTCAACACCATAAACATAGGTCAAGGATAAATATCAAGAAATCATGATTAATAATTTCATGTGTTATACCTAATCCCTTTTATGACATCTCATGAGACTGAAACATTACCCAATGCAAAAGAGCACTCTATAATCCTGGTCAACCCATCACTTCCATTCCACTCTCTTGCTTTATTGTGTCACATAGATCATAAAACATGGAATAATTTATCATAAAATTTTATTCCATTATCAAGAAGTGTGGAATAAAAAAATATTTCCCAATAAAATAATTATAAGTTACTAAATATTAATGCCTTGATTTTAAATGGTTATTGTTACTCACTATAAAATTTTTTTGGCATGGAAAATCATGATAAAATTTGGGAAGCATAGCGATGGAGTATAAATGTACATATAAGGGATTAATGAGAGTAAAAGGGGTATCTATACATTTATGTATAAAATTTATAGTATTGGGTGTTATTTAATAACATATCCCATAATTATTAATTTCATATAAATACATATGATAATGAAGAAACTTGAATAAAGGGGAGAAGGAGAGGATTCATTACCTTGATACGGTGATTCCATATGCTTGGTAAGAGCATAAAGGGATCTTGAGGGAATATTGGGGGGACACTAGATTGGTTGTGGAATCACACGTATGTTATAAAATGTTTTTTAATAAAGGTAAAAAGGTTATTGTGTGGTTTTATATATGAAATTAGTGAGAAAGTCTTTATCATTTTTCAAAAATAATTTTTGGACTCTATATAAAAATTCTACCAAAACCACTAATACAATTGGGTTTTCCTATGGTTTCTACAATATATGGTTGTTTTCATTATTATATTTGTATAGGGGACAATTTTTTTTAAATAATTCCTTTTCTGGTGTGGAAGTGTGTCATATTTATAAAGAAATGATTTTAAATCCTTAAAATATATTATAGGTTTTATAGGATTCATAAAGTGTTTATAAAATTAATCCAATAAAAATAAAATAAAATTATATTAATGTTAATACATTTATTTGGTTGTTTATATACATTATAGTATTTATTACATCATTTTTGGGTAATAATGATATCATAATACACAACGTATATTAATACAGTATTTAATTTTTACCAAAAATTCCATTATCATAGAAAATTATGAAAAATTTACTATTGGATAATTTTGTAATTTTTATTCCAATAATAATATTTATTTCACCCAAATATTTTTCAAAATAACTACATCTTTACATGTAAAATAATAATCAACATTTATTAAGAAATGATTGGTTTTTAACAATAATAGTTTTCCAATCCTTATAAAAATTACATTTTACTTCATAGAAACTATATTTTATTTTATACTAAATAAAAATTATTTAATAATAATACTTCAGTAAAACATTATCTATATTTAAAATCTATTTATTCATTAATTCTTTAATTAAATTGGAATATTACCCAACAATATAGTTTTTGTTGTATCAAAATAAAAAATCAGTTATAAAGTAGCAATAATAAAATGAAAATATATTCATTATTATATAAGATATATAAATTCATATTCTTGGGTTATTGAAACATAAATAATTAATACACTATATAAAACCTTAACATTAAGGTGTTTGATGGTGATACTTTCATGTGGAAGTTTTGTGTACATGGTTTGGTTCATGATCTCGATGATTATGAACTTCTTTTAAAAACAATTTCACTTCTGCTTAAGTTGTCAGATCTTATATTGGGGATTGGTCAAGTTAAAAGACTAGTGATTCTATCTCTGATGGAAGCTTCGATAAATGGGATTTATACAGTTTGATTTTAATAGTTGAGTCCATCACTTCCTTTGTCTATTTCAATTGGATCTGTTAAAACCCTATATTTATACTAATTAGTTGAACACTTTTGAATGGATATATTACCAATGGAAATTATAATTAATGGTATTTTAAATAGAACTGGTTGTAATAAAAAAATAAATAAATGTATTTTCTATATCTATAATATATAATAATGAATTTAATTAAATCATAAGGGGGGTTTTATTAAAACTAATCCAGTTATTACAATGATGGTTATAGTTTATGTTGATAACATAATATTTGGTGGATAAAACAAATCATATTTGAATAAAATTTTATAATTCATTATATGTGAGTTCAAAATATCAATGATTTGATAACTGATATTTTTATTTGATTTTTTAGTGATACAAGGATGGTACAATACAGTAATATCTAAATATAACTTTTACAAAGAGGTTTTGAGAATATTTTAATGGAGGAATCAATGTAATGAAAATATTTATTTATACAGGGATGAAATTTTTATGGTATGACAATTGAGAAGAGGTCAATTTCATAGATTATGGGTATATCATTGGGAGCATGTTGTACCTAACAGTGACATGCCTTAATATTTTATTTTACCTTATTCAAGTTGTATGATATCATAGTTATTCAGAATAAATACTATTTCATGTTGTAAATATAATAATTCTTTATGTAAAAGGTAAAATTATTTTTTATCATTATAATGAAATATAGAAAAATTGGGATTTTCAGATGACACTTGGGCCAATTTGGTATATGAAAGAAAATAAAAATCTGGTGGTCGATTTTATCACAGTGAATTTTTAATTTATTAACATAGTAAAAATCAAGGATGTATTTCACTAATAACACACTATTATAAATAATACTTATAGAAAAAAATCTATATCCATTTCCATAGGTGTCCTATAGCCATGGGAAAAAATTCACTATGGATATAGGTTAACTATATGCATGGTCACCTCTGACCGTGGTAATAGTTTTTCATGTGAATTAATTTGCAGCAAACCAATAATGTAGGAATGTTTTTTTGTTATATGTACCAATATTCATAAAAATTTAATGTGGATATATCATTTTTATCTTTACTATATACCCATGGTCATTTTTTCCCATGGATATATTCAATAAATAAAAACCCTTATATCCATAAGAATTTTTTCCCTAGCTATATAATTTCAATGGGGTTTTCAAATCCATATAATCATCAACCAACACTATATTAAAATATATTAAAAAATTATTGAATATATATAGCTATTTTTAAATTTATATTCATAATAAGTTTTATAATGCTGTTGAGGTGAAATTTGGGTTATTTTTTCAATGATAATTTTTTAATCCAACATAATAATTTATTTTACACATAATTATATATATATATATATATATAAATATAAAATCCTAGGTAGCATAGTGGAAGAGGAATCAAGAATAAATTCACAAGTCCAAGGTTTAAAACATTAGGGACTCATTCATACCATTAGATATGTATGTATATCTATATATGTATGTATGTTTGTATGTACGTATGTATGTATGTATGTATGTATACATGTATATATTTATGAGTGTATGTATGTATTTATTTATGTATTTTTAATTAATATTAGACATAGTTGTGTGCTAAAGAACACATAAGGAAATAAAAGTTCCCCTTATTTGAATCAGTAAATTGTTTCTTATTTTTTCAAAAATAGTATCACAATAGGCATTTTATCTATGGAAATAAATTGTTGCATGAAGGCCATATTTCCATGTAGACCAGGATCCATGTATACTCTTCTATAGCAAGGTGAAATGACCATGGATATATCATTTTGGGATGTTTCCATGCCACTAATTTTCATATTTTTAATGTCCATGGGTATAATATATAACCATGGGAATTAAATATTTATCCACAAGTATGACCCATATATATAGACACACTTTTAATTATAACTGTAAACGTTGAATATTTTTTCACTCAAGATTAAAATAAAATATGTAGATAAATTAGTAGCTTGAATATATGAGAGTAAAAGTGAAGTATCATATTTTAATCAAGTGTGAAAATTATATTTATATTAATCTTGGTTAAATAATTCAATGAAAATTCACATTGAAATCAAGTATCACTTTATCATGAAAAAATGTAGCATGGGATGGTGAAATTGTAGTATGAGCCTACTAAACATCATGTTTCAGTTATCAAAGAAATGTCTTTACTCAAAGAAGCATTTGAGAGGCATAAATTTTCTCTTGGAGTCCAGTCTACCCCCCTCCCCCACCAAACAAAGATAGTGTGGCCATGAAATACGCACTCAATGAGATATATTCAACCATGAGCTTATCACTATTTTCCCCTATTATAGAACAAAAATCAATGAAAAATGGGTTCATTGATAATAGGTATAAATACTATTCAATAAATGAGGAAATAATGCTCAAACATATGAAGGGGATGATTAAATTTTCTAAATGGTTGAAATATTTCACTTCAAATTGTCGGGGGAAAATATAATTGTGGAGTTTTTAAATATGGAAATGATAAAATTATTTGATCACTAAAAACATATCTAAAAATAGTGACAATTGGGTTTATAATGTAAGTGGTTTGTCAAGTCTCACATTAAAAGTGTCATTGAGAGCATAACATGATTAAAAATGTGTTATTAAGAATGAATTTATTCAACAATTATATATTCATATTAATGAAATGTCTTCCCGATGATGAATTTCTTGGTAATAGAATATGTGTGGAGTAATTATTTGATCACTATTTATATATAAAGAGTTTTAATTCTGTATGAAGAATTATAATTTATGATTTATCAACAAGGCGTTGAATAAGTATGGAACATTTTCAATGAACCCAAAGTTGTAATTTATGGAAAAAAATACATCAAAATATTTTTTCTAGAACTTTATTTTTTGTTTTTTATTGAAAACTCATTTGAAAAATTTCAAGTGTGTTTTTTTAAAATCTAGTGATAATGTGGTTCTATAAGTATTTATAGGTCTCCATTAATATAATTTTAAATTGAAAAATAATGGATGTTTTTAAATTAGGAACATTCTTGTGTAGAAATTACATGTCTACATACGAAGTATGTGGAAGGGACATTATAAAGGAGGTATAGGGATGTTATTATTTATAGCATGTTCTTGATAGTGCAAGGGTTACACAAAATTTGTTTTACAATTAATGTTTTTATATTATTATTTATGTGACTACTAAAGCATCACACTACTGTAGTTCATGAAACTATATGGGTTCCATGGGATAGTCCCATCATTTATGGTAATGTGGTGGTGATTGTTTAAAAACATGAATGTCGTGTTCAATGAGTGTACATAGAGAAGCCATATTTGTAGGGATTTCATGAAGGACATAACAACAATATTGTTATTAGAGGATTTTTTAGTGTTCTTTCTATATACAATGTGAATATCATCAATAGTTAATTTTTCAAAGAGGAAAATAAATTCTTGTAAAAACATTCATGAAACACAGTAGTCCAAAAATTGTTATGTTTTACAATGCACAGAGAAGTTTGTGGTGACTTATCGTGAAGTATGAATCATAAAGACTAAACATGGTGTAGGTTCCCAGAGTAGTACATGGAGTAGTTGTACATTGTGGATGTATATATATGGATATAGGTATGGGTCATGAAGGTAGTTCATTTAGGTCTAGTTTCAGGGGTTTTTCTCATAGGACTTGTGTGAGGTGAAACTTGCAATGCACGTGCAATTCATAAATTGTGTAGTGTTCTTGTGAGGGATTATTAAACATAGAGAAACTCATGTATTAATAGTTTATGAACAAAATATTTATAAGAATGGCCTTAGAAATAATTACCCATGAATAAAATTTTATAGGGTAAAGACTATTTCATCACATTTATGAAAATCATGGTTCACATCACATCTATGCCATTTTGAAAAATACTCAGAGTAGATTCTATTGATCAACAATTCATATAGAATAGTAGTGAAAAGTTTTTAATTTAAAAATTATCATGTTATTAGATAATTGAATTGTTGTAAACATAGAGATAATAAATCTAACCTAAAATTGTGACATCAATGCATTTTAGTGATTTCAATATATTGGCTTTTTCTATGTGCATGTCTATTTCATTGAGAATTATCACATTCTTGGTTGGCAAAAAAATGTTCTGATATTTGATTGTGGGGTGTTTTATATCTATAAAATAATTTAAATTGGGTTTACAGTTCGTGTTTATCTACTGTTGAAACCCTCAAAGTTTCCTACATCCATAACTGGGTACAAACATTTTTTATAAAGGATGGTGGTAAAAAAATATTAGTCTGGATGGAACTTAGGAACTCACATTGGTTGAGATTATGGGAGGTCGGGCTCATCACACTCTTAGGGGGGATTTATTCCTACTCTATGACTCTCTTATATATTTAATATATGTTTTAAAACCTCTTTCTAATCTTGATATTGGACCGGTTACCATAAAACATTCATCAAGTGTTGAATCCCTCTATCTTTAAAAGGGATTCTATCAATGAGTCTATCTTTATGTATCCAAGGATGTTAATCCATTTTCCATTAAGGGGTATTCACTCATATATATTGAATCCTTATATCCCAGCACCATGGAATTTGTTGTTTTCTATGGAGGAAATTAATATTCCAAGGATGTGATTGAACATTTAAGAGGTGTCATGTGTATCATGATTATAAAAAGATTCAAAACACAGACATTTTTGTTAATGTTATTTAGTTTAAATTCATGTATAATTGATATATATGAGGTTACATAGGCATCAGTATGTTTTGTATGGGTCTTAGGACTTTTAAAAGAATCCCAAAAATCCTATATATAATATGAATTATATTTCTTATAGTTCAGTTGCCTTCTCAATCTATTGGATAATGAGGAATAAATATCATCCCATGTGAGATATTTTTTCTTGATGGTTGTAATGTTAGAGACATGGGGGTATTAAACTATGGTGGGTGGATATTTGATCTTGATCCTTAAAAAGGAAACTTGTGTTTCTTGGTTAATGTAAGAATCAGAGTTCCACCAGTTCATTTTTGTCAGATATAACACATTATGAATTCACTTATATTTCCACTGGATGTGGTTATCATGATCAACCCATGTGAGAGATTCGGTCTCAATGGATAGAATGTCAGATACATTGAGATACTTACACCGAGGTGGATTCCCATTTGTTCTTGGACGTCAGGAATGAATCTGACATTTATCGGTTATAGTTGGAATCAGAATTATTATAGTTCATTTTATCAAGGCTTACACCCTAAGGTTTCTTGAATATATCTAATGGAAAATGTTATCATGTATCATGATGTCTTCATGATAGGTTTAAGGAATCGAGGTCATGTTCTTATATCCTAGTGGACATGTCCAAAGAAAAACACATGATCTAGTTGAATTGTTTGTGTGATATTTCATAATATGAATGGAATGGTTGGAGAGAATAGGCTGATCAAGGCTGACATGTCTAGTGGGTATAACAAGATTTGGATGACTTCTCTATAGGACATCATGATATCATGAATAACATGTCTAGTGGGTGATACCTGACCTGGAAGACTCTTTCGGAGGACATCACTTGATTCAGGCTGACATGTATGGAGGTGTCTCATAACCTGGATAACATCTCTAGGGGACATCACATGATAAATCTTGGCATGTATCTATGGCATCATGAGACCTATCTGAAATGTATTAGTGACATATTGAGACCTAGGTGACATGTCCAGGTGACATCGTGAGACCTAGATGATATGTCCAAGCTCCACTGCAAAATTGCGGATATATATCTAGATTTCTACATAAGATTTGGGTTTCAAGCACAGAGGAATTTGAAATACTAGAGTGGAGGGTGTTGTTTGACTTTCTTGACATTTATAAGGGAAATCTCTTGATCCAAATGTCATGTTGAGCAAACGTATCATGACTTGAGAGTCATGTAATAATGTTGTCACATGATTAGGGTGAGTCAAAAGAGGTGTATGAGGATCAACGTATTTGTCTTCAGATATTTTTTTTTCATGTTTTCAGTATTTATTCCATCCATTATTTAACATGTGCCTCACGTTTTTCCAGTGTTTTCTTGTTTTATTTTTTTCATGACCCAACCAACATGAGAGAACTCCTCCACATAATCCTATTGATAGACCTCTATGTAATCTATAAAGTGATCACATAATTTTCTTTTGTCGGTCACGTGATACTCCATGTAATTCCTTGGGTTTTACATAGATTAATACCTTTTAAATAACACGATTGTCCTCATTGAGAAGATCACTCATGAACTCCCATGTGCGAAGTCTCTTTGATCATTACGTCTATCAGACTATCTGTTGTGCTGAGGGTGAGGGATTTATTAGCCTAACTACCCCATTTATACACCTCCTTTTAAACCATGTATCTCTCAAATTTGGGCTAGATTTAGTGGAGGGTTCTAGTGTCACATTATTCTCATTATCATTTTGTGGGTCATTTAGGGAGCCACCTGATGAAAATAACCATTAGAATGTTACGAATTTTCCATTTTATAGATACAGGATGATCAAAGGAATTATTACTAACCATGTGGACATGTCAAGAATCATCCACATGGTCAGGCTAACACATCTAGGGGTCTACCTAAGATCATCATGCTTGTTGAAAGTATTTTGTATGAATGATGATGACTTTTCTGAAGTAATTCACAAGAAAAATGTAGCTTGTCGAGAGATCTTCTATGGGATCATGTTGACAGGTCAAGGGGGCCTCTAGAGTACCAATAGTGACCGAAAAAGTTCTCTACCCCCTTTTTCATGTTGATGAAAATATCACCTCTTCGCGAGAATCTTCTATATTTCCCGTATTTATTTTATTCTTTATTTTACAAGGGTTGGGGATATTTTAAGTGGTTGTGAGAATTGTCCTTGGAAATAAATCTCCTTTACTATGATTCATGACATAAACAATAATGGGTCTTGCGATGATGCCTGAGAATTTACAAGGAGAGACCCTATGTTTGCCTATAAATTTAGAGTTGTAACACATGATCTAATAACCATGTTCAGGACCCTTCACATGATGAAGGTGACATTTCATCAAGCTATTTTGCAACATGGTGGACATGTCTCCAGTGATATGTGGTGTCTTATGGACCACATGAGAATGTCACATGAATATTAATAACCACTTCAGGTATTTTTAATTTATATATTATCATTATTTTTTATATGTTTTTTGGATGATTTCAAGGTGCCTGCTAATTGACATGTCATGTGAGTTGTAGGAACTCATATGGAAGCCTCAATATAATCACCAATGCCTATCGTGATGAATTTTCAAGAACAAACAAGATTTTAAAAGAGGATCTCCACAATCTCAAAGAAGATAATTCAATATGCTTGACCCATTATTATGTCCTTCGGAAGGTCATGAAATCATGTTTCCCATTAGAGGTCATGTGATCCATATGTTTTTTCTGCCTTCTCTTTTTTTTCAGAGGAAATAATACTTGTTGTTTAGGTATTTATTGCATTTCATATTTGTTGGTTCTCATTTTTTGGCCTTAAAAAATTAACCCCCTAAAAAGAAACATCCATGGGGATAAAGACTCAGATCTTGAGGAATTTAAATTCCTTTTTGAGTCCTAGGAAAAAAGATAGGTTGTTATATCAAGTGTAAAAACAATGTCATTCACCGAATCCTATGTTTGTAACTATAATAGAATTGATCAAAAGAATTAAGAGAACTATTGATAAAGAGCCCTCATTCAAGAGATGACCATACCATTAGTGGGTAATCATTTATTGAGGAAGTTGGACCTTAGAAACTAGAAACATATGATGCATCCATTAAGAGAAAAACATGTACAACCTTATATATTGCTTCCTTATTATCATAACCAATTTTCTCCCCTTCTGAAATGTCCATTACATTATTTGTAGTGGATCCAAAATGGTGTATGATAATCTGGTAGAAGATTCACACCCTTATTATTGAGACACCTCTAGGAATATTTATTGACTAAGAAGAACTCCTTTATCATCTCATTCATTATTTTAGGGCGGTTGGCTTTGACTGCCATCTAATATATGGAATTATGTGACAGATTCTCCAAACTCAGAAATAGTTGGCTACTATAAAGAGGGACTTTTATGCTATTGATGAAGGAATCACCTTGGATAAAATAATGAGGGAAGATTCATAGGCCCTGGAACAAATCCATCAAATAATATTTTTACTACACAACCAAATGGATGTGTTGACTCTACAGATAGATAGATATGATGAAATCATAGCCTAATCAAATTAAAATCTTTTTTCATCATCATCCATATTGAAAAATAATTAAAAAATATCCAACTATATGGATTCTCTTATCTAGGAACTTCAACATCATGAAATGGTTGTAGGATCAGGGAAAGTGGAACTTTGGTTCTCAATCAACACTTCTTGATAGATTGATGATGAATTGTAAAATTCACCAAAACAACTCTTACTATATTAAGATCTCTAATGTTTTTATTTTAATGAAATTCCAATAGAGTGTATTAAATGTATAGATCCTTCCTTTTTCATGATATTAATGAATATTTCTTCCAAAAAATATATGTAATTTTCTAATTTTCGTTCATTCAGGTTGTGCATGATATTTTTTTGATCTAATATTTTATAAATCATCAATGATACCCACCCTTTATATAATATAATATAAACCTAAATTCTTGTTTATGAATGTTTAAACCATAACATATTTTTCTCTAGAAATTATCAATAATTCTTAACAATATGAGATTCCTCCTTGATTTATCTTCTCTAGTTATATTCACATTACCTAATTCACAAAATGATATTGTGGGTAAAATATATATAACAGAGGGAAAATTATCTATATTTTGATGAATTCAGTAGACATAGTGACCATAGGATTATTTTTTACAAGGATATATGGTGGGCACTACAAGATTTGTATCTATTTATTTTTTATTTCTATAATTTTTTTCTATGCTTCATACAAGGGAAGGCTTAGAGAATATAGACACAAATTTTTTATTAGGTTTCCATCTTATGGGTTTTCAACCTGAAATATTTCAATCCATTTTAATTTTACGAGTTCTAAATATTCTATAGACCACACTATGTTTGTACTAAAAAACTAGATATTTGAATTTATTCAAGGATTCCCTTAATGGTTCTTCGACCAGGAGAGCATTATCTCTCTTTCATTCTTGTAAATTAGACCATTTCATTATGGTAGTTTTGGGTATTCTAGCTCATACATTCTATGTTTTAGTTTAGGGTATTTTATATCAGATGTAACACCCTAATATTTTATGATATGTTTTTTTAAATAAAATTAGTTTCTTTGATATCTTACGTTACACAAAACACCGTGCTTAAACAAACCCCAAAATGTTATTTTTAATGTAACTATTCTTACCTAGACATTAGAATGGAAGGAATGAATGAAATTTGCTTGATTATAAAAATATAGCATAGAGATGTTTATAAAATTAATTCATTGGTTACCAATTAATTAGAAATGAAAATAATAACCAGTTGAACCTAAAAGAAGCATTCTTCTAAAAAACTATTTTTATGCCAAAAATGGTATCTTATTTTAATAAATTATATTAATCACTATTTTTAAAATATCATAATTAAGTTTATATAGAAAATAGTTAATCAATTTTTTAAAATCATATAATATTTTGTGTTTGATTAATATAAGGATAAATCAAATATTAAGAATAAATGCTATATTTTTATAAAGGGTGATTTTTTTCCATTTAATAGTGCACATGTTGTAAAAAATTGAAACTTTTATATACAAATTAAAAAACAAAATTCATTTTTGAAATCATAATGTCCAAATTATATTAAGTTCAAATTTTGTTATATATTTGAGAAGATTCATTTTTTATAATTAGTGAAAAATATTGAATTTTAATTGAAATCTAACATTCCATCTATATAAGTTTTAAGGTTTAATTATATTATTAATTATTTTTAAAGACCTACTAGATAAAATATAAATAAATAAATATAATTTAGTTCATTTGAAACATTTTAATGTTTAATTTTTATATACAAAAATTTCAAACATTTGAACATTTTCACTTTAAAACCTCACTTTCTCATCTTATCTACATGATTAATTTAAAATATAGTTATTCCAATTATTTGAATTGAATTTTGTAAAATGGATTCAATATTTTTATTGAGAATGTCCAAATTATATTGTAATTTAATTTTCCGTTTTTGACATAAAAATTTACAGTGGTGGAAAAATTATTTACCAAAGTATTGGTATAATAGTGAAGGAGATTAAAGTTAAAAGGTAAAAGCTTAAAATACCAATAAAATAAAACATTCAATGGTTGGTTAAGGTATTTATAGAATATAAACATCATTTAAAACATTAATTATCATAAATATTCTTGGAAATTAGTACCACCTCAATGTGGTTGGCTTTAAATATAAAATAATCATTATTTAATCTCTTAAAACCACCCCTCTTTGAGTATAAATACCACCCCTCATCGCACAATTTCTTCTCACCAAACTTGATGCTCCTTAAATATATGTAATAACTTCTCCTCCTTACACTACCAATTTCAAAGTGTTGTTTCTCTCCCAAAAATACCAAATACATGGTTCTCAAAGGGTTTATTCAAGGAGGAGATATTCATGAGGATGTTAAAGAACATAAAACTAAAGTAAAGCATGAGGTGAGGTTTTATCATCTCATTTTTTATTATATGAGATATGTGCTTTATTTATCAATTATTTATTTTGTGTGGTGTATATAATTACCTATTATATATAATATATTAAATCTCATTATTAAAATTTTATCCATTGTTTCATTTGATAATTAATACTTTTATAGGGAATACAACAAGACTAGTGGTAAGGGAATTCTAAAATCAATTTCCATATTTTATGTTAAACTTTTTTTAATTGATTATGTAATTATATGATTATGTTTGAAATGAATTTTTATTATAATTTTCATTATTTAAAATTATTTTATCTGTATTTACTGTAAAGAAACATAATTGATTCATTCGATTAATTCTCACTTCAATGATGTGATACTTTCATGATGATTTCATGTCTCAATTTTTTTTATATGGGACTAATGTCATATTCAACAATAATTTATTTTTGTGTGGGGAATATAATATCCATGAATTTAATCTATGATATTTAAAATGAAAATTATGGTTATTTATATATCCATTTATTACCTATCATTGGGGGGTTTATGGTTCAAAAGTTAACAAATCAGCAAGGTCATTTTAGTCTTAATTTTTCCCCCTCGAGACATGTAATGTGTTATGAACCTAAATTTTTCTATAATGTGTATATATATATATATCCATTTGACTAGTTTTATCATGAATCTATTTTTTCATGATGTTATATGTTTCATGAAATGTTCTTTTCTCTTTGGTCAAATTTTTTTTTTCAAAAATTGTGTTTTATAAAATTGATTTCAATAATGTTTTTAAATGATCCTTTAATAATTTTGAAGGAATACTATTAAAAAGATGTATAAAATGGTTTTCAAAAAATCCTTTATAATTTTTCAATTTTATTTTGAATAATTTTTTTTCATAATGATTTATGATTTAAAAATTGTTTTTCAAAGAGGAAAGGGTATTTTCCGCATGAAATAATTTAAAACAATATTTTAAAATAATTTTCTTTATAAGATGACATATATTAGTTTTTATCATGAGTAAATATGGATATAATATAAGGATACCATTATTATTATCTCTTTGAATGGTTTAGGTTTCTGATGGCATGATATTTAAGAATATTATTTTTCCCCTCAGTTATCTTATGATGATGTCTTTATGAAACTTATGTTTTTTCATGGTTACAGATAAGATGAATGATTTATGTTTTTATTTCACACATATGTTTTCTTTTCATTGTGTGATTAGTGGGAAATATATCTTCCTCCAATACATATGGTAATGATAAATCATTTATGATCTGTAAGCGTAAATGAGTGGTCATCCCAATTCTATAATAAAAGGGTACACGAGTGGTCAGCCCAAGCCCACAATAAGATCATACATGGGATTTAATCCTAATTCCATAAAAATAGGGTTCTTGGGATTTCATCCTAATCCTTTAAAAAGAGGGTCCATCGGAGTAAATCCTAATACCACAACAAGAGGGTACATGGGATGTCATCCTAATCCTAAAAATAGAGGGTACATAAGAGTTCCTCTCAATCCAAAAACAGATAAATGGTTGAATATCCCAATCCTAGTATGTTATGAATTTCTTGTTAGGTATCCATAACATAAGATTATGTGTATGCCAAAAATATATTTTCTTCTGCCATTTTTATACTATCATCACTCATGTTATTTCATTATTTTATTATTCATGTCTTATGAACTAGAAACATTTAATTCCATGATTCAAGATTATGATCCTTAACATGAAGGGTATGATTTTTAAATGTTATCATCATATTCTCATACCCATATTATCTTTTCATATATGCTTACATATTTCCAATGTTTACCCTCAATGAGAATATGAGCTCACACTTTTCTTATGTCTATTTTTCCCTAGTATATGAAAAAATTCATTAAGAATTACATTTAAAATTGGGTTCTAATTTTCAAGGGATGTTCAGTAGATGTTGTAGATGTTTTATAAACTAGTTTTTTTATGCTCAAAGCTTCCAAGGACAATAAACCCATAATACTTTGGAATGATCTAATTATAATAAAGAATATTAATATATTTATATGTAATATATATGTATGAAAAGTTTAGGTTTTTATACCAGATCTTTTATTTTTGTAGTTTACGGACATTAAGTTCAGATCTTTTATTACAGTATTGCATTGACTTTTAGATAGAACATTTTATTACTCTATATTAGGATCTTTTAGATCTATAATTATATTTTTGGTACTCTTTTATTTAGGTAATTTTATTCATGATTTTTAACATCATTTAGTAAGGAAATCAATCATGAAGTTTAATATCACGCATTAAGGAAATTTGTCATACATTTTAACATCATTTTGTAAGGACATTTTCCACGTAATTTAACAACACATGGTAAGAACATAAAATTTTTTATTTTCATTTCATATTCCTACTTATATGAAATTATTGATGAATATAGATTATGGGTTATATGTTTCGAGGATGGCCCAAAACACCTTGATGTGATTTGATTTTCCATGGTGTTTTTAGGTCTCACGAGGATTGAAGTTCCTTTATTGTATGCAAGAGATGCCTCTGGTTGGTAGTTCAAAAACTTTATGAATCTATAACCTGGTAAAACAGAGGTAAACCTACTATTTCACTAGGTTCATGAAATATTTTTGATATTTTAAGGATATATGGTGAATATATATAAAAGTTGATCCCACCTAGATAATAGTAATATGGTTTGAGTAATTTAAAACCAAAAATTTTGTTTCAATAAATATGCAATGGGGAAGACATACCCAGGATTTCCCAAAACACCATGAGGTGTTGAGTTTTTTAATGGTGTTACAAGATCCTACAAGGATCAGAGTTTCATTCTGATAATGAGGTGATTTGTAACACCCCAAGCTTCCACGGTACATTTCCCTTTGAATAATGCAAGGGCGTGCATTGTATGCAACTTCGAGATTCTAAGACACCACAACCAATCAAACTAGCCATTATGAATAGTAATACCTACTTTTTGAAATTTTATAAATTCTATCTCTCAAAATGGACTTCATTTTTCGATTCGTAATATTGAAATTAGCCTAGGTTGAAATTTTGGTACTTTTCGGATAACTTTGATATTTTGATGAATAGTGAAAATTACTAAATTTTAATTAAAAACAACTTTTTTAGTCAAAATAATTAATAGTGATAAATTATGAATTTGAGTGGTTTTAAAGTATATTTATAATATATTTTTACCATGTAATACAATGTGGGTCATTGAACATAATTTCATATTTAAACCAGACATAAACAAGTGCCAATCTTCTGATAGCTATTATCTCTTAAAAACACGCTTTTTGTTTTAACAATGGGAATTAATTTTAAATTAATTTCTGCCACTTATGTGTTTCAAATTTGGAAAAATGGATTCCATATTTGTATTCAGGATGTTCAAATTGTGTAAATAGGTAACTTTTATTTTTATACATTTTGGATAATTACTTCGGTAAATATTTTATTTACCATGGTTAAAGGGTAAATCTGGTAAACAAGGGTTAAAAAATAATATTATAATAATAATAAATTACCCTAAAACATGTCTTAAACCTATTGGTTGATACATGGTCGGCCATGGGAATATTTGGGTAGATTTTGGGACTCCATGGATCCACTTGTAAGTGATAGGGACAGTTTATTTTAATTAAGTTAAAATGAATACAAAAATGACACAAGCATATATCGTTTAGAAAAAACAATTGTTACATAGGGTTATATATTTTGGATTTTAGCCTATAAATATTCATTAGAAAAAGATTTCTTACATAATTATATTTTATTTATAATTTTTAGACATTAAATAATTTAATTTATTTATGAGAGAATGGTGATACAGTAATTACCATAATAGTGAAACATTAGAATAATTGATATTACAAATACCCAAATAAATCTAATTTGAGACTTTTATTGAATTAAACTAATTTTTTAGGTTTATATGACATATTATTATTTATTTAAATAACTTTTTTTGAAGTAAACATTCTGTTATGAGTTTTACAAAAATCAACTATTGAATAGTGTCAAAATTGACATAAAAGAGTTTTTAAAACAAATATTATATTATAAATTGATATTAAATTCTTAAAAATCTATGGTTCAGCCAAGATACTTATATCATGATATTTATATCATTAATGGATCACTTTGGGGTCTCTTGGATGTATATAATATGTTTATTAACTATATAATATAAAAATACAAAGTGACATGGTAAATGTCAAACTAATTAACTAAGAGTTAAAACTAAAAGATAAGGTTACTATAGTAACCCAAAACTGTATAAATTCTATTGGTTGAATGGTTTTCGACCTATCCCCACCTTAACCTTTTAATAATCAACTTTCAAGCCATTATAATCCTAATATGAATTTATTATAAATTAATATTTCTAGCTTTTCAAAAGGTGCCCCTCACCCCTCTTATAAAAGGGAACTCCTCCTCATTTCTTCACACCTTCAAAACCTTTTGGTTCGGCCAAACCCTGCCCCAATACTCTCTAAACATCCCTCACCACATCCTAGAGGCCTTAGTTTGGTCATAAAGCCATCTTAAGAAGCCCTTTTGATCAAATCAAAAGGAAGAACCTGAAGAAGATGTAATGTTTTCACCACCCCTTTTCAAGTTCCTTTCTTCATCCACTTATTCTTTCTTTGTTATTACCATTATAAAATAATAACTCCAGTATATTATATATACTATGATGTTATTATAAATATGGTACAACCATATTCAGTATTCCATCCACCCTTTGAATTACATGTCACCATACGTGCGTACGTACGACTTACCGTCTCCACGTCATGGTGTAATTGTTATTCAATTTATTATTATTTGGGTGGGTATAATAATGATGTGTAACTCATTTAAATAATAAATATAACATGATAATGATTCTGTATATATGATATACCATCCAATTATATATTATTTTAATATCAAAAGAATGATATTGTCGCTCGTACGTACGTACGGACTACCGTCTTCACGAACGCGATGAGATTCATTCTCCATCATATCCATTCAAGTATAATTATCATTTTATGATTTAAAAATAATGTTTAAGAACTTTATATAATTATGGATATGAATAAGATACATCCTATCCATGACAAACATGTCTTACATAACGAAACATATAAAATAAAATGAGTAAGTTAACACCCGAAATGACGATAATTCTAAGATATTATTAACAAAGAAATGTTAAATGATCATATATGATATCATATTAATGTATATGATTCATGAATAATTTAATAACAATTATTTCAACATTATACTGGAGGTTAACTTACCCCCAACGAACGAAAAGTACAACGTAAGGGATTTTCTTATCTCAGTTTCAATTTCGTAAGATTTCCATTGTTCGCCACTAATTTATTGAAAGTGGTATATTATGTACTGCCATTTAATATATATTATCATTATTCTATTTATATTAATGTTATTATGTAAATAATTTGGTGTTTATTAACTTTTTTTCATACGACTCAGTTGATTACAACGTGGTAAGGGGTTTCTTATCTCACTTTTAATTCCTTGAGAATTCCATTGTTCACCACTTATTTATTGCATGTGGTGTGTGTACTTCCCATGATAGTATTCAATGTGTAATATAATTTAATTTATGGATATTTAAATCATCATGTTATTATCCTTCTTTCATGGGTGTATGTTTCGTATGTTACCTAATCGATAAGGGAATTTGAAATTTCAATTTCCACTCATTCGACTTTACGCATACTTCATTGATTATTTTACTCCGAGATTATGTGTGGAATAACTATTCATTTGATTATGTCATAATTTCCACTACCCTTTCTGTGGATATAAATTTTATACACATAATCACTAAATTGATAAATTCTCAAGTCATCGGTATGAACTTGATTAGAGTAATTTTTACTCAATCTCGATTTGTTGAGATAAACATCCAATTCATTGGTGTTGTTTTTACTAGAATATGTGTGAATGTCCCTTGATTGTTTTACAATTAATATCCAATCATATTTAGTGTATTTATATTTTTCACAAATAATTATGTCGTTGATTTATCCTTAACCTAAGGATACAACCTTTATGAGAGATTTCATCTCAATTTACATTCCATTGAGACTTCTTTGTTGTTATACACCAAATAACTTTTATGTGGTGTATATAATGTAATTTGACATAGTATATCATGAATCCCTTTATTCTCATGATATTACAAAGTTTTTATTACCTCAATTATTTGTATTCAAGTGTCTCTCTTTTGGTTTGAAACTCTAACTAAAATACCATTTTTAAATGTTTTAAAGACTTATTCTTCTAAATCTTGCTCATTAATGTCCATGTTTTAAAAATGGTTTTAAGGATTTATTTATATGTACATTAAATTTTTAAAATTAAAACTCCTTTTAAAAGTTTCAAAGTGGTATGGGACACTTTGATTCAAAAATCTATTTTTAAATAGCTTCTTGACAAATAGTGTGACTTTGAAATGTTTTCAAGAAAAGGGGGATATTTATCTAAAATAGTTTTGATGGTTATTTTCATCTATGTCAATATCATTCATTATTATCTATTGAGGTACAATAAAATCTTCCATATTGTATTAAATGAGTTATTTTTGACTGTGGATGTGATATTTTTATACCATTCATGGTTTGTGGTTAATTTATTGACATTTCGTATGATAGTTTTAATACGAATTTTTATGTTATGTTTAAACCTATTCATATAAGGAATGCATTGGACATAATAAGTGATGGGTGGAGCCCGCTATAGCTCCTCGATGCATCGATAGGTCTCATGAGACAAAATAATGTCTTGTCACAAGGCCTTGGCAAAATCTTATTGGTAGTCTTGGCACGAGGCCTTGGCTATGTGGTTATGATAGTCTGGCATTATGCATTCCATTATTATGAAAGTGGTTATTGATATTGCATGTGATTGTTCGACTAGTAGAATATTCATGTGAATAAGTAAATGGCATTATTTCATTTTATCTTTGCCATATTATGCTAAAGTTCAAGTTTAAAGGGATTTTGTTTTAGTTATAAACTGACTTAAGTGTTTATGCTTATCTATGAAAGCTTCTGCTATAATGTTATCCTTTCTGAGCATCTGAGCTCACCCCTTTCAATGTTTTATTTTTCCCAGGTTTATGAAGAAGTAATTTATGAATGATCTGCAGGGTTAGTATGAGGGGATATGAAGACAATATGTTTTTTTTATGATGTAATGTAAAACTTTATGATTGTATCTAGTGTTTCCAAGGCTACTAAACCAATCGGTCTTTCGAGATTTGATCATTCTTGTGATCATGACAATGTTATGTAATAAGGCACCGACTCTGGGTAACTGGGGTCGGGGCGTTACAGTTGGTATCAGAGGAAGTTTAGTACAAACTTTGGAAGCTAGATTTAGATAAACTCTGATTAGAGCACATAGACCTAAGATTAACTTTGAGGATTAGTATTGAATAACTTCCTAGAATTTTGGTATTGTAGAGATTTTGTGATTTTTCCGAGCAATACATCCATGTCTGGATACGAGAAGGCAGAGGTAGCTCTGGCACAGATGTACCTAGGGGTAAAACCCGAAAACACCGCTTTGAGCTAGACTCGAACGGGAACTGATGCACGACAACGGGCCTTACTGCACTCTTGGTTACGACACTCCTGGGGGATATGCTTAGGATAATTTACATTTTCTTTACTAACTGATTTTAAGTATTAAATATATAAGATGATAGTAGATGACCTTGGTTAACCCAAAAGTGTTTCAAATTGAGAATATGGTGACATGTTAATCTCTAAATGATTTTATGACTACTGTTACTCACACAATGCATTCCGGTTTTTGTCAATGGCTGGATTCCAAGGAATTCATAGTGACTTTGGGAATGATGTACAAGGTGGGAACGGTGGTGTAAATGAGCAACAAAATGGATTGTTTATAGGTGTAAAAGATATCATCTTTATGCCAAATAAATTTTCCAAAAATATGATCAACAATATATATATTAACCAATTCCCGGACTCAAAAAAGAAGAGAAAGGTGGTGAATGATAAGAGATCCAGAAGTGGAGACCATGGAGAAAGGAATCCTCAATTTCCATCATGCAGGAAATGTGGAAGGAGACACCCAGGAAAGTGTCTCAATGGGTCTACGAAATGCTTTACATGTGGGAAGGAAGGACATAAAGTGAAGAATTGCCGAAGAAAAATGAAGAGTACTATGGAAGAAGATAAAAATGGTCCTAAGAGTCCATTTACAATCATTTTCCGTAAATATAGGGGACCTGGCCATTACCGGAGTGAATGAACTATTCTATAGGATATTTTCTTGGTCAAAGAAGAAGCTATGTGGAAATAAATGGTTGGAGAAATGATTAAAAATATTAGTGCTCCTTGTTGATGGGTTTACTTTGGAATAATTTTCTTTTGTATTTGTAACCCTGCAGTTTGCCATGTGAGAATGATATTTGAGGAAGAATTATCTCTTCTCTTGTGGGTATAGGTATAAATACCCATTTGGTTTTATATGATCATTGGGGTTTGAGAGAATTATAAGTTATTATAATTTGGGATGAAAATGCATGGTATGAGATAAGATTTGGGGTTAAATTGTGTTATGGTTATTTTGAGAAATTTATCTCATTTTGGTAATGTTATAAAACATAGTTTTTGAAAAGGACAACACGTAGACCACGTGACAACCCATCGCGTCGGACAAAGCTGTGGGAATCGAACCCACAACCAAAGTGCGATTGGGATTTATCACCTACCAGTGGACTACATGAAGTCCCTGTATAGTGTGACTAATTATTTTAAGTTAAATGATTTTATTGATCAATAATAAGTTGATTTGGGGTCTTATGTCTTATCAAATGAATACCCTTGGTATAGGAAAATTATTTGGTGATTAAGTGATAAATGTTATTTTGGAAGATGTTCGCTTTGTTGGGAACACTATATGCCCAAGGAAAATATAATACTATGGGGTTTCATTTGTGAAGTAATGGTAGATTTTAATCTACATTTTTATTGTGGATTTATAGTGATTTGGGTTATTTATGGAAATGATTAACTTATAATAGAGAATATTTGAAGAGGTTAATTACTTTTAAGTATGTGACTTTAAGAGTATTTGATGTCATTTGGAGATACAATTTAACATGTGAGACTACATAATCAAATTCTTCATGTAGGATCTAAATAATGATGTAAATTCTCAATATAAAAGAGGGGGGTGAATTGTATACTTTAAAAATTCCTTTGGAACCTTAAAAGTTAGTTATTATTTACTATGTTTTCCTTAAGAAAAGGAAAGGGATATGTTTAACAAAGTTAAACTTAACCAAATTCACAACACCTCTAATAGCAAATGAAAACTTGGAAAGAGATTCCGAAAGTAGGTTCCGGAAATATGGTTCCGGAAATTGAAACTTAACAAAAGATTACAATATGAGATTCTACCTTAAAGCGTATAGAGTCTAAATTAAACAGAGTACAAGTAAGGAAGTATAAGAAAGTTATACTTTCCTTATAATACAAAATACAGCGGAAATAAACGAGTAGAAAAACTACAAGTAACAAGAGATAAGTCTTTTAACCCAAAGATAAGGGTATCCAAAAACCATGGATAAAGGTCCCTTGATTTATACTTTCAAGAACGTCTGTCTTACCCACACCAGGGTAAGCCCTCGATACGATGATCAGAGTGTCTCTGTTTTTCTATCCCTGCAAGCCCTCAATTTCAAGGTAGTTGGCAACCTCTGACTTCCTCAGCAAGGAAGCCCTCGAACTTCAAGGTAGTCGGCACCTCTGTCTTCCTATCCCTGGAAGTCCTCAAATGTAATCACCAACATTCAGAGTTGTATGAAGAAAAAACTTAACGATCGGTTCAGTACGCACAAGGCATGAAAAGCTTTCTCTCTCTAGAAGTCACCTTAGCAGCGTGTGGTCTCTAGATTCATCAACTTAATTGTCTATATGAGCTCTTTCAAATGAGCTCTTATTTATAGGAAAATTTCCAATGGTCAACTCCCTCTTCCAACGGTCATATTTTCCATGAAATTCGGAGGGACCTGTACACGTGTAAATTATCCAACGGTTAGTTTATAACAGAATAGATGACATCGTTTGGAAACAAAACAAGTATAACTGAATGTACGACACCGTTTAAAAACTAAATCAAATGTTAGGAATGAATCTTCGGAGTGTAAAGAAAAATAATTTTTCGGAGTCTAAACAAATACGGAGTGTATAAAACAAAGATGATCAGATTCTGTTTAATAGGTGAATTCGGAATGAGAATTAGGAATGAGAATTTGTCATCAGAATTTGTAATGAGAATTCATCATCAGGATTCGTCATGAGAATTCATCATCAGAATTCGTAATGAGAATTCATCATCAGAATTCATAATGAGAATTCATCATCAGAATTCGTAATGAGAATTCCTCATCAGAATTCATAATGAGAATTCATTGTCAAACTTCATAAGGATTCGTATCCTGAATCTAGAGAAGAACTTAATCAGAGTTCGTATCCGGAGTCGGAACGAAACTTTATCACAGTTCTCATCTTGATTTCGGAGTGATACTTTATTACTGTTCTTATCCAGGATTCGAATCCTAAAATAGGATACTTCATATCAAAGATTCAAATAATTCCGAGAAAAAAGAAATGAATCCGAATCTTACACTTAAGAAAAATATGGATGATAATATGATAAGGATGATTTTTCTTACAAAAGAAATATTTCTTATAAAAGAAACTTTTCCTCATAAAATCAATTTTCCTTATAAAAGCAATTTTCCTTATAAAATCAGTTTTCCTTATAAAATAAATTTTCCTTATAAAAGCGATTTTCTTAAAGATAAGGTGTTTGTGATTTTCAAAACAAGAATGAATGGAAAAAGTCATAAGGAAAACCTTATTGACTCAACAATCTCCCCCTTCTTGGAAAGCACAAACATCCTTACAAAAAAAAATTACTAAGAAGAAGAAAAAGATAAGGCTTATCTCCCTTTGTATTAAGGATATAGATGAATATGACTAACTCCCCCTTAGGCTTTGAAACTCTAAAGACCGTATTCTAGATTTCCGGAATGATATTTCATTACGAATAAGAATGTCTTCTTTAATGAGAAACTCCCCCTTAGATAAACTCTATTAGAGTTTGTTTTCTTTATCAGGCTTTGTTAAGATTATTTTTCCCTTTCATTAGAGTTATTTTCCTTCTCCCCCTTTGTGATTTTCAAAAAGAATTTGAGAGAATGGAAAATATATCAAGTACCTGAAAAATTAGTAGTAACAACAAAAGAAACGAGCAAGCACAAATTTTCATTAAGTTTGAAAAGCTCAACAACAAAGAAATTTAGATACAACAAAAGATCGGATCTTTCTATTTTGGATCTTTTTCCTTCGCCATGAGACCCTTAAGAATAGTTTGTATCTTCTTTAAGTCCTTATGATCTTCTTCATCTTGCTTCTCTAACACAACAATTCTTGCATTTTGGGCTTCAATATTTTCCTCCTAGGCTTGAAGCTTTCCTTCCTGAGCTTTAATCTTTTCTTCCTGAGCCTTAAATTTTTCTTCAAACTCAATCAGATGATCCCTTTCAAACTTCTAGTTTTGAGAGACAGAATTCAGCTTCCCATTCAGATCTCTGACTTCTTGAATCCGGAAGTTCTTTTCATCTGTCAGCTTCTCTTCAAAGGAAGAAGACAGATCATTTATCTTCCTGTCCTCAGTCTCAAAAGCATCCATAACATTATCTTGAAATTCATCAAAGAGCCTCATTTCATCCACATTCTTCCTCGACTAGCTAGTCATCCTCTTGCAAGATCTTTTGTGGGCTTCATAGCCAACAAAGAACATTTTGAACTGAGCCTCTATTTCAACACACTTGTCCATAACCATAGATACGGAGTCTGATTTCTAATTCAAGGCATGTTAGAGCATTTGACATCTTGAATCAATGCTTGAGAAAGTCGGAATAGAACCTACCAGCTTCTTTAAAGACTTAACAACAAAATCATGCCCCAACGGAGATGACTCCGAATCCGAGACTCTGCTTGGAGAAATTTCATCTTCAACATGGTCAAGATTTCTCTTTGAAGAACTACCATCTTCCTTTCTCTTCACCACTACTGAGCTCGGAGAATCATCAAAAATTTTCTTTCCCTTGTCTCTTTTTTGGAATGGAATCATGTTCCAGAGTTCTATTTTCACTATCAGAAACTTGAACAATATTATCTTCCTCATCAGGAACTTTCTGAGCACCAACCACTACATTTTACATTTGAGAAATATCTTTTAGATGTTGTTCTTCCTCTATATGGTAGGATACTTCTTCTTCTCCTTTATCTTCTTGCATTGCTGGAGTGAATAGCTTAGAAGACTCATCTTCTGAGGATCAGAGAGACAAATTTTCTGAAGGAGTCCCCTTATAATCATCTACTTGTTTTAAAACATTTCCGGCTTCACCACTTCCTTCAACAATAACTTCTTCTTCTTCTAGTTGCTCAATCTGATCTATTTCCTCAACAGGATTAGCAGTTGTCTCTTCCGGAGCGACAAAGTCTCTTCCTATAGTCTCAAGTAGAGATTACAATGAAAAAGATCTCAGAACAGGAATTTTTTTTGAAACCATCTCATTAAACTTCAATAAAGCCTGAGCTACCTCAGTCTCAGACATCTTCTTCTTGAGCTTTTTTTCTTTCTCTTGTTTTTCGAGCTCATCTGCAGTTCTTTCCTTCAAGGCCTTAGCCTCCGCAGGATCCAAGCCAAACTGAGGCTCCCCTTGCACTCTTTTCTCTTTGGTCTCCCTCCATTTAGCTACAACCTCATCTGGGTAAGCTTTCTTCCTCTTTGGTTTTGGAGGTGCGGAATGAACTTACATAGACTTGGTATTCTCTACTTCTACTTAATCTTCTTTCAACTTTATCTTCCTTACTGGATTAGAGGATTCCGGATCAGCAACATTCAGAACCGCTTCTTCTTGAGCAGGTAAATCGATAAACTGACTAGTCTTCTTGTCAAAGGCTACATACATCCTTTTGAGTGTACCATCACTCACCAACATAATCTTGCAAACTCTTGTCTTAGACATGAAAGCCTCCTTGAAATACTCAAGGCACCGAACAATCAACTTTGAGAGGATTGCTTGATACATTATAATCTGAGCTCTCATATTTCCTTTCTTCACATTCTCAAGAGTAATAAGAATGTGCTTCATCAGGTTAAACTTCCTCAGATTTAACAGAAAATCTGGGATATAAATCTCACTCTTCTTCAAACTATCTTTGTCACCCTTTCTCGGTATGATAAGACCTTGTACCCATAATTATAGAATCCGGAAATTTGTAAAAAGAGAAGAAATATTCAGAGCCTTATCATATGACAGTCCAAGAGTTTCTAATGCTTTTTCCTTGTCGAAGCTACCCTTTGAATCCAGCAATAAATGAGATATGAATTCGGCTTCACCTTCGTTATTCACCCCTACCAAGCTGGCTGCCTTGGCATATGAAAGCTTATAAGTCTTACCATAAGACTTAAAAGACAACTTCTCCCTTCTATCTTCCTTAAGAAAGGAGACTGTTTCATAGAACTCTATAAGAAAATCTGAATACACTTCATCTTGATTCCCAGGTTTTGACACTACAACATCTTCCCATCCATTAATCTTAATATTCTTGGAAATAAGAGAGTCATAATTGTTGAAGAAGTCAGGATGAATCAACCTTTCTCTATATACCAACCACTTCAAAATCAGCTTAGAGGAAGACATGTCTTGAGAAGCTACTTCCATGGACATTCGGATATGAAGACCTCTGAGAAGTTCAGAACGGAAAAAGCTGAGCATCAGAACGGTCTTAAAACAGAGAGGCAGAGCTTCGCGATGCTGGAGCATGAAAACCGATATGTGAAAACCATTTGGGGTCCCCTTTATATAGGCAACGAGAAAACGGTTCAACTTCCATGGTTGATCGAACAGTTGTGACAAGATGAGATCAGATCTGACGGTCAAAAACCAATTCTCAAGGATAACATGAATCTGATCTTTTGAGGTTTTTATTAAAACAAAGAATTAAGAAAATTATAATCCGAAAACAAAATGTAAGAAAATGCCAGAAAGTGATGCCTAATATCTATGTTTTTTGCATGGGAGTGATGTGAAGGATTCTTACTAAGGGCAATAGAACTTGTGTTATCACAAAAAATTTGAGTTTTAGTAAAACTCAACCCATAGTCTGTGAGTGTGTGTTGCATCGATGACACTTGAGCACAATAACTTCCAGCTTCTACATATTTGGCTTCAGCAGTGGAAAGTGCAAAAGAATGTTGCTTTTTGCAGGACCAAGAAACTAGTGAATCTCCTAAGAAATGACAAGTTCTGGATGTACTCTTTCTATCCATTCTACATCCACCAAAATCAGCATCAGAAAAGCTTTTTAAGATAAAATCATTTCCAGAAGTATAAAATAATCCTAGATCCATGGTTCCCTTAAGGTAGAGAAAAATTCTTTTTACTGCCTTTAAGTGATATTCCTTAGGATTGGATTGATATCTTGCACATAAGCATACTGAAAACCTTAAGTCTGGTCGACTAGGTGTTAAGTAAAGTAAATTTCCTATCATACCTCTAAAAGATGTTTGATCTACGGGTTTCCCAGCTTCATCAAGATCTAAACAGTTTGAGGTACCAATAAGATTACTTATACTCTTAGTGTTGTCATAAAAATACTTTTTAAGAAGATCATTAATATACTTATGTTGAGACATGTAAGTTCATTCTGGTTTTTGAGAAATTTTAAAACCAAGAAAAAAAGTTAACTCACCCATCATACTCATTTCAAACTCAGGTTTCATTAGACTTGCAAAAGAGTCGGTCAAAGATTGCTGAGTTGAACCAAATATGATGTCATCAACATAAATTTGAACAATCAAAACATTTTTCTTATATTACATTATGAAAAGGGTTGTATCTTAATTTCCCTTAACATAGTTATTTGGAAGCAAAAAATCCAGTGAGTCTATCATACCATGCTCGTGGGTCTTGTTTAAGGCCATACAGAGCTTTGGTAAGTCTAAAAACATAATCAGGATATTTTGTATCTTCAAATCCAGGAGGTTGTTCAACAAAAACTTCCTCTTGAACATAACCATTAAGAAAAGCACATTTCACATCCATTTGATAACGTTTAAAATTAAAGAATACTGCAAAGGCAAGTAGAATACGGATAGATTCAAGTCTGGATACTCGAGCATAGGTTTTTTCAAAGTCTATTCCCTCTTGCTGATTATATCCTTTTGCAATAAGTCTATCTTTATTTCTTACTATGACTCCATTTTCTTCAAATTTATTTCAGAAAAATTATTTTACTCCAATAACAGAAGTTTCCTTAGGTCTTTCAACTAAAGTTCAGACTTTATTCCTTTCGAATTCATTTAGTTCATCTTGCATGGCTTTGATCCAATCATCGTCACCTAAAGCTTCATCAGTGCTTTTAGGTTCTAATTGGGAAAGAAATGCTAGATGTTCTACTTCATTTCATAAGGAACATCTAGTCCTTAAAGGTTGATTTACATCACCAATGATACTATCACTGGGATGATTCTTAATAAACACCTGATTTGGGTTTTGAAAAGCCTGTTCATCAACATAGGGTAGAAAGTCTTCTGGGGTAAATGTTTCAGGAATATCTTCTTGAACAGTATCCTTATCAAATGATTCTTCTATCAAAGGTTTACAATCAGTTTCTGAAAACACATTCAAGGATGTAGGCTGGGATGGTTTAAAAACAAAAGGATCAGACTCATCAAATTTTACATGTACTGTTTCTTCAACAGTACAAGTATTTTTATTAAAAACTCTATTAGCCTTAGAAGTTGTGAAATAACCTATGAAAATTCCTTCATCGGATTTTGGTGAAAATTTATGTAGGTTATCTTTAGTATTCAGAATGAATACTTTGAAACCAAAAACCTTGAAGTAGGATATTCTTGGTTTTCTACCAATCCATAACTCCTAAGGAGTTTTATTAAGAAAAGTTCTACTCAAAACTCGAGTTATAGTATAGCAAGCAGTACTTACAGCTTCAGCCCAGAAATGTCTAGCTATAGAATATTCACTCAACATAGTTCTAGTTATCTCTTGAAGAATTCTATTTCTTCTCTCAACTACACCATTTTGTTGAGGACTTCTAGGTGCTGATAAATTGTGAGTAATACCTTTTCTACTACAAAAAGTTTCAAAATCAGAATTTTGAAATTCTCCTCCATGATCACTATGAATAGTTTTCAAAGGAAGGTTTTTCTCATTTTTAACTTGAGCTCTAAAAATTTTTAAATAAGAAAAAGCTTCAGACTTCTTTTATAGAAAATAGAACCAAGTAAATCTAGTGTAATCATCAACTAGAACAAACACATAGTATTTGCCTTCAATACTTCCAGTTTGTGTTGGACCAAAAAGATCCATGTGCACTAACTGTAATGCATCGGTTGTTGAGACTTCACCAATTGATTTAAAACTAGATTTATGTTGTTTTCCATATTGACAAGGATCAAAAACTTTAGAAGAATCAAATCTATGCTCCGGTAGATCCTTAACTATTTTCTTCTTATAGAGTTTACATAGGTTTCTAAGGTTACAGTGACATAGTCTTCTATTCCATAACCAGGAATGATATTTCATTGCACTTAGGCAAGGTAAATATTGGATTCTAAGGTCTTTTAAGTTAAGAGTGTAACCATTCTCTTGCCTATTGGCTGAGAGAATAAATTATTCCTTGGAATTGTGAACTAAGCACTTATCATTCCTAAAATTCAAAAGGTAACCTTCATCACATAACTGACATATTCTAATGAGGTTGTGCTTAAGACCCTTAACAAAAAGAACATTTTAAATCAATGTTTTACTAAGAAGAACAATATTACCAATACCAACAATCTCTCCCTTAGCATTATCTCCGTAAGTTACCTTTCCTCCTTTCATTTTGATAATCTTTTCAAAATAGATTTTGTTACCAGTCATGTGCCGTGAACATTCACTATCCATGTACAATGTATTGTTGCTGGTAATCTCTTTATTTTCCTGAAATCAAGAAGAGAATTAGACTTTTGGAATCCAAACTTGCTTGGATCTGAGATTTCCAGATAATAAAATTTTAGGTAACCACATTTTCATAGAAAAGTAAGCTTTGTGAAATCCTAAGGATTGGGTTTTGTTTAAGGAACAATTCTTTTCCCAATGACCACCACATTGACACTTGGTACAAAATCGGGCACTTTGAGAAACAAAATAATTGTTACTAAAAATTGGTTTTGCATGAGTATAACCAAATCCAGATTTATTTCTTAAAGGTCGTATTTGGGAATACATTTTATCAAAATTTTCTTTACCATGGGTAAAGTTTGATAAACATTTCCTTAAGGAAAAAATTTCGGACTTGAGTTTTATAGCCAAATTTTTATCCTCAAAATCATTAGTTTTAGAACTAGAGCTAGGCTCGAAAATATTTTTCTTAGAAATTACTTTTTCAAAATTTTTAGAAAGTTTTTTCTTCTCAGAACATACATCCTCAATATTTTTTGAAATACTTTCAAAATCAGTATTTTTCCTATCAAGATCTTTAGAAAGATCTGATATCTCTTTTGTACGAATAGAATTCCTAGATTTTGCCTTATCAAGTTTCTTATTGAGTTTTGAATTCTCAATCTCAAGAATTTCAGCAAACCTAGAGACTTCTTCATAAGTAGGTAATGTATTTTCTTCATCAGAAGAGGATTCATCATCAGAAAAGTTATAATACATACTATTATTACAATCTAAAGAAACATTGGTCAATGATTCAGCATTTCATACCTTAGCCATAAAACAATGATTATCAATAGGTAATCTGGCTATAAGACCAAGATTCTTCTATCCTGAAGATTCGTAATCAGAAGATTCATCTGAAGAATCACCACCACTAGCACTCCAGGTGTCATTAGCTTTCAGAACATTCTTAGCTTTGGCTTTATAATACTTCTTTCTATTTCTATCTGAATGCCTTTCTTTCCTTTCTTTCTTTTTGAGCATAGGGCAATCTGGTCTAATATGTCCAGCTCTCTTGCATTCATAACAAGTGACTTCCCCATCATTCATATCTTTCCTTTCCTTTTTCTATTACTTGGATTGGAAATTTCTCTGGCCAGCTATCTTGTTCATCCTTCGAGCAAGATTAGCCAACTCATTTTCTGATATTTCACTCTCACTATAATCTGATTGAACTACCATCTTCTTAGACATGGATATGGTTACTCTCTCAGGAGTCTTAGATTTCATATGATTTGATGTTGTTGTAAAAGAAACAGTACCATTTCCATTTTTCTTCTTGATGTTGTCAGAATATCTCTTCATTCTGGTTTCATGTTGGAGAAGAGTTCCAAATAACTCATCAAGAGAAATTTGAGTGACCTTCCTCTTCTTATCTATAGCAGTTCTTTTGGATTCCCACTCATTGGTCATAATATCAATTATCTTATCCACAAGTGCTTCATCATCTAAACCTTTTTCTCCCATAGACTATAGGCTGTTGACGATAGTCATAAATCTCTGTTGAACTTTACATATTGGTTATCCATAAGGAAAATTGAAGCCATGATATTCATCTTTAAGCATTGCTCTCCTAGTCTCAACCACCTTAGAAGTTCCAAAGTGTGTAACTTCTAACTTCTTCCAGATAAAATTAGATACTTCACAAGAAGAAATTTGGCTATATATATTTCTGGTCATTGAACAAAGTAAAGTATTGTGTACCTTATAATTGAGTTGATACTCTTGCTTTTCCTGGTTAGTAAAAGTTTTAACTTCCTTATCAGGAATTTTATAATCTCCAGTAAGCATAAAAAAGTTTTCTACTCCAGTATTGATAACAAAAGTTTTCATTCGATCTATCCAGTACTCATAATCATTACCATCAAAGATTGGTGGTCTTGTAGGATTTAGATTATCAATAGAACCAACATTAATTCCTGCCATACTTAAAATAACATGTGGCACACAAACTTTTTAGTAGAAAAATTTCGTAATAACAATGTCCGGAATGAGAATGTTCAGAATGGAAAATTTTGGAAGGACAAAGTTCGAAATGAGAAAATGAGCAAGAAAAACTTATACGTGAGTACAAGTAATTCAGAGACCTCCTCTAATACAAATTGTAGGATCGAAATAATGATGTAGATGCTCAATATACAAGAGGGGGGGTGAATTGTATACTTTAAAAATTCCTTTGGAACCTTTAAAGTTAGTTATGATTAACTATGTTTTCCTTAAGCAAAGTAAAGTGCTAAATTTAACAAAGTTAAACTTAACCAAATTCACAACACCTCTAATACCAAATGAAAACTTGGAAAGAGATTCTGAAAGTAAGTTCTGGAAATATGGTTCCGGAAATTGAAACTTAACAAAAGATTACAATATGAGAATCTACCATAAAGCGTATAGAGTCTAAATAAAACAGAGTACAAGTAAGGAAGTATAAGAAAGTTATACTTTCCTTATAATACAAAATGCAGTGGAAATAAACGAGTAGAAAAACTACAAGTAACAAGATATAAGTCTTTTAACCCAAAGAGTAGGGTATCCAACAACCTTGGATAAACGTCCCTTGATTTATACTTTCAAGCAAGTCTGTTTTACCCACACCAGGGTAAGCCCTCGATATGAAGATCAGAGTGTCTCTGTCTTGCTATCCCTGCAAGCCCTCAACTTCAAGGTAGTTGGCAGCCTCTGTCTTTCTCAGCAAGGAAGCCCTCGAATTTCAAGGTAGTCGGCACCTCTGTCTTTCTATCCCCGGAAGTCCTCAAATGTAATCACCAACATTCTGAGTCGCACGAAGCAAAAACTGAACGAGAAGTTCAGTACGCACAAGGCATGAAAATCTCTCTCTCTATAGAAATCACCTTAACAGCATGTGGTCTCTAGATTGATCAACTTCATTGTCTTTATGAGCTCTTTCAAATGAGATTTTATTTATAAGAAAATTTCCAACGGTCAACTCCCTCTTCCAACGGTCATATTTTCCATGAAATTCAGAGGGACCTGTACACGTGTAACTTAGCCAACAGTTAGTTTATAATAGAATAGACGGCATCGTTTTATAAAAAAAACAAGTATAACAGAATGTACGACACCGTTTAAAAACTAACTCAAAAATTCGGAATGAATGTTCTGAGTGTAAACAAAAATAATTTTTCGGAGTCTAAACAAATACGGAGTGTATAAAACAAAGATGATCAGATTCTGTTTAATAGGTGAATTCGGAATGAGAATTCAGAATGAGAATTCATCATCAGAATTCGTAGTGAGAATTAGTCATCAGGATTCATAATGAGAATTCATCATCAGAATTCGTAATGGGAATTCATCATCAGAATTCATACTGAGAATTCATCATCAAAATTCGTAATGAGAATTCCTCATCAGAATTCATAATGAGAATTCGTTGTCGAACTTCATAAGAATTCATATCCTGAATCTGGAGTAGAACTTAATCAGAGATCGTATCCGGAGTTCGGAATGAAACTTTATCATAGTTCTCATCTGGATTTTGGTGTGAAAATTTATTACAGTTCTTATCCAGAATTCGGATCCTAAAACAGAATACTTCGTATCAAAGTTTCAAATAATTCCGAGAAAATAGAAGTGAATCCGAATCTTACACATAAGAAAAATATGGATGAAAATATGATAAGGATGATTTTTCTTACAAAATAAATCTTTCTTATAAAATCATCTTTTCCTTATAAAAGCATTTTTCCTTATAAAAGCAATTTTCCTTATAAAACCAATTTTCCTTATAAAAGAAATTTTCCTTATAAAAGCGATTTTCTTAAAGATAAGGTGTTTGTGATTTTCAAAACAAGAAGGAATGGAAAAAGTCCTAAGGAAAACCTTATTGACTCAACACTTCTATGTTTTGGGTTTCAATATTAGTTTGGATTATATTGAAGGATTTTAAGGACAATTGATTATTGAATGGTATTTATTTAACTTCGGGGTATTGTTGGTTTAATTTTATAAATTAAGATTAGTATTTATTTATCTCAACGAATATCCTTTTGGGGGATCATTAGATCTTGTACAAACCATTTTGGTTTTGATTAATCTCTAAAGACAATGTAAATATATAGTTTATCCTGCATGGATCATGTGATTCTATAGAACTTTATTCTAGATCTTCCAGTGTGACCAAGTCTTCTTGAATAATCATCTTTTAAAAAAATGAGTTAGTGGTGGAAATTTATTAAAGAATGAAACTATACTTAAAAAGTAAGTATATATCTTTATATTCTTAGTCAATTTCATTAATGTATTCCTCATCCTTATGTAATGTAACTTAAAACAAAAAATGTTGTCCGTTTACTTTTCCTACTAGGAGACTAATTGCCGTTCGTCCCAACACAAGTTTGTGATTTTATTATTGTTAACTTTCTCCTGATCATGATTTCTATACCTATCCATCTGAACTTGACACTTAGTTTAACATCCATATCCATGTTTTCTTACATGGAATCCGAGTATGGGTTATCTTGGTTGACCTTTATACCTCTCTTTCTTTCTTTTAAAGTGATAGTTTTATTGAATCTTTTTCCGATGTGGGAATTTACATTATATTATCAAGCCCAATTTTAAAAAAAATTGAGAGGACAAAATTTATTGAAGGAGGGGAGAATGTAACACCCCAATCTTCTACGGTACGTTTCCCTTTGAATAATGGAATGGCGTGCATTGTATGCAACTTCGAGATTCTAACACACCACAACCAATCAAACTAGCTGTTATAAATAGTAATACCTACTTTTTTTAATTTTATATATTCTCTCTCTCAAAATGGTCTTCATTTTTGGATTCAGAATATCGAAATTATCCTAGGGTAAAATTTTGGTACTTTTCGGATAACTTTCATATTTTGATGAATAGTGAAAATTACTAAATTTTAATTAAAAACAACTTTTTTAGTAAAAATAAATAATAGTGATAAATTATGAATTTGAGTGGTTTTAAAGTATATTTCGAATATAGTTTTACCATGTAATACAATGTGGGTCATTGAACATAATTCCACATTTAAACCAGACATAAACAAGTGCCAATCTTTTGACAGTTATTATCTCTCAAAAACACACTTTTTGTTGTAACAACGGGAATTAATTTTAAATTAATTTTTTCCACTTCTGTGTTTTGAATTTGGAAAAATGGATTCCATATTTTGATTCAGGATGTTCAAATTGTTTAAATAGGTAACTTTTATTTTTAGACATTTTGGGTAATTACTTCGGTAAATATTTTATTTACCATGGTTAAAGGGTAAATCTGGTAAACAAGGGTTGAAAAATAATATTATAATAATACTAAATTACCCTAAAACGTGTCTTAAACCTATGGGTTGATACATGGTCGACCATGGACATATTTGGGTCGATTTTGGGACCCAATGGATCCACTTGTAAGTGATAGGGATACTTTATTTTAATTAAGTTCAAATGAATACAAAAATGACACAAGCATATATCTTTTAGAAAAACAATTTATAAATAAGGTAATTTATTTTGGATTTTAGAATATAAATATTCATTAGAAAGATAAAACTAGTTCCTACATAATTATATTTTATTTATAATTTTTAGACATTAAATAATTTAATTTATTTATGACACAATGGTGATGCAGTAATTACCATAATAGTGAAAAATTAGAATAATTGATATTATAAAAACCCAAGTAAATATAATTTGAGACTTTTATTGAATTACACTAATTTTCTAGGTTGATATGACATATTAGTATTTATTTAATTATCTTTTTTCGAAGTAATAATTATGTTATGAGTTTTACAAAAATCAACTATTGAATAGTGTCAAAATTGACAAAAAAGAGTTTTTAAACAAATATTATATTATTAATTGATATTAAATTCCTAAAAATCTAAGGTTCGGCCAAGAGACATATATAATGATAGGTATATCATTAATGGACCACTTGGGGGTCTCTTGTATGTATATAGTAAGTTTATTAACTATATAATATAAAAATACAAAGTGACATGGTAAATGTCAAACTAATTAACTAAGAGTTAAAACTAAAAGATAAGGTTAATATAGTAACCCAAACCTATATAAATTCTATTGGTTGAATTGTTTTCGACCTATCCCCAACTTAATCTTTTAATAATAAACTTTGGAGCCATTAGAAACCGAATAAGAATTTATTATAAATTAATATTTCTAGATTTTCCAAAGGTGCCTCTCACCCCTCTTATAAAAGGGAACTCCTCCTTCTCATTTCCTCACACCTTCAAAACCTTTTGGTTTGGACAACCCCTGACCAAATACTCTCTCAACTTCCCTCAATACAACTTATAGGCCTTATTTTGATCAGAAAGCCATTCTATGGAGCCCTTTTGATCAAATCAAAAGGAAGAACCCGAAGAAGATGTAATGTTTTCACCACCCATTTTCAAGTTCCTTTCTTCTTCCACTTCTTCTTTCTTTGTTATTAACATTATAAAATAATAATTCCAGTATAATATATATACTGTGATGTTATTATAAATATGGTACAACCATATTTAGTATTCTATCCACCCTTTGAATAACATGTCACCATACGTGCGTACGTACGGCATACCGTCTCCATGTCGTGGTGTAATTGTTATTCAATATATTATTATTTGGGTGGGTATAATAATGATGTGTAACTAATTTAAATAATAAATATAACATGATAATGATTCTTTATATATGATATAATATCCAATTATATATTATTTTAATATCAAATGAATGATATTGTTGCTCGTGCGTACGTACGGACTACCGTCCCCACGAACGCGATGAGATTCATTCTCCATCATATCCATTCAAGTATAATTATAATTTGATGATTTAAAAATAATTTTGATTAACTTTATATCATTCTGTATATGAATAATATACAACCTATCCATGAAAAACATGGCTTACGTAACAAAACATATAAAAGAAAACGATTAAGTTAACACCCGAAATGACGATAATTCTAAGATATTATTAACAAAGCAATGTTAAAAGATCATATATGATATAATATTAATGTATATGATTCATGAATAATTTAATAACAATTATTTCAACATTATACAAGAGTTTAACCTACCCCCAACCAACGAAAAGTACAAGGTAAGGGATTTTCTTATCTCACTTTCAATTCCGTGAGATTTCCATTATTCACCACTAATTTATTGAAAGGGGTATATTGTGTACTTACATTTGATATATATTATCATTATTCTCTTTATATTCATGTTATTATGTAAATACTTTGGTGGTTATTAACTTTTGGTCATACGACTCAGTTGATTACAACGTGGTAAGAGGTTTCTTATCTCACTTTTAATTCCGTGAGAATTCCATTGTTCACCACTTATTTATTGCATGTGGTGTGTGTACTTCCCATGATTGTATTAATTGTGTAATATAATTTAATTTATGGATATTTACATCATCATGGTATGATACTTCTTTCATGGGTGTATGTTTCGTAAGTTACCTAATCGATAAGGGAATTTTAAATTTAAATTTCCACTCATTCGACTTTACGCATACTTCATTGATTATTTTACTCTGAGATTATGTGTGGAATAACTATTCATTTGATTATGTCATAATTTCCACTCCCCTTTCTATGGATATAAATTTTATACACATAATCACTCCATTGATAAATTCTCAATTCATCGGTATGGACTTTATAGGAGTAATTTTTACTCAATCTCGGTTTGTTGAGATAAACATCAAATTCATTGGTGTTGTTTTTACTAGAATATGTGTGAATGTACCTTGATTATTTTACACATAATATCCAATCATATTTAGTGTATTTATATTTTTCACACATAATTATGTCGTTGATTTATCCTTAACCTAAGGATACATCCTTTATGAGATATTTCATCTCAATTTACATTCCATTGAGACTTCTTTGTTGTTATACACCAAATCACTTTTATGTGGTGTATATAATGTACTTTGACATATTATATCATGAATCCCTTTATTCTCATGATATTACAAAGTTTTTATTACCTCAATTATTTGTATTCAAGTGTCTCTCTTTTGGTTAGAAACTCTAACTAAAATACCATTTTTAAATGTTTTAAAGACTTATTCTTTTAAATATTTCTCATTAATGTACATGTTTTAAAAATGGTTTTAAGGATTTATTTATATGGACATTAAAGTTTTAAAATTAAAACTCCTTTTAAAATATTCTAATTGGTATGGGACACTTTGATTCAAAAATCTATTTTTAAATGGCTTCTTGACAAATAGTGTGACTTTTAAATGTTTTCAAGAAAATGGGGATATTTATCTCAAAGAGTTTTGATGGTTATTTTCATCTATGTATATATCATTAATTATTATTTATTGAAGTACAATAAAATCTTCCATATTGTATTGAATGAGTTCTGTTTGACTGTGGATGTGCTATTTTTATACCATTCATGGTTTGTGGTTAAAGTATTGACATTTCATATGCTAGTTTTAATACGAATGTTTATGTTATGTTTAAACCTATTCATATGAGGAATGAATTGGACTTAATAACTGACGGGTGGAGCTCACTATAGGTCCTCGATGCATCGGTAGGTCTCATGAGAAAAACTAGTGTCTTGGCACAAGGCCTTGGAAAAATCTTATTGGTATTCTTGGCACGAGGCCTTGGCTCTGTGGTTATGATAGTCTGGCATTATGCATTCCATCATTATGAAAGTGGTTATTGATATTGCATGTGCTTGTTCGACTAGTATAATATCCATGTGAATAAGTAAATGGAATTATTTCATTTTTTCTTTGCCATATTATGCTGAATTTCATGTTTAAAAGGCTTTTGTTTTAGTTATAAACTGCCTTAAGTGTTTATGCTTATCTATGAAAGCTTCTACTATAATGTTATCCTTATTGAGAATATGAGATCACCCCTTTAAATGTTTTATTTTTCCCAAGTTTATGAAGAAGTAATTTATGAATGACCTCCAGGGTTAGTATGAGGGGATATGAAGACAAGATGTTTTTTTATGATGTAATTTAAAACATTATGATTGTATCTAGTGTTTCCAAGGCTACTAAACCAATCGGTCTTTTGAGATTTGATATTTCTTGTGATCATGCCAATGTTATGTAATAATGCACAGACTCTAGGTAACTGGGGTCGGGGCGTTACATGATTCCTCTAGTTGGTAGGTCAAAGACCTTATGCGTCAATTGCATGGTAAAACATAGGTTTCCCTACTAATTTTTGTGGGCTGTGAAATATTAGTGAAGATTCAAATGTCTGTATGATGAAGTTTGAAGTGGGAAAAAATCTATCAAGGAAGGATTTTTTCACACTAGGAAAGTTTAGATCTAGGGTTTGGAAGCTCGGGCCTTACACCCTATAGTTTCGAGTTATGGGATGTGGGATATCATAGGTTTTGGGAATGTTGTGTCAAAGTCCTATTTTGAGAGAGGGTATGAACCTTTGAGAAATAATATTTAGGATTTAAAATCAGATTCAATAGATAGTTTATGGGGATAGTAAATAATGGTCCAAAGTTCATGGTTTAGGAAGATGATTTGGTTCAATCATTCCAGGGAAGACCCAAAACACCCTATAGTGTTGAATTCCACTGTGGTGATGTCAGGGATCACAAGGGTTAGAAATCCATTTTTTCAAGGTGACTAATATGGTTGATGACCATATGCACATATAAAGAATCCATAATTATATGTACATAGTAAAATAAGGGTCTCTTAAATCCATGTATCCTTTTACAAAGTCCATCGATGATTTTTTATACTAGGTGCTCAAATCATGAATTTTTACGTGTGGAAAATGTAATATTCAATAAGGTTCTAAGCACCATAATTGTTTCATCTTCACCTAGTGAACACACTTTCATGGTAAGGATATGTGAAAAATCCATACTCTAACTTTTTATTGGATATAGGGGTTCAGCGAGCACATGTGAACATTTACTAGGGCCACAAAGTAATCCATATGATCTTTATTCCATATTTAGTTCCACACTTACATTTTCCTAAATTATAGAGATGAAGAGTTTAGCTTGTGGATACATGATTTTTTATCTAGACACCCTTTTTAGGATTTCTATAATACATGTTTTGTGTTTATTTCTATACAATTTTAATTTCTTGTCATTTGGACTAAAAAAACTAAAGATTATGGTCATACATCTTCGACCAAAGTGCAATAGGTTTAATGTCCTGAAACATATCGACCTAGCTATAGGGAAATGTTATAAAAGAGACTAATTAGGATACCCTAGGTCAATAGAACTTCCAAATCCTTCGTATAATGAGATGATATTTATGAAAATCAAGTCCATAATTTCTCATGTTATGAGTAATGATGTGGTACAATCATATTAGGGATGTTCCCAAACACCCTAAAGTGATGTGTTCTTCCGTAGTGACATCAGGATCACATGGATTATAAATCACTACATTTAGGGCCAAGATATTTCATTTTGGTAGGACTAATGCCTTATGATTCTATAACATGGTCAAAATAGAGAGATCTCTTTTCCTTTACATGGTTCATGAAAGTATTGTGGCAACCTAAGGCACTCAAGACATGAAGTGTGATTTGTGGGTTATGATTCTTAAAGGATGATGAAATCACCCTCTACACTGATTGATTAGGGTATATAACTTATGGTCCTCTGATAATAAATGATGATGGGGGATGTTTTCCATAATTTAATTCCATGTGGTGGGGAAGTATGCATTGTGTCGTTTTAAGCTCATTCAACCATGACATGTTCCTTATAGTTTGACATCATATGATTAGGATATTCTCTATATTGGTCCACTCCATATGCAGGAACGAGTTCATTTTTATCATTTTATACGTTTTATTATATCCTAGTATTTGTTTTCTAGGTGTCTCTATGTATCTTTTGATGATAGGAATCAAGAACCATATTGTTCTTGTAGGAATATTCCATTTGTAGGTCTGACCCATATCCATATACAATGGAATTTTATTTTCCATGGTTTGACCCAATAATTGATTATTCATGTATCACTACATGTCCTTTGATAATAAGAAACAATCTACAAAAAGTTATTTAATTGGTAATGCTCTATGCAGGTTTGACTATACGTAGAGGTAGGCATTGTTCCAATTGATTATTGTGTCTAGACCCATGATAGGAGATGAGTGTGTCACTATGTGTCTCGTTACGACAAGAATAAACACACACATAGTTATATAGAAACTGTGTAGTTTAACTTCACGTAACATAAATGTAGGATCCCTGATGTGAACATGGAATATTCTTTATGGACCCAATAATGGAGGTTTGGGTGTTACTATGTGTCCTGTGATGGCATGAATCAATCCACACATAGTTTCTGAATGGGAAACTCTATATGCAGTTCTAACCAATACGAAAAGGGGGTATTTCCACCATTTATTATTATATATGAACATGTTATTGGCGATAAAAATAGCCCTACATAATTTTCCATAACAATTATCAAGCCAAAAGTAGTTCTTGAAAAGAGGTGTGGTGGGAGAACAACATCAAAGGTAGTGGTCCACACATGCGAGGTATATAGTAATGCACATTTTTTCATCATGAAAAGGATATTAACCATGGAAGTGTAATGTTAAAGTAAAAGGAATCATGGTGTTCCTTTTAAATTCTTGAATTTAGAACTATTGTAACCCTATTGAAAATTGTTATGTACCATCTTGCAAGGAAACCTTTAACAAAATTCCTACACTCCTTTGAACAATTCTCGGTTTGAGAAACAAGAAATGGTAAAATTTCCTTTTATTTAATGGTTAAAATTAGTGAAAGAACCAATGAATATTGTATTATGTTTTTTTATGGGACAATATATAGGGTCTTCGAATCCCTACACATATCACTAGAATGTGAATCCATCCAAACGTAGTTATATAAAACCATCCATTTTATTGTCATGGGGTAAAGACATAAACCATGTAGTTTAACATCATGTAGTAAAAAAGAAGGTCAATCAATGTGAAAGAAGTGGAATATTTTTTTTGGGATGAATATTGGATGTTTGGGTGCCATTATGTATCCTTTTATAGTTGAAATTATGCCCCATGCAGTTCTGTAATTGAAAGACATCTCTGTAGTTTAACATCATGCAATAAGGACGAAGGTTGAACAATGCGAAGAAATATCCCTATTAAACCCATGAATGGATATCTAGGTGTCAATATGTATCCTATGATGTCCTTAATAAATCCATACATAGTTATGGAAAATTGTGCTATTTAGGTTCATGCAGCGAAGTCATCATCCATGTAGTTTATCATCATGTAATAAGGATGAGGGTCACACGATGTAGAAAAGAAGGATAAACCATTGTCATAAAATCTTATGTCTTGTGACCAGGATGAATATATTATGGATAGACCTAGGATTTTAGATTCAGCGGTAACTATGAATCCTATGATGGTTGGAATCAAACCACACATAGTTCTTGAATGGTAAATTCCCCATGTGGATCTGCATTTCGAATAAGGGAAATAGAATTTAATTTATCCTTTATATAGATCTAGCTCATGTGTGATGAATCATTGTTAATATGATGATTCATGTGTATTTTAATGTCTTGTGTTAAGGTAATATTCTGTATAGTTTAGCATAATGTGGTTAGTACATGTTCCTTAAAATTTAGCATCATGTGGTTAGGACTTCATATACTATGTATTTTAATGTCTTTCTATCAAGACATTTTTTGTGTAGTTTAACTTCATGTGGTTAGAATGATCTCGTGATTTTTAACATCATGCAAGTGGGATTTATTTGTGATTTTTAATGTCATGAGACAATAATGAATGATGTTTTGCAGTTTCAAATCATTTTTATGGAATTATTCCGTATAGTTTAACATTATGTGGTCAAGATGTGATCCACATAGTTTAACGTCATATGGTCTAGACATGGAAGGATTTGATGATAGTTATGAATATTATTTATTAATAAACCATGCATTATTGGGGGTGTGACATGCTCCCCATCCATTGTTTCTAGTGAGTAAGCACTGTTGTGATATACCCTATTTATGATATAAGGTCGTTCCCTTTTGGGTTACAACTTCAGAGGATTCATGCATAGTGTCATTAGGTTTTATGGATCCATTACAAGTTCTTAATTAATGAAATAATGTATGTGAGAATTTTTATTGAATTATTGAGTGATCTGATTCTGATAAACTATGAGGTAGTGCAATGTATAAACTTTTTTCTCATCCAGCCATTCCAATTAATCCATCCACTATGATACATCATTATATGAGAGTTTTCCAAATATAGCTATTCAAATCAAGGGAAAATGAACATTTATGGGTAACACTACATTAGTTATGTACACTAATGAATATAGAGTTTATTGTGTATAAATAAATTTGGTGGTCCGGTATGACCATCAACTTTTGAGGAGTTTATCTGGACAAGAACTTTCTATCCTTATTAACCATATTATGGAGTAAATTTTAAAGAGTCTTATTGAAGGCATATAATTGTCCATTTTTCACTACATGATAGTGGGTTGAATGGTTAGACTCAATGTTGTACTCTGGGATCATTTTCTTTACCCCCATAGAATAGAAGTTGGTGTTAGTTTCCATCAATATTTTTGAGGGACTATAACCTTAGTGATGATATTAGAATTCATAAAGTTGATGATATTTTTGTCTCAATGTCCATGTGGTGTATTGAATCAACCCATTTTTAAATGATATCACTAGTTATAAGGATGTACATAAACAACTTAGTTGTGGCTAGGGGATATTGGAAAAAAACATCCATTAAACATATAAAAAATGGCCTAGAATATTTAGGTATATAAATCATTTCTATTGGTTGATGGGTGATGGTTTCATGCATGAAATTTCCTGGTGAATTCCCCACAAACCTATGTCATAGTGTTCCAGTAGTATCCCAACCTCCAGATTTGGTGGGAGATCCTAGTCCCAAACTTTTGATTTCTATATGATCCTACATGATCTTCTTCCATTATAGGGATAATCTTTCTATATATTATTCATATAAAGATGATTCCATCATTTCCCCATTTATAGATGGATTATTTTTCCTTTGTAAAATTCCACAGGGTGATGTTTGATGTTCATTGCCAAATTTGTTCCCTTTAAACCCATTCCATTGGGAATATACCATTTTGGAGATATCCAGTTATGTGAACCATCCATCCAGGGGTGGTTATTAGTTCATCACACTTTGATGTCGTGTTATCCTGACTGATTACTTCCATGTCATAAATGATGATTGATGAGATTATACTTCAATGCATGGTGCAGAAGATTGATTCCTCCTTGTCATTGTTGGATAAAACTATTGTTTAATTCATTACTACTTTGGAATGAGCACTCCGTGATTGGGGGGCATGATGTGACAAGGGTTCAAAAGGTAACTCTATCATCATTCCTCTAACAAAGAAAGAGGAAGGTTCTAATTCATCCTTTTTTGATTCCATATTCAACTTTTATTTTCATTAGCACTACCTATGAATACCCTTTGAAGTTGAGAAGGGATATTTTCAAATGTTTGTGTTTTTCCAAGGAAAATAAGAGGGGTTTATATTCTACCTCATTATTGGTGAAACCTTAAAATAGTAAGAAATAATAGAGATAAATTACATTGTCTAGATAAAAAATAAATTCACTTTTCCAACTTGAATGAGCTTTAGTTTTTTTGTATCTTACAGATTGGACTTCAGGTGGAACCATTAAAATAAATCTTCCAGGTCCAGGGAGAGTCATAGGAATATAAAACCTCATCATATATATGTTTAGTGTCCACAGGTGTACTTATCTTGGTGAGATGTACCATAATTAAATAAACTAGGGAACACCAATTAATTGACTTTTGTGACATGAACTGGATGAAATGTTGTTAAAGACTAATTGTAAATTGATTCAGGTACCCATTTAGAATAGGAAAACCAAGGATATACTTGATTGGATCAATATGAGATACCATGTTGTCTTCATCGTTATGCAAGTAATGCCTCATTTTTTTATCGAAATGATGAGTGTGAGAAAGTTCTTCATGTCATTAGAATATCTGGTCTATATACCTAGAACTATTTGGTAGGGGTAGAAGAAACTATTTTCATTCCTCGTGTCATTTTTCTTTGTGAGGAGAGCACTAAGTTATCATTCTATGGTGTCCACATATAACATGATTGTATTTCCTTTTGCCAATGGATCCCGGGATGGTGGTTGTATCGCGTAATACTTGAGATTGTTGATGTCTTCTTGGAAGTACTTATCCCATTAATAGAAGATTTAATTTCTCATTATTTTGGTGAATGAGAGATATTTTTTTTCCAGGTTGGCTATAAAATGTTGAATTCATGTGGGGTTCCCTTGGATCCCCCACGGTACATTGAAATTATGAGGGGTTTTCATTGCTAAAATTGAACTAGTCTTTTCTTTTTCAACCTCAATGATATGTTGTCATACCAAAAATAAAAGGAAATTTCCTGATGCTACCCTTAATGAACATTTCAATGGATTCATCTTCTTGATGTTCTACCACAACTAGTCAAAAACTATTTGAAGTTCCATGAAGTTACCACATACATTTCATGATTTGACCACAATGTCATCAATATAACATTCGTCAATTCATCCCTAGTTTTTTTTAATGATATGATAAATGGAACATGAAAAGTATCACCAACTTTAATTAACCCAAAGTTAATGATATGATAGTAGAATATCCCCTAGGGTGATATGAAGGTAGTGGATTCATCATCATCAGGGTCCATCTTTATCTAATTGTACCTTTAGTTCCCATTCATAAGGGAAATATCTTGTAAGCCATCAATTTCATAAATAAAGAGTTTTGTGATCAGAAATAGGAATTCTTTCTTTATACAGTTTCAATTGAGTTATATAAAATCAATGTAGAACCTAATTTGTCAATTATTTTTCTTAGAAGTGGTGATGTTGGTGAGCCATCATGGGTATTTCAACTCCCAAACGTAATTTTATATAATAATATTTTAATCATTTTACTCTATATTAGTAGCATGAGAGGGGTAAAACCTATTGAATTCCTACATGAATCCTCAGTGGTGATTGGGTTAGAATATGTGTTGTATTAACACATATGGATTCTGTCTGATCATTTTTATAAAGATCTAAGGTAACACATATTGTTTTTCATTTAGAAATGAAATATAAATTTATTTCACTTCAATGGGTATGGTGAAACTAATCCATATAGGTTATAGGTCTTCATATGTTTGTAGATTTACCTAGCAGGGCTTATCGATGGTGGGGGCGACCCCAAACTCAAATACAGGATGGGTGTTCTGGAATTTATCGTATTATTCATCCACCTATGAGTATGTAAAAGACTTTTTAGATGGGTTATGAAATATGAGGTAATATATTTCATTGTTGGGATGATAGATTTCGTGTGAGGAGAAATTGTCATCACCTGATGCTAGATTCATTATAGAGAGATTCAAAATATGATTTTCTTTTACATTTTCAATGGGGAAAATCATATTGGACATCAGGGATTGAGTCTGTTCCCTCAAATAGATTTATGAGTAGCACATAATCTCTATTGATCATACTCCAATTATTTATAGGATAAGTCCACAATTTTTGGGGGTTTCAACCTGTATATTTGCATCTACCATTGGTTATTTTACCTCTCTTTTATAGAAACCTACCTCATCATTTGTGAATTTTCTAGACTCAAAGTGAGCTTTTTAACCATGTGGTATTCAAACCTTCCCATCGATGTGGAATTTGAATAATTCATGAAATACTGAACGTACTACCACATGGATAGTAAATAAAGGCATTCCAATAAGTAAATTATATTCTATGTATTATTATGTAACCACGAAATCAATATTATATATGAGATTCCCAAACTGAGTTTTGAGCATGATATTCCCAATGGGTATTTCCTTGCACTTATAATAACCTTGAATGGTTCTCTTTGTGGGATATAAATCCCCTTTGATGTATCAGAAATATAGAAGGGTATGAATCAAGATAAGGATGATACTACAACAATTATCAATCAAGGACATTAAAATATTTAAATTATCAAGTGTTCTTGAATCATAAAAGGGTCTTATATATCCTTGGAATACTTCTTTCTAATCATGTTTTGTGAACAAGATTGAGATAAGGAATTCTGACAGCATCGTCTCCACTTGATAAACCTATACTACCGAAACATGTGTCTTAAATTCTTGAGGAATATAGAGGGATTCAAAAAGTTCATCTATATGGTCTTTTTAAATATGGAGTGCATCCAGGATTGATATCCTGAATGAGACAATCGCCAACTATTTTAGAATATAGTACATTTGTTCAAAAAAAATTACTTCCTAATTTTGGTTTTCTATATACAATGTTTTTTAGTAGATGATTTATATGAGATTGATGGGCTTGGTTCTTGTACAGAGGTCAAGGGGGGTCTGTTAGTAGTGGTGTTGTTGGCACTGACATTACATGTGGTCTAGGATGATCAAAAAACCACTTTCCTTATAGTCAGTCAAGATAGATGACTGGTCATGGATGATTGATGGAGGTTTCTAGGACACATCTACATATCTTTTATGATTTTTGTAGCCCTTGACCATGATTCTTGACTTTATAGATATCCTATGTTGGGATTTGACAATGATATTACTTATTAATACACCAATGATGCTCCTTATATCCCATATAATTCCCCCTTGGCCTCCATCTCCCCATTTAGGTATAAGGAACTCCTATTCGAAGGAATATTCATCATTTGGGAAGGGTTATTACATGTTTTTTATATTAAAATAACATAATATGAGATTTTTTTGGAGGTTTCCATTTGGTGGGGTGGTTCTTATCATTAGGATGTTTTAAGAAGAATTATGAAAGTGTTAGAGCTTATGTGGGAGTCGAATATGACACTTCCACTTCATTATCTTCCTATGTTTGATGGTTTTATTATCTTATGGAAGGATCATTTGATTTCACTTCCCTAGGTGATGGTTCCATTATGGGTTCTCAAAGATGTCCTCTGAAGGTGGCTTCAGCTTAGTCGACTGTTAATTCGAGTCATCTAATTATTGAACTTCTTCATATTCCTATCTAGAACTTCATATAAATTATCATATTATTCTAACTGGGTTCTAGTTACACAATTTACCTATACTAGGGGGTTATCTAACACAAATTGTCTGGAATAGAACATGCTTTATAGAATGTCATTAAAAATAGATAAATCATGGATGTTGTGACCCATACTTCTATGTAAAGGGAAGTTTTGGGATGATTGCTGAGGTTTACCTCATTGGGATACCCATGGGTTACACTACTTGAGGCCCCCGTAAGTGTATTTTTTTCATCAGTCTATTTCTTTTAATAAAATAAAAATTATTTTCCTTGTTATAAGGCCACAGAAAATTAGACATAAAAAATTGAGAGAGTTCTAGTATGGTCTTAAATATTTAAGTGTGAACCATGAAGGTACATAGTACTTTAAATGGGAGAATCAGCATACCATAGATTTACACACATCAAATGGTCTAGAGTAACACCCATAATAAATAAATAATTATAAAATATTATTTAAAATAAAAAAATTACATCTATTTAGAATCACATGTGATGAACTCCAAAAAAACATAAACCAACAATATTATTTTCAAAATAATAAAAAAATGAAAAGTAAAATAACAAAAAATTAAAAAGAAATATTTATATGTTAGGGAATTGGAATAAAGTAAAATTTTGAAAATTATATTCCTTGTTAATGGAAAGATATTAATCAATAAATTATAGTCCCATAATTAGTTCAAAAAATATACCTCTATCTTTATTTTAAATTTAATTTTAAATAAACCCTCAATGAATGATAGATAATAAATAAAACTCATCATCAATAGGAGAGTTAGCAGTTAAAGAAAAACATTCTATGAAAATTATAGAAATATCAAATAATATATAGATAAATTATGTTTTCATAAAAATAAAACATCACTAGTTATCATATATATAATTCCATCATCTAGTAATCAATATACTCATTTATATTTAATTTATATATGATGAAGCCTGAATCTTTTAGGTCTAAAATTATTTACTAATACAACATTAATCACTCAAATCAGGACAACCCTCTCATATTCAAGAGATAAAAATTTATTTTAAATATAATATATATGATTAATAAGGGATTAAATCATGTTTAAAGACCATATATTATTTTAGTTATTTTCTCTTCAACACTTTGTAGATAAAGGATTGCTACTTGGTATGAAATTGTTAAATTTATTTTGTGATCCTTTTAGAGAATTTAGTTCTATTCTGAAAGTGTTTTTATTTAATTTGAGTTATTAGTTGACTTTTAAAAATGATTAAATTCCCATATTAATGTTTTTTTAAATTTTTATTAAGGATATATAACATGGATTTAAGTTTTATAACTTTATTGTTTTTCTTCCATGAAGGAATCTAGTAATGACCCCTACTCCAGTAACTTAGAGCTGATGTCAACCTTATTAAATTTTCTTAAGATGAAAGTAATCACATACCAATGGATAATATAGTTTAATATTATTCATAAACTAGATAAATAATTGAAATTTCTATTACAATTCAAAACAGAAAATGCATAATTCATTTTCATTGATAATACCATTATTCTTCATAGTATATCCTTATATATCAATAAAAAACACTACCTAATTTCCTAGGAAAATAAAAAATAATAAAGGGGTGAGATTAGATACTCAATAAGGGTAGACTTAAAGATGAAGGTATCATGAATAAAAAGATTTCAATCAATTTGGCTATGTAATTTAATGAAACACATTCCATTTAATAAATTAATTGACCATAATATTTTAGAAATAAATGATGATTAAATGAATTCATATAAATTATCACATAAGATTGAAACGTATCCATGGATAATATAACTAATTGAATAATTACATTGAATATAAATAAATTTTCTCATAATGAGGGAATTAATAATGTTGGACATCTAAAACTATGAAGACCTTTCACAAGATAGTTTAAATATATGGGTGTAAACCTATCTAATTTTACCAACTAATTTGCCTTATGAGACCTATAAATGAATCAAGGGGATATATATAGTTTGTCCCCACCCATAATATACCTATTCCAATTAATTAATTATATGAATGCGGTATTACATATTATTTCACATTTAAAAACAAAATACGAAATTTTAATACTTACCGTAATAAAATAATTATAATCATAAGCCATACAGAACAATATGGTGAAGGGTAATAACATTGTACATCCTCAGTCAAAATTATCTTAAACCATCCATGTAAATAATAATGATTATATCAACAAAACATATCCCCATTGGATCATAACTACAATAATGGGTTGTTATCGTTAATGAATCGGAAAAAAATCTCATTAAAATCATTATTCAAAAAATTTACCTTTTCACTTTGAAAATAGCATTTAAAAAAATTCACAAAAAGTTTTGAAAATAATTTATTTTACAATAATATTTGACATACTTTAAAATAACATATAAAATATTTAGTGGTCAGCGTGGTGGAAATTCTGTTCATGCCCTACACATTAAAAGAAATATATCATTCACATTTTCAAAAAAATTCAAATGATCCCCATTTTGAAAATGAAATGAATAATCCTTTATTATTAAAAAAAATTAAAATGGTAATCTTTTTTTAAAAAATCAACTTGAAAAGCATAAGAATATTTTTGAATTCATTTTTAGAAATAATTGATTTTGATGAAAAATGATTTTCAATTGATGAGATAAATAAAGTATGATTTTGTTAAAAAATATTTCCTTTATCAATTATAGTACCAAATAGTGTAAATATGGTACTATTACTTGAAAATTTTCAATAAAAACAAAATGAGAAGAAAATATATAAATTCTAAAATATAAATATTAAATAATTCCCCCATTGGAGACTTATAGAAAAATAATCCTGAATAATAGCGAGATTGTGAAATAATCCTTTGCCAATTTAGTAACATCTAAATTGTAATCGCCATAAAATAAATAATCAAACAATGAAACTTGAAATACCATTAAGATAAAAATATTCATGATATGGTATATAAAAGGGGATTTATATACACCACATAAAGGAAAAAGTGGTGGATATGGCTTCTTCTCAAGGAAGGAAAAGTGAGATGAGAAAACCTTACCTCAAGTTTGACTTAATTAATATATCTAAAAAATATTACATAATAAATAACATTTTATTATAAATATAATATATATAAAAATAATAATTTATATCATACCATATATGGTTTAATTAAATTATTTTTTCACATGTTTCTCAAAAATGCTTTGTTAAAATCACTGTTTCGAGTGATAATTGGTTCATTTTTCATGTATGTTTTAGTTCTGTAATTTTAGTCCATTTAATTTGATCATGGTTAAATCATATTGAAAATTTTAACCATGATATAAATATAATATATATTCATTATATATTTACTATAGTAATTAGTAAAAGTTAAAGATAGGAAATGTATTACAAAGTTCATACAAATGGTAGACTGTACGTATGGATGAACGTTCTTTCCAATTATCTTGACAGATGGATTGAAAGTAAAATAAATTATAATTAATATTTAAATAATCACTATTATGTAATATATATTATTTTTATCAATAAAATACATATTTATTAATATCCATGTAAAAATAAAATGGAAGACATTTCACATCGCTATGTGGAAGCGGTTGTCCACACGTATGCATGAGCAACATTATTATTTTAAATTAGATTATAAGGTATGAAGTTATATGTGATATTATGTTTATAGAAATATGGATATATAAAAAATATAAAATATATTAACTAACATTAAAATTACAATCTTTCATGTAAACTGTAAGAGAAAAATGAATCATATCTCTTTTCGAGGAGGTAGTCAGTCATACAAAAGAGCTACGTTAATGTGTCCCCCAATCAATGTAATGTAAGAAGGTATATGTAAATACCCAAAGCCTGATGTACATGTATATTACATTACTTTTGCGGAATAATTAATATATAATGAAAAGAGACAGACAAGGACCGTAATAGTTTAGTGTCTTTGGAAACTCGGAAAATAATCTTCTAATCGTGGTGAACGATCTTCAACATCTCCCATAAAGATATTACCCTTTTTTTCTTACCTAAAACCTTTCTTTAAATTCTGGGGAATAGAAAACATAAAAAGGGTGTGCTCAAATTCTCAGTAAGGGTAAGCATAGAGAACATAAAACAATCCATAAACATTTGAATGAAAAAACATGAACATCAAATCTAAACATCAAAATCATGAGCAACGACATAAATCTTGGAAGTACACAAGGCATATATCCTAAAGGATCATTAGTCATGATAAACTAGAATGGTAATAAAACATGTAATTGTTTCATCCATTAATAACATGTTATGATTTCAATAGTAGCCAATGCATTGCTTCCAAGACCATCTTAGTGGAGAAAGTCCCATTCTGAATCGAGTTCATTCCTCATTCCAGTCCTGTAACACTGAACCAGATTAACTTAATGTTCCAGACATGTCTATCTCATTATATATAAATCTTTACCCAATTAATTGGATGGAGATATAGGTCCCACCTATCTCATAATTAAATCATTCTTACTTGTGCCACAAAAAACACTTAAAACATTCATCATAACCCAAACAATAAAATGTGTTTCATAAACATCATCCCATCATCATATAATCCATATAAAACAAATGGATATTTCATAATAAGAAGAATGAAACCATATAAATCATATATACATTATACTTGAAACATACACATATGAATAATGTCATCTTATATGGAAAATGGTTTTGATAAAACACTTGAAATGAGTTCTTGAGGAAAATATAATTTCTTCTTCAAAATCAATTACTTTTCACAAAACGTCATGCAATTTTAAAATAAAGAGATTTTTTCAAAAATAGTCATGAAATATTTTGGAGGAAGCTTCATGAAAATAAGGCTTTATAAAACCATAAAAAGCCTTTCATTTCGTATAAGATAAAAAAAATTCTTCTCGTACTTTTGCTGGAAAAGTCAAAAAATACCTCGTAAAAGAAATATTCCATACATACCATGTAGTAAATGTCAAAAATTGGTAAAAAGGACTTTAAAAATACATAAAAACACTTTTATAGAACATGGACTTGGATGATATCAATAACCCCATCAAATACTTACGAATAAACAATATCAGATAAGAACGAGATTGGAAAGGTTGTCCCTTACCTTAGGTCCGATATGCTTCGTACGTATCCGAACCTCCTATATAATGATTTAAATAATGTCATTTACTTATTACATAATCATATTAATTGTTATTATTTCATATATGGTTCACTTATGAATTTATATTACCCGTTCTATTGTAAATTCCATGTTAAAGAGAATTTTCGGTAAAATCGTTTCATTTGTCGTCCGTGTTTTGACTTGTAATTATTCATATGATTACTTATATCATGATTAATTAATTATAGAATAGAAAACATGATTTATATATAATATATATTCAGAATATACATATATATAATCAATTGATAAAGGGAAATAATACACCGTTCATGGAGACGGTAGGTCGTACGTACGCATGAACGTTGTTTTCGTTTCCTCATTGAATTGAATGGAATTAATTGGATGACATACATATATATATATACATAAATCCAGTATCATTATTATGTCATATATTTCATGATTACTTATTATATATACTTTATAATCATTCATGATTGTTTAATCATTGAGAATGAATCTCATCGCGTCGTGGAGACGATAATCCGTACATACACACGAGCGATGATATCGTTCCCATAATTACTGAACTGACTTGGAGCGGATGATACAATATATCATAATCAGTATGATGTTATAATAACAATGTATAGTTATAATTTACACCATTATACCCATCCAAGTAAGGTGGTGTTGGAAAAACATATTACACCACGACGTAGAGATGGTATTCCGTACGTACGCACGCGCGGTGATTTCGTTTTTCGTAGGATGGATAGAAGGTGAAATGGGTTTGTTTCATATTTATAATAACATATAATAATATTAGTGATATTGATGTTATTACTTTATAATGATACAACTAAAGAATAATAAGTTGAAAAAGAAATAAGCTTTAAATAATCGGTAGAAGAGATTACCTCTTCTTCGATGCACCTCCTTTAAACTTCTTCTTAGGGCACTAGGGTTGGTCTTTTGAGAAGAACAATACCTCTATAAGGTTTATAGGGAATTGGGGAAGTAATATGGGCAGAGGTTGGATGAGATTAAATGCTCAAAATGGTGTGAGGAAGAGAGGGAGGAGGTTCCCTTTTATAATGGAGGAGAGGGGAACCTTTGGAATCCTCAAAAATATTAGTTTAATGTAAATTCAAACCCCACATAAAAACCTCCAAAAATGACTCAATTCTAATATTAGATGATATAGGGTTGTAATATCATAGACCAATAAAATTTATACATGTTAGTAATTTTTTAAAACATTATCAACTTGATTTATCCTTATTTAATCAATTTAATTTTATTTGTGGTAATAAAATTCTAAATTTTAAATTATAACAAATAATTAATTATTTGTTCTGAATTTTCCATAATTGGATATTTTATAACATATTAGACCATATAAATTTAAATTTATAATTTTTAAATATTTTTGTTATTTTTACACAATTTTATAATATGTTATTTTTATAAAATAACAATAGTGTCAATTTTGACACTATTCATTTATTTGAATTTAAATAAAATATATACAGAGGATATGTTCAAACTATAAGATTTAATAGCTTCATAAAAGGTCATATGTATCTATAAAATTAGTGGATCACATTAAATCGTTTATATGATATTTATTGTATTATTCTTAAAACAATTTATTTGGTTTATCTCTTAATAAAATAATTACTACAACATTTTTTATAATTATTTAATATATTTATTTGATGCATAAAACTTAAAAATAAAATTCTATGATGAAGATAAATCTATTAACTTTCACATTAATACTTTTACTCGAATTTACCATCTTAAAATCACAATATTTAAATTTTTATATTTATTAAATTATGAAGGTGACAACTTTGGAATCATTTAAAATAAAATAATATAAGTGTCATAATAGCCTTAATAAGGATCCAAATGGTCCCAAATTCGGCCATTGGATGATTGGGGTTTATATATAGACTAATAATACGTTTTTTTCAGATTTATTGGCCTTTTGATATGTATTAATATTTCAATAAAAACATATTATTGATTTTTAAATAAATAAATAATTTCTCCATCAATAATGTATAAGATAATAAGGTAATTAAATAACTCTTAAAAATTACAAATAAATTACCATGATAAAGAAAATAATTTTATATTTCAAATGAGTATTTATAACAGAATTTATATTCTGTAAAAAGTTATATAAAAAATACTTTAATTATTAATGTTGAGTGAGACATATTTCACTTTCCTTTAAATAAAATAAACTAAAGGTCTTAATCACCTCCATTTGGGTTCCAACGGATTCCATTTCGACCCCAATATTCATTAGGACTAAATATAAGGATCCAATTATATTAAGACAAGTGTTAGAGTAATTTTATAATATTATATTTACCCTTAATTACCCGATTTACCTTTTACTATGGTAAATGATATTTACCGTAGTTACTATTTATAATTCCCAAAAATAAAAAGTAGCTTATTAACATAATTTGGGCCCACTAATTCCAAATATGGAATCCATTTTTGTAAATTCAATACCTAAATGTTTCAGAAATTAATTTAAAATTAATCGCGTTGTTAAGAAAACATGTTTTAAAAGTAAAAACATTACAAAAGATTGAAATGTTTTTACCTATGAATTCAATGTAAAACTAATGTCAATGACATAAATTATATTAAATGGTAAAAATATATTCCATTTATACTTTAAAACCATTCAATATTATAATTTAACTATATAAATTTTTGCGATGAAAAAAATTATTTTTAATTAAAATATAGCGTGCTTTTACTATTCATCAAAATATGAAAGTTACCAGAATAATATGAAAAATTTATCCAAAGTAAATTTTTATTTCATGATTCCAAATAAGAATTTTATTTTTGTCAAATTGAACTTATAAACATGTCTAAAACTATATTTAAACTGGGTGCACTATCAAAAGGCAGCAGAACTGCATTTTTCTAAAAATACTTATTTTACATGAAAAAATTTATTTAATTATAATACCATGTTCTAGAAAATATGTATGATGAATAATAATGTTATAAAATTCAAAATTTAGTTAATAATATTCATAATGGCTAGTCTATAATAATATTATAACAATATATTGTTGTTTAGTGGAACACAGTATTGCAAACTACACACGCTATTGAGGAAGGTCACGATTGCATGTAATGCAAGCCAAGAATAGTGTTCTGTATACTACAAGCTAATGCGGTGTTCCGTATAGTACAAGATAATCTTGGTAAAGTGTATAATAGAAGATATGAAAGAAATTAAAAATAATATATCTTATAAAATCTTGGGTTGTTACATTCTACCCCCCTTAAAATGAATTTTTCCATCAAAATTCATTGGGGTTATAAATCGTTTACTATTCATAGAAACCCACATCGTAAAAAGGAATAAAAAAACATAATTTAAAAAAATAAAGTATGAAACATAATGGTTACCCAAATTAACTCATCACTGGGCTTCCACGTAGAAGAACATAGGTGAAAATATGGATATGGAAGAGAAATCTAACCATCAAGTTATGGTGGAGAGTGGTAGAGAACATGGCTATGAAACAGACAACAATCAAAAAGAAATACTTACATTATTTTGGTACAATATCAGTGTTGTTTTGTGAATTAAACAATTTCCACTTCATCTATTAAAGAAATGAAGTTTAATTTACTATTCGTGAAGTGTTAGAAGATCATGTGATAGAATGATGGGTCATTCCATCTATTTCAAACAAAAGGTTAGCAAAAGTTATAAGTCCATATTATAGTGAGATAAATCGTATATGGTTCCAAAAATGGACTTATACTTTATTTATTATACCTCTTAATAAAATAAAACAAGTTTCCACTAACCAAGGACTTCATGTAGGCCAGTGGTAGGCGATAAAGTCTTTTCACACTTCAGTCATGGGTTTGATTCCCACAGTTTTGTCCGACGCAATGGGTTGTCTCCCGTCCTATAGGTTGTCCTTTTTCTAAAACTACACTATTATAACATTAATAAAATAGTATCGAAAAAATGTTTTATCCTTAAACAATACTAACTTATGTCCAACATAATTCATTCCTATCATTAGGCTTATCTAAAATACTTCTGTCCAAGATCATAGTATAAAGAAAACAATTACTAAAAAGGTTATCTACCAAGAATGTGAATTCAAGAATTTATCTCACATATATCATAAGATATATCTTGTTGGTTTCATTCCAAACACATGAATACCTTAGTCATATATTCTCTTGAAACAAAAAGTACCATTGAACCTTAGCGTAAACATGAATACTGTCAAAAGGTAACTCTTTCCACATACCGAAATCCCAAAAAATCTATATAATCAAACCATAATATCACTTAGTCCTTATAACAGTCATGAGCTCATGAATACAATCAAATATCTCATTATCTTCTTATCCCTTCATTATGCGCATATCATCTACTTTACAAAAATATCTGAATAACCTTCCATGGTTTCTGGTACCATTCAACATATACATTCAAATACTTTAGGAAAAACAATAGTGTGACAATCCTTAGATGATTATTTATTCCATAGTACCATACATTATTCTTTATAAACATACAATCATTCCACTAACTTCTTAAACAACTGACTGAGCTTCATCATTTCTTTCATCTCATATTTCATTTGTAGTCTCTTCATCATCATCCACATAAATACTACTCATATGACCATTCTGATTCTCATCATGATATTTTCCCTTAGGGAATTGGTTTTCATAATGACCATACATTCCACATTTAAAAAAACTAATCATTTTTCATGTCATAACAATACCATTATCCTTGTCCATGGTGTTAACTGAACCTTTTTGTTTTCACTTACTGGCTTTGTTACATCTTTTCCACACCCAAAGAATCTTCCAGTTCCTTTGAAACAATCTCCCTGATGCCTCTTCCAACATGATTTACATGAGGGAAATTGAACATTCTTTCCTCTATGATCATCATGAAACTCTATCTTTCTCTTATTATCTGAGTCGGAAAACTTACCAAAGATGAGATTATTGATCATATTATGAGATTTATGATTAGGAATAATAACGATGTTTGGACTTCCAAATCCCATTTCGTTTGGTTGCTGATGAAGAATATCATTCCATTGTCCGTCATATCCTCTATTATCGTGAATCTTCTGGTTTCCAGCCATTTTCTAAAACACAAAAAGAATAGTGTGAGGGGAAAAAATGATGCTAGAGAAAACAACATAGTAAAAGGGGGAGTACCCTCAATATCTAATATCTTAGGTTAAATTCTAAGATCATTACCATAGTTCTAGGACTATATCCTAATGGTATACTTATCCTTAGGGATATCCCTAGACATACCTTAGAAATATCTCTAGGGATCTCACTAACGTTTTCACATCCTAGTTTCCAAAAGATGACTAAACCTTCATCTGATACCAATTTTAGAGACCCAAAGATTGAAGTAAATGGAAATCACATTACTTTTTCGGAATAATTAATATATAATCAAAATAGACACACAAGGACTGTAATAGTTTAGTGTCTTTGGAAACACAGAAAATAATATTCTAATCATGGTGAAAGATCTTCAACATCTCCCATAAAGATCACCCCATTTTTTCTTACTTAAAACCTTTATTAAAATCCTGGGGAATAGAAAACATAAAAAGGGTGAGCTTAAATGCTCCATAAGGGTAAGCATAGAGAACATAAAACAATCCATAAAAATTTGAATGCAAAAACATGAACATCAAATCTAAACATCAAAATCATGAGCAACGACATAAATCTTAGAAGTACACAAGGCATAGATCATAAAGGAACATTATTCATGATAAAATATCATGGTAGTAAAACATGTAATTGTGGCATCCATTAGGTACATGTTATGATTTCCATAGTAGACAAGACATTGCTGCCAAGACCATCTTAGTGGACAAAGTCCCATTCTGAATCGAGTTCACTCCTCATTCCAGTCCTGTAACACTGAACCAGATTAACTTACCATTCCAGCCATGTTTATATCATGAGATATAAATCTTTACCCAATGCATTGTAGGGAGATATATGTACCACCCATCTAAAAATGAAATCATTCTTACTTGTGCCACAAAATAAACTAAAAACATTCATCATAACCCAATGAATAAAATGGGTTTCATAAACATCATCCCATCATCATATAATCCATATAAAATAAATGAATATTTCATCATAAGAAAATTGAAACCATATAAATCAGAGAGTCATTATACTTGAAACATACACATATGAAATAATTTCATCTTAGATGGAAAATGGTTTTGATAAATCACATGAAATGAGTTCTTGAGGAAAATATCCTTTCTTCTTCAAAATAAATTTCTTTTCACAAAACATCATGAAATTTTTAATGAAAGATATTTTTTTGAAAATAGTCATGATATATTTTGGAGGAAACTTCATGAAAATAAGGCTTTGTAAAACCATAAAAATCCTTTCATTTCGTATAAGTTAAAAAAACATTATTCTCGTACTTTTGCTGGAAAAGTAAAAAAGTACCTCGTAAAAGAAAGATTCCATACATACCATGTAGTAAAAGACAAAAAATGGGTAAAAAGAACTATAAAAATACATAAAAACACTTTTAGAAAACATGGACTTAGATGATAACAATAACCCCAGTAAATACATACGAATAAACAATCTCAGATAAGAATGATATTGGAAAGGTTATCCCCTACCTTAGGTATGATATGCTTCGTACGTATCTGAACCTCCTGTATAATGATTTAAATAATGTCATTGACTTATTACAGAATCATATTCACTGTTATGATATCATATATGGTTCACTTATGACTTTATATTACCCGTTCTTTTGTAAATTCCTTGTTAAAGAGTGTTTTGGGTAAAATCGTTTCATTTGTCGTCCGTGTTTTGACTTGTAATTATTCATATGATTACTTAGATCATTATTACTTAATTAAAGAATAGAAAACATGATTTATATATAATATATATTCAGAATATACATATATATAATATATTGATAAATGGAAATAAATACACCGTTCATGGAGATGGTTGGTCGTACGTACGCATGAACCTTGTTTTCGTTTCCTTGTTGAATTGAATGGAATTAATTGGATTAAATAAATATATATATACACAAATCCAGTATCATTATTATGAAATATATTTCATTATTACTTATTATATATACTTTATAATCATTCATGAATGGTTAATCATTGAGAATGAATCTCATCACGTCGTGGAGACGGTAGTCTGTACATACGCACGAGCGATGATATCATTCCCATAATTATTAAATTGAATTGGGTGGATGATACAATATATCAGAATCAGTATGATGTTATAATAACTATGTATAGTTATTGTTTACACCATTATACCCATCCATGTATGGTGGTGTTGTAAAAACAGATTACACCACGGCGTGCAGACGGTATTCCATACGTACGCACACGTGGTGAATTCGTTTTCCGTAGGATAGATAGAAGGTGAAATTGGGTTGTTTCATATTTATAATAACGTATCATTATATTATTAATACTGATGGTATTACTTTATAATGAAACAACTAAAGAAGAATAAGTTGAAAAAGAAATAAGCTTGAAATAATCGGTAGAAGAGATTACCTCTTCCTCGATGCACCTCCTTTAAACTTCTTCTTAGGGCACTAGGGTTGGTCTTTTGAGAATACCAGTACCTCTATAAGTTTTCTAGGGAAGTGGGGATGTGAAATGGGAAGAGTTTGGCCGAGCATCAAGGATCAAAATGTTGTGAGGAAGAGAGGGAGGAGGTGCCCTTTTATATGGGAGGATAGGGGCACCTTTGGAATCCTCAAAAATACTAGTTTAATATAAATTCAAACCCCACATAAAAACCTCCAAAAATGGCTCAATTAGAAGTTTAGATGAGATATGGTTGTAATCTCATCAACCAATAAAATTTAGACATGTTAGGAATTTTTTTTAAACATTATCAACTTGATTTATCCATATTTAATAAATCTAATTTTATTTCTGGTAATAAAATTCAAAATTTTAAATTATAACAAATAATTACTTATTTTTTGTGAATTTTCCATAATTGGATAATTTATAACATTTTAGACCATAAAAATTAAAATTTATTGTTTTTATATATTTTTTTGATTTTTAAAAGATTTTATAATATGTTATTTTTATAAAATAACAATAGTGTCAATTTTGACACTATTCATTTATTTGAATTTAAATAAAATATATACAAATGATATGTTCAAACTGAAACCGTTAATAGATTCATAAAAGGTCATATGTATCTAGAAAATTTGTGGAGAACATTAAATAGTCCATATAATATTTATTTTATTAATTTTAAAACCATTTATTTGGTTTTTCTCTTAATAAAATAACTACTACAAAATTTTTGTATAATTATTTAATATATTTATATGTTGCATAAAAATTAAAAATAAGATCCTATGATGAATATAACTCTATTAACTTTCAAAATAATACTTTTACTCGAATTTACCATCTTCAAATCACAATATTTCAATTGTTATAGTTATTAAATTATGAAGGTGGAAACTTTGGCATCATTTAAAATAAAATAATATAAATGTCATAATCGCCTTAATAAGGATCCAAATGGTCAACCATTCGGCAAGTGGATTATTAGGGTTTATATATACACTAATAATAAGTTTTTGTCAGATTTTTGGGCCCTTTTATATATATTACTATTTCAATAAAAACTATATTATTGATTTTTCACTAAATAAATAATTTAGGCATCATTAATGTATAAGATAATAAGGTAATTAAATAACTTTTAAAAAATACAAATAAATTTCCATGTTAAAGAAAAATATTTTATCTTTCAAATGAGTATTTATAACAGAATTTATAATTTGTTTAAATTTATATTAAAAATACTTATATTATTAAAGTTGAGTGAGACATATTTCACTTTCCTTTAAATAAAATAAATAAATGGTGTTAATCACCTCCAAGTGGGTTCCAATTGATTCCATTCCGACCCAAATATGCCTTAGGAAGAAATATAAGCATCCAATTATATTAATACAGGTGTTAGGATAATTTTATAATATTATATTTATCAATAATTACCTGATTTACCTTTTACTATGGTAAATGAAATTTACCGTAGTTACTATTCATAATGCCCAAAAATAAAAAGTAGCTTAATAACATAATTTGGACCCACTGATTCCAAATATGGAATCCATTTTTCGGAATTCAATACACAAAAGTTGCAGAAATTAATTTAAAATTAATCTTGTTGTTAAGAAAACATGTTTTAAAAGTAAAAACATTTCAAAAGATTGAAATGTTTTTACCTATGAATTCAATGTAAAATTAATGATAATGACATACAATATATTAAATGGTAAAAATTTATTCTATTTATACTTTAAAACCATTAAATATTATAATTTATACATATAAAATATTGCGATGAAAAAAATTATTTTTAATTAAAATATAGCTTCTTTTTACTATTCATCCAAATATGAAAGTTACCAGAATAATATAAAAAATTTATCCAAAGTAAATTTTTATATCATGATTCCAAAGAAGAATTTTATTTTTTTCAAATTGAACTTATAAACATGTCAAAAACTAGATTAATGTGGGTGCGCCATCAAAAGGCGGCAAAACTGCATTTTTTTAAAAATACTTATTTTACCCAAAAAATTTATTTTATTCTCATACCATGTTCTAGAAAATATGTAATATGAATAGTAATGTTATAATATTCAATATGTAGTTAATACTATTCATAACAGCTAGTCCATAATAATATTATAACAATATATCATTGTTTGGTGAAGCCTGGTATTGCGTACTACACACGCTATCGAGGAAGGTCGTGATTGCGTGTAATGAAAGACAAGAATAGTGTTGTGTATACTACAAGCTAATGCAGTGTTGTGTATAGTACAAGCTAATCTTGGTGTAGTGTATAATAGAAGATATGAAAGAAATTAAAAATAATATATCTTATAAAATCTCAGGTTGTTACAGTATATTTGATATAATAATTAAATAACTATAATAATGAATTAGTTATAATATAAATATTTTAAATTCCTTATTATAACCCACAGTTAAAGTTGGTGAGAAAGATGAATTACATCAGTTTGCGAGACGGTAGTCCGCCATACACACGATCGATAGTTCTGTTTCCCATTTGATGGATATAGAGATGGATCTAGGTTCTCCCATAAATATAATAAAAAATAATTATATATTAGATACTTTTTTTATTATATTAACATATTTTAATAAATTTTTGACGTAGTTAGATAAAGAAATAAATCAAATACACAGGTTTAATAATTTTACCTCATCTTGGGAGAGTCTCTTAATGTTTATACATAAATCCTTATTATAATAAAATGATAATTAAAATAATTTATATATTATGTGGTTATAGAATTAAGGAAGGAATTTGGGAAGGTAGTTTTTGAAAAAAAAGGTTTTTTTAAGTGTGAATATGTAAGGAGAGGGGAAGCCTTTTATAAGTGGGGTACAGAACACACATTGAGTTTTTGAAAATATTAATTGATTCCCATATTTCTATCATTAAAAAAGACACCAAAATGGTTCCTCATAGAACCTGAGAGATTATTTGGATGAAATAGTTCTAAAAAATGGGTGATCATGGAGTTCTATTTCATTTTTAAACCTTATATTTCTCATTTAACCCCTAGTAAACCAATTTTCCCGTCATCCACAACAATTAATTTTTACTTTTGACATTATTCATTAAGGTCAAATATTATGTTGATCTTATTAGATAATATAATTTTTTATTATTAGTAATATGGAATCCATTTTACCATATATAATTCACATAAGAGGAAGAATACAATTTATAATTCAACCGTAAATGTGATGAAAGAGTAGTTTTCCAATGATTAAATTCTCATAAGTATAAAATTTTTTAATATCAAAATTAAATGTTAATTTCATTATAATAAAATAAATTATTTAAATTTTAATAATATTTAAATAAATTTATTTTAAAACCAATTTAGAAAATAATTTATCTTTTTAATCAATTCAAACAAAAATTCAGTTCGTAATAAAAATCAATATTTTTTAGTATTAATAAAAAAAATTAATATTTTAAAAAAAATACAAAAAATTCATCAATAGATAAATGTGAAATTTATATTTCAAAATGAACATTATTTTATAAAACATTATTTTTAAATTATTATAAATTAATTTTAATGTATATGTGAAAATCAGGAATAAACTACCTGTTAGAAAAATATAATTTTCAAAAAACATTTCTTTCTCTTCTAAATGATTATTATTTTACTTATAATCAATTTATATCCATTGAAATTATTTTATAAATTTGTAAAAAATCTAATTTTCATGATTTAGTTATTATTATTCATAACCTCTTTCATATCATCTAGGTTATAATTCTCATACTATAAATATAGTGTTTTAACAACGTATCATATTTTCAATCTCAGTGTTGTATGCATTACAAGCATTAAAAACGATTCATTTTTTAAATAATTATATAATAAATTCTCAGGGAGTTACATTCGATTATAGTATTTTATTATATTTAATATAAAATATCAAACATGATGCACCACTTTTAAAATATTAGTTTGTTACATTCTACCCCTTATAAAAATTCCCACCTCACAATTTAAATTTGATCTTGGTAGTCAAGGGTTTGAAATTTAAAAATACCCTTCTTGAAACCATTCTTTGTAAAATGGTTCAATACAACTTCCCCATGATAAGATATGAAGTGAAGTATGTCGTTCATCTTGAAGAACACATACTAGGTTTCCAAATTAGAGAACATTAGTGGAAAGTGAAGATAAAAACATAAAATAAAAGAGTACATGACTATAGGGAGCAGTAGAGATCATTTATCACAAGATATGGAATGATATTGAGAATATAATGATAATAAATTCATTAGTATGTGATGTATGAAAAGGCCATCAATTCAATATAAATAAAGCTATTTATAATACATTTTTTTCAATATCCTTTTTTATAGAGTTAAGGAATTAATTTACAATCTAGATTGAGAACAGATTAAAATATAATTAATTGATATCCTTCTATTTCATATTAATAATTTCATACATTTTGGGATGTTAATAATTCCAATTTCATTTCTTACTCTATGAAATTAATATCCAAAATGAATTTTTATTCCTCAAGGACATATAATAGATCCATTGAATGACCAGTCATTCCTCCTATCCCTAGATATTTTCCTAAACCAAAATGGTTAGAACAAGTTATCGAATAACACCAAAATTTATAGATAATCTATTCCATTAATATTTAACCTCAATACTTTCACAAAATATGTCTGACCATATTTGAGTCCTAAAAATTAGAAGGGAGGCCACTAAATCAAAATTATATCCCATATACAATATAATGTGGGTATTAATTTCACATTCCAAATATGTGAATACCTTGATCAATAAAAAACCATAATTTAAATATACATCTTATAAATATAAAATCTCATATTGTTGAATATATTTCATAAATAAATACTTACAGTAAACACCAACAAAGATGAAATAAACTATCAAACCTCAAACCATTGTCATGGTCACCAAAAAATTCCCATAAACTTATCATTATTATCTCAACATGAGGCTCATATTATGGGTTATCTTCCATTTATATTATGTTTTCCAATAGGTTCAACTAGTGTTTGAGTCACCTTTCTTTATCATATGTACCATTCATCATATGCTCTCAAAAAATTTATAAAATTGTACCACATTACAATCGTGATACATTTTATGATTTGTATAACCAGAATATTATTGATAAAATATTCTTATAACATTATTATTGGATCCAAACACAATAAAATTAATCTTTCCATGTTTTATGGGGTAATTTCATTAGGATTATCATCATCCCTTAACATCTTTTTCTCTGTATTCCCTTTGTGCTTGAGGAATTTATTTATATAATTCCCCATATCCTTACAGTTGAAGCATCAAAAGTTGAAAATTTATTTATTACCCTTGAAATTATGAGCATGGTGGCCTTTATATCCACAGATTTATAAAAATCTCATTTCCATCAAGAAAGTACAAGGTTGATTCTTTCCACAATTATCGCACCTCGGGAAACTCTTATTTACCTTCTCCGACCTATCCAATTTTTTGTTCCACATTTCACTTCTTAAATTCCTTCCATTCAAAGCAATAATATTAAGAAAATTATTTTTTTTATTTATATAACATGATACTATGTCCTTGTATGATGATAATATTTTGGAGACAAGTACTCTTTGAATGATTAGAGTAATCCCATAAAATAAATTACTATTCCTACTCTTTAGAGTGTGTGTATTGATATGATTCCCATTCCTTTTACTATGTTCAATTTCTAAATAATGTAATACTATAAATTAAATAATATCACTAGTTATCATGGTCTTTAATCATAAAATAGTGAAGAAAATTATCATATATTAAAAAATTTATGCATGGATAATTTCATAATCATAAAAATGGTTTCTTTGGGAACTTTCCAAAGAATAAAACATATTTCCAAATCTTTTATAATGGTTGTTAAAGAAAATATAAATTATACTAAAAATATACCATGTCTAGGTTCATAGTAAGGATCATTTTCATGTACTAGGTTATTCTTGATTTAGTCTCGAAACACCTTTTTCAGAGTTTGTACCCCTAGGTACATTTGTGCTAGAACTTCGATAACAAATAGTATCCAGACAGTGATGTACTACTAGGAAAAACTATATAATCTCTTTCTTAAATTTTTTTTACAATGTTCTTATATAAATAACCTCAATTTATATCATAGGGTTAGGATTTTTAATATATGTTTTCCTAAATATAGTTCCCATGGTATTTACTAAACTACATGAGATACCAATTGTAATGACCCCGAATCGAGTAACCCAAAGCCAGTGTCTACTTTCTTAAATTGCATTAAGATAGAAGGAATCACATCCTAAAGGACTGAATTGTATGTTTGTCTTATTAAAATACATACAAACTTTAAATTAACTTTACAATTGAAAACATGAAATACATCATGTTTCACTATTGAGAACAACATTATTCCTCAGACCATATCCCTGCATATCAATCATGAAACATTTCCTGTTGTCCTAGGGAAAATGAAATATAAGAAAGGGGGAGATTATATTCTTAGTAAGGGTAAGAATGTAGTGGAATAAATCATGAATAAATAATAATAATCAATATGTAAAGGTAAATAACTGAAACACATTCCATTTAATCAATGAAATGACCTTAATATGGCCCAAATAAATGATGTTGAAATAAATCCATATAAATAATCACTTAATATTGAATTATATCAATTAGTATTATAACTAATGAATAATAATATGGACATAAATAACAAATATCAAAATTGTAGAATGCATAATGTCAGACATCTAAAACCATAATGACCATTCACAAGAGAGTTTAAATATATGGGTAGAAACATGTCTAAATTGGATAACTGATTTCCCTCATAAATCATATTGATAAATCAAGGGTACATCTATAAACAATTTGCACCCGTAGCTTACTAATTCCCATGAAATACTCAAATTAATTAGGTGAATCACAATCAGTATAAATATTGTTATTGAAAAACTGTATAATTAATTGTAATACATACCCAAATCAAATAAATAAAATCATAAACCACCCATAATAATATGGTGAATTGTAAATAAATTATACATCCTCAATAAAAATAATCATAAACCATAAAAATAAAGAATAATTATATTACTAATACAAAATATACCTATATTATCATATGTAAAATAAATGTCTGATGTTTCTAATGAATAGAAATAAAATAAAAATGTCATTAAAAATTTTTCAAGGAAAATAACCTCTTCACTTTGAAAATCACATTTAAAAAAATTTCACATATTTTATTGAAAAATATTTCATTAAAATAATGTATAAAACTTGTAAAATAATTTTTGAAACATTTTGTGGCCATGACATATGAAAATTACCTTTATCTGATAGAAGCTAAGACAATGATTTCTTTCACATTTTGGATATAATACAATAGAGCATTGTTTTTAAAATAAAAATGAATATTACATTCAAAAATATTTTAAAAATGTAAAAATAGTAAAAATAAATTTTATAAATAATTTCGGAAAAGATAAAAACGTTTTTTATTTTTTTCGAAAAAATGGATTCTAATGATAATGGTTTTTCGACCAAAGAGAGAAATAAATTAATATTTTCATGAATAAAATTTTTAAATCAATTTAAATACCAAATAGTGGAAATAAAGTATTATTACATGAATAAATTAAAAAATTAACTATATGAGAAGAAAATATATTGACATTAATATATAAATAATAAATAATTTACCTAAGGGAGACTTTAACAAAAAATCTTGAATAAAGATGAGATTGTAAAATAAACCCTTATGACCTTGGTATATTTCAAATCAAAAGCCATGTAAAAGAAATAATAATCAAATAAAAATTCAATTACCATATATGTAAATTTATTCCTGATATAATATATCAAAGGGGAAATTTATTCACTAGGAAAATGAATAAGTTATGAATATGGTGTATGTCTCACAAAAGTAAAAGTGAGACATAAAACTATTACATCAGGTTCAAATTCCATCATATGAGTCCAAACTTATAGTATATTTAATATATGGTTATTATAAATGTATTACAGAACCAGAATAATATATATCATACCATATATGATTAACTTATTATCTTTTACCACATTTTTGTTCAAAAATATTTATTAAAATTACAGTTTTGGGAGGTAATTTCTTCATTTCTCAAGTATGTTTTAGTTTGGTAATTATTGTCCTTTTTATTTGATTATGGTTACATAATATCAATAATTTATTAATGGTGTAAATATATTATTTATTCATTATATATTTATATATATGCATCCATTAAATTTTGAGATAAAAAATGGGTTACATCATTCATGGAGAAAGTGGGTCGTTCGTACGCATGAACAATGTTTCCATTTCTCTCAATGAATGGAAAGAAAGGAAAAAATAAATATTAATAAATCATTTCAGAATCATTATAATTTAATATATATTATTTATATTAATCAAATAAATCCTTATTACCACCCATATAAAAATAAAATGAAAAGCATTTCACATCACTAGGTGGAGGTGGTAATCCACATGTATGCACAAGCGATGTTATTATTTTCTAATAGATTGGAAGGTAAGAAGTTAGATGTGATATAATATTACCAAAAGTACCATTAGATCATATGTATCACATATATTTATTAACTATAACCTTAATGACTTTCATGTAAAACCTAAGTGAAAAACAAACCACGTGACTTCATGAGGTTGTAGTTCATCATACACACAAGCGACATTATCATATCCTAATGGAATTAAAATCAAGAAGGTATATGTGATATAATAATTTTATAATTAAATTACTTTTATTATTATCATATTAATAATATAAATATATTGTTATATACATACCTGAATGGTGGTGGGGGAATACTAATTACATCAATTCACAAGGCGGTTGTCCCCTATATTCACGATTGACAGTTTTTCCCTTTTTGATGAAAGTGGATATGGATATGGGTAATTACATTGACATAATAAAATATCATAATATATTGTATATTTTTTAATATTATTATTTTTGAAGAATGTTTGAAGGATGTGGAAGAATAAATAAAACAAATACATACATTCAATAATTTTACCTCTTCTTCGGAGAGCCTATTTAGGTTTATACATAAAGAATATATAGGAGGAATTAATAATAAAAATAAGACAACTAGGTTATTGGGAGGGATGTGTTTAATAATTTTTCGTAGCTATTTGGAACGACAAATGGTTCTTTGAACTGTGAATAAGGGAGTATATAAGGTAGCATTTTATAAATAGGGGAGAGGTCAAACATGGAGGTTTTGAAAAGATAAAGTGATACCATTGTTTCTATAATTAAACAACAACAAAAATGGTTAATTATAAAACCATAGAAATTATAGGGTCTAAATATTTTAATATAATGGGTTTTTGGAAATGTTTTCGATCATTTTTAATCTGTATCTTCTGAGTTTAACCCCTAGGAATTTTTTTTAAATTAACCTTATTAATTAATTTTAACTATTTCACTATACATTAAGGTAAAATTTAATTTATTATTATTATATAATAAAAATAATTAATATTTAAAATATTTAATCCATTCTGAAATAGTTAATTCATATAATTGAATAATTATATTTCGATTTATAACAAGAAGCTGATGAAATAGAGATTTTCTAAAGAAACAATTCTCATAATTATAGAATTTTTTAATATCAAAATTCAATGTCAAATTGATTCCAATGTCATAAATTAATTAAATTGTAATATAATTTCACAAATTTTACATTCAACCCAACATAAAATATAATTTATATTTTTTAGTAATTTAATTGAAATGGAATTTTTCAATAGAAATCATTATTTTTCACAATTAATAAAAATTAATATTAAAAAGAACCATAAAATTATCCCAAAGATAATTATAAAATATAGATTTCAAAAATTATGTTTATTTTGTGAAATTAATTTTCTTAAAGTGGTAAAATTTAATTTTAAATTATGTTCACATTACACAAATAATTTTCCTTTTAGAAAAATAAAATTTTTAAGAAAAAATTTCATTCTCATTCAAATGATTCTTATTTTATTTATAAGGAATATATAAAAATTGAATTTATTTTATACAACTATAAAAATTATAATTTTATTAATTTATTTATTACTATTCATACCTTCAATCTTAATTTTTAGGTTATAATGGTAATGTTTAAATAATAACATTTTAATAGAGTATAAAATTTCATTTATACTCGGTGTTTCATGCATTTCAATCTATCAAAGAGATTGAATTTATTTAAAAATAAATATATCATAATGTCTTAGTGTGTTACAATATCTTCTATTCTTAGTGTTGTGTGTCGTGCACTATATCGAATATGATATTTCTATTTTAAAATCTTGTGGTTTTACAACAAAAACACACCCTTGTTCTTTGAATTTACCTTTGAATATTTAGTTTTTAGCTTATCCATTTTTTACGTAAGATTAAAATTTCCATTTCTTTATTTTGAAAAACTATTTCAAAACATATTAACAATCCCCTTCTTCTCATAAACATAAACATTATGCCTAATGTATCTTATGAATGAACATTGATATATATCATTGAAATATTACTCTATTTATTATTTGGTTTAAGGTGTTTATTTCACCTCATCATCAAATACAATGTTTGATGGGAATGGAATCATGCGTCATAAAGTTAATCCAATGTTACCATTACCTATCAGTTTTTTGGATAAGTCACTTTTCATTTAGTTGGGGCATAATTTAGAAAATTATAAAAACATTTGAATTATCCTATTATCATCATTGTCATCTAATAACCAATAAAATTACTTACACTCAATATATCATCGGTTTCCTTGAAATATTTTATATCATTTATTTTATAATTTCGCCTTGATTCATTTTCTTTTATTTTAAATCATTGAAAATTAAGTTTAGGGTGTCTTATAATTTTTCATTTAGAAAAGATAGTATCTAATTATTCCTGCATCCCATGACTGTCTTTTCTATCATTTATATAATTTTTAAAATCTTGGTAATTTCTCTGGAAAAAGAATCATCCAAGAATATTCATAATATATTGAAAATAATATCCTTGCATATGTTTTGGAATAGTATCATCTAATTTTATATTAAATTTTTCTTTAATGTGATAGGGTTTTAATTAAGTGTTCTATAGTGTAATGTTACAAAATTTGATGTAAAATAAATATTATTATTTGTTCTCTCTTTTTTTCAAAATCTATTTTTAAACTACTTGCATACTTCTTAGAGATCCAAAAATTACATACAACCATAGTTTAGTATTATTTTTACTATCATCAATTTTTACCCATTTGAATTCACACTACTTGGGTAAGACATAAATAATTTTATAAACTAATTAATAATGTGATATTTATTTATCTCTAAGTTACTAAAAAAGCTTTACTGTAGTAATAAAATTATGATATATTTAGGAAACTATATCACTCAATAAGAATTAAAATTTTCAATAATCGTTATTTAGAAGAAAAAAAATTTAGTTTCCAGACATTTTAAGGATCCAATATATGTCACAAAAATTATTTTCCAAATACCATTAACATTTTAAAAAGTTGATACTTGGTTATTGATATTTATTTTATTAGATTATAAATTATTATTCCATACATAAATTTTATATTTAAATTATACTCTTTTATCCCAAAATTATTCAGAAATATGGTTCTCATAATTTTATAATTTTGGATAAGAATAATATAATTCTCAACATCAATATTCATCGCATATGTATTCATTTTATTCATCTATTACTCAATATATAAATCATCTAATATTGGTGTTTTATTATTATTTAATTTCTACTATCTTCTAATATGAATTACTACTATGTCTCAAAAGAATATTTTCACTGGTACATGTTAGTGTAGGGAAAGTATTTCAAATTATAATAAAATAATTAGATAATTAAAAATATGAGTTGTAATCCCACAACCTAGAGGTTAGCAATGGTCAAAAAATTTACCTCTCTCTAATATTTTTCCACTTCTAAACTTTAGTTTGAGTGTGCCAGGTTTGAAATATTTTTATATGGTCATTTCTTATTATAAAATTATGGTGTCATCCGAAACTTCATCTAGAAATGATATTAAGGGGAAAATTTTCCTAGCTTCAGGGGGAAAATTTTAACCAAAATCACCCATTAATCCATCGTTCATGGTGCACAAATCAGAGGTAGTTCTCTATCCTAGAGTTACTACATGAAATATTGCATTAACATAGGTTGTTCACACTGACGATGATTTTTTAATTGAAGACAAGTAAAATAATGTTTCAATGAATTCTACATTGGATTTAAGTTAAGGAAGGGTGTCTAACGAGAATAGTATGGGTCCTAGAAGGAGTAGTCTACCTTTTAATTTGAAAAATCAGTTTGAAGGTTTGGATATTCTAGGTTCAGATACAGATGACAAGGAGAAGGTCGATTTTGATCCTAATGGGTGGAAGTATATTGTTCCAATATAGAAAAGAAAGAAGGCCAAATTTGGGACATAGGGGTTATTCAATATAGGGACATTGATTATAAATCACACTTATATTTGGATTTGACATTGATTTATATGAAGGAATGGTATTTGGGTGAGTCTTGAGGAATGTTAAGTAAGTAAATTTTTCTTCAATAAATTTTCTAGTCAATAAAAATAATAAAACTGATCAATGAAATGACTATTCTAATCAAACAAAACCCATGGTCACCAGATCAATAGGAAAACTAAAGAAGTATGAGACAAGGGAAATTCTAGATCTATTGGTTTCCCATCCAACATCATATCCTGGTGAGGTGGTAGCAATTGAGAAGGTTGATCTAGGGATTTATCATCCAACGTAAAATACAGATGAGGGGGTATCTTGTGATACAGCTAAGGAGATGAATGTTGACATGTTATAAGATCTATACCAGAAATTATAACTAATGGCATTGGATAATGTCTATAAGGTGACAAAAAGAAGGATACTAACCTAAAACTTCTCTTATATTAATGGGACGATATGTTGGAGGTTGAGTTTTATATTAATGTTTCAAGGGAAGAAACTAATAGAATATAGGACCGATTGATTCTAGATTACTATAACGATGATAAAATTTATTGGAACAGTAGAAAAGATTAAAAATTGGCATGTGGAATCAAGATAGGGATAATAAACATGGAGTAACAAATATAGACCAGTGATAGATTGGCCTACCACTTTGAGGACCTTATAAAATACGATCCTAATATAGAGGTAACTCTATCACATGGAGTTACCATAGGGTGAGTAATTCAATTTTTTTGAATCTTTTTTGAAATAAGTTTATAATTTCCTATGTAGCATGAATTTTGGTGCTACATGGAATCTTTTTGGATTCAAACTTCCACTCAAAAGTGTTTTCAGAATTGAAAATATTAAATTTTTTGTCAGGACAATAAAAATATCTAACTAACCCATAATATTTTTAATTTAATACATAAAAATAATTTCTCTAATACTATGTGTGAGACCCAAAATGTACATGATGAGACACTACAAGATGGGTGGATTTATTTCTAAAAAGTATTCAGAATTTTTTTTCCACCTCAAACTGAATGTTTATTAAGAAATATAATATTCTAGTCAAATAAAAAATTCATATTAAATTATGTTCATAATGCAAAGAAAATATAAAACGCTTGAATGTTATAAAACACTCTCAACAAAATGTAACAAGAAAAAATAATCATTAAATAAAATACGAAGCAATTTAAATGTATAAAATGTAAAAAAAATATATTATTGAGTAAAAACTCAAATATTAATAAATGATAACAATGTTTAAAAAAAATTCTACCAAGGGAAACCTTTTTATTTTGACCAATGTGGAATGTGGTTCAAAATCAAGGTATCCCCATTTAAAGACAAAAAAATACTTGAATGTAGAACCATCAATAGCTGTTAACATATTATCCAAAGACACGCTACATTCATAGAAATGGAATTCCTTAATAAACTATATCCAATTATCGTTATCTTCTAAAACCAAAAAAATAATTCGTATGGAATCCTTCCTTTTTAATACATAAAACATTAATTATATGGTAAAACACTTAATAAAACACATATTTTCAATGTTTAGTTTGACGGAAATTTGGTATATAATACCTGAAAATATAATAATTCCTATAATAATCTTTAGAGTATTATTTATAGGTTCATCCAGTGTTACATTTTCTTCGTCAAATATCCTAGGGACATACATCAAAAGAAAGGGGTGAGAATAAATCCCAATAATGGATAAAAAATGAAATGGTACAAGAACGATCATTATATATAATAAATAAAGAATAACAAGAGATAACAATCATTAGTGTATGATATATAAAATGGAAATGTATCTACAAAAAATGATAATTCATATTCATATCACAAATGTTTATCAACAAGGTTTCTTAAATCATAATTACCAAGGTTATTCACCAAGGTATCATAAAACAAGACATCTATAGATATTAATTCCTTACCCAATGCATTGGATAAGCACCAGGGTACAACCTTCATATTTTTTTAACTTATATGAAAAACATTGATAATAATAAATCATTTCATTAGTAACCCATTGTTAATGAAGAATTAGTTTCAAATAAAATTATTTCATATGTAAGCTCATATTGACTTTATCATTACATTATTTTGAATCCATGGAATGGGAATATGGGTTTAGTACAAGTAAATCCCCAAATAAATAAATCAAATTCACATCTAGGTAAATACCCAAGGACAAAGAAATGGTTTTCATATTCACAATATAATAATTTTACATGTAAAGGATATAAATTCAATAATTGAATTCAACAACATGATAATATAATATATGGTTTAAAGAGAGTGAATAATGTATTGGGAGAAAGTAACTAATTGATAAAACAATATTTATATAGTAAAAGGATAAAATTCAATTGAATAAAATAAATTCAAAGTCTAGAAGGAATAAAAAATAGGTACTTGAATAGAAAATAATAAGAGGGTAATTCCATTACATAAAATACATCTTTATTTCTTTAATTTTCAACATCCTAAATAATAGAATTAAGATTGTTAAAATGGTGAACATGAGTGAATTATGTTCATTTTTATTACTATTTATCTATTATAATTTATTTGGCCCAATGTATCATCTATTTTCAATAACATGCCAATATGTGTTTGGTAAGATAATGATGAGAAGTGGTGATTCATGGATAATTGTTATGGATTTATACAATTGGATGTCATGCTAGATAGATTCTCCATGTTTCTAACTCCTATGTTTTTTTGTACAGGTATTATGTTTTCAAGTCATGTGTCAAAGGATGATGCAGTTTTTACAATAGTGTTTAGAGTATTTAATAATACTGTGAAATATGAATTTCATATTTCATAGTGTAAAAAAGAATTGAGAAAAGTGAAGGCCATGAAAATTGAATTGAATTTTAATAATTATGAGAATAGGATCCCATGAAAAAAAAAAGTTCAATTTTTTTGAATTTAGATTATTTTAGATGAGAAGAAGAGTTACCTTGGTGTTACATTTTGATATGGATTTTAATTTCTTTGATACATAGAAATTTCTTAAGTATAAATTGGGAATTACATTAAAAAAATCCGCCAACCCCTTAAAAGGCAGGGAAACCCTCAAGTGAGAGAACATACGAGACCCATGGGGTTAACTATTCCCAAGGGATAGTGGCTCTAGCTATCCTTTGGGCAGTATGGGTGGGTGTAGGGGAGTTTCTTGGATAGAGGCGATGTCGCCGTGCATGGCTAAAATATGGTAGAAGAATTAGAATGGGGTAGTACCGAGAGGGGGAAGTGATTTCTGAGCAGATCTTAGCATGCTTGGATTGATATACCACACCTTATTGACTATGAGTTTCTATGTGGGTTAGATTACCACATGTTACTAGTCTTAATTCATTTAAATGATTTATATGATGGGAGTTTTCCAATTTCATTGATATCAGTCATCCAATCAATTAGGTTGGTCATCTTGTTCCTTGGATAACCTCTATGATCACAAATACACCGAAGATAATGTCAATATTTACATGGTCAGGAATTCATCATTCTAAAATCATGTCAATTGATTGAGTTTCATTATATCGAACTGATATCATGCATGAATTTACATTATCCAAGAATGCAATTAACTTGAATAATAAAATCACTCCATCCGAACTTATAATGACAGTTGTAGGAGGCTATTCAAGAATGATGAGTTATATATTTTCTAGATAAAATGAGAGGAGATCGCCAATATATATTAATGATAACTCATGGAAGATAAATTCTATATTTTTTTATGAATGTTTGAAATATCCCCGAATGAATTGAGTATGAAAAATAGGTCATGATACGACATATAATCTAGGTTCTTGACACGACATAAAAAATAGATCTTATTTGTTTTAATTAGGTTTTTATCATAAACTATAAAAGTTGAATAACCCTCAACCAATAGTGTTCATTTTACTTTGAGAAATCTCTAATTTTTCTAGATAAAAAAAGTACACCACAAAACAACTTTTTTTTCATGTAAAAAATGACCTCTTTAATATTTTATAATAAAAAGGGGAAGGGAAGATTTTTCATCCCTCAAATAATGAGAATCAATATGGAATTATCTGTTGGAATTACTTGTTCTATAGTGTATTAAAGGAGAAAACAATAACGGGTCTCCAAATTATTTTGTGATGGTCTATGTCCAGTGAATCCTCCCTGATTAGCATGACTTCAGTGAGACATCCTCAAGATGGTGTATACATAATCTATGCATCATGTATAAGGAAGTGAAACATGTATGAAACCTTGTGTACTTGGTTTACTTAGATTATGGTATTTCATGGTTAAACTATGATATCATATGCATACACCTATTTTCACCATGTAAGAAGTATAAAATGTGCATGTGTATACATACATGAAGAGGAAATTGACAAAAAAGTGATTGGACATAAATAGGAGGATACTGTATTCTGTGCCTGCATAATGCAAAAAAAGAAACACTAAGGACATCATATATGATCCCCTTAAAAAAATTACTTTCATGATGCATTCACGAGAAGTGAGGTTTGTGAAGATTAAACATAGAAAATGTATGTGGTACATACATTCTCACATTACCCTATGAAATCAGTTGAGATTAACTAAAAAATTGTTTAATGAGAGAACATAAAATATAAATAACAACATTACATATATCTTCTACTCTAGATACCTACAATTAGATTTTTAGATTCCATGTAATACATGAATAAAGTATATCTGAATTGAGTTGAAAATTTGAGAATAATAAAATGAGATTTTTGAAGCTGAATATTTCATAATACATTGAAATTTTTTTGTTAACATATTACACACATTATATTGAGTTTGGGACTTCAATAAGAATGAATAATCTGCCCGATCATTATTTTAGTAAGTCAAATAGTCATTACATGTGATAAGAATAATTGATCAAGGCCAACAGACCCAACTAGTGGTTGTTAAAGATTAATTAACAGGTAAATGTGGAAGTTATATCCAAAAATAATTTTTATTAATATTGTCGAATTATCGAATAGTGGATCAATCCTTGAATAGAGGTGAAGTCTTCCGATTGGTGCTGAGATCTGGTAAAGTATTCCAGTATGGTCCAGGAGTAAATAGATTCCCCTATTTAGAGTCAGAACAAGAATTATTTTGGTTGTATCCAAATGTAAATGGAGTATCTCAGTTGGATATGGATCCATTATAATCACATGTGGAAATATAGAAGTTATATTGTAGATTCCATGTTGGGGGGAATAACTAACAGTTAAAGGATTAGGTCTTTATTTAGGTCCTTAGAAATATTGTGTGATTCTCTTTTTTTATTATTATTACTACACACAAGGTAAGTATAAGAGATAATATTGATTCGATCATGTACCTTAACATGTTCATTTTTTCGAATTTAAGAAAAGTATTTCACATAATAAATCCATAATTTACTCCTCTTCTCTTAGTGATCAATCCATATAAGGGCCCTATAAGTGGTATCAGAGTAGGTTCTAGCTAAATATCCAAGTGGGTCTCTATGAAGTGATTATTCTAAAAAATGACTGAGAAACCTCAGATGTATATTTATACCAATACTCAATAGAAAAGGAAGAATATTTAAGAATGGAACATAAAGAAGAATGTTATTATTAATAAAGAGACTCCTAAAATAGAAGGTAATTTTAAAGGTACAACATTAAATAATTATTTCAATTATGATTCTTCTAATGAAGCCTACCCAAGATGTGATTATGATTTATCAAATTTTAATCATCATTTCAAAATGATATTTCATTTAAAGACCCCCCCCCCAAATTTTTTGAATTTTATTGTTGAGTATTTCAAAAAAATTTAAAATATAAAATTACAAATATAATATGAATCTAGTTACATGGAAGATACATTAGATATAAAGGTTGGCATATGAAACACTCTCAAAAATAATTTGAAAGAAAAGGAAGAAAAATTTTCTCTTTGCAATGAAATATTTTCTAAATATGTTGATGAATTAAAAGTAAGTGTTTGTGAGAAATAATTCTTAGAGATTAATTTTTTAGAAACATTCCATGAATTATAAAAATCGCACAAAATTTATATGGTCACCAAAGATTATCAATAAGAGGAAATCATTAACATGGTAAAGAATCATGAAATTTATTTTCAAGAATAAATAAATAATCAAGACGAAAAAATGAAAAATATAAAAGGAAACTGGGAAGGTAAGATGAGATTAGTTGAGGACAAGAATAACACTCTTTAATTAAAGTGCATAGAGTTATATGTGAGATTATAGAATCTAAAATCAACATAATCTAGAACATCAAAATTTAATGTGAAGATAGTTGTTATTATATATGTGTTCTGAAAGGATCATGAATCAAAATGGATAATGAGATCATTCTCTTACTAAAAGATACATCCTCTAAGTAAAAGTTATCCCATTACTCAAAAATTATCTTGTGTACTAATAATGCTTAAATTATTGATACAGGTTTAAAAATGAATTTCATGAATGTATGGATGGTAAAATTTGTTGATGATCCCCCATATCAAGGGATGATGATAAGAATTCTGTGAAGATTTGTTTCCAAATAAGTGACTCAAATATTGATGGTTTCACTCCAAATTATTGAGGTTCACAATTAGTGAAATCAAAAATGAATACACCTAAAATTAAAAGAAGATAGATGTTAGAATATTTTTTGTTTTGTTGGATGTTTGGGAACAAGGAATTAGAATATTGGAATAACATTTCAATTCACAAGGATAATAGAAGCTCTTTATTTAGTGGGATAAAAACTAAATAAATTATAATATCTTTATTAGGGAAGAGAAATGAGCAAAATAACAAAGGTGGAAATTCATAAATGGTATGTGAAGAAAAAAAAATTGTTAAAACAATAGTAACCAACAATAATAATGATATATAATCTCAAATATCAACGGGATAAAGAAAAGTATAGCCATATGGAAACTCCAAACAAGTTTTCAGCATCCCCAAATACATTCTTGTGATTATTCTAGCTGATTTAGAGAAAACCATAAATTTAGAATAAGTATAAGAGAGAGTTAGTGCTAAAGTGAAACATAAAAAATCTACATTAACAAGATGATTTTAATGAAAGATTATAATCAAAATAAAACTCATTTATTGAAGAAGTTATATGTGAAAGTTGAAATAAATATGGACATTATGTAAGAGTATGTTTAACGACATTTATAGTAAAAGAATAAGACTTTATGGTAATGAATCTTACATTAAGAGATGTATATTACATGATGGATAAATAAATAAATATACCATGCAATGATGTGGTAGGATTGACATGATCCATTTTACTAAAGGATAAATAATATTCAAAAATTAGATGCAGAAGCATGAATATTGAAGAATGTTGAGAAACATGGTTGAGAAAATCATATCATCCTTGCTGGTCACATAAAACAACAAATAAGGTCCCTCATTATTCCTTTATATATAAATTATTTTTAACTAATATGTACATAATTAATGGATATGGATGAATCCTGAGCATTGGTTAGATAAATCTGTTAAATAGTCATTACCTAGTGAATGCAGTATTGTTGAAATATTTTAATATTATAATCACACTTTAATCTCATTATTTTAATTCATTTACCTATATCAATTAAGGGGGAGCCTTAGTTGATGAAAATATTAGGCAAAAGGGATGATTTAAATTTTCAATAGATCATTTTGATGTTTTTTTGAAGTATGTCTAGGATTTAGCATGTCACTAATAAATATGATTATTTATAACACCTGGAATCAAAATTGAGAATTTTTAGCATGATTTTTCATGCATGGGTTTCTTTGGAAATCTTTTAAAACCATGGTCCTATCTATATTTTGTTTTTCACACTTCTTTATCCCAATTATACTTAGAGTTTATTTACTGAATACTCTTTCCTAAGAGAATCATGTGATATCATCCCTCACTCATAAGTATTCATGAAATAATCTTCGAAGGGAGGAGAACATTTTTTGAGAAATATTCCATTTTCCATTTCATTTAATTTCCAATATGGGGGAGGAGAGTGTGATCAAACGTATTGGCTCCAACAAATTCTGTTAAATATGTATTTTAAATAAAATACCAATTTGGAAAATTATTGGGCTTGATGTTTCATTTTTTCTAATAACATGTTTATATGTTCTTGGTAGTATGATGATGATTAGGGGGGATGTTTATAGAATTATTAGGGATTCATATAATTGGATTTTATTCTTTAAAAATTCTCCATGTTTTTAACTATAAAGATTTTTTGGGATGATCTTAAGTGTTCAAGAGATGTGTCAAAGGATGACAAATTATTTACAACAATGTTTGGAAGATTTACAAAGACCATGAAGTATGAGTTTTCTATTTCATGGTGTGATTGAGAATTGAGAAAAGTGAAGGCCATATAATATGAATTTCATTTGAATGATGATGATTTAAAGATCCTAGGAAAAAATATAAGTTCAAATATTATTTTTCATTAGTATTATTTTATAATATAATAAGAGTTGTATTGGAATTATATTTTAATTTTTAATTGATTTTCTTTCTTCCTTAAAAATTTTCTATGTATAAAGTAGGAATTGAATTAAAAAATGGTCCAACACCGAGGTAGACACGGCCACCCTCAACCAAGGGTACATGCATGATCCATTGGGTCAATTGTTCCCATGTGGGAGTAACCCTAGAAAGATAGATGGTATCATGGTTGGGTGTAGTAGTGAACCCTCATAGAGTTAGTGCCACCATATGGATGGCAAGGTGGTAGAAGAATTGTCACATGGTAATATCTATTGAGGGAAGAGACTTCGGAGAGTCTCTTAGTGTGTTTTTATTGATAAACCACACCCTATCTGCTGAGATTTCTGATGTGGTATGGATTCACATTGGTTAATATTACAACATAATTTAATGATTTAAATAACTAGATATGTTTAATTGTTTTTATTAGAGTTGGATGGCCATTTTTTGTGATCTTCTTCTTCCTCAGATCACCATAATTCTCTCCATTACACTAAAGATGAATCCAAGCCTACCATGATAGAGTAGTAGGACTTCTTCAAAGATAATTTTATTGGAATGAGGATCATTGGATTGGACAAATATCATGCATGAAATTAAATTATGCATTCATGTGATTAACTCGAAGAATGAACTCACTTTGGCTGAACTATATAAGATAGTTGTAGGATACTATTCATACATGAGATGTTTGAGCTTCTGGATAACATGAGGGGAGATCACGAGAAAAGATTAATGTGAAATCATGGAACATAAATGAATTTATTTCATTCAATGTTTGAGATATACCTGAATGACTCAGTTATGATAAATTTATCTTCAAATATCATATAATTTGGGGTCTCGGCATGAAATGAAAATTATATCTAATTAAAATTAAGGAGGTTATGATACTCATGTAAAAAATTATAATAACCCTTATCCAAGGGTGTCAATAAGACATTGATAAGGCTCTAGTTTTTTTAGAGAAAAAATTTCACAGTGAAAGAACTTTTATATCATGCATCAGAAGGCCTTTTTCAGATGTTTTTACGCGAATGAGAAGAGAAGATACTATAATAGCTCAATATTTTAAAATCACTCTCAAAGGATATTCATGAATAAAATGATCCATAAATCATTAATGGATAGTGCATTAATTCATCTCTCTAGCATCCATGATGGTATTAGGTCTACAAATCCTTCCTTGTTAACTCAACATGATTGAGACATTTTCAAGACAGTGTACCCATGAATTGTGCTTCATTAAGAAGAAGGTAATCCATGCATGTAACCATGTTCACTTGGGTTACCTAGAAAAAGTACATGAACAATTAAAACATGATATCCAATGCATATCACTTTTTTCACTAATAGATAATTGGAAAATATGCATGTCCACGCATATGTGAATATGAACTTTATAGTGGAAGTGCAAGGACACAAATAAGAGGATAATGGTGTCTCTTCATTCAAGGTGTACAAAAATAAATACCATGGAAAGTGTATACACACACCATAAACAAAGTACTTTTATGAAACATGGATACACATAAATATGATAAAATGAATGAAAGAGAAGTGAGGTTTGTGCAACTTGAAAATAGAGGTTGTTTATATTTCATGAATGCTCACATAAAATCATGAAATCATTTTACATCAACAAAAATAACTGATTTTAGAAAGTAAATAAAATATAAATAACATCATTCAATATATATTCTACTTGTGATACAAGAAATTTGATGTTTAGATTCCATGAAATCCATCCATGATGTATATTTTAATTGTGTTGAAAATCTGAGAAGAATAAATTGAGATTGTAAAAGAAAAACATTGTATAAAAATTTGCAGAACTTGTGTGAACATATTTCAAAAATCATATTGAGATTGATACTTTTGGAAGAAGGAAGACTCGTCTCGAGTATTGTTATAGTGAGGAAACTGGTCATTATAGGTGATCTAAATGATTGAGTAAGACCAATAGACACAACCAATATTTGCTGAAGATACATTAATAGATACATTGTAAATTACTGTCCTATAATCTTATGGATAAGGATCATTAAATCATCCTATACTGGATAAATCGTTGAAAATAGTTGAAGCCTTTCTATCACTACCTGGAGAAGTTAATGTCTTATAGTTAGATCGTATAGAAAATGATGTCTCTCAGTTGGATCTAGAGAAATAGGTATTTTGGTAGGATCCAAAAGAAAACAGAATCTCTCTGCTAGTGTTCACTCCATTGTAATCAATTGTGGAGATAGTGATGTTATAACTCAGAATCCCATTTGGGGGGAATAACCAACATGGAAAAGAGTGGGTCTTTATTCCAAAGCTTGTAAATACTATGTTATTCTTATTCTATGCATTATTACTGCATGTGAGTTGAGTTTAGAGAGAAAATTGATTGGATTGAGAACATAAACATTTTAAATATTTTTAATTGAAAATAAAAAAACAACCACTGATTTACCCCTCTCCTCTCAGTGGTCAATTGGTCTTGGCACTCTACATTGTCATTTTCTTATATTTATTAATTTCCACTATTAAGGGAGAAACATTTTGATATGATACTTTCCTTAAAATTTCCCATATTTCATCAATTTAATGATATTACATAATTGAAATTTATCATTATTAATATTAACTCTTGAAGAGTATAAATAATTATATTTACACATTTATATGTTATAATAAATTATTATAACCATTCATTTGGGTAGTGATAAGAATATAATTTTGAACATCCTCATGGCTAGTTAACAAACTATTAATTTCAAATTTTCAAAAGAGAAAGAAGAGAATTATGAAATATGAATACATTGTAAATGTGATCATTTAATTATGTTAAAATAATTAATATAATGATATCATAATTCTTAATTTATCTTGGAATATTTGGTTTCAAAATTAATTGTTCAGAATAGGAAAAGAAGAAGAAAATGAGAGAAGAGTTGATACAAACATACTCCTTTCTCGGCGTTGTTCCTCTTGTATGGCAGTAAAATCCCATGATGATTGGAGTTAGTTTCCTTTAGAACATACCTATGTATTATAATTGTATTTCGATATTGAAATTTTAAAGATATTTTTATTTGTTACATGTGGAAAAAGTAGTTTTCCAATGGGATGGACATGGTTTATTTATACTTGAAGAGAGGGGTATTTTTGTATTAAAATATTGAATAAAATACACGATCAAAGGTAAAAATTTAATAGTTATTTTTGAAAACTATAAACTATATATAATAAAAAAATGGGTTTCTGAATTTATTCCCCTTTATCATTAGAATACAATTGTTTATTAAAAAGGAACATTGAAAAAATTGAATTTTTTTTTAATGAAAAACATTTAACTTTAGACATTGGAAAATAATTTTTTGTTTGAAAATAATGTTTATTATTTATAAATGAACCATTCTTCTTATTATTATTTTGGATTAAATAACCAATTCAATATTTATTATTTTATTATTTTATCATCATTATGCTGTAAAATGTGGGGTACTTGAAAAATAGTTTTTTTACTATTCAAATCAAAATTGATGTACATCAGTAAATTACAATAAAATCACCGTTAGAAAAATTAACAATAATTATTTAATAAATTAAATTAATTTTATCAACATAATTGCATATCATAAGTAATTTTAAAATGAAACAATTTTTTATCATCTATTTGGGGATCTCATTTGGGAAGTCATCACATCACCCTTCGCATTGGTTGTTTACCGTATTTATTCTATTCCTGTATGTTGGGTAGAATAAAGGAAAAAATAGGCTTGGTTATTTTTAATGTATTAAAAACATAAATTAATATTCAATAGAATTAAAGGGATAACATATAAATGAAATTTATATCATAACATATGAATTTCTTTGCTCAATCAATGTTATTCATGATCTTTTTTAAGTTTTTAAACATTTTGGGAATTTTTTCCCTTAATAATTGTTCATAATAAGATTTTTAATTTACCAAATAATATCCAATGGGGGTGTAAAACTAGGTTGGTAACCAGACCTATTGTCTTGCAAATGTTCATAGTAAAGTCTAACTCAACATGGTGTTTTTGAGTTTTACCCCTATATACATATGTGACTGATCCACATCCAATTGTAATATCCAGAAATGTATGTATTTTCTTGATAAACCAATCAATCAATGCATCACTAAAATTTGGGGATGTTTTATTATACATATTATTATCCCTAAGGCTTTCGCTATCATATTCTAATCTTAATCACAAATACAAGTAAACTTTTCCTTTGATTCCAAATATGTCTACCCCCTTCCATATTTAACATTAATTCATGATATATTTCATATGAGAACAAATAATTCACCCCATAATATTGATAATTATTGTTTTAGGGGTTATTAGGTATATTAAATAATAAAATAAATAAGGAATACATCATCTTTGTTGAAAAAAACTTTAACATACTCATATTGTTCCTTCGTACTTAAAACATCAAGGGATAACCTGGAGACATACATATGAATGATGTGAGCTATAAAGCCTAGTAATAGAATAAAAAAGTTATAACATGGAGAATGTAATAAATATTATAAAATTGGCATATAAATTCATCTTAAAATGGGTGATAATCATAAACATGAGCAATGAAGCATTATATATCATGATAATCATAAAGGTATCATGGGAAATTTGGAAACAATATAATACTCGACACCATAAACATAGGTCAGGGATAAATACCAAGAAATCAAGATGGAAAATTTCATGTGACATAACAAATCCATTTTAAGACATCTCATGAGACTAAAACATTACCCAATGTAATATAGCACAATATAATTTCAGGTGCACCATCACATTCAGTCCATTCTCAGGATTTATTATGTCACATAGATCAGAAAACATGGAATCAATTATCATCAATTTTTATTCCATTATCTTGAAGTGTGGAATTAATAAATATTTCCCAATAAAATAATTATAAGTGACTAAATATTAACTCCTTGATTTTAAATAGGTATTGGTATTCAATATAGATTTTTTTGGCATGGAAATTCACAGTGAAATTTTGGAAGCATATCGAGGGAGTATAAGTGTAGATATAAATGATTAATGAGAGTAAATGAGGTATCTATTCATTTATAAAAAATGGATAGTAAGGGGTGTTATTTAATAACATATCCCATCATTATTAATTTCATATTAATACATAAGAAAATGAATAAACTTGACTAAATGGGAGAAGGAGAGGATTCATTACCCTGATAGAGTGATACCAAATGCATGGTAAAAGCTTTATGAGATATTAAGGGAACATTGTGGGGACTCTATGGTAGTTAGGGAATCCTAAGGATGTTATACAATCTTTTTTATTGAAGTTGAATTGGTTATTGGGTGGTTTTATAAATGAAATTAGTGGGTAATTCTTTATCATTTCTCAAATATATGTTTTGGAATCTATATAAACATTTTACCAAAACCTCAAATACAATGGCTTTCACCATGGTTTCTAAACTATAGGTGTGTTTTCATTATTATATTAGTATAGGGGACAAAATTATTAAAATAATACCTTTTTTTGGTGTAGAAGTGTGTAATATTTATAAAGAAATGATTTTATATCCTTAAAATATATTATAGGTTTTGGAGGATTCATAAAGGATTTATAAGATTAATCAAATAAAATTAAAATTTAATTATATTAATGTTAAAATATTTATTTGATTGTGTATTTACTTTATTGTATTTATTACATCATTTTTGGGTAATCATGATGTCATAATACACACCGTATATTAATAATGTATTTAATTTTTACCAAATATTCAATTATCTTAGAAAATTAGGAAAAATTAACTATGGAATAATTTCTACTTTTTTATTCTGATAATAATATTTATTTCATCCAAATATTTTTTTAAATAAATAAAATTTTACATGAAAAATAATAGTCAACATTTATTGAGAAATGACGGGCTTTCTTTGACAAAAACAGTTTTCCAATAATTAAAAAAATTACATTTGAATTCAGAAAAACTATATTGTATTTTATATTAAATAAAAATTATTTAATAATAATATTTTAATAAAATATTATATACATTACAAATCCATTTATTCATTAATGATTTAGTTGAATTTTAATATTACCCAACAATATAATTCTTTTATTATATCAAAATAAAAAATTATTAATAAAGTAGAAATAATAAAATGAAAGTATATTCATTATTATATAAGATATATAAATTTATATTTTTGGGGTCTTGATACATATACCTTTAATACACTAGATAATACCCTAAGATCTAGGTGTGTTATGGTGATACTTTCATGGGGTGGTTCGGTGTACACGATTTGGGTCATGATCTCGATGATCTTGAACTTATCCTATAAAAAATTTCACTTGTGCATAAGTTTTCAGATCTTATATTGAGATTGGTAAAGTTCAAAGACCATTGGTACTATCTCCCATGGAAGCATCGATAAATGGTATTCCTAGGGTTTGATTCTACTAGTTGAGTCCATCACTCCCTTTGTCTGTTTCAATTGGATCTGTTAAAACCCTATATTTATACTAATTAGTTGAACACTTTTAATGGATATATTACCATTAGTAATTATGCTTAATGGTCTTTTAAATACAATGGGGTGTAATAAAACAAAATAAGTTCATATTTTTTCTATATCCACCAAATATAATAATGAATTTAATTAAATCATAAGGGGGATTTTATTAATAAAGATTTTGAGTTATTACAATGATGGTTATAGTTTATGTTGAAATCATAATATTTGGTGGATCAAAAAAATAATAATTAAAAAAAAATTAGAATTCTTTATACGTGTTTTCAAAATATCAATGATTTGATAATTGATATTTTTCATTGATTTTTTAGTTATAAAGGGAAGGTACAAAACGTTCATATCTAAATATTACCTTTACAAAGAGGTTTTGAGAATATTTTTAATGGAGGACTCAGGTTAATGAAAGCATTTATTTCTACATATATTAGATTCCAATGGGATGGAAATGGAAAAGAGGACAATTTTATGGATTATGGCTATATCATTGGGATCCTGTTGTACCTAAAAGTGACATGACCAAATATTTTATTTTCTATTATTCAAGTTTTTAGATACCATAGTCATATAGAATAAATAAAATTTCTAGTTTAAATATAATAATGAGTCATGAAAAAATTAAAATGATTTTTTTCTTTATAATGAAATATAAAAAAATGATATTTTCAAATAACAATTGGGATAGTTTGGTATATGAAAGAAAATCAAAATCATGTGGACCATTTTATCACAATGAATTCTGAATTTATCATCTTAGTAAAAATCATGGGTGTATTTCACTAATGACACACTATTATAAATAATACTTATAGAAAAAAATCTATATCCATGGTCATAGGTGTCCTATAGCAATGGGAAAAAATTACTGTGGATATAGGTTAACTATATGCATGGTCACCTCTGACCATGGATATAGTTTTTCATGTGAATTAATTTGTAGCACACCAATAAGGTAGGAATGTTTTTTATTATAGGTACCAATATCTATAAAATAAATTTAGAGTGGATATATCTTTTTTACCTTTACCATATACCAATAGTCATTTTTTACCACAGATATATTCATTAAATCACAACCCATATATCCATAATAATTTTTTCTTTATCTATAGACATTTAATGGGGTTTTTAAATCCATAAGAATAATTACCTAATAGTATAATAAATATATTAAAAATTTATTGAATATATATATAGATATTTTAAAATTTATATTCATAATATGTTTCATAACGGTTTTGAAGTGAAATTTGGGTTATTTTTTCAATGATAATTTTTTAATTAAACAAACTAATTTATTTTAAACATAATTATATATATATATATATCTCTGTGTGTGTGTGTGTCTAACAAAAATCACATGTATCATAGTGGAAGATGAATCAGGAATAAATTCATGTGTCCTAGGTTTGAAACATTGAGGACCCTTTCATACATTACAGATATATATGTATGTATGTATGTATGTATGTATGTATATATGTAAGTATGTATGTGTAATTAATATTAGACACAGTTGATTTCTAGAGAACACATAAGGAAATAAAAGTGCACCGTCATTGAATCACCTCATGGTTTCCTATTTTTCAAAAATAGTTACACCATATTCACTTTAACTATGGAAATAAATTGTTGCATGAAGGCCATATTTCCATGTAGAACAGGATCCATTTAGACTCTTCTGTATCTAGGTGAAATGACCATTCATATATCATTGTGGGTTGTTTTCATGCCACTAATTTTTATAATTGTAATGTAATTGGATATAATTTATAACCGTGGGAATTAAATATTTATCCACAAGTATGACTTATATATATAGACACTCTCTTAATTAGAAGATTTAAAATATGAGAGTTAAAGTGAAGTATCATATTTGAATCAAGTGTGATAATTCGATTTATATTAATCTTGGTAAAATAATTCAATGAAAATGCACATTGAAATCATGTATCAACATATCAAGAAGAATGTGTAGCATGGGACGGTGAAATTAGAGTATGGGCCTACTAAACATCAGTATTTAGTTATCATAGAAAAAGATTTACCCAAAATGAATTTGAGAGGCATAAATTTTCTCTTGGATCATAGTCTACCCCCCACCAGACAAAGATAGTGTGGACATGAAATCCTCAATCATTGATATATATTCACCCAGGTGCTTATCACTATTTTCCCCTATTATAGAACACAAATAAATGAAAAATGGGTTCATTGATAATAGGTATAAATATTATTTAATAAAGGAAGAATGAATGTTCAAACATATGATGGGATGAGTAAATATTATAAAGGGTTGAGAAATTTCACTTCAAAATGTTGGGGTAGAAAATAATTATGGAGTTGTTAAATATGGAAATGATGGAATTATTTGATCACTAAAATCATATATAAAAATAGTGATAATTGGGTTTATAATGTAAGTGTTTTATCAAGTGTCACATAAAAAGGGTAATTGAGAGCATAACATGATTATAAATGTGTTATTATGAATGAATTGATTCATCGATGAGATATTCATATTAATGAAATTTCTTCCCGATCGTGACTTTCTAAGTAATAGATTATTTGTGGATTAATCATTTGATCACTATTTATATACAATGATATTGAATGGTGTATGACAAATTTTTATTCAATATTTATCAACAAGATGTTGAATGAGTCTGGAACATTTTCAATGAACCCATTTTTGGAATTTCTGGAAAAAATAACTCAAAATATTTTTTCAAGACTTTTATTTTTGTTTTTTATTGAAAACTCATTTGAAAAATATCAAGTGTGTTTGTTGTAAAATTTAGTGATAAAGTGGTTCTATAAGTATTTGGAGGTCTCCATTAATTTAATTTCAAATTGAAAAATAATGGGTGTTTTTAAATGAGGAACCTTCTTGTGTAGAACATACATGACTACATACGAATTATGTGGAAGGGACAATATAAAAAAGGTACAGGGAAGATATTTTTTATAGAATGTTTTTGATAGTTTAAGGGTTACACAAAATATGTTTTACAAATAATGTTTTTATATTATTAGTTGTGTGACTACTAAAGCATCACACTATTGTAGTTTATGAAACTATAAGGGTTCCATGGGATAGTCCTATAATTTATATTCATGTGGTGGTGATTGTATAAAAACACAATGGGAAGGTTCAATGTGTGTACATAGGGAAGTCATATTTGAAGGGATTTCATGAATGACCTAAGAATAATATTGTTATTATAGGATTTTTTAAGGTTCATTCCATATATAATGGGAATATCATCAATTGTTAATTCTGCAATGTGGAAAATCAATTCTAGGAAAAACATTCTTAAAACATTGTAGTCCATAAATTTTTATGGTTTACAATGCACAAATAACTTTGTGGTGAATTATCGTGAAGTATGAATCACAAAGCCTAAACATTGTGTAGGTTCCCAGAGTAGTACACTAAGGTGAAGTAAATTGTGGAAGTATATATAGGGATCCATTTATGGGGTATATTTCATGATGGTAGTTCATTTAAGACTTGTTTCAGTGGTTGTTCTCATAGGACTTGTGTGAGGTGAAACTTTCAATGCACATGTAATTCCTAATGTGTGGAGGGTTCTTGTGAGGGATTATTAAACATAACAAAACTCACATATTAAGAGTTTATGAACAAAATATATTTAATAATATCCTCATAAATAATTACCCATGAATGAAATTTTATACGGTAAATATTATTCCAGTCCATTTATGAAAATCAAGGTTCACGTCACATATATGTCTTTTTGAAAAAACACAGAGTAGATATTATTGATCAGAAGATTCTTATAGAATAGTAGTGAAAATTATTTAATTTAGAAACCATTAAGTTATTAGATACATGAATAGTTGTAAACATTGGGATAATGAGTCCAACATAAAAATTGGGACATCAATGCCTTTTAGTGATTTCAATATATTGTATTTTTCCATGTGTCTGCATGTTTCATTGAGAATTATCACATTCTTGGTTGGAAAAAACGGTTATGATATTTTATTGTGGGGTGTTTTATATCAATAAAATAATTTAAATTCGGTTCACCATTCATGTTTATCTAATGTATAAATCCTCAATGGTTCCCACATCCATGACTGGGTACAAACATTTTTTTCTAAAGGAAGGTGGTAAATGTCTGTTTTAGTTCGAATGGAACTTAGGAATTCGCATTGGTTGCGAGTATGGGAGGCTAGGCTCATCACACCCTTAGAGGGGGTTCCTAATCTATGACTCTCTTATATATTTAATATATGTTTGAAAATATATTTCATAATCATGATATTGGACCTGTTACCCTAAAAATTCATCAAGTGTTCAATCCCTCTATCATTAAAGGGGATTCTATCAATGAGTCTACCGTTATGTATCCAAGGCTCTTCATCCATTTCCAATTAATGGGTATAAACTTATATATTTTGAATCCTTATAACCAAGAACCATGGAATTTGTGGTTTTCTATGGAGGCAATTAATATTCCAAGGATGTGATTGAACATTTAGGAGGTGTCTCTATGTCATGATTATAGAAAGTGTCAAAACAAACATAATTTTCTAATCTTATTTACTCTAAATTCATGTTTAATTTATATATATGAGTTCTCTTAGGAAGTGGTATTTTTTGTATAGAGCTTACTCCATGGTAAGGCATCCCTAAAATCCTTTGTATTACCGGAATTGGATTCCTTGTAGTTTAGTTGGCTTCTCAAACTATTGGGTAATGAAGAATAAATATCATCATATGTGAGAGATTTGATCCTGATGGTTGTATTGTTAGAGATATGGGGGTATTACACTGTAGCGGATGGAAATATGATTTCATTCCTAAAAAATATAACCTATGTATCCTGGTTAATGTAGGAATCAGAGTTCTAATAGTTAATTTAGGTCAGATCTAACACATTGAGACTTCACTTATATTTCCACTTGATGTGGTTATCATGATCATCCCATGGGAGAGATTTGTTCTCAATGGTTTGAATGTTAGAAAAATTGAGATACTTACACTGATGTGGATTCCTATTTGTGCATGGTCCTTAGGAATGAATCCAAAATTTCTCAGTTATAGTAGGAATTAGAGTTATTGTAGTTCATTTTGATCGAGGCTTACACACTAAGGTTTCTTAAATATATCCAGTGGAAAATGTTATCATGTCTCATGATGTCTTCTTGATAGGTTTAAGGAATTAGGGTCATGTTTTAATTTCCTAGTGGACATGTCCAAAAAAATCACTTGATCTAGTTGAATTGTTTTTGTGATATTACATAATTTGAATGGAATGTTTTGTGGGCATAGGATGATCAAGGATGACATGTCTTATGGATGACTTCTCTAGAGGACATCATGATATCATAGATAAAATGTCTAGTGGGTGCTACATGACCTGGAAGACTTTTCCAGAGGACATCACTTGATTCAGGCTGACATGTATGGAGGGTGTCTCATAACCTAGCTAACTTGTCCGGAGGACATCGCATGATAAAGGTTTACTTGTATATATGGCATAATGAGACCTATTTAATTTTTATTGGTGAGATTTTGAGACCTAAGTGATATGTCCTGGTGACATCATGACACCTAGATGACATGTCTGAGCTCCACCACATAATTTGGGAGATATATCTAGAGGTATACCTAAGGATTGGGAGGCAAGCCCAGAGGATTTTGAAAGACATTGGTCGAAGGTGTCGTTTGACTTTCTGGACATTTCTAAGGGAGATCGCTTGATCCAAATGGAATGTTGAGTGAACGCATCATGACTTGAGATACATGTAATGATGTTGTCGCATGATTCGGGTCAGTAAATAGAGGTGCATGAGGATCAATGTACTTTTATTCACATATGTTTTTCATGTTTTCAGTATTTATTCCATCGATTATTTAATATGTGCATCTGGTATTTCCGGTGTTTTCTTGTTTTATTTTCTGCATGACCCAACCAACATGTGAGACCTCCCCCACAAAATCCTACAGATACACCTCCATGTGATCTAAAAAATGATGACATAATTTTCTTATGTCGGTCATGTAATCTTTTAGGTTATTCCTTGGTTTTTACATAGAATAATACCTTTTAAATCACATGATTTCCCTCATTGAGAAGATCACTCATGAACTCCCACGTGTGATGTTTCTTTAATAAATACAACAATCATTCTATTTTTTATGATGAGGGGGAGGGATTTATTGGCCTCACTGCCCCATTTATACACCTCCTTGCGCACCATGTATCAAACAAATTTCGGATAGATTTAGTGGAGATTTTTAGTGTCAGATTATTCTCATGATCTTTCTTTGGGACATCTAGGGATCCACGTGATGAAAATGACCATGATAATGTTTTGCATTTCCCATTTTTTAGATACAGGATAATCAAAGGAATTTCCACTGACCATGTATACATGTCAAGAAACATCCACACAGTCTGTCTAACATGTCTAGGGATCTACCTAATATGATGATATTTATTGAAAGGCTTTTTTATAAATGAATATGACTTTTCAGGGGTATTTCACAAGAAAAATGAAGTTTTTCAGGAGAGATTCCATGGGATTGTGTTGACATGTCAAGGGGGCCTCCAGGGGACCAATAATGATCGACAATGGTTCATAAACCCTTTTTCATGATGATGAAAATATCTCCTCTTCATGATAATCTTCTATATTTCCCAGATTTATTTTCTTCTTTATTTTACAAGGGTTGGGGATGTCATGAGTTTTTGTGAGTGTTGTCCAAGGAAATAAATCAACTTTACTTTGATTTGTCACATAACCAATAATGGGTCTTGTGGTGATGCTTGAGAATTTACAAGGACAAACCCTCTATTATTCTATCAATTTAGAGTTGTAACACATGATCTAATGACCATGTTCAAGAACATTCACATGATGAAGGTGACATTTCAGCAAGCTATTGCGCAACATTGAGGACATGTCACTAGTGCTCTATGGTGTCTTGTGAACCACGTGAGCACATCACATAAATATCAATAACCACATAAGTTATTTTTATTTTATATATTATCAATATTTTTTTATATGTGTTTCGAATGATTTCCAGGCACCTATTGGTTGACATGTCATGTGTGTGGTGGGAACTCATATGGAAGCCTCGATATAATCACCAATTCCTATTGTGATGATTTTGAAATAACAACCAATATTTTAAAAGTGCATATGCATGATCTGAATAAGATCATTCACTGTGAATGAACCATTATCATGACCTTCTTAAGGTCATGAAATCGTGTTTCCATTTAGAGGTTATGTGATCCAGTTTTTTTCTGCCTTCTCTTTTTTCAGTGGAAATAATACTTGTGGTTTAGGTCTTTATTAACCTGTATATTTTTTGGTGCTCATTTTGCTGGCCTTTAAAAATTAACCCCATCAAAAGAAACATCCATGGGGATAAAGACTCAGTTCTATGGAATGTAAATTACTTCTTTAGTCCTTGGAAAAAAATAGGTTGTTATATTATGTGTACAAACTATGTGATTAACCAACCCCTTTTTTGTATCTATAATTGAATTGATCGAAAAATTAAGAGACCCTTTGAGGAAGAGTCCTCATTCATGAGATGACCATACCATTAGTGGGTAAGAATTTTTTGAGGATGTTTGCCCTTATATGACAGAAACATTTGATGCATCCTTTATGAGAAAACATATAGAACCTCCTATATTCCTCAATTTTCTCAACCAATTTTCTCCCCTTCTCAAATACCCATTACATTAGTTTTAGTTGATCAAAAATGATGTATGATAATCTGGTAAAAATATTCACACCTGGATTATTGAGACTCCACTAGGAAAATTTAGTGACCAAGAATAACTCCTTTATTATGTCATTTGTGATTTTAGGGTGGGTGACTTTGACACCTATCCAATATGTGGAATCATGCGATAGATTCTCCAAACCCGAAAATAGTTGGCTACTAGAGAGGGGGACTTTCATGATCTTGATTAATAAAATACTTTGGAAAAACCAATGAGGGAATATTCATAGGAACTATAACATATCCATCAAATAATATTTGTACTACACACCCAAATGGATGTGTTGACTATGCAGATAGAGAGACATGATGAGATCATAGCCTACTCAAAGTCTAATTTTTTTTTCAGCATCAACCTCACTAAATAATACATAAAACATATCTACCGATATGGATCCTCTTATCTAGGAACTTCACACTCATGAAAATTTTGTAGAATCATGGAAAGTGGAACATTGGTGGTCAATCGATACTTCTCAAAAGACTAATGACGAATTGTAAAATTCACCAAATCAACTTTTACTTTATTCAGATCACTAATGTTTTTGTTTTGATGAAATTCATTGAGAGTATCTTAAATGTTCATATCCTTCCTTTATTATGATATTAATGAATATTTCTTCCAAAAATTATATGTAATTTTCTAATATTAATTCATTCATGATGTGCATGATATTTTTTTGATCTAATATTTTATATATCAGCAATGATACCCACCCTTTGTATAATATAATGTAAACCTAAATGACTGTTTTAAAATGTTTAAACCATAACATATGTTTCTCTAGAAATTCTCATGAATTCCTAACAATATGATATTCCTCATTGATGTATCTTCTCTAGTTCTATTGACATTACCTGATTCACAAAATGATAATGTGGTTAAAATATATATACCAGAGAAAAAATTATCTATATTTTGTGGAATTTAGTAGACTTAGTGACCATAGATTGATTTTTTGCAAGTCCATATGGTGGGCCCCACAAGATTTTTATCTCTTTATTTACTATTTTTACAATTTTTTCTATGCTTCATACAAGGGAAGGCTTAGCAAGTATGAACACAATTTTTTTAGGTTTCTAACTTATGGGTTTTCAACCTGAAATGTTTGAAGACTTTTTAATTTTTGAGTGCTAAATATTCCATGGATCACAACAAGTGTGTGTCCAAAATGTAGTGACCTTAATTTATTCAAGGATTCCCTTATTCGTTCTTTGACCTAGAGAGCATTGTGTCTCTTTCAGTCTTGAAAATTTGACCATTTCGTTATTGCAAATTAGGGTATTCTAGCTCAGACATTCTATTTTTTAGTTTTTGGTCTTTTATCTGTCATGTAACACACAAATATTTTATGGTATGTTTTTTTAAGTAAATGTATTTTCTTTGATTTTTATGTTTCACAAAACACATAGCTTAAACAAACACCAAAATATTTTTTTAATGTAACTATTCTCAACTAGCCATTGGAATGTCAGGAATGAATTAAATTCACTAAATTATTCAAATTTAGATTAAACATGTTTATAAAATTAATTCATTGGTTACCAATTATGTAGAAATGAAAACAATAACCAATTGAGCATAAAGGAAGTGTTCTTTTAAAAAACTATTTTTATTACCACAATGGTATCTTATTTTGATAAATTATATTAATCAATATTTTTAAAATATCATAATTAAATTTATATGTTATATATTCAATCAATTTTTTAAAATCACATAATAATTTTGGTTTGATTATGATAAGGATTAATCAAATTTAAAGAATAAAAGCTATATTTTTTTAAGAGGTGTTTTTCACCTTTTAATAGTGAACATATTTTAAAACAAATTTTGAAACATCTATAAATAAATTAAAAATATGAAATTTATTTTTTAAATCATAATGTAAAAATTATATTAAGTTCAAATTTTGGTATTTTTCTAGGAAGATTCATTTTTTATAAGTTGTAAAAAATACAAATTTTTAATTGAAATCTACCATTTCATCTAAATAATTTATATTGTAAAATTATATGATTAATTATTTTTAAAGTCGTACTAGATCAAATATAAATATATAAATATCATTTAGTTAATTTGAAACATTTTCAAGTTGAATTATGATATAAAAACATTACAAGCATTTGAACATTTGTACTTTAAAACCTCTCTTTCTCGTAGTATATACATGATTAATATTAAAAATATTTATTCCAGTTATTGGAATTGAATTTGTTAAAATGGATTCCATATTTCAAATGAGAATGTCCAAATTATATTGTAATGCAATTTTCATTTTTTGAAATAAAAATTTACAGTGGTAAAAAAAATTATTTACCAAAGTATAGGTATATCAGTGAGGCAATTTAAATTTAAAAGGTAAAAGCTTAAAAAACTATAAAATAAAAAATTAAATGGTTGGATAAGGTATTTATAGAATCAAAACATAATTTAAATCATTAATTATCATAAAAATTCATGTACATTAATACCACCTCAATGTGGTTGTCTTTAAATATAAAATATTCATTATTTAATCACTTAAAACCACCCCTCTTTTAGTATAAATACCACCCCTCACCACACCATTTCTCCTCACAAGACTTAATGATCCTTAAGTATATGTAAAAACCACTCCTCCTCACACTCCAAATTTCAAAGTGTTGTTTTTATCACAAAAATACCAAATCCATGGTTCTCAAAGGGTTCTTTCAAGGAGGTGATATTCATGAGGAGGTTAAAGCACACAAAACTAATATAAATAACATGGTAAGGATTTATCATCACACTTTTTATTATATGAGATATGTGCCTTATTTATCAGTTACTTCTTTTGTGCGTTTTATATACTTACCTCTTATACATAATATCATAAATTTCATTATTAATATTTTATCCACTGTTTCATTTGATAACTATTACTTTAATAGGTAATACAACTAGATTAGTGGTAAGGGAATTCTAAAATAAATTTCCATATTTTCGGTTAAACTATTTTTCTATGAATATATAATTATATGTTTATGTTTGAAATGAATTTTTATTATAATTTGTATTATTTACAATTATTTTGTGTGTATTTTCAGAAAATAAACATAATTCATTCATTCGATTAATGCTCACTTCAATGATATGATAATTTAATGAGGATTTCTTATCTCAATTTTTTATATGGGACTAATTTCATATTCACAAATCATTTAATTTTGTGTGGGGAAAATACTATCCATGAATTTAAATTATGATATTTAATATTAAATTTATGGTTATTTTAATGCCATTTTTTTTAATTATCATTGGGGGGGTTTATGGTTCAAAAGTTAAAAAATAAGCAAGGTCATTTTAGTTTCAATTTTCTTCCCTCGAGACACATATTTTGTGATGAACCAAAATTATATTATAAGGTGTATATACATCCATTTGATATATTTATCAAGAATCTATTATTTTCATGTTGTTATATGTTTCATGAAATGTTATTTTCTCTTCGGTAAAAACTGATTATTCAAAAATCATGTTTTCTAAAAATGATTTCAATGATGTTTTTAAATGATATTTTAATATTTTTGAAGGAATACTGTTACAAAGATGATTAAAATGTATTTCAAAAAAAATTATACGTTTTCAATTTTTTTTAAATGAATATTTTTATATTAATGTTTTATGATTTAAAAAAAATCGAAGAGGAAAAGATATTTTCCACAAGAAATATTTTAAAAAGATCTTTAACAATAACTTTCTATATAAGATCACATCGATTAGTGTATCTCATAAATTACTAGGGATATAATCCAAGGATACAACTATTATTATCTCTTTGAATGGTTTATGTTTCTGATGGAAGGATATTTAAGAAAAATATTTCTTTTCCCTCAGTTATGTTTTTTTGAATTGTTTATGAAACATTATTTTTTTCATGGTTATTGATAAGATGAATTATTTATGATTTTATGTCACACATATCATTGGTTTTCATTATGTGATGGGTGGGACAACTATCCCCCTCTAATACATATGTTAATGAAAAATGATTTATGATCTATAAGGGTATACGAGTTGTTAGCCCAATCCTGTAATAAAATGGTACACGATTGGTCACCCAAAGCCCACAATAAGAAGATACATGGAATGTCATCATAATCCCATAAAAATAGGGTTCATGGGAGTTCATCCTACTCCCGTAAAAATAGGGTCTATGGGAGTTCATCCTAATCCTACAACAATAGGGTACACAAGAAGTCATCATAATCCTAAAACTAGAGGTTACATAGGTGGTCCTCTCAATCTCAAAATAGTTAAATGGGTGAATAGCCCAATCCTGGCATGTTATGAATGTCTTGATAGATATCCCTAACATAAGCTTATGTATATGGCAAATATTTCTTGTCTTATACCATTTTTATACAGTCATCTCTCATGCTATTTCATTATTTTTCTATTCATGTCTTATGAACTAGAAACATCTAATTCCATGATTCAAGATTATAATCTTTAACATGAAGGGTATGCTTTTTAAATGTTATGATCATGTTCTCACACCCCTATGATCCTCTAACATATGATTACATATCTCCCATGATTACCCTTATTGAGCATATGAGCTCACCCTTTTCTTATGTTTATGTTTTCCTATTATATGAATGAATTCTAAGAATTACATTTAAAAATTGGGTTCTAATTATCAAAGGATGATCGAGGGATTTTGTAGATGTTTTATAAAAAAGCTTTTTAATGCTCAAAGCTTCCATGGACACTAAACCCATACTATTATGGCATTATCTAATTATAAAAAATAATATTAATATATTTAGATTTAATATCTATGTATGAAAAGTTTAAATTTTTATACCCAGCCTTTTATTATGTGTAGTTTATGGACATTTAGTTCATATCTTTTATAACTATAGTGTATTGTCTTTTAGATAGAACATTTTATTACTTTATTTTACGATCGTTTAGATCTGTACTTATATTTTCAGTACTATTTTTTTTGAGGTAATTTTATTCATGGTTTTTAAGGTCATGCAGTAAGGAAATCTGTCACGCAGTTTAACATCACGCAGCCAGGAAATTTGTCATACAGTTTGACATCATTTGGTAAGGACATTTTCCATGTAGTTTAACATCCCATAGTAAGAACATAAATATTATTATTTTCAGGTAAAATTACTAATTATAGGAAATTATTGATGAACATATAATATGGGTTATATATTTTGAGGATGACCCAAAACACCTTGACGTGGTAATATTTTCATGGTGTTTTTATGGCTCACAAGGATTGGAGCTCCTTTCCTGTATGCATGAAATGCCTCTGGTTGGTAGTTCAAAGACCTTATGAATCTATACCATGGTAAAATAGATGTGTACCTACTATTTTACTAGGTTCATGAATTTTTTTGGAGATATTTGTGGTATATGGTGAATATATAGAAAAGTTGAGTCCACCTGGATAGATGGAATATGGTTTGAGTAATTCATAACCAAAAAATTTTGTTTCAATTAATATGGAATGGAGAATACATACCATGGATTTCCCAAAACACCATGAGGTGTTTAGTTTTTTCATGTTGTGACAAGGTCTCACAAGGATCATAGTTTCGTTCTGGTAAGAAGGTGATTCCTCTAGATGTTAGGTCAAAGACCTTATGCGTCAATATCATGGTAAAACATAGGTGTCCATATTATTTTTTTAGGGCCGTGAAATATTAGTGAAGACTAAAATTCATGTATGATTAATTTTTAAGTGGGAAAAAATCTATCCAGGAAGGATTTTGGCACACAAGCTAAGTTTAGATCTTGGGTTGGGAAGCTCAAGCCTTACAACCTAAGGTTTGAGTCATGGGATTTTGGCTATCAAAAGATTTAGTAATTGTGTGTCACATTCATATTTTGAGAAAGGGTATGAAACATTGAGACATAATCTTTAGGATTTCGAATCAAATTCAATATTTAGGTTTTGGGGATTTTAAATAACAGTAAAATGTTCTTGGGCCATGAGGATGATGAGGGTCAATCATTCAAGGGATGACACAAAACACCATATGGTGTTGAATTCCACTGTGGGGATGTCAGGGATCACAAGGGTTATAAATCCCTTTTTTCAAGGTGATTCATTTGGTTGATGACCATATGCACATATAAAGGATCCATAAGCATAAATTCATATTCAAACTAAGGATATCTTAAATCCATGTATTCTTTTCAAAAGTACATGAGTGTTATTTTGATCGTAGGTTCTCAAATCATGAAGTTTTACTTATGGAAAATGTAATATTAATAAAGGGTTCGAGCACCATAATTGTTACATATTCACCTAGAGAACACATTTTCATAGTTAGGAGATGTGAAAAATCATTAATCTAACTTTTTCATGGATAGAGGGGTTTATTAAGCATGAATCAACATTTACTAGGGCCACGAAGTAATCCATATGATATTTATTCCATATTTACTTTGACAATTACTTTTTCGTATACTCTAGAGATGAAGTGTTTTGCAAGTGGATACTTGAATTTTTATCTATCCACCCTTTTTAGGTTTTCTAGCCTACATGTTTTATGTTTATTTTTATTTAATTTTAACTTCATGTGATTTGGACTACAAAAGCTAAAGATTAGGGTCATACATCATTGACCAAAGTGAAATTAGTTTAATTTCCTGAAACATATAAACCTAGTCAAAGAGGAATGTTATAAATGTGACTTATTGGGATACCCAAGGTCAAGAGAACTCCAAAATCCTTAATATAATGAATTTGATATTGATTAAAATAATGTCTATAATTTCTCTTATTATGAGTAATGATGTGGTACAATCATGTTGGGTATGGTCCAAAACACCCTAAGGTGATGTGTTCTTCTATGGTGACATCAGGATCTGATGGATTGGAAATCACAACATGTAGGTCCAAGATATATCATGTTGGTAAGTGTAATTCCTTATGAATCTATAATAGGGTAAAAATAGCGAGATCTTTTTTCCTTCCCATGGGTCATGAAAAGAATGCAGCAACCAAAGGTTCTCATGACATGAAGTATGATTTGTGGGTTAAGAATCTTAAAGGATGATGAAAGCACCATATACTCTCATTGATTAGGGTATATATCTTTTGGTCCTCTAAAAATTGATGGTTATGGGTGACATTTTCCATAATTTAATTCCATATAGTGGGGAAGTATTCATTTTGTAGTTCGAAGCTCATTTGACCATGACATTTTCTTGTAGTTTGACATCATATGATTAGGATATTCACTGTATAGTTCTAGTCCATATGCAGGTAGGGGTTCATTTTTATCATTTTATATGTTTTATTATATCCCAAGATTGGGTTTCTAGTTGTCTCTATGTATCTTGTGATGATATGAATCGAGAACCATGTAGTTATTGTATGAATGTTCCCTTCGTTGGTTTGACCCATATCCAGGGATGGTGGAATTTAATTTACCATGGTTTGACCTAATAATTGATTATTCAAGTAGCACTACGTGTATTATGATAATATGAATCAATCCACTTGAAGTTATTTAATTGGAAACGCTCTATACAGGTCTGACTCTATGTAGAGGGAGGCATTGTTCCCATCGATTATTGTGTCATGACCCCTGATTAGAGATGAGGGGTCACTATGTGTTTTGTTAGGACAAGAATCAATGCACACATAGTTTATTAGAAACTTTTTAGTTTATCTTCATTTAACATGAACATAGGATCCCTAATGTGAACATGGAATATTCTGTATAGACACAATAATGGAGGTTTGGGTGTCACAATGTATCATATGATGGCAAGAATCAATCCACACATAGTTTCTGAATGGGAAAAACTATATGCATTTCTAATAAATACGAAGAGGGGATATTGTCTGTATTTATTATTGTATCTGAACCCAGGATTGGTGATACAAATAACACTACATATTTTTTTGATAACAAAAATCATGCCACATGTAGTTCTTGAAAAGAGGTGTGGTGGGAGAATAACATCAAAGGTAGTGGTCCTCTCATGTGAGGTCTGCAGTAATGCACATTATTTTATCATGAAAGGGGTATTAACCATGAGGTGTAATGTCAAAGTAAAAGTAATCATGATGTTTCTTAGTCTTGAATTTAGAACAATTCTAACCCTATAAAAAATTGATATGTACCATCATGCGGGGAAACCTTTAACAAAATCCCTAAACTTATTTGAATAATGCTCGGTGTGAAAAACAAGGAATGGTAAAATATGTTTTCATGGAATGGTGAAATTTAGAGAAAGGACCAATTAATATTTTACCATGCTGTTTATGGGACAATATATAGTGTCATGGAATCCCTACACATCTCACTGGAATGTGTATCCATTCGTACGTAGTTATATATAACCATGCATTTTATTATCATGGGGTGGGGAGATAAACCATGTAGTTTAACATCATGTAGTAAGGAAGAAGGTGAATCGATGTGAAAGAAGATGAATATTGTGTTTGGGAACAATTTTGGATGTTTGTGTGTCACTATGTATCCTTTTATGGTAGAAATTATGCCCCATGCAGTTCTGTAATGGCACGACATCTCTGTAGTTTAACATCATGCAGAAAGAACAAAGGTTGACCGATGTGAAGAAATATCTCAATTCAACTCATGAATTGATATCAGGGTGACTCTATTTATCATATGATGTCATTAATAAATCTATACATATTTATGGGAAGTTTTATAGTTCAGTTTCATGCAGCGAAGTCATCATCCATGCTGTTTATCATCATGTAATTAGGATGAGGGTCACGCGATGTGGAAGGAAGGATTGACCATTGTCACACAATCTTATGTCTTGTGACCGGGATGAATATATTGGGGATATAACCATGAATGTAGATTCAGGGATAACTATGTATCTTTTTATGGTAGGAATCAAAACACACATATTTCTTGAATGATAAATTCCCAATGTGGATCTAAATTCGGAATAAGGTAAATTGAATTTCATTTCTCTTTTATGTAGATCTATCTCATGTGGGATGAATCATTGTTACGATGATGCTTCCAATGTAGTTTAATGTATTTTGGTAAGGAAATATTATTTATATTTAGCATCATGTGGTTAGTACATGTTACTTATAATTTAGAATCATGTGGTTAGGACTTTATATGTTATGTAGTTTAATGTCTTTCTATCAAGACCATTTCAGTGTATTTTAACTTCATGTGGTTAGAATGATCTCGTGATTTTTAACATCATGCAACTGAGATTTATTTTTGAAGTTTAACGTCATGAGACAATGATGAATGATGTTGTGCAGTTTAATGTCATTTTTATGGAATTATTTTTTATAGTTTAACATCATGTGGTCAGGATGTGATCCATATAGTTTTACGTCATATGGTCTAGACACGTAAGGATTTGATGATGGTTATAAAAAGTATTTGTTAATAACCCGGGAATTGTTGGGGGTGTGACATTCTCCCCATCCATTGATTCTAGTGAGTAGGAACTATTGTGATAGACCCTATTTATGATATAAGGCCCTTACCTTTTGGGGTACAACTTCAAAAGTTTCATGCCTAGTGTAATTGGGTTTTGTGGAGAAATTACAAGTTATTCACTAAGTAAATAATGTATGTGAGAATTTTTATTGAATGATTGAGTGATCTATTTTTGATAAACTATGAGGTTGTGCAATGTCTAAAAATATTTCTCATCCAGCCATTCCAATTCATCCATCCACTTTTGTGTTTTTTCATCATATGAGAGTTTTCCAAATATATCTATTTAAAGAAAGTGAAACTAAACATCGATGGGTAAAAATACATTAGTTATGTACACCAAATAATATATTTCTTATTGTGTATAAATGAATTTTGTTGTATGGTATTACCATAAATCATGGAGGAGTTTATGTCGACAAGAATTTTCTATCCTTACTCACCATATTGGGGAGTATATTTTCAAGAGTCTTATTGAAGGCATCTAATTGTACAATTTCAACTAAATGATAGTGGGTTGAATGGTTAGAATCAATTTTGTAGTCTGGGAACATTTTCTTGACCCCCAAATAATAGAAGTTGGTGTTGTTTTCCATCAATATTCTGTGAGTGACTATAACCCTAGTGATGATATTAGACCTCATAATGTTGATTATATTTTTGTCTCGACTTCTAGGTGGTGTATTGACTCAACCCATTTGGAAAAGATATCTATAGTTGTAAGGATATACTTAAACAACTTAATTGTGGCTAGGTGATATGGAAAAACAACATCCATTCCCCATATGGAAAATAGCCTAGAATATTTATCTATACAAAGAATTTCTGTTGGTTGATGGCTGATTTTTTCATGCATGTCATTTCCTGGTGAATTCCACACAATCCTATGTCACAGTGTTCTATTAGTATCCCGACCTCCATATTTCTTAGGAGATCCTGGTCCCAAACAGATGATTTATATATGATCCTACCTAAGCTTATTCCATTATAGGGACAATGTCTCTATATCTTATGCATCTAAGCATGATTCCTCCATTTCCCCATTTATAGATGGATTTTTTTAATTTATAACATTCCACAGTGTGATGTTGGATGTTCAGTTCCAAATTTGTTCCCTTTCAACTCTTTCCATTGGGAATATACCATTTTGGAGATATCCAATTATTGGATCCATCCATCCAGCGGTGGCTATTAGTACTTCACACTCTGATGTGGTGTTAACCTAAAAAATTAATTCCATGTCATAAATGATGATCGATGATATTATTCATCAATGCATGATGCAGAAGATTGATTCATCCTTGTCAATGTTGGATAGAGCTATTGTTGAATTCTCTACTACTTCAGAACAAGCACTCTGTGATCAGGGGACATGATGAAACATGGGTTCAAAAAGGAACTCTATCATTATTCCTCTAAAAAATCTAAAGGGAGATTCCAATTCATCCTTTTTGATTCCATATTCAATATTTATTTTCTTTATCACTATCTATGAATCTACTGTGATTTTGAGAAGGGATATTTTCATTTTTGTACTTGTTCCAAGGCAAATTATAGGGATGAATATTCTACCACATTATTGGTGCAACCTTAAAATAGCGAGAAATCATAGAGATAAATCACTTTGTCTAGACAAACAAATAAATTCCCTTTTCAAAATCGATTGATCTTGGGTTTTTTTGTCTCTTAAACATGGGACTATATGTGGAACCATTAAAATAAATCATCCAGGTCCAGGGGCAGTCATGGGAATATAAAACCTCATCATCTATAAGTTTAGTGTCCATGGGTGTACTTTCATGGGTGATATGTTCCATAAGGAAATAAACTAGGGAACACCCATTCATTGAATATTGTGACACGAACTAGATGTCATATTGTTGAAGACTGACCATACATCGATTCAGATTCCAATTTAGCATAGGAAAACCAAGTATATACTTAATTGGATCAATATGAGATACCAAGTGGTCTTGATGGTTCTGTAAGTAATGCCTCATTTTCTTTCATCAAAAAAATAAGTGTGAGAAAGTTCTTCATGACATCAGAATATTGGGTCTCAATACCAAGAACTATTTTGATGAGGTAGAAGAAACTATTTTCATTCCCCACATCATTTTTCATTGTGAGTAGAGCACTAAGTGATCATTCCATGGCATCCACATATAAGATGAGTGTATGTTGTTTCACCAATGTATTAAGGGATGGTGGTTGTATCATGTAATACATGAGATTATGGATTTTTTCTTCAAAGTACTTGTCCCATTGATAGAATATTTCATTTCTCATTAGATTGGTGAATGAGAGAGATTTTATGTCAAGGTTGCCTATAAAATTATGAATTCATGTGAGGTGCCCTTAGATCCCCCTCAGTTATTTTAAATTATTATGGGGTTACATTACTAAAATTGAACTAGTATTTTCTTTGTTGACCTCAATGATATGGTGTCATGTCAAAAATAAAAGGAAGTTACCTGATGTAACCCTAAAATAACATTTCAATGGACTCATGTTTTTAATGTGCAACCACAACTAGTTGAAGACTGTTTAATGTTCCATGAAGTTTCAACATATTTTTCATCATTTGACCACCATGTCATCAATATAACATTAATCTATTCATCCCTAAAAGGTTTTAATGATATTATTCATGTCACATTGATAAGTATCCCCAACATTCATAACCCCAAAGGGAATGATATGATAGAAGAAGATCCCTTAGGGTGATATAAAGCTAGTGGATTCCTCATAATCATGGTACATATTTATCTAATTGTACCATTAGTTCCCATTAATAATGGAAAAATCATGGTATCCATCAATTTTATTGATCAAAAGTTTTGTGATCAGAAATGGGAAGTCTCCCTTTATGCAGTTTCAATTATATTCTATATAATCAATGTAGAAGCTAATTTTTAATTATTTTTCATGGCAGTGGAGATGTTGGTGAGACATCTTGGTTTTTCACTTCCCAGACATAATTTTATCTGATTATATTTTCAGAATTCTACACTAAATTAGTATCATGAGAGGGGTAAAATCTCTTGAATTCCAACATCAAACCTTAGTGGTCATTGGGTAAGCCTATGTGGTGTATGGACACAAATGGATTCTGTCTGAATATTTCTGTATAGTTCTATGTGAACACATATTATTGTTTCTTTAGAAATGATATATACATGTATTTATATTCAAGGGGTATGGTGACAATAATCAATGTAGGTTACATGTATTCATAATGTACTAGATTTACCAGGTGGGGCTTAACGGTGGTGGTGGTGACCCTGACCTCAAATGCAGGATAGGTGTTCTGGAATTCATCATATTATTCTTCCACAAATGAGTATGTAGATGAATTTTTAGATGGGGTAGGAAATATGAGGTAATATATTTCATTGTCAGGATGATAGATTTCGTGGGAAGAGAAATTTTCATCACCTGATGCTAGAGTCGTTATAGAGAGATTCATAATCTATTTTTCTTTTACACTATCAGTGGGGAAAAATGATCTTGGACATCGGTGATTGAGTATGTTTCCTCAACTAGATTTATGAGTAGCACATAATAGTTATTGATCATACTCAAATGATTTATAGGGCATGTCCCCATTTTTTTAGTGGTTTCAACCTATATATTTCCATCCATCATTGGTTGTTTTTCCTCACTTTTATAGATACCTACCTCAACATATGTGAATTTTCAAGACTCAAATGGAGCACTATAACCATGTAGTATTGAAACCTTCCCATCATTGTGGAATTTGAAGAATTCATGAAATACTAAATGTACTACCACAAGGATATGAATCCAAGCCATTCCAATAAGTAAATTATATTCGATGTATTATTTGATAACCAAGAATTAAATATTATATGTGAGATACCCAAACTGTATTTTGAGCTTGATATTCTCGGGAGGTCTTTTCTCACTCTTATAATAACCTTGAATGGTTAGATTTGTTGGATATAAGGCCCCTTTTCTGTATCCCAAATATAGAAGGTTATGAATCAGGATAAGGTTGATCCTAGAACTATTATCAATCAAGGCCATTCAAATATTGACATTATCAAGTCTTCTTGAATCATAAGAGGGTCTTATATGTCCTTGGAATACGTATTTCTAATCATGGTCTGTGAACAAGATGTAGGCATGGAATTATGATGGAATCATATCCAATTGATAAACCTCTACTACAGAAACTTATATCATGAATTCTTGGGGAATATAGAGGGATTCAGCGAGTGACTCTCTATTTTCTTCTAAAATATGGAGTGAATCCCGGATTGAGATCATTAATGAGACATCACCAAATATTTTAGACTGTAGTACATTTGTTCCAAATGTTTTTACTTCTTGATGTGGGGTTTCTATATAAAATGTGGTTTAGTAGATGATTTATATGAGATTGACGAGCTTGGTTCTTGTACAGAGGTCAAGGGGGGTCTGTTAGTAGTGGTGTGGCTGGCACCGGCATTACATGTGGTCTATGATGATCAAAAAATCACTTCTCATCAAGTCAATCAAGTTATATTACTGGTCATGGTTGATGGATGGAGGGTTCTCGGACACCTCCACATATATGTTGTGATTTCTGTTGCAGTTGAACATGATTCTCGACTTCATAGATATCCAATGTCAGGATGTAACTAAGATAATAGTTCTCACTACACCAATGATGCCCCCTATATCCCCATCTTCTTCCCCTTTCGCCTCCATCTCCCCGTTCAGGTATAAGGAACTCATACTCGAAGGAATATTCATCATTAGAGAAGGGGTCTTAGAAGTTTGATATTTTAAAATAACATAATATGAGATTTTTTCCGAGTAGGGTTCCATTTGGTGGGGTGGTTCTTATGCATAGGATATGGTTGGAAGAATTTCGGAAGAGTTAGAGCTTACATTGGAGTGGAATATTTCACTTCATCTTCTTTCTCTTCCTATGGTTGATGGTTTCATTCACCTATGTAAGGAAGATTTGATTTCACTTCCCTAGGTGATGGTACCATTATGGGTTTTCAAAGATGTTCTCTTAAGTTGGCCTAAGCTCAGTCGACTGTTAATTCAAGTCATCCAATTATTGACCATCATTAGATTCCTATCTAGAACATCATGTAAATTATCTTATTAGTCTAACTAGATTCTAGTTACACAATTTACCTATACTAGGGGGTTATCCAAAACAAATTGTCTAGAATCGAACATGATTTACAAAATGTCTTTAGAGATAAAAAAACATGGATGTTATGACCCATAATTCTATGGAAATGGTAGTTTTGGGATGATAGGTGAGGTTGACCTCATTAGTATTCCAGGTCTATGGAAGCTTGATAAGGTTATTACACATGGATTTTAGGAAATAACCTAGGAATTTCTCATTTCAGAAGGATTATGCTTTATTCATCCCTTCCTCAAATCTCAGGTAATCATGATCACTATTTTATTTTGGACCGGGAATTTTTTTTTACTTCTTCCACTATATAAGAGGTGATGGGTGGTTTAAATCCTAGGTGCTATAATAGACATTATTACAAGTTTGAGTGTAATAGTATAAGTTTCTATCTAGCAGATCATTTTCCCCTAAGTTGAGGTTATGAGTCAAGACTTAGCTTAGGTCCCCTAAATGGATTCTTCCAAATTTTGTAACATTTCTAAAATTTCATGGAATCTACCTAAATATTTCATTAGTATCTGAGGATTCTATAGCTCATCCCAAATATTTTCATTATAGATCTCTAGAAATTGTTCTTCTGAGAGAGGGATGCTGAGTGAAAAATATAAAACCTTCTATATTGCTATGAATACAAAATCCCTCTAATTTTCACATTTCATGTAGTTTATAACATTGAAAATTTGTGTTCACCTATGGATGCAGCTAAATTGGTAAATGAATTGATTATTAATGTCTTACCATCCTACAAAGAATCCTACTAGAAGAATGATTTAAAAAATAGAGGTTATCCCTATCAGAGTCTATACAAAAAACCTAAAATTGGTCACCACCTACTGATCTTGAGGGCCATCATTTTACCACATCAATATGTGAAGTGTATGAGATTTTATTCAGTTTATCTCATTATATCAAAGGAGAAGAAGCTTTGATTTTTTAAATTTAGTTGAGGCAAAGAATTATGAATCCATTCAAGATATGGATTTTCTCTGGTTCCACAGGTGCATGTTTCCCTTCCATTGCTTCCATGTTTGTAGCAAGTAACTCTATGGAATTTGGTAGTTCCATAGGTACTACTCTATTTTTTTCCTATAATATTTAGAGAGTGTGTATTAATTATTTTTCCCCCTTTTCATCTCTCACAATTTATCAATTAATGGTAAGACTAAATGATTAACATGGAGAGGGAGAGGCTATTACCATAATAAAGGGAATTCATGGTTATCTATTAATTACTTATTTATATAGACCAGATTCGTAGTCTCTGGAGAACATCTAATGCTCATATGCTAATATTGAAGGCATATTGGGACTTTCCTTATGTATGGTAGTAGGGATATTTATCTCTCCCTCTAGTTGATACTTATGGGAATGTTTCCCATGAGTATCTTATCATTGTGTTGTTTGAGAGTTTTTATATCATTCTCATATTTTTCCAATTTCTCATATATGGAATGAATTTCATATATTCTAGGTGATGAGTGGGATATGCACACTTTTCATTTATCCTTGGTAGTGTTCCACTATAGATTTGGTAACTCAATATTTGTCGGTTCCGGGTTTTTGAATTATCCTAATATTCTATATATGTTAAAACATAGTGGGTGAATCAAAATAAAATTCCTCTCAATGTATATCACCCTTGTTATGTCCATGTTTATTTTTATCTTATTCCACATTATCTTTTGTGTTGATTGTTATGACATTCACATAAGTATATCATGGAAAGGTGGTTATACCATTATTCTTGATACAATATGATGAATCTATGCTCCATGAATTATGGTAGTTTTTTTGAAACCTTTGCTATTTTAAACCATTTTTTCTTAGGAACCTAGGGATTTTTTATTTCCTTCTCTATACATTCTTCATATATCAACCTACAAGTAGTCATATTGAGGTAGTTTCTATTCATTATTGCTAAATAGACTCTAAATAGAAGAGGTATTTCATATGGTGGGAGGAACAAATAATATTTTGACTATAAATATTTAGCCCCAACCTAGAGAATACTGATTCAATTCATGGTGATTATTATTATTTAAATTCCTCCAGAACAATGTTATGGGAACTATTTGAATATTCACATGGAATTTATTGATCCTTTTGTTGAGGATATGATGATCATTTTCAAGGATTTTATGACTCCTATGATGTTATTTGAGATATATATTCCCCCATCCTAGAAAGTTGGGGTTGATTTGTATCTTTTATCGATATTTCATGAATCTTCTTAAGGATTGATGATCTGAGTGTTGGAGGTGGTGGTATATTTTTCTCTAGCCTAATGGGAAGTGTTCACACCTAGTCAAAAAATATGAAAACTAATATTTCAAACTATTTGATTTGGAACAGCTATGTTTGTGTATGAGATGGGTACAACAGAATCTCATAAGGGGTTATTTTCTATGGGATGTTTTTGGTTTCATCGCATCTTCACTTTATGTGTCTGAAGTGAATCCATGTTGTTTCAATGGGCCCAATTCAAAGAACTATTGGCTACCCTGTCCCTCGGTTTGTGATGTCTTAACATCGTTGAAGCAGGGAAATTACATTGTACTAACCAATTGGATCATGCGTTACATGGTCCCCTGCAATTTCTAGATTCAATGTCATTAATTAATTCCATATCTTGGGAGTTATGATATTACATGGGTTCAAAGAAGTGTAATAATGCATACTTTCCCCATCATTTAATACATACACATGATGAGGAATCAGTGATCATTTTCCAAAGAGTTGTGATGAAATGGATGTAATAATATTTTTATTTTCACGGTGATTTTTTTATTTAGGGACCCAATCTACGAAGATAATAGATAGTTCAATCTGGAAGTAGTGTATCATGTTGGTTTGAATGTGATCCTCATATAATGGAAATGGGAGGGGTCTGAACATTAACCACTAATGTGTTTCTGATATATTTTGGAATTGATAAGGAATTAAATCCTTCTCTAGATCATCTGGGATCTCATTTTCTGAAGTGTAAAGTGTCCATAACATAGTGGGGAGTTTATTTCTAGCTAACTCCCTCCATATATCAATTTCAGATTCTCTTTCATCAATCTCACATGCCTCAAAATGGTCATACAATAGAAGTTGATTCTTGGGATCATCAGCTGACCATGGTGATGGGGTACTGATAGTTGATGAGGAAATATTTGTGGATGAAATTGGTATTTGAAGCACCTATCATAATATAGGCACTTGATCTTTCTATATCTCTATATAACTAGGTGTCTATTAATGTGAAGGATTTACTTATCTATGGAAGATTCCACCATGGGGAGGTTGACCATATCAGATGACATGAGTAGAGTCCCTATGATCCATCTCCAAACTACCATGATGATAACTATCATGGTAATGATCTCATTCTACTTTTTTGATGATTTGGAATAACCATTGGGTGTTAATAATGTGTCTCGAATTGCCTCAAATACACTTGAATTGAGAAGATTTGGAATATGATCATCATTCAGCATCATGACCAGGATATATTAACCTTCATTTTTGAATTTTGTTGGGATATGAGCTAGTAGTATGAAAGTTGTCATAATATGTTGATAACCAAATATTTTCACACAAGAATGAGTATGTTACTGATAATATACTAGATTATTCCAATGAGATTCATCATTGTCATTGGTAATTTGGTCTTACTAGTAGGTGGTTTCCTGAATATTCTAGTCAAACCTAGATGAAATGGGGATATTATCGTAGTTCTATTATTTATTATCCATGTAATATGCTGACAAACCTCCATAATGGGAGAGGGGATATGATACTTCTCCGGTATAGCCTATGAAGGTTTCTTGTTAAGTCATTCATAAATGGAAGTATAGATATGAGATTTTTTTTGTGAGCCACTAGAATATTCCCATTAGATTCAATAATAATAATAAGAGCCTATCTTGAGGCATGTTTCACTCTCAAATCAAGATCCTCAGTCAGAAAATGGACATGACCCTGATCCTATGCCTTTAGATTATGCGACCAATATTTTTCTATGGGAACATGATCACATCTCGAGGCATGTGACTCTTTAACTTGGCGAGTCTTAGTCATAATAGTGATATCATTGCAATACTGATTCATTGAAGTATGAATATGGTATTTTTCTATTGGAATGTGCACCTGTTTGGAGGCATTTTCCACTCTCACTTGGTGATCCCTAGCTTGAAATAGAATATGATCCTAGTGTGATGCATTATTCATTACTAGAATATGTTGATAATCCTCTTGGATGGGAGAAAGAATTTTATATTTATCTAAATCAAACACTTGTTCATATTTATTAGTGTATTCTGATATCCGTGGTAAAGGTATATGAATATGTGAGTATCCCTATAGCCATACCAGTTCCAGAATATTTTGGCGGAGTTCTTCAACTTTTCCTAATATGTAATGACATTTAAGAAAACGATTTTTTGGAATGTAATCTTTCACATTTTCTATCTCCAATATATACTGGAAGATGTCTTCGATTGAAGTGGGGATATGATCTCACATCTATCCTCCTAATCCCATCAAAATATGTCACTGGGATTCATGTCTGGGGGAATGAATATATACCTCCTCCATGATTTCTTTAAGAATATGTTTGTATACTTGATCCAAATGATCTTGGATATGAGCTTTCTCACTTGACATCTCGGATATACGATGATAGGATTCATCATTAAAAGTTAGGATATGAGCACACTCGTAGTTATCTAGAGATTTCTGTTCCCTATGTGTCATCCTTATTGCTCGTGCATGGGTTTCAGAGGTGGAGATATGTCTGTTGGTTCTCATAGAAGGTGACTGAGGTGCACCAGTGAGATGAAACTGGTGATGGTGTTTGAAAATATCCTTCCTCTGTGGATCCAAAACTATGAGGTATCTATATTTAAATCCTTGATCCACCTTCATTAGATATTGTTGGTAGTGATTTTCATTCTTTAGTGTCATCCTTTGGGAGTAGTAAACATTGTAAATGAGTGCCACTAGTTTCACTGAATCATTATTTGGAAAATGAATAATCATCAATTTTAGGGTTTAGATTCACCTTCATGTAGCCTCAAGGGTAGGTATTGTACCATGTAAGTGGTATTTTTGGAGCATTGCATTCACCACCTGACGTTGAAGGTGTCAGTTGGGTGAGGTAATTCTGCATCATGTAGGGGTTTCATTTATAGCTTATTTTCCAAAATGGGTTTTAGATGAATACATGATCATATTTTGGGTGATATTTGTAAGATAATTATTTTTAGTCTCAAATAAAATAATGAAAAAGGTAATTGATATGGGAATTATTGTAGGAATGATACACACTCAATCAGATATGAAAAAGTAACACAATTTTCATTTCTTATTCCCTATCTAGACTTAATTCTTGTGTAGAGTTATCACATTGATGATAGACAAACATTTTTAGAACCTAGTTACATTTGGTAAAATGGTCAATTTTTCACTATAATGATTCACACTAGGTCCATTATTTTTGTTTGCATAGGATATGTGTTTCTAACGCTTTTGTTTCAGCACGCGCATCCATCTGTGGAGGACGCGCAACTGTTTCCCCGCATTCCTTCTTTCCAAAGGCGGGTGGCATTCATTCATTATTCAAGGATTTTTTTCTCCTTGATCGAAATGGAATGATGGTATGTCGTCTCTTCCTTCTGTGGATTCCTCCACGAAACTCATTACCTAGTCCAGGTCTCCCATATAGACTTAAGAAGTTGTTCGTAAAACTCTTCCTATTTTCATATCTTCATGGACATCATTTTAATAAATTACTTATGTCGGGCCATTCCAAAGGGTCCAGTTAGGGGAGAAACCTTCGGTCAGGGGAGTATTAATGTTGGACATCATTGGCCTATCCAGATGATGGGACATTGGCAGGTCTAGGTTTCTTCTACTTAGTATTGGGCTTCTCGAGGGCGTAGAAGCCCGAGGCATCCCACATGGAATGCGGGGAATCATATTACATGGGATTGTATCTGAGGTTTTCCTCATCCTCCCATGTTTGACACAGGGAACACCAGATGTTTAACGTCCAATGAAGATGGATTAGACTGATCAGAACACATACTGGAGTGGATCAGATGGGTGCAACCCCTGTAGGGAAAACCGATGTTGGTGTCAATGTGTGGTTCACTTCCCGATTGCTATAAAATGGAATGGGGAATGGGGTGGTATGATCCCACCAGGATGTGGAAACCCGGTTATGAATAAGGATGCATAATGGAAGGTTCCATGAAGTTGATGGAGAAAGAGATGGGGTCATTGCGAGGAAGATGGTGATTTTGGTCTTGAGTTTCAAATAGACTTCCTACCTATCCTCGTGGTAGGGAATCAAAGTCCACATAGTTCATCTGACAGCTGCTTACCACCGATTGGTGGTTTCAATAGCTTACCGCTGGATGGGGTCACAAGGGCTTACCGCTGGATGAGGTCGTAATGGCTTACCGCTGGATAGGGGTGTCAACGCCTTATCGTTTAATGGGGTTGACAACGTCTTACCATTGATAGGGGTCACAATGGCTTACTGCTGATTCAGGTCCATAGTTTAACATCATGCAGGACGGGGGAAAACCGACATGAAGGGGGTTCAGAACTGCAGGTTGTTGGGTTTGAACATCAGGGAGGCTTCCTACGTACATTACCTTGGAAATGATCAAAGACCCTGTAGTTTAGGTATGGGTGTGGGGCTTACACTCTAGGCTACTCAAGGTGATGGTGAACCGACGTGAAGGGGTCGGAGTGACCAATGGGTGGTGGGATTGATCCTTAGGGAGGCTTCCTATATTCCTTTCCTTGGTAATGATGAAAGACCTCGTAGTTTAGGTTTTGGGTGTGGGGATTACACTTTATGCTGCCCATGCTATTGGTGAACAAACATGAAGGGGGTAGGAGAGGCCAATGTATGGTGGGTTTGATCCTCAGGGAGGCTTCCTACATACCTTGCCTTGGAAAGGATCAAAGACATCATAGTTCATGTATGGTATTGGTGAACTGACGTGAAGGGGGTCGGAACGACCGGGTGTGGGTCTTGAACCTGAGGGAGGCTTCCTACGTACCTTTCCATGGAAAAGATCAAAGTCCTCGTAGTTCAGGTGGTGTGTGTGAGGCTTACACTCTAGGCTTCCCAGGGAGGGTGTCATGGTTAGTGTGGCTCTAAGCCCACGTGAGTCATGCTTTGTGTGAGAAACAAGAGATCAAAAAGACCTGACTATCACATCGCTAAAGGTGCATCCATGGGAAGTGGAGTGGGGCTTACACATAGTTATTGACCCAAAGAGGAAACACGGGCATACGCGTGGTCCGCAGCCTAGAGAGGAAACATGGGCCTATGCCTGGTCAGCAGCCCGGGACTAGAGATTGGGACTTACTCTAGGATGGAGACCCAAATGGTGACAAAGACCAGTAGGAGAGGGACTTGTCACCCCAGAAGAGAGGAGCAGGGATGCTACCACCTACAAGGAAAGGTAGGGGCTTACACTATGGTGGTTTCCCTTTCCCCACAGATAGATGCTACTCCGATAAAGAGGATCTCAATCCTTGTGAGGAATGATCTCACCCTCATGGAGACCAGTGGGTGTGAAAAATGTCCAAGGTGGGGGAACCATGCATCTAATGCCTGAGAAGTGGTCACAGTTTAACGTCATGTGATGAAGATGATGGTGCTTGGCAGTTAACGTCCTGTAGCTTGGACAAGGCAGGTTCACTCCGAAGGGACATATAATTTTGTGGTTAGGGGGTGTTATGGATCGAACCATTGGGGGGTCCATGTTAAAGTGGCTATGCAAAGAAGCAATAGCTGTTAGTATGCCTAGGTGAAGAATAATGAGGGAAATCAATGCAATGGGCAGTTTCATCCAAGGGACATTGAAATTACTCCATGCAAACCCGAGGTGCCACATGGTGAAAGAGTGTGTGACGCAGGTGTGTCGTGCGTAAGAGTGGTCCGAACAAGGTTTCTCAAGGTGAAGGCAGCGCATGGAGCATGCATCAGAGAATGGTCCAGGTAAAAATAGGAAGCTTAAGTGAAAGAGGAAGGTTTTTCACACAAGACGGATGGTTGGCGTACAAGTGGGACTGGTGGAACGCCAGAGGGAAGTGCTACAGACAAAAATATGGTGTATGCGCAAGTCGGGGGTGTTTCACACAAGATGAAGGATTGTGCACAAGTTGGACATGTGGAACACAATGATGCCTAAAACAGAGGGGACAAGCACATAAGGGGAGACCCCTTGCGCGCAAAGAACTTGTAAATTTATGAGGAAATGAGGGTCTGCACAAAGGCGCCCCAAGTGAACCAATAATGCACCAACCATTACATGAAGGCCATGGGTTATTCGCATGGTCATGGAAGATGGGGTTTTCCACAAAATAGAGTCACTTCATCTTTGGGTTACCATCCCCGAAGAGTGGGGATATGGTTTTTTTAATAGCCGAATTCCCCGGAGTTCCGTGCAAGGGACCGGTGCGAAAACCCTATTCGGTCATCGGTTTGGGTGCAGAAACTACGCTGCATGCGTAAATGGCTGTTTAGCATTTCCTTGGGAATGGAAATAGGGTCACGTGCACAAATGAGCTATCGACGTCGATTTCGACATGGAAATGGGGTTGGCCACACAAACGACCGTTCGGCGTCGCCTTCAGCGTAGAAATAGGGCTGCGCATGCAAACGAGCATTCGTCATTGCCTTGGGCGTGGAAATGGGGTCGGCCGTGAAAACGGAAGTTCGTCCTATCCTTCAAAGTGGAAATAGGACCGCACATGAAATGGGCATTCAACGTCGCCTTCAGAGTGAAAAAGGGGTCGGCCGCGCAAATGGCTATTCGGTAGTGCCTCTGGCGTGGAAATGGGCCCGGGCACGCAAAACCCCTTTTTCCAACACCCATGGATGTGGAAGTGGGTCCAGAGCAGCTAGTCGTAGAGGGATGAATCTTGGGGGCCAAAGGGAAAGCAGGCATGCAATAGTTTGCGCACCAATGGACTCTTGGAGGAACTTTTTAAATGTGGCGGGTGCCCACCCACCGTGCCCCAGCATCTACTTTTTTCATCCTGGCATAATTTGGTGTTCTTTGATTTGCTCGATGTGCCCCTCCTCAGGATTCAGGCATAAAAAATCCCCCCCCCCCTCAGAATTGGAGCTGAAAGGGAACCCGATGGTCAGATTCTGAGGGTATGCTGAAGAATAGAAATGAAATCCTCAATAGTTCACAAAAATAAAATTTGCATGTGAAAAAGGGTTGTGCGGGCGTTGAAGGCATGTATGTTCCATATAAATAGGCCGAGGACCCCCCTTTGCCTTACTTTGAATTTTTTCGTGCGACAGTCTTTCTTGATCTCTCATGCAAAAAACATCATTTTCTACGCATACGATTCTGTGATTGACTCCAAGTTTTGCACGTCCTTCAAAATTTTTCTACGCATGTAAACCATCTTTCACGCTGCTAATTTTTCCTTCCAGATTTTCCTTCATTCGTGCCATCTCCGTTTAGCATGTTGATTCCTCCATCTTTCACGCCGACCCCTTCAGAGTTCTAAAAATGGCCAAACATCAGACCGACACTGAGAGGGAAGTTTCCACTTCAACAAACAGAATCCAAATGATCGCGAACCCTCAGATTCATCACGTGAGGAGGGTATTTTCTGACAAACAAATGCTTTTTGGCATGCTGACACAAGCTCAAATGGACTACGTCTTGAGTGGTAGGCTTCCGCTATGGAATTCTGGTCTTCTGGAAGAAGTGATAATGCAATTGTAACGCCCCGACCCCCGCTACCCTGAGTCGGTGCATTACTTCGTAACATGGGCATGATCACAAAAGATCATGTCTCGAAAGACCAATTAGTTTAGTAGCCTTGGAAACACTAGATACATTCGTAAACGTTACATTACATCATAAAGTGAAAAACTACAATAACAAAGTCTCCATAGTCCACTCTCATATCCTCTTCTGACAATCCCTACAGGTCATTCATAAAATACTTCTTCACATCCTGGAAAATATTAAAACATTGAAAGGGGTGAGCTCTGATGCTCAGTAAGGATAAAAATAATGCGGAAGCTTTCATAAATAAACATTAACATTTAAGGCAATGTATAACTAAAACAAAAGCCTTTTAAACTTGAACTTCAACATAATATGGCAAAAGTAAAATGAGATAATGCCATTCACTTCATCACATGGATAATCTACTGGTCGAATAATCACATGCAATATCAATAACCACTTTCATAATGATGGAATGTATAATGCCAGACATTCAGAAACATTTTGTCAAGGCCTCAGCCAAGACGTCTAAAATGATTAGGGCCTCGGTCAAAACCATAAATCAAATTGGGAAAGGGCCTCGGCCAATTCCACGTCTAGTTGTCTCAGGAGACCTACCGATGCAATTTTTTTAGAAGATACTTACGTTTAAAATTGCTCAAATATACTCCAGTGTTTTTCTGAAAACATTATGCAAGCTTCGGAAAACAAAATAACTAATTCTGAGACTGCTCGACTAATTACAGGCCATGATGGGTCCACGCCCAATCCCTTCCTGTCTAACACACTCGAGAGTCGGGTTTTCTGAAAACATTTTTAAGCTTGCGTTAAGTACGTATACATTTTCACTGGATTTTCTTATATTGGAGAGAAATATCTCTTTTTTGAAATAATTTAAAAATCACATAATTATAAAAGAAAACCTTTTGAATAAACGTAAAAGTCAAAGGGGTTTATACACCATATAAAATAAAGTTGTGTATAAAATAAAATATGACTCAATGAAAGGAGATTAAGATGAAGTGCTTACAAAGATCATTTTTGAAATAAAATAGATCTATTATGTGTATTCAGTATAGGTACACATAAAGAAATTAAAAATACAAAATAGGACATAATAATATCATGACATAATTTGAAAGTAGGAGATTAACCCAAAGAATGGAAGTTGGGTTAAGAAATTCCCTTACCTTGCGTCTTGTCCTGACTCGACCGTTCTTTAACCTCATGAATAATAAACTAGAGTTAATTTCTATTTACTTAAGAACCTTTTTTATGTTCATTATTCCTTTTATATCACTTATTAACATGTTATGAACATTATGTAATTATTTAAGTTAATAACGGTCCTTTTGTCGATCATTGGTACTTGAGTCAACAATAAACTTCTTATAATTACAAGTTGTTTATGTGGTAGAATATCCATTATCTCCAGAATTATATTCATGGTTTAGATGTCATATATATCATATATATCCAGTATATACATTCATCTATAATATTATGTAACATTTAGAGTTAAGAAATGAAATGCACCGTTCATGGAGACGGTATGCCATACGTACACATGAACGCTACTTTCATTTCAATTTCATTTTTAATAGAACTAAATCATAATGATATATATGTATAATATAATTCCAGTATAATATAGTGTATAATACCATTTACTCCATCCTTTATACATCCCACATATTTCATTAACGATTCAAATCACTTTGAGGGGGCGGTAGTCCGCACTTCCTAAAATGAAATTATCGCGTTTTACCCATAATGGAAATCATAAAGTATGCCATAAATGAGAAATACAGAAGCATAAGTAAAACATAAACATATTATATATCATATATAAAAATAGTGACATCTTAATGGCCACCTTTTAAGGTGTTATATGAGTGTTGAACAATCATCGTTTCGTGAGGCAGAAATTCGCCATCCACAGAAACCGTATGTTCATTAACCATTAGATATAGGTGTGTGTAAGTGTAGCTCGAATACTTCTTATAAAAACATCCTAGTATATTGAGGATACTGGTGTTGTTACAAAATAAATGAATAAAAAGAGTTTAGGGGGGTTGGAGAAGAAAAATAAAACAAAACAACATTAGAGAAGACATTACCTCAAAATCGGGTAACTCTTTTTGATTTGAGCCAAAGGCTTCCTTGAGAAGAGTTATGCCCAAAGTGAGGCTTCTAGGAGTAAGAGGGGGAAGTTGAGAGAGTATTTGGGCAGAGGATGGCCGAGCCAAATGGCTTGAATGTGTGAATAATGTGCGATAGGTGGGGGCCTTTTATAAGTGGAGAGGAGGGGCTCTTTTGGAAAGATTGAAATGTTATTCTATTATACAATTCTTTTCGGATTCTAAAGGTCCCACACTTATATAATTCGAGGATAAAGTGATAAGGGTTCTAAATCCCCTCAACCAATAGGCTTTGGACAAGTGTAAGCCTTGTATTTTACATTATCTTCTCATTTTATTTAAATCGTTAAATAATGAGGTCATCGCTGCATCATCATGATGTCATAAATAATTTAATTTATTTAATGTCTAAAAATTATAAAAAAATACTATGATGTAGGAAATATTTTTATCTTTCCAATGACTATTTATAATAAAAAATATGACTTGTATAACCCCATGTAAAAATTGTTTTAGTAAAACATTTCATGTTTGTGTCAATTTTTTACTTTAACATTAAATAAAAGGTATTTATGTCATTTTCCAACTAAAGTGGCTCCATGGGGTCCCCAAGTTGACCCATGGATTGTCTTGGTCGGCCATGGCACATCCAATGATGGTAGGACATGTGTCAAGCTCATCACATATTATTAAAACATTATTTTTACCTTAAACTACACTAATTACCTCTAATCGCGATTAAGAACATTAAAGTTACTATTCACCAAAAAATTATTTTAATCTCATTGAACCACATTTTACTTCTTAATGAAAACCATGTATGTCGGATTTGTGAAAATAAAATCACAGAAGTGGTAATATTTCATTTATACGAAAAATCAGTTATTTAACTACCACTTAGTGGTTTCACTATTCATCAAAAATTGAAGTTTTTCAGAACAATGCCAAAATTTCACCCTAAGCTATAATTGATATTACAAATTCAAAAATGATGTCTATTTTACAAAATTCCAAACATATTAGTTGCATTAATTAATTTTATAATTAATTCCCGCTGTCACAACAAATAGCGTGTTTTTAAGAAACAATTTATATCAAAAGATTGGCAATTGTTTATGTCCAATTTCAATGTTAAATTAATTCTAATGACCACCATTGGATAAAATGGTAAAAATATATTCTAATTATACTATAAAACCACTAAATAGTATAATTTATCACAATAAATTATTTTGATTAAAAAAGTTGTTTTAAGTATTTTTCACTATTCATAAAAAAATTGGAAGTTCTCAGAAAGTTACAAAAAATTCAACTTAGGATAATTTCGATATTAAGAATTCAAAAATGAAGTCCATTTTGAAATATAAAATTTCTATAATTTTAAAAAGTTGTTATTACTATTCATAACGGCTACTTTGATTAGTCGCGGTGTTTTAGAACTCGATGTTGCGTACAATGCAAGTTATTGCATTATTGAATGAGAAGCGTATCGTGGAAGCTCGGGGTGCTACATTCTCCCATCCTTCAATAAATTGCGTCCTCGCAATTTGAAATTTTTCTTTGAAAATAAAAGGTTGAAAAGAGAAAATACTTTTGAGGAAAACCCACATCGGAAATATGATTAATAAAATTTAGCCTTAATAAGAGGGAAGGGGAAATGAAAAGGTCACCACCCAATTATGATCTCGATTAGGAGAACATTGGTGGAAATTAACGACATATAATTGGAGGAAAAACATAAATATTTGTAGGGAGTGATTGAGGTCATCAATCACAATCAACTGTCAAATTGAGGGCCTCAAAGCCTTCAATTTATGTTGATTTAAAATATCATCAGTTCAACAAGACATAAGGTATTAGGATAACACATTATTTTGTTTTAATATCCCTTTACTAAAGTTTAAGAATTAATTTATTCATTGAATAAGAGATAGGTATATATATATATTTATGCTTGACAATTTGAGTTTCAACCTTCAACTCATCTTTCACTCAAAAATATAATAGAACTCAAAAATATTATACTGAAACTAATTGTATAAGGTTCCAAATGTTAACACATACCATTTAGATTAGTAAAACTATTTTGTAATAACCGGGGACTTCCTGTAGGCTAGAGGTAGGAAATAATGGCCTGTCGCACTATGGTTGTGGGTTCGATTCCTGCAGCTTTGTCCGACGCGATGGGTTATTCCCGACCCTACAGGTTGTCCTTTTCCTAAAACTATAGTATTATAATATTCCAAAAATAATCTTCATAATTTTTTTTAAACCTTAAACAATACTATCCAAAGATCAACTTAATCCATTCCAACCTTAATAGTTATCCAAAATACCTCCATCCAGACTTTCTCTAAAAGGTCTCTAAATTCCAAAATCAATTGTAACATCAGATTCCCCAAACAATGAAAAGTTTCTCTTATTGTCACATACTAAAAATATGATTACCTTAATCATATTAAAACCTTACTGAAATCAAAAATTACTGTTGTACAATCCATATATATATCACATCATTCTTATAACCAGAATATAATTCTTGAGTCCAAAAGCACCAATACATTAATTATTCCGCTTCAACTGTAGTCACAACATAAGATTGGCCTTGATCCCTTGGCCTTTTCTGAGGTATGTTTCCTTGACGCTTAGGACATTCATTTGCATAATGCCCCATTTCCCTACAATTGTAGCATTCAACTTTGACAGCCTCTTTCTTTCCCTTGCAATCACAAGCCTGGTGACCCTTTTATCCACATTTATAACAAACTCCCATTCCTTTTAGGCACGTACCAGGGTGATTCTTCCCAAAATTATCACATAATGGAAAATCCTTCTTTCCCTTTTTCCCTTTATCTGTCTCTTGTTCCCCCGTTCTCTTCTTCTCTTACTTTACTTTGTTGTCATAAGACTTAGAGAATTCCTTTTCTGTCTTGATAGCACACGAGGCAATATCTTCGTATGATGAGAAGGATTGTGATACTAAAGCTCAATGGAGAAATGGTTTTAACCCATCAAAGAAACGATCAATCTTACTCCTTGGGTTACGTATATAATCGGCAGCATGCCTCGCTAACCTTGTAAAGTTAGCCTCATACTTTGCGACATTCTCATCCTCCTTCTGCCTCAGACTCAGAAATTTCCTTTCCATATCTGCTCGATGGTCACGAAGAAATTATTTTTCTAAGAAAAGAACTTTGAACTCCCTCCATTCCATATTCGATACGTCATCATCTTCCTTTGTGTTTTGAATCAGCGACCACCACTGATCGCCATCTCCAGTGAGGCGGTAAACTGCCATGACAACCTTCTCTCTTTCACTACTCCCCAAGGAATGGAATATTTTCTCTAAGGAATTTATCCATTGCTCAGCTACTATAGGATTTGTACTCCCATTGAAGGTTGGTGGTTGTTGCCTCATGAAACGGTCTAGAATTGATCCTCCACGTTGCGGATCAGGGTGCTCCATACGAGTAAGGTTATTATTCATAACCTGCGTGAGTTGTCCCAGTACGGTGAGAAGCTGATCAGCACCAGTTGTATCGCTAGCTCCACCATAATTATCTTGAGCAGGAGGGAAATCCCTACATGGAGTGCGTGCATTGATACTGTTTTCATTCCTTCCACTAGGCGCCATTTCTAAATAATGGCATAAACTAGATTAGTTTATGAAATAAAATACATAATTCCATATTTGTAAAATACTTTACATAAATTGAAATATTTATGGATATAACCCATAAAAATGTTTTCTTTGAGGAAGTATAACTCATAACCCTTCATAGTGGTTTATAAAGAAAATGAGAATTATCCAAAGCATATCCCCCGGGAGTGTCGTAACCAAGAGTGCAGCAAGGCCCGTTGTTGTGCGCCAGTTCCCGTTCGAGTCTATCTCAAAGCGGTGTTTTCGGGTTTTACCCCTAGGTACATCTGTGCCAGAGCCGCCTCTACTTTCTCGTATCCAGACAGGGATGTATTGCTCGGAAAACTCACAAAATCTCTACAATAGAAAAATTCTAGGAAGTTCTTCTATACTAATCCTCAAAGTCTATCTTTGGGCTATGTGCTCTAATCAGAGTTTATCTAAATCTAGCTTCCAAGGTTAGTACTAAACTGCCTCTGATACCAACTGTAACGCCCCGACCCCAACAACCCTGAGTCGGTGCATTACTTCGTAACATTGGCATGATCACAAAAGATCAAGTCTCGAAAGACCGATTAGTTTAGTAGCCTTGGAAACACTAGATACATTCGTAAAAGTTACATTCCATTATAAAGTGAAAAACTACAATAACAAAGTCTCCATAGTCCACTCTCATATCCTCTTTTGACAATCCCTACAGGTCATTCATAAAATACTTCTTCACATCCTGGAAAATATTAAAACATTGAAAGGGGTGAGCTCAGATGCTCAGTAAGGATAAAAATAATGCGGAAGCTTTCATAAATAATCATTAACATTTAAGGCAATGTATAACTAAAACAAAAGCCTTTTAAACTTGAACTTCAACATAATATGGAAAATGTAAAATGAGATAATGTCATTCACTTCTTCACATGGATAATCTACTGGTCGAATAATCACATGCAATATCAATAACCACTTTCATAATGATGGAATGTATAATTCCAGACATTCAGAAACATTTTGTCAAGGCCTCAGCCAAGACGTCTAAAATGATTAAGGCCTCGGTCCAAACCATAAATCAAATTGGGAAAGTGCCTCGACCAATTCCACGTCTAGTTGTCTCATGAGACCTACCGATGCAATTTTTTTTAGAAGATACTTACATTTAAAATTGCTCAAATATACTCCAGTGTTTTTCTGAAAACATTATGCAAGCTTCTGAAAACAAAATAACCAATTCTGAGACTGCTCGACTAATTACAGGCCATGATGGGTCCACGCCCAATCCCTTCCTGTCTAACACACTCGAGAGTCGGGTTTTCTGAAAACATTTTTAAGTTTGCGTTAAGTACGTATACATTTGCACTAGATTTTCATATATTGGAAAGAAATATCTCTTTTTTGAAATCACTTAAAAATCACATAATTATAAAAGAAAACCTTTTGAATAAACGTAAAAGTCAAAGGGGTTTATACACCGTATAAAATAAAGTTGTGTATAAAATGAAATATGCCTCAATGAAAGGAGATTGAGATGAAGTGCTTACAAAGATCAATTTTGAAATAAAATAGATCTATTATGTGTATTAAATATAGGTACACATAAAGAAAGTAAAAATAAAAAATAGTACATAATAATATCATGACATAATTTGAAAGTAGGAGATTAACCCAAAGAATGGAAGTTGGGTTAAGAAATTCCCTTACCTTGCGTCTTGTCCTGACTCGACCGTTCTTTAACCTCAAGAATAATAAACTAGAGATAATTTCTATTTACTTAAGAACCTTTTTTATTTTCATTATTCCTTTTATATCACTTATTACCATGTTATGAACATTATGTAATTATTTAAGTTAATAACGGTCGTTTTGTCGATCTTTGGTACTTGAGTCAACAATAAACTTCTTATAATTACAAGTTGTTTATGTGGTAGAATATCCATTATCTCCAGAATTATATTCATGATTTAGATGTCATATATATCATATATATCCAGTATATACATTCATTTATAATATTACGTAACATTTAGAGGTAAGAAATGAAATGCACCGTTGACGGTAAGCCGTACGTACGCATGAACGCTACTTTCATTTCAATTTCATATTTAATGGAACGAAATCATAATGATATAAATTTATAATATAATTCCATTATAATATAGTGTATAATACCATTTACTCCATCCTTTATACATCCCACATATGGCATTAACAATTCGAATCACTTTGAGGGGGCGGTAGTCCGCACTTCCTAAAATGAAATTATCGCGTTTTACCCATAATGGAAATCATAAAGTATGCCATAAATGAGAAATACAGAAGCATAAGTAAAACATAAACATATTATATATCATATATAAAAAAAGTGACATCTTAATGGCCACCTTTGAAGGTGTTATATGAGTGTTGAACAATGATCGTTTCGTGAGGCAGAAATTCGCCATCCACAGAAACCGTGTGTTCTTTAACCATTAGATGTAGGTGTGTGTAAGTGTAGATTGAATCATTCTTATAACAACATCCTAGTATATTTAGGATACTGGTGTTGTTACAAAAGAAATGAATAAAAAGAGTTTAGGGGGGTTGGAGAAGAAAAATAAAACAAAACAACATTAGAGAAGACATTACCTCAAAATCGGGTAACACTTTTTGATTTGAGCCAAATGCTTCCTTGAGAAGAGTTCAGCCCAAAGTGAGGCTTCTAGGAGTAATAGGGGGAAGCTGGGAGAGTATTTGGGCAGAGGTTGGCCGAGCCAAATGGCTTGAAGGTGTGAATAATGTGGGAGAGGTGGGGGCCTTTTATAAGTGGAGAGGAGGGGCTCTTTTGGAAAGATTGAAATGTTATTCTATTATACAATTCTTTTCGGATTATAAAGGTCCCACACTTGTATAATTAAACGCTAAGGTGATAAGGGTTCTAAATCTCCTCAACCAATAGGCTTTGGACAAGTGTATGCCTTGGATGTTACATTATCTTCTCATTTTATTTAAATCGTTAAATAATGAGGTCATCGCTGCATCATCATGATGTCATAAATAATTTAATTTATTTATTGTCTAAAAATTATAAAAAAATACTATGATGTAGGAAATATTTTTATCTTTCCAATGACTATTTATAATCAAAAATATGACTTGTATAACTCCATGTAAAAATTGTTTTAGTAAAACATTTCATGTTTGTGTCATTTTTTTACTTTAACATTAAATAAACGGTATTTATGTCATTTTCCAACTAAAGTGGCTCCATGGGGTCCCCAAGTTGACCCATGGATTGTCTTGGTCGGCCATGGCACATCCAATTAGGGTAGGACATGTGTCAAGCTCATCTCATATTATTAAAATATTATTTTTACCTTAAACTACACTAATTACCTCTAATCGCGATTAAGAACTTAAAAGATAATATTCACCAAAAAATTATTTTAATATCATTGAACCACATTTTACTTCTTAATGAAAACCATGTATGTCGGATTTGTGAAAATCAAATCACAGAAGTGGTAATATTTCATTTAAACAAAAAATCAGTTATTTAACTACCACTTAGTGGTTTCACTATTCATCAAAAATTGAAGTTTTTCAGAACAATGCCAAAATTTTACCCTAAGATATAATTTATATTCCAAATTCAAAAATGATGTCTATTTTACAAAATTACAAACATATAAGTTGCATTAATTAATTTTATAATTAATTCTCGCTGTCACAATAAATAGCGTGTTTTTAAGAAACAATTTATATCAAAAGATTGGCAATTGTTTATGTCCAATTTCAATGTTAAATTAATTATAATGACCACCATTGGATAAAATAGTAAAAATATATTCTAATTATACTTTAAAACCACTAAATAGTATAGTTTATCACAATAAATTATTTTGATTAAAAAAGTTGTTTTAAGTATTTTTCACTATTCATAAAAAAACTGGAAGTTCTCAGAAAGTTACAAAAAATTCAACTTAGGATAATATCGATATTACAAATTCAAAAATGAAGTCCATTTTGAAATATAAAATTTCTATAATTTTAAAAAGTGGTTATTACTATTCATAACGGCTACTTTGATTAGTCGCGGTGTTTTAGAACTCGAAGTTGCGTACAATGAAAGCTATTGCATTATTGAATGAGAAGCGTATCGTGGAAGCTCGGGGTGTTACATTCTCCCCTCCTTCAATAAATTGCGTCCTCGCAATTTGAAATTATTCTTTGAAAATAAAAGGTTGAAAAGAGAAAATACCTTTGAGGAAAACCCACATCGGAAATATGATTAATAAAATTTAGCCTTAATAAGAGGGAAGGGGAAATGAAAAGGTCACCACCCAATTATGATCTCGATTAGGAGAACATTGGTGGCAATTAACGACATATAATTGGAGGGAAAACGTAAATATTTGAATGGAGTGATTGAGGTCATCAATCACAATCAACAGTCAAATTGAGGGCCTCAAAGCCTTCAATCTATGTTGATTTAAAATATCATCAGTTCAACAAGACATAAGGTATTAGGATAACACATTTTTTTGTTTTAATATCCCTTTACTAAAGTTTAAGAATTAATTTATTCATTGAATAAGAGATAGGTATATATATATTTATGCTTGACAATTAGAGTTTCAACCTTCAACTCAACTTTCACTCAAAAATATAATATAACTCAAAAATATTATACTTAAACTAATTTTATAAGGTTCAAAATGTTAACACATACCATTTAGATTAGTAAAACTATTTTGTAATAACCGGGGACTTCCTGTAGGCTAGTGGTAGGAAATAAAGCCCTGTCGCACTATGGTTGTGGGTTTGATTCCTGCAGCTTTGTCCGACGCGACGGGTTATTCCCCACCCTACAGGTTGTCCTTTTCCTAAAACTATAGTATTATAATATTCCAAAAATAATCTTCATAATTTTTTTTAACCTTAAACAATACTATCCAAAGATCAACTTAATCCATTCCAACCTTAATAGTTATCCAAAATACCTCCGTCCAGACTTTCTCTAAAAGGTCTCTAAATTCCAAAATCAATTGTAACATCAGATTCCCCAAACAAAGAAAAGTTTCTCTTATTGTCACATACTAAAAATATGATTACCTTAATCATATTAAAACCTTACTGAAATCAAAAAGTACTGCAGTACAATCCATATATATATCACATTATTCTTATAACCAGAATATAATTCTTGAGTCCAAAAGCACCAATACATTAATTATTCCGCTTCAACTGTAGTCACAGCATAAGATTGGCCTTGCTCCCTTGGCCTTTTCTGAGGTAAACTTCCTTGACGCTTAGGGCCTTCATTTGCATAATGCCCCATTTCCCTACAATTGTAGCATTCAACTTTGACAGCCTCTTTCTTTCCCTTGCAATCACGAGCCTGGTGACCCTTTTCTCCACATTTATAACAAACTCCCATTCCTTTTAGGCACATACCAGGGTGATTCTTCCCACAATTATCACATAATGGAAAATCCTTCTTTCCCTTTTTCCCTTTATCTGTCTCTTGTTCCCCCATTCTCTTCTTCTCTTGCTTTACTTTGTTGTCATAAGACTTAGAGAATTCCTTTTCTGTCTTGATAGCACACGAGACAATATCTTCGTATGATGAGAAGGATTTTGATACTAAAGCTCGATGGAGAAATGGTTTTAACCCATCAAAGAAACGATCAATCTTACTCCTTGGGTTACGAATATAATCGGCAGCATGCCTCGCTAACCTTGTAAAGTTAGCCTCATACTTTGCGACATTATCATCCTCCTTCTGCCTCAGACTCAGAAATTGCCTTTCCATATCTGCTCGATGGTCATGAGGAAAGTATTTTTCTAAGAAAAGATCTTTGAACTCCATCCATTCCATATTCGATACGTCATCATCTTCCTTTGTGTTTTGAATCAGCGACCACCACTGATCGGCATCTCCAGTGAGGCGGTAAACTGCCATGACAACCTTCTCCCTTTCACTACTCCCCAAGGAATGGAATATTTTCTCTAAGAAATTTATCCATTGCTCAGCTGCTATAGGATTTGTACTCCCATTGAAGGTTGGTGGTTGTTGCCTCATGAAACGGTCTAGCATTGATCCTCCACGTTGAGGATCAGGGTGCTCTATACGAGTAAGGTTATTATTCATAACCTACGTGAGTTGTCCCAGTATGGTGAGAAGCTGATCAGCACCAGTTGTATCGCTAGCTCCACCATAATTATCTTGAGCAGGAGGGAAATCCCTACATGGAGTGCGTGCATTGATACGGTTTCCATTCCTTCCACTAGGCGCCACTTCTAAATAATGGCATAAACTAGATTAGTTTATGAAATAAAATACATAATTCCATATTTGTAAAATACTTTACATAAATTGAACTATTTGTGGATATAACCCATAAAAATGTTTTCTTTGGGGAAGTATATACTCATAACCCTTCATAGTGGTTTATAAAGAAAATGAGAATTATCCAAAGCATATCCCCCGGGAGTGTCATAACAAAGAGTGCAGCAAGGCCCGTTGTCGTGCGCCAGTTCCCGTTCGAGTCTAGCTCAAAGCGGTGTTTTTGGGTTTTACCCCTAGGTACATCTGTGCCAGAGCCGCCTCTACTTGCTCGTATACAGACAGGGATGTATTGTTCGGAAAACTCACCAAATCTCTACAATAGAAAAATTCTAGGAAGTTCTTCTATACTAATCCTCAAAGTCTATCTTTGGGCTATGTGCTCTAATCAGAGTTTATCTAAATCTAGCTTCCAAGGATAGTACTAAACTGCCTCTGATACCAAATGTAACGCCCCGACCCCAACTACCCTGAGTCGGTGCATTACTTCGTAACATTGGCATGATCACAAAAGATCAAGTCTCGAAAGACCGATTAGTATAGTAGCTTTGGAAACACTAGATACATTTGTAAACGTTACATTACATCATAAAGTGAAAAACTACAATAACAAAGTCTCCATAGTCCACTCTCATATCCTCTTCTGACAATCCCTGCAGGTCATTCATAAAATACTTCTTCACATCCTGGAAAATATTAAAACATTGAAAGGGGTGAGCTCAGATGCTCAGTAAGGATAACAATAATGCGGAAGCTTTCATAAAGAAACATTAACATTTAAGGCAATGTATAACTAAAACAAAATCCTTTTAAACTTGAACTTCAACATAATATGGAAAAAGTAAAATGAGATAATGCCATTCACTTCTTCACATGGATAATCTACTGGTCGAGTAATCACATGAAATATCAATAACCACTTTCATAATGATGGAATGTATAATGCCAGACATTCAGAAACATTTTTTCAAGGCCTCAGCCAAGACGTCTAAAATGATTAAGGCCTCGGTCAAAACCATAAATCAAATTGGGAAAGGGCCTCAACCAATTCCACGTCTATATGTCTCATGAGACCTACAGATGCAATTTTTTTTAGAAGATACTTACGTTTAAAATTGCTCAAATATACTCTAGTGTTTTTCTGAAAACATTATGAAAGCTTCTGAAAACAAAATAACTAATTCTGAGACTTCTCGACTAATTACAGGCCATGATGGGTCCATGCCCAATCCCTTCCTGTCTAACACACTCGAGAGTCGGGTTTTCTGAAAACATTTTTAAGCTTGCGTTAAGTACGTATACATTTGCACTGGATTTTCATATATTGGAGAGAAATATCTCTTTTTTGAAATCTGTTAAAAATCACATAATTATAAAAGAAAACCTTTTGAATAAACGTAAAAGTCAAAGGGGTTTATACACCGTATAAAATAAAGTAGTGTATAAAATGAAATATGCCTCAATGAAAGGAGATTGAGATGAAGTGCTTACAAAGATCATTTTTTAAATAAAATAGATCTATTATGTGTATTCACTATAGGTACACATAAAGAAAGTAAAAATACAAAATAGGACATAATAATATCATGACATAATTTGAAAGTAGGAGATTAACCCAAAGAATGGATGTTGGGTTAAGAAATTCCCTTACCTTGCGTCTTGTCCTGACTCGACCGTTCTTTAACCTCATGAATAATAAACTAGAGTTAATTTATATTTACTTAAGAACCTTTTTTATGTTCATTATTTGTAACAGCCCAAGATTTTATAAAAAAATATTCTTTTTAATTTTATTAAAGTCTTGTGTTGTACGCTACACCAAAAGGATCTTGCACAACACGCATCCTTGACTTGCCTTGCATTACACGCAATCACGACCTTCCTCATTAGCGTGTGTAATACGCAATACCGAGTTTCACTAAACAACGATATGCTATTAAAATATTATTAAAACTAGCCGTTATGAATAGTAATAACCACTTTTTAAAACTCTGTAAATCTTATTTTTCAAAATGAACTTCATTTTTGGATTCGGAGTATCGAATTTAGCCTAAGGTGAAATTTTGGTACTTTTCGGATAACTTTCATATTCCGATGAATAGTGAAAATTACTAAATTATAATTAAAAACAACTTTTTTAATCGAAATAATTAATAGTGATAAATTATTAATTTGAGTGGTTTTAAAGTATATTTAGAATATATTTTTACAATTTAATACAATGTTGGTCATTGGAAGTAATTTCACATTTAAACCAGACATAATCAAGTGTCAATCTTTTGATAGATATTGTTTCTTAAAAACACGCTATTTGTTTTAACAGCGGGATTTAATTATAAAATTAATTAATGCAAATTCTATGATATGAATTTGGTAAAATAGACTTCATTTTTGAATTCAGAATATGAAATATAGCTTAGGATGAAATTTTGGCATTGTTCTGAAAAACATCAATTTTTGATGAATAGTGAAACTATTAGTGGTAGTTAAAAAAATTTAATTTCTTCATAAATCTTAATTTTACCACTTCTGTGAATGGAATTTCAAAAATCCGAGAGACATGGTTGATGTCAGTAAGTAAAATGTGGTTCAATGAGATGAAAATAATTTTTGGTGAATAGTAACTTTTTACTTTTTTTTACCACGGTTAATAGTAAATAGGGTAACTAAGGGTAAATATGATATTACTATTACCCTAACACATGTCCTAATTCTATTGGATAAGTTTAATTCGACCAAAAACAACCTTATGAATATAATATGACCATTTAGGTCCACTTGGATTAGATTATGACATTTAAGATTATATTATTTAATGAATAGTTAAAATAGTTAAAATCAATGTTTAATAACTAAAACATTTTTAATATGGGGTTATACATAAGATAAATTCGACTATAAATATTCATTAGAAAGATAAAAATATTTCCTACATAATTATATTTTATTTATAATTTTTAGACTTTAAATAAATTAATTTATTTATGACACAACGATGATGTAATAATTACCCTTTTAAGGAAATATTAACATAATTGATGTTATAAATGCTCAAATGAATGTAATTTGAGACTTTTTATGAATTCCACTAATTTTCTAGGTTACTATGATATATTAATGTTGATTTAATCAACTTGGTTCTAACATATAATTCTGTTATGACTTTCACAAAAATCATATATCAAATAGTGTCAAAATTGACACAAAATAGTTTTTAAATAAAATATTATATTATTAATTGTTATTGTATTCCTAAAAATCTAAGGTTCGGCCAAATGACTTAGATAAGGATATATATATTAATAATAAACAATTTGGGGTTCGTTTGGCATGTTATAGTAAGTGTATTAACCATATAGTGAAAGAAAACAAAAAGACACGGTAAAAGTTAAATTAATTAACTTAGAGTTCAATCTAATTGATAAGGTTAAAATAATACCCTAAACTTGTCTAAATCCTATTTGTTGATAGTATTGCGACCCATCCCCACTTTAGCTTCGAAATAAGACCCTTTGGAACCATTATAAACCGATTTTTACTTTAATATAAAATAATATTTTGAGATATTCCTAAGGTGCCCCTCTCCTCCCTTATAAAAGGGCACCTCCTCCCCCTCCTCCTCACACCAATTTGAGCACTCAAGCTCGGCCAACCCCTGCCATTTTCTCCTCTCCACTTCCCTAGAATAATCCTAGAGGTCCTGGTCTTCTCCAAAGACCAATCTTAGTTCCTTAAGTGGAGGATTCAAAGAGGCGTTCCAAAGAAGAGGTAATATCCATTACCGATCTTTTCAATTTCTTTCTTCTTCAACTTCTTCTTCTTTAGTTGTTTCATGATAAAGTAATAACATCAGTATTACTTACACACTGATATGTTATTATAAATATGAAACAAACCTAATTCACCTTCTATCCATTCTACGGAAAAATGAAATCACCGCGCGTGCGTACGTACGGAATACCGTCTCCACGCCGTGGTGTAATCTATTTTTCCACCATCACCTTACAAGGATGGGTATAATGGTGTAATGAGTAACTATATATTATTATTATGAAGTAATATTGATACTGAAATAATATATATATATACTCCAATACAATTCCACGATCATAGGAACGATATCATCACTCGTGCGTACGTACGGAATAACGTCTCCACGATGTGATGCGACTCGTTCTACATGATCTTCATTTCATAATGATTATATAAATGAATTGAATGAATGAATATGGTATATACTACACTAATACCATTCTGTAAATGAATTATCTATAACCTAAAGATAATAATAAGAATTTATTTGACAAAACACGCATAAGAACAAAAAGTTATAAAGACCCGAGTAACAAGTAACAATGAAATATTACTAACAAGAAGCTAATAATATGACCATATATGATATCATATCAATATGTATGATTCTGGAATAAGTAAATAACATTATTTAAACCATTATACAGGAGCTTCGGACACAAACAAAGCAAATCGGACCTAAGGTAAGGGAAATATCACAATCTCATTTTTATCCGAGATTGTTTATTTGTAAGTATTTACTGAGGTGTATTTTATCATCCACATCCATGTTTCATCAATATTAAATATTGTTTCCATCCACTTACAATAGTTTAAATCCAATTTTACCCTTCGGTGAGTTTTTTAGTATAGAATATGAAAGGAATCTTTTGTCGTTTTTTCGTACGAGGTACTTTTTGACTTTTCCGACAAAAGTACGAAGAATGTTTTTTTTAACTTAACTTATACGGCCTGAATGGATTTTTAAAACATTATTTCCAAGAAACTTCCTTTACAAGTTTTCAAGTTTATTTTTAATCAAATTTTTTTATTTTAAATTCGTATGACATGTTATGAAAGGAAAAAAAAATTTGAAGAAGAAAGGATATTTTCTTCATGAATGGAGTTCAAGTATTTTATCAAAATTATTTTCCATCTAAGATAATAAAAGGGTTCTGTTTTTATCCCTATTATTACATTGGTTTGATTATGTTGTGATGGAAATATTTTTTATGAATTCCTTTATCTTATAAGAATTGTTTTATGATGTCATGTTGTTTATGAATCCCATTTTTATTACATGGGTTACGCTATGATGTATGGTTTATGATTATGTGGCACACATAAGAAAGGATTCATTATGAGATGGGTGGGACCTATATCTCCCTCCAATGCATTGGGTAATGATTTTATATCTCATGAGATAGACATGGCTGGAATGGTAGGTTATACCGGTTCAGTGAAACAGGACTGAAACGAGGGTTACTCGATTCAGAAAGGGACTTTGTCCACTAAGATAGTCTTGGCAATGAGTCTTGACAAACACGAAATTATTCTCTATGATTATGTGTGAATGCCACAAAGTTTCATGTTTTATGTTATGATTATTGTGATTACATTTCACTGCCATGATTTACCCCATGTTATGAAATTATGATCTCTTTTGCAGGTTAAGATTTCCAAAAGTTATGTGCTTATGTATATGATGTGATTGATATTTCTTTTGTTTACCCTTACTGAGCATTTGAGCTCACCCTTTTATGTTTTCTTTTCCCCAGGGTATAAAGAAAGGTTTTAGGTATAAAAAAAGAAGATCTTTATGGGAGATGTTGAAGATCTTTCACCATGATTAGAAGATTATATTCCGAGTTTCCAAAGACACTAAACTATTACGGTCCTTGTGTGTGTGTTTTTGTTATGTACTAAGTATTCCGCAAATGTAATGTAATGTCCATGTACGTCAAGATACGGGTCTCTACAGTTGGTATCAGAGGAAAGGTTTAGTCAACCTTTGGAAACTAGGATGCGAAAACGTTAGTGAGATCCCTAGAGATATTTCTAAGGTATGTCTAGGGATGTCTCTAAGGTTAAGTATACGTATAGGTTATAGTCCTAGAATTGCGCTAACGATCTTCGAATTTAACCTAAGTTGTTAGATATTGAGGGTACTACCCCTTTATTATGTTGTTTTCCCTAGCATGATTTTTGCCTCTCATACTATTCTTTTGGGGTTTTAGACGATGGCTGGAACCCGAAGGAACCGTGTTAATGCGGAATGTGATGGGCAATGCAATGATTGTCCCCCTGAGCAACCAAACGATATGGGAGCCGGAATTCAAAATCTTTTAGCCATGCTCACACAACTTTCTCAAGCTATGAATCATGCAGGACTTCCAAACGAGCAAAGGAAGGAGCAACATTCTGTTGAATCCTTCATGAGGCAGCGTCCACCTTCTTTCAGTGGGTCTACTGATCCATTAGTTGCTGAACAATGGATTAGTACTACTGAAAAGATATTTTCAGTTCTTCAATGTTCTGAACATGATAAAGTCATCCTAGCAGTGTATCGTTTGGAAGGAGATGCTGATCAATGGTGGAATCTTATTAAGAATACGAGGCAAAGGGATGAAATTGAGTCTATGGAATGGGACGAGTTCAAGAACTTATTTTTCAATAAGTACTTCCCTCGTATTCTCCGAACAAAGATGGAGAAAGAGTTTCTTGAACTGAAGCAAAGGGATGATGAATCTGTTGGAACCTATGAAGCGAATTTTACAAGACTTGCAAGGTACGCTTCTGGTATTATCATCCAACCTGAAAGTAAAGTTGATCGATTTTTCAGTGGCTTAAAACCAAGTCTTCGAAGGGCATTAGCTATAAGAGACTTCAGTAGATATGAAGAAATTGTGCGTTGTGCTATCAAGGTAGAAATGGAAGTTGGTGTTACATATCCATCTCATGGGTTTGACAAGAAACAAAATATGGAGTTCAAGGAGAAAACTCAGAATAATGGTGAAAAGAAGATGAATGTTTCCTTATGCACAAAGTGTGGAAAGAAGAATGGTGGAGATTGTCTTAAAGGGACTAGAAAATGTTTTAAGTGTGGAAAAAAAGGTTATCGAGCAGCTGAGTGTCGAAGTAATGGAAAATGGGATTCTAATGAAGTGAATAAAGAAAAAACTGCAGAGAACGTACAACCAACACTTCAATGCTTCAAGTGCAAGGAAATGGGGCATTATGCTAATAAATGCCCTAATCCAAGGGTTAGTGATGATCGACATGAGCAACCGCTTAAGGCAAAGGACAAAGGGAAGTCACATGCGATCACTATTGGCAATGTTGAATATGACAACGATATGGTGGAATGATTAAGTGTTTATGTAATGGGATTCCAAAATAATGTTGTATCTTGGAATATTGGAATATTTATGTATTGGTCTAATGTGGTATTCAAAGTGATTGAGATATTATGCGCATAATGAAGGGAAAACGAGAAAATGAAATGTTTAACAGTATTCATGAGCTCATGATTGATATAAGGACTAAGTGATATCATGGTTTGAGTATATAGAATTTTGAGGATTTTAGTATGTGGAAGGTGTTGACTTTTAACTGCATTCATGTTTTCACTAAGGTATTCAAGAGAATACACTATTAAGGACTTTGAATGTTTGGAATGTGACCAACAAAACATATCTTATGATATATGGGGATCGATGATGGTGTTAAATCTCTGGTAATCATTTTCACTATATTATGAGAGTCGACTGCAGTATTATGGATAAGCCTAAAAGATTGGAATGGATTATGTTGGACATAAGTTAGTATTGTTTGTTTTTTCGATATTATTGATGGGATGTTATATAGTTTTGGAAAAAGGACAACCTGCAGGACGAGCGACAGCCCATCGCATCGGACAAGGCTGTGGGAATCGAACCCACAACCGAAGTGCGACTGGCCTTTATCGCCTACCACTGGCCTACAGGAAGTCCCTGTTTAGTAGAAACTAGTTTTATTATATTAAGCAGTATGATATATGAAGTATAAGTCCATTTTAGGAACCATATATGATTAATCTCACTATAGATCGACTTATGCATATAATTTTTGCTAACCTTTTGTTTGAGACAGATGGAATGACCCGTCATTCTATCACATGATCTACTAACACTTCATGAATAACAAATTCAACTTCATTTATTTAAGAGATGAAGTGGAAATTGTTCAAGGCATGAACAACAGTGATATTGTACCAAAATAAAGTAAGTATTTATTCTAATTCAAATTTTCAACTTTAGGGAAATGATCTTGAAAACCAAAAATGTTGTCCTAGTGATCTTATACCTGATGAATCAGATGGTACCTTATATCATCACAAATCTATGGATTTGTGATTACTGGCTTTTCCATAGCCATGTTCTCTACCACTCTCCATCAGAACATGATGGTTAGATTTCTCTTCCATATCCATATTTTCACCTATGTGGAAACCCAATGATTAGTTTATTTGGGTAACCGTTACGTTTCATACTTTTGTTTTTAAATATTGGTTTTGATATTCCTTTTTACGATGTGGGTTTCTATTAAAGAAACTTTCGAATAGTAAACCATTTATAACCCCGACGAATTTCGAGGGCGAAATTCATTTTAAGGGGGGTAGAATGTAACAGCCCAAGATTTTATAAAAAAAATATTCTTTTTAATTTTATTAAAGTCTTGTGTTGTACGCTACACCAAAAGGAGCTTGCACAACACGCATCCTTGACTTGCCTTGCATTACACGCAATCACGACCTTCCTCGATAGCGTGTGTAATACGCAATACCGAGTTTCACTAAACAACGATATGCTATTAAAATATTATTAAAACTAGCCGTTATGAATAGTAATAACCACTTTTTAAAACTCTGTAAATCTTATTTTTCAAAATGAACTTCATTTTTGGATTCGGAGTATCGAATTTAGCCTAAGGTGAAATTTTGGTACTTTTCGGATAACTTTCATATTCTGATGAATAGTGAAAATTACTAAATTATAATTAAAAACAACTTTTTTAATCGAAATAATTAATAGTGATAAATTATTAATTTGAGTGGTTTTAAAGTATATTTAGAATATATTTTTACAATTTAATACAATGTTGGTCATTGGATATAATTTCACATTTAAACCAGACATAATCAAGTGTCAATCTTTTGATAGATATTGTTTCTTAAAAACACGCTATTTGTTTTAACAGCGGGATTTAATTATAAAATTAATTAATGCAAATTCTATGATATGAATTTGGTAAAATAGACTTCATTTTTGAATTCGGAATATGAAATATAGCTTAGGATGAAATTTTGGCATTGTTCTGAAAAACATCAATTTTTGATGAATAGTGAAACTACTAAGTGGTAGTTAAAAAAATTTAATTTCTTCATAAATCTTAATTTTACGGCTTCTGTGAATGGAATTTCAAAAATCCGAGAGACACAGTTGATGTCAGTAAGTAAAATGTGGTTCAATGAGATGAAAATAATTTTTGGTGAATAGTAAATTTTTACTTTTTTTTACCACGGTTAATAGTAAATAGGGTAACTAAGGGTAAATATGATATTACTATTACCCTAACACATGTCCTAATTCTATTGGATAAGTTTAATTCGACCAAAAACAACCTTATGAATATAATATGACCATTTAGGTCCACTTGGATTAGATTATGACATTTAAGATTATATTATTTAATGAATAGTTAAAATAGTTAAAATCAATGTTTAATAACTAAAACATTTTTAATATGCGGTTATACATAAGATAAATTCGACTATAAATATTAATTAGAAAGCTAAAAAGATTTCCTACATAATGATATTTTATTTATAATTTTTAGACTTTAAATAAATTAATTTATTTATGACACAACGATGATGCAGTAATTACCCTTTTAAGGAAATATTCACATAATTGATGTTATAAATGCTCAAATGAATGTAATTTGAGACTTTTTATGAATTCCACTAATTTTCTAGGTTACTATGATATATTAATGTTGATTTAATCAACTTGGTTCGAACATATAATTATGTTATGACTTTCACAAAAATCATATATCAAATAGTGTCAAAATTGACACAAAATAGTTTTTAAATCAAATATTATATTATTAATTGTTATTGTATTCCTAAAAATATAAGGTTCGGCCAAATGACTTAGATAAGGATATATATATTAATACTAAACAATTTGGGGTTCGTTTGGCATATTATAGTAATTGTATTAACCATATAGTGAAAGAAAACAAAAAGACACGGTAAAAGTTAAATTAATTAACTTAGAGTTAAATCTAATTGATAAGGTTAAAATAATACCCTAAACTTGTCTAAATCCTATTGGTTGATAGTATTGCGATCCATCCCCACTTTAGCTTCGAAATAAGACCCTTTGGAACCATTATAAACCGATTTTGACTTTAATATAAAATAATATTTTGAGATATTCCTAAGGTGCCCCTCTCCTCCCTTATAAAAGGGCACCTCCTCCCCCTCCTCCTCACACCAATTTGAGCACTCAAGCTCGGCCAACCCCTGCCATGTTCTCCTCTCCACTTCCCTAGAATAATCCTAGAGGTCCTGGTCTTCTCCAAAGACCAATCTTAGTTCCTTAAGTGGAGGATTCAAAGAGGCGTTCCAAAGAAGAGGTAATATCCATTACCGATCTTTTCAATTTCTTTCTTCTCCAACTTCTTCTTCTTTAGTTGTTTCATGATAAAGTAATAACATCAGTATTACTTACATACTGATATGTTATTATAAATATGAAACAAACCTAATTCACCTTCTATCCATCCTACGGAAAAATGAAATCACCGCGCGTGCGTACATACGGAATACCGTCTCCACGCCGTGGTGTAATCTATTTTTCCACCATCACCTTACAAGGATGGGTATAATGGTGTAATGAGTAACTATATATGATTATTATGAAGTAATATTGATACTGAAATAATATATATATATACTCCAATACAATTCCACGATCATAGGAACGATATCATCACTCGTGCGTACGTACGGAATACCGTCTCCACGATGTGATGCGACTCGTTCTACATGATATTCATTTCATAATGATTATATAAATGAATTGAATGAATGAATATGGTATATACTACACTAATACCATTCTGTAAATGAATTATCTATAACCTAAAGATAAGAATAAGAATTTATTCGACAAAACACGCATAAGAACAAAAAGTTATAAAGACCCGAGTAACAAGTAACAATGAAATATTACTAACAAGAAGCTAATAATATGACCATATATGATATCATATCAATATGTATGATTCTGGAATAAGTCAATAACATTATTTAAACCATTATACAGGAGCTTCGGACACGAACAAAGCAAATCGGACCTAAGGTAAGGGAAATATCACAATCTCATTTTTATCCGAGATTGTTTATTCGTAAGTATTTACTGAGGTGTATTTTATCATCCACATCCATGTTTCATCAATATTCAATATTGTTTCCATCCACTTACAATAGTTTATATCCAATTTTACCCTTCGGTGAGTTTTTTAGTAAAGAATATGAAAGGAATCTTTTGTCGTTTTTTCGTACGAGGTACTTTTTGACTTTTCCGACAAAAGTACGAAGAATGTTTTTTTTAACTTAACTTATACGGCCTGAATGGATTTTTAAAACATTATTTCCAAGAAACTTCCTTTACAAGTTTTCAAGTTTATTTTTAATCAACTTCTTTTATTTTAAATTCGTATGACATGTTATGAAAGGAAAAATGTTTTTGAAGAAGAAAGGATATTTTCCTCAAGAATGGAGTTCAAGTATTTTATCAAAATTATTTTCCATATAAGATAATAAAAGGGTTCTGTTTTTATCCCTATTATTACATTGGTTTGATTATGTTGTGATGGAAATATTTTTTATGAATTCCTTTATCTTATAAGAATTGTTTTATGATGTCATGTTGTTTAAGAATCCCATTTTTATTACATGGGTTACGCTATGATGTATGGTTTATGATTATGTGGCACACATAAGAAAGGATTCATTATGATATGGGTGGGACCTATATCTCCCTCCAATGCATTGGGTAATGATTTTATATCTCATGAGATAGACATGGCTGGAATGGTAGGTTATACCGGTTCAGTGAAACAGGACTGAAACGAGGGTTACTCGATTCAGAAAGGGACTTTGTCCACTAAGATAGTCTTGGAAATGAGTCTTGACTAACAAGAAATGATTCTCTATGATTATGTGTGAATGCCACAAAGTTTCATGTTTTATGTTATGATTATTGTGATTACATTTCACTGCCATGATTTACCCCATGTTATGAAATTATGATCTCTTTTTCAGGTTAAGATTTCCAAAAGTTATGTGCTTATGTATATGATGTGATTGATATTTCTTTTGTTTACCCTTACTGAGCATTTGAGCTCACCCTTTTATGTTTTCTTTTCCCCAGGGTATAATGAAAGGTTTTAGGTATAAAAAAAAGAAGATCTTTATGGGAGATGTTGAAGATCTTTCACCACGATTAGAAGATTATATTCCGAGTTTCCAAAGACACTAAACTATTACGGTCCTTGTGTGTGTGTTTTTGTTATGTACTAAGTATTCCGCAAATGTAATGTAATGTCCATGTACGTCAAGATACGGGTCTCTACATTATTCCTTTTATATCACTTATTACCATGTTATGAACATTATGTAATTATTTATGTTAATAACGGCCGTTTTGTCGATCTTTGGTACTTGAGTCAACAATAAACTTCTTATAATTACAAGTTGTTTATGTGGTAGAATATCCATTATCTCCAAAACTATATTCATGATTTAGATGTCATATATATCATATATATCCAGTATATACATTCATTTATAATATTATGTAACATTTAGAGGTAAGAAATGAAATGCACCGTTCATGGAGACGGTAAGCCGTACGTACGCATGAACGCTACTTTAATTGCAATTTCATATTTAATGGAACAAAATCATAATGATATAAATGTATAGTATAATTCCAGTATAATAAATTGTATAATACCATTTACTCCATCCTTTATACATCCCACATATGGCATTAACGATTCAAATCACTTTGAGGGGGCGGTAGTCCGCACTTCCTAAAATGAAATTATCGTGTTTTACCCATAATGGAAATCATAAAGTATTCCATAAATGAGAAATACACAAGCATAAGTAAAACATAAACATATTATATATCATATATAAAAATAGTGACATCTTAATGGCCACCTTTGAAGGTGTTATATGAGTGTTGAACAATCATCGTTTCGTGAGGCAGAAATTCGCCATCCACAGGAACCGTATGTTCTTTAACCATTAGATGTAGGTGTGTGTAAGTTTAGCTCTAATACTTCTTATAACAATATCCTAGTATATTGAGGATACTAGTGTTGTTACAAAAGAAATGAATAAAAATAGTTTAGGGGGGTTGGAGAAGAAAAATAAAACAAAACAACATTAGAGAAGACATTACCTCAAAATCGGGTAACTCTTTTTGATTTTTGCCAAAGGCTTCCTTGAGAAGAGTTCTTCCCAAAGTGAGGCTTCTAGGAGTAAGAGGGGGAAGGTGGGAGAGTATTTGGGCAGATTTTGGCCGAGCCAAATGGCTTGAAGGTGTGAATAAGGTGGGAGAGGTGGGGGCCTTTTATAAGTGGAGAGGAGGGGCTCTTTTGGAAAGATTGAAATGTTATTCTATTATACAATGCTTTTCGGATTCTAAAGGTCCCACACTTGTATAATTCGAGTCTAAGGTGATAAGGGTTCGAAATATCCTCAACCAATAGGCTTTGGACAAGTGTAAGCCTTGGATTTTACATTATCTTCTCATTTTATTTAAATCGTTAAATAATGAGGTCATCGCTGCATCATCATCATGTCATTAATAATTTAATTTATTTAATGTCTAAAAATTATAAAAAAAATACTATGATGTAGGAAATCTTTTTATATTTCCAATGATTATTTATAATCAAAAATATGACTTGTATAACCCCATGTAAAAATTGATTTAGTAAAACATTTCATGTTTGTGTCATTTTTTTACTTTAACATTAAATAAAAGGTATTTATGTCATTTTCCAACTAAAGTGGCTCCATGGGGTCCCCAAGTTGACCCATGGATTTTTTTGGTCGGCCATGGCACATCCAATGAGGGTAGGACATGTGTCAAGCTCATCTCGTATTATTAAAACATTATTTTTACCTTAAACTACACTAATTACCTCTAATCGCGATTAAGAACTTAAAAGTTACTATTCACCAAAAAAATATTTTAATCTCATTGAACCACATTTTACTTCTTAATGAAAACCATGTATGTCGGATTTTTGAAAATCAAATCACAGAAGTGGTAATATTTCATTTAAACGAAAAATCAGTTATTTAACTACCACTTAGTGGTTTCACTATTCATCAAAAATTGAAGTTTTTCAGAACAATGCCAAAATTTCACCCTAAGATATAATTGATATTCCAAATTCAAAAATAATGTCTATTTTACAAAATTCCAAACATATAAGTTGCATTAATTAATTTTATAATTAATTCCCGCTGTCACAATAAATAGCGTGTTTTTAAGAAACAATTTATATCAAAAGATTGGCAATTGTTTATGTCCAATTTCAATGTTAAATTAATTCTAATGACCACCATTGGATAAAATGGTAAAAATATATTCTAATTATACTTTAAAACCACTAAATAGTATAATTTATCACAATAAATTATTTTGATTAAAAAAGTTGTTTTAAGTATTTTTCACTATTCATAAAAAAATTGGAAGTTCTCAGAAAGTTACAAAAAATTCAACTTAGGATAATTTCGATTTTACGAATTCAAAAATGAAGTCCATTTTGAAATATAAAATTTCTATAATTTTAAAAAGTGGTTATTACTATTCATAACGGCTACTTTGATTAGTCGCAGTGTTTTAGAACTCAAAGTTGCGTACAATTCAAGCTATTGCATTATTGAATGAGAAGCGTATCGTGGAAGCTCGGGGTGTTACAGCAACGTTTTGAGACGGACACACCATGATCGTGGGTGATGCGCGAGGATAGTCTTCCACAATTCCACATTTATAACAATGTTCATCCTTCTAGGAAGACATATAACACAACCATATATGTCATAACTCTAATGGACATGATGGTTGTAGGAAGCGATCCAGTTCCTGAGGATTCTCCCGCTACTTATGAATGTACTTTCAGAATCATCTTTACTGACGAGACAATGGGATGGAAAAAGTGGGATTTTAGATCTAGGGGACAATTCACCAAGGAATTGGCATGTGTGTACTGGGTACACTAGACACGGGATGAATTTGGGTTGGAGATTCAGTCCATTGGGATTTTTGAGGCATTTTTGACATCTCAATTCCACATTTGCTGACCACAGGACTAAATAGAAAAGCTGTTCAGTCATTGGTTGCCTAATACCAACACTTTTCACCTCCATCAAAGGGAGTTTGGCATTAGTCAGTGGGATGTCCATTGTATCAGAGAAATACCCTTTGAGAGATATCCATACGATGAGTTCCTCCTGACGGAGAATGTCTGTTGGGATAGGACCCACACCCATATCCTTCCATGGACCTAGCTGGAGCTAACTAAAGAGGAACTCAAAATAAAATATATCCTAATGGACATATCCTACTCCGGGTGGTTTAGTCTCTTCCTAACCCAGGACACAGCCGTGGAGAAGCCAGGTCGAGGGAATCAATGCTCAAACACATCTTAGAGGGGAAAGGCAGGATCAAATTGGAATATTGTGGAGACGGGAGAATATCGATCATGGGGATCAGGCATCAATGAAGGTCGAGACCCGAATATGCGATATGTCGGTTTCCTTTCTATGTTCTTGAGCATCTATTTGTTACCTGTGAGGAACACGAGGATGCGAGTCCGCCTGGAGATGTTAGTGATGGTTGGGATCATGGAGGAAAAGAACAGGGTTAACCTATAAGTACCAGTGTTGGCTAGGATATACACTATCCTAGGGAAAATTTCAAGGGGAAGTACACCCAAGAGGATTTTCGTGCCATTCCAGATCCTCCACGGTTGGGTCATAGCCCACTATGGTGGGTACGACTTCTGGAATGCCATCTGCCCCCCTGGTAATGGTATGAGACCATCCCTCTTAAACATTGCTAGGATCCCCCCATTGACACTCAGGGATGATAGAGTTACGTTCAAGATTGGTATCCAAAATCACATTGAATTCCATCAGTTCTGAACCCTTGTTTCCCAAATGGTAGACAATGGGTGGGGTCCACTGAAGCAGAGGGATTACCTACAGAGCATCCGGGGTGGCATGTTGGTGGCCCTAATTGACATGAAAATCTTATATGAACCCTATGTGCCGACTAGATATTCCGGGCAGTTCAGGAGCATGCAACAGATGCCCAAGAATATATATACAGAAGTACGAGAAGAGTGGCATCCCTACATTCTCCACCAGTTGTGCCTTATGTTCATAGTGGAAATCCTGGGAGAAATCATTACTCTTCCCCCCCATAGATGTCAGTGCTGGATTGTCGACGGAGTATGCCAAAAACTGGATGAGGACGTACCCTGAGGCGATTCTTTGGAAACACATTTGGTAAATTAAGAAAACTAGTGCAAGGCCGAAAGAGAAATAAGGTTGAAGAGGTTTTGTTAGGGAAGCGAGTCAATGAATGGGTCAGGTGGCTAGCGGGGCGCGAGCTGGTAATTCATCGGTAGGGGCAGCGCAGACCGAGAACGTGCCTCTACCCTCCGAGGAAGGGTGGTCTCATGCATGGCATCAGGGTCTAACTAGGGACCTCCTAGGAAAGCACCTCAGGTACCTCCTGACATTGTTCTCTGATGTTATATTCCCTTCTATGTGGTCTTCTTGGAGAATGATGCGACAATCCATGTTCTCTGAAGAGTTATAACGAAGGTTAATTCATATCGTGCTCAATCTACCAAACATAGGGTGCATCCGGAAACTTGTTAAAGTAAAAAATTCATTGCCAGCACACATACCTGAGATCCATGGACATGTACGCATACCAGTGAGGGAGATATGAAGATCTGCATATCCTCATGAATGTAATGCTTGGCCAGCTGTGGGACCTAGAAAGGATACCTTCCAAGGAATAAAGTGTAGAAGAGGAAGAAGATGAAGAGGAAGAATGCGAAGAAGGAGAAGGACTGGAAGAATAGGACCATGTCGATGGTCTTGGTGGTGAGGGTCCTTCAGAAGCTCCCACTCACCAGCGGAGTTCCCAGTTGACTGGAAGAATTGTTGTCTCTAATGCAGAACTGGCAGAGCAGCTAGAGGTATGGTTTAAACCTCATACTGGTATTCATTTTTTTTCATTATCTCTATTTTTCAACCAAACACAGTCCTATTATGGAACCCGTGGGCAAGGGTCCCCAGGAAGTCCCCCACCCCCACCGGGGGTGCGGGTATGCCTATGGAGACCAGGGAGAAACCTCGAGAGCCAGCCCTCATGACAGGGCATAATGGGACAATAATTTCAGCTGGACTAGGTGATGATGAGCTGGAAGGAGAGCCCTCTGCCATCCCCGTTGTCCAAGAGGTGTCGACATCGGTAATTGAGTTGACAAGTGCCATAGGATCTCTCATAGTGCCCCCCCCCCCGCCATGACACAGGAATTAAACAACGCTACTCATGGATCCAGTAAGTCCTTTATCATTGGTATCCCTCTTTGTTGGATAATTCCTCTTATTAAGATACTGATTTCTGATGTAGTGATTTCAAGGTTGGAGGCATGAAAAACGGTCAAGTCTGGGACATCTGTAGGAGCGGGATGGGCTGTGAACGCATCAGCCATTATAGAAGAAACCATTCCAAGAAACCCTACGCCAATACTTAGCGAGCTGGAGATCGCAATGAGGGATGGTAATACAACTAGGGTGGAACTCCAGCCCGAAGAGAGCAAAGTCACTGAGGAGGTGTAGGCTCCTGAAGAAGACCCTGCTTCTGAACTCCTCACTGCTTTTCCCAAATATCGGCCTACGAGTCCTAAGGAGATAGATGATTCCAATTCGGAGGTGACCGATGAAATTCGTATGACACATCACAAAGGGAGGAAGTGTATAAAGCGCCTTCATAGTCATCCTCAGATGGGATGGCTAAAATGGATGGGATTACTCCATACCTGTATGTGCTTTCTTTGTGATGGAGGGGTGGATGCTCAACATCTTCATTAGACAGTTTGTGACTACATGGCCGAGAAGCTGCTTGGGAGCAGCCAATGCTCCGACGTTTCCCTGTGTCAGGAAGAGTTAGAGAATACCCAAGTGTTCCTGAAGGCAGAACAAGAATTTCAATTCCTCAAAGAACAGATAAAGGGGAAGTAGGTATTCATTTCAAACTACTCCGAGCATTGGGAGAAATTAACGGCCCATCTTGCGGATGCCTAAGAGCAGCTAGTGGAAGCGGGTCACATAATGATGGCACTCCAAACTAGACCGGTGAAATAACAATCTCAGTTTAGTGAACTGCGCCATGCGTCCGCTGATGAATAGAAGGTTCTCAAGGGGTGGGAGGCAATCCTAGAGGCCACAAGACAAAAGGTAGCTGCTGTAGAGAAATTTATCCAAGATATTGATCCCTAAGGGCCCTGTTTTGGTAAAACTCATTAACAAACATCTCCTTAATATTCCTTGTTTTGAATTGAATGTATGGATATATTTATTTACATGTTTTTTTGGCTAAATTCATTTTACCAAAGTCCTGAAATAAATAGAAATCCATTTGTAAGCTCACGTGGGTTGTACCCAGTGTGAGAAACAAGGGATGCTCCCACTATTACATAGTTTGAATGTATAAGTACCAACCAAGCATCGAGCACCCAAGGTTTGAACAAGAAATTCAAATTCCCAAAAAGAGAAGAGAGAGACCTGACTGGAGAATGAAGATCTCAAAACAGTCGAATTACCATTTTCCCGATGTGCTCTTGTGCATGAATAGAGTAAGACCTAGGGAACTAGAATAAATCCAAACAGGGGGGATGGAAGGTGTGAATCAAAATACCCAAGATTCAGAACACTGTAGTGAAGGAATGAATATTAATAATGACTGATGGTCGTGTTCGAAACACAGTATCCTTATTGTTTTTGCCTGAAATGGGGATAACAATTGAAGGTTGATGGCTGACCATGTTCGAAACATGGGGCCTGACTCAAAATTTCATCCATTAGTCTTCCAGAACATTATCCTAGGATAGTAAAAGAGTGATAGGACATGCATCCATTCTGTTAGGTGGTCCCCTTAGATGTGAAAGAGGATGAGGGTCCAAATAAAGGGCACACAAAGAGGGGAAGGTGGAGTAGTGGTTTTTTTGGACAAGATCCAACACTCTGAAAATTATACCACTATGGTGGACTCATCGGTATGATCATGGATCATTCCTACTTTTGGATAGGACCTCTCTGGTGATGAAAATGTTTCTTCCCAATGTTATCATGGGGCATCCTGGACTTGTTCAGGGTAAAGGTGTAGGGTTCCCTGAAATTACTCTGGCCAAGGGGGCGAAAAAGAGGGGGAGGGACCTGGTTTGCAATTCTTGGGGCTAGACCCAAAGGAAAGATGCTTGGGCATTTTTATGTATCCCATGAAGATGGGAATAAAGTAATAAGTAGTTCTGAGGGTGTAGTTTAACATCACGTGGGATGATGAAAGGCACGTGTGGTGTGGTTGCGCCATCACACGTTTTATCAGAACTACTAAACCTAACTGAGTCATGCTCGATGTGGGAAACAAGAAGTAGTGATGGAAATTTACTAGAACAAGAAGGAACATGTCGAGGGCGTTGGGACACTAGGTGAATGACGTCCCAATGATGCTGACCCACAAATATAATTCACCTAGATGTGCGGAAGAGTAAAGACGATTATGTAGGAATTGCACTTGAACATAACAATGTAGAAATATGTGAATCATAATTATCGAGATCTAGACCATAATAATGGTGACGTGAAGATAGATGATAGCTGTTGACCATGTTCGAAGCACAGTATCCATATCGCGTTATCTGGGAATGGGGACACACAGATGAGGGTCGACCGCAGACCATGTTCGAAACACGGGACTTGTCGCAAATGTCATCTGGGGTCTTTAGGGTGGTTGGACCAAGATGGTACGTGAGCCAAGGTGGCATGATACCAGGCCATGAATGGGGTCCCTTTGGATGTGGAAGAGAATGAGGATCCAAATAACGGGCTCACAAAGCTTGGAAATGGAATGAAGGGAATTTCCAAGTGAAAATTCTAGACATTGGGCTCTTTGTCAAAATGCATATGAGTATGACAATGAGACGCATTTGATAGAGGGATTCCAGTCCCTTCTAAAGGAAAAGGGTACTAGGGTTATATTCCTTCAACATAAGGTCCTAGGGTGGATCATTTAGGGGGGTATTGAATTAATGGGTTGTACACAAGGTGGCATATTGGCCAAACATGACGCGCAATTCCCATTAGTAGATCTTAGTTTTGGGTCATAGAACACGGACCACGTGGGGAAAATATATGGGAAGAACATGGTGCAGCTATCAAAAAACCCGACATGAATGAGAACCAAATAGGTACTCGTCGCACCACATGTTCCCCAATGAGTTCGGGCCAAGAGGCCAAAAAAGGAGGGATAGGATTTGTGGATTCCTAGGGCTGGACCCGGTGACAAAAATGTAAGGGCGTTCCTACCTATCCCATGATGATGGGAATCAAGCCAAATGTATTCTAGAAGAGATCTCAGTTTATGTTCATAGTGCTCGGACCATGGATGATAGAAAATAAAAGACACATGGTGATATAATTACAAAACACAATGTGAATGAGGACCAGGTCTGTATCACTGTGCACTTCTTGGGAAGAGAGGTTTCAGGCCGAGGGACTAAAAATGAAAGTTAGGCTGAGCCCAAGACATGGTGAACAGATATTCCTACTTACCCCATGAGGATAGAGATCAAGCTGTATGTATTTCTAAAATAAGGTTGTGGGGGTCTGGCCCTTTCACCAAAAAGAGTGGTATTTGATAGATCTTGTATGTTCATGAGGATTAATGGTTTTTTTGTGTTGTGATAGACCTAGGATGGAAGGTCTAGGTATCTCCACTGGGATCAATCCATATGCAGGCGTTGAAAAATGGTATAGTGTGTAACCAATACAAAACATGACGTCCCCTTTGCTATGGAAATCACAATAGAGTGCCATTTTTCATCTTGCGGCCAGGACGATAATGTCACAGTTTAGGGTCATCTGATGGGACCAACTGTTTGAAGCCATGTGGGACTAAGTATCATAGTTTAAAGTCATATGGATCAGATGTTTAAATGATTGATGAGGTTCTAGAGGGGATGTTCACGGCGTGATAAAGCATACCCAGTGTGAATGAAGATAAGGTCCACACCATATCGTGTGCAATTATGATGTGGAAACCTCAGGCTAAGGAGCCGGGAAATATTAGAAGAAGGGGGGGGGGGGGTGGGAGAAACTATCTCCCTATTGTGATGGACCCAAAAACGATACATTTGGGGGTTCCTATGTATCCCATGAAAATGAAAATCAAGCCACATGTAGTTCTTGAAGGTGCCTTTTAACGTCGTTCCAGACAACACACAATTTTGTGTCATGGGGGATAGAATGTAAAGGGGGGATACCTCTTAGACAAGGGCGTACATGGTGTAGATAATAAAAACACGACGTGAATGAGGACATAATCTCATACAATTCCATGCCGTCCATGTAGGAGTTAAATCCCCGAAGGTAAAACAGAATAGATAAGTTAGTGGAACACGAGCTGGACCCAGAGATGAGATGTCTGGGAGTTCCTACATATCCTAGGACGATGGTAATCATGTTGTACGTAGTTCCTACAATGGGGATACACAAAAATATCTTAGTTTATGGTCTTAGAACTTGTACCATGGAAAAGCAGGACTATCCCATGTAAGGGCAGACCATAACCCGGTCCCTAAGCCTACATGAGTCGAAATCGGTGTAGGAAACAAGGGAGGATAAGGTAATTGCAATACATAAAAGACATGAAAAGGGGAAATCGTTGTAGAGCCCTGAATGATATCCTTAACGTGGATTTCTCCTCCTAACGTGTGGATGCGCAGTGAGGAATAGTACCATGAGTTTCGAAGCTCTAATTGAACATGATGAGGTGGAGAAGGATGTGAGTCATGTAACTAAAATTTTGGGCTTAATGGGGTAAGCATGACGATGGAGGATAACTATTTACCGTGTTCAAAACATAGCATTCATGTCGTGTGACTTGATATAGGAACAACAAATGAGCATCGACCACTGACCAAATTTGCAATGCTGGACTTGTATTAATTTTTTGCTCGAATCCCTTGAGTACATTGTCCCATAATGGTAGGAGGACCCTTCGGTCGTGCTTCAATGCCATTCAGGGGTCACATTAGGTTAGAAAGGTGATGGAATCCCTAATGAAGGGGAACATGAAGCCTGAGAAATGGGTGAAAGTATGTCTGGGTAGAATCCGACATTCCAGGTGATAAACCAGAGTAGCCTTTGGCACATTGGTGAATCACCAAAGATGATCGAGGGGCTCATCTTTAGAGAGGTCAATTTGGAATGATGAGTATAGCACAAGGGGATTGAGAACTCTCAGGAGAAGGAGGAAAATGACATTGTTGTTACAAAACCCGATGTGAATTAGGACATAATCCAATACCACAATATATACAACTCTACCAGGGGAATGCAGGACAAGGGGCCAAGATGATGCTGGACCCAAAGTCTAAACATCCTTGCAGTCCTACGTATCCCATAAGGATGGGAATCAAGTCATACGTAGTTCTAGAAGTGACAAAGTTAGGGTTAGGATATCTTAATGTGTGTGGGGGGTGTATTACATGGCCAATAACCCGATGTAAATGAGGACATAATCCCATAGAACATCACATAAACCCCATTAAGAACTTGGGTTAGAGAATCGAGAAGGCTAGGGGACCTAAGATTGGGCATTCTAGCTAACTGTTGTCATATGACCTCTTATACTGGTTCAACCTCCTCATAAATCCTAAGACCATGTGAGAAATGCTTGGTGTGGGTAACAATGAGTAGGTCTTGGCTCTCCCCATTATATAATGGTTAGATAGCTGGAATCCCCTGAGGGAGACTGTAGCTTGAAGATGTGATGAGGCAGGATGAACCACCGCACTCACTATTTAGGACTAATGGGGGTGGTGATAATGACAATGGATAGCTTTTGACAATGTTTGAAGCACAACGTCTATGTATTATGACCTGGGATGGGAAAAACAAATGAGGAATGACTGCTGACTATATTCACAACGTGTGACTTGTATCAATTTTTTTTTATAATCCTTAAGGGTGTTGGCCCAAGATGGTAGGAGGGACCTTGGTCCAAGAATCCATGCCATTTGGGGGACCTTTTGTATGAGAAATATGATGGAGTTCCAATAAAATGAGTGGATGAAGCATAGTTGTGCCCATGCATTTTAATGTCAAGCAGGGTGATGAATGCGAAGGAAATCTCCTGGGAGTGGGACATTTGGTGGGATCGAGATAATATCAACATCAATTGGGAAAAAATATTATGCCACACCATATTCATTGACCTGAGGGGAGACATTGGAGTTTAAGCTGGGCCAACAGACAAAATGTCGGGGCATTCCTATGTATCCCATGAGGATGGGAATCAAGTCATACGTAGTTCTGGATAGCCATGTAGTTTAATGTTGTGTGGTGAGGACATGGGAGGATAGAAGAATGGGGAGGAGGCACATGGAGCGACCACCGTAATCCTGACATGAGTGGGGATATATAAGCCTATACTACACCATGCAAGGACCCTCTGAGAGAACTATGCCCCATGAAAGGATTTTTGAAGAGAAGATTCTTGGGGATAGACTCAAGACGAGGAATCTAAGCATTCCTACATATCCCATATGGATGAGAATCAGGACTTATGTAGTTCATGAGATGCATTCTAACGTCATACATGATGATAAAAAATTTAAGGTCATTCAGGACCATATAGTTTATGGTTATGTAGGACCATCATGCAGTTTAGGGTCATGCAGGACTGTCCAAATTAAGGTCATGTAGGATCATACAGTTTAGGGTCATGTGGGACCCCTCATCTTAAGAAAAGTATTGTTTGAGGAACTTGGCATTGGTGGGAGGAGTTATAAGATCACCATTCATGGTCACCAGTGACTATAAACCATTGGGATACACCATGTGGACAACGTAAGGTCCTTCCCTTTTGGGTTCCAACTAAGGAGGTTTCCTACCAGGTATCATTGGTGTCCGGAGGGCCAATACCAAGTCCCCCTGTAAGAAAGAATGGAGGCAACTTTCTTGTGGAATGCTCTAGTGATCTTATTGTGATGCCTTTCCAGGTTGTATAGGGACGAACCATGTTCTCATCATGTGATTCTAATTAATCTAGAAGTATTTCAGCTATATTATCTGGTGCCTGCTGATCATAGACTGCTGTGCATAATGAAGGAAACTGAATCTCGATAGGTAGGACGACCTCTTCCCTGTACACCAGAAAGTATGGGGTCACCTGGGTGGAATTATGGCTCATCATCCGATAATCCCAAGGGAGTTTGGGATCTTGTTCGGCCAACTCTTCTTGTTCAGGCCAACCATTTTCTATAAAATGTTAGAGAAGGTTTTGTTGAACCCCTCGATCTGTCCATTTTCTTGTACGTGATAGTGGGAGGTATGGTTAGAAAAGATGTTTTACTTGGTATACAACTTCTTCAACTTAGATACGCAGAAGTTGGTGTTGTTATTGGTGAGGATGGATTCAGGTACTCCAAATTGGTAGATGATATCGGATCTCACGAAATAGATGATTCAACAGGCCTTGACCTCCTTGATCGGGACTACCTCTGCCCACTTGGAAAAGAAATCCATAGCAGTCAGGATGAAACTGTACTGATGAGTTATCACCAGTGGATATGGTCCCATGACATCCAGTCCCCAGACTGCGAAGGGCCAAGAGTACTTGGAGGGGTGGAGAGGCTCTGGTGGATAATGCATGATGTTGTCAAGAACTTATCATGCATGGAATATATTGTCGAACTCGATGCAATCAAAGATCATGGAGGCCCAAATGTTTCCCAGTCTCCAGATCTGATGGGACAACTTTGGACCATTCTAGTGGGCGCCATAGGAACTGACATGAACCTCATATATGACCTGATAAATATCAACTCCATGGATGTAATGGAGGATAACACCATCAAACCCATGCTTATAGATGATCTGCTCAAGACTGGGACCACTCTAGAGGGTAAACTATAGTGCGCGACATCGAATTCACTCGCGCTCAGCCCGATCAGCTGGAAAGTAACCATTTTGGAGATACTCGACAAAGGGGGGTCTCCAGTTAGGAGTCACACCAACCACTGCATCTAAGGGGCCTAGGGGTCCGGACATGGAGGCACCGGGGGTAATATGGCTTACCTGTAGGTTTTCATTGTCGCCTGGGGTGACAAGAGCAATGACTCTCCGATGTGCCATGTGGATAATGAGATCATCATGCTCGGGTTCTACAAGTGAGGCATCCTATCCGACCAGGGCATCAGCTCGACCATTATAAGATCTAGGAACATGAGTAACGTCCGAACGAGATGGGAACTAGGCCATTAGTTGGAGAGTGTGCTTCAACAATGGTATGAGCTCTGTATTTCTGATGATGTAGTCATCATTGATATGCATGATGACAAGATCAGAGTCACCTTTCACATAAAAATGGGGCATGTTGATCTCGAGAGCCAGCTCGAGGCCAGTGATAAAAGCCTAATACACTGCTTCATTGTTGGTGCATCCTTCTAACAGTAGGAATGAGTATGGTATAATGGATTGAGCTTGGGTAATAAAGACAATACCCAGGCCTACACTGTTGAGTCTGGAAACATTAAAACTCCTGCTAGTGGGACTCCGGGAAGAACCATCAAAATGCATATTCCAACACGGTGTGGCATGATCTACTGAGAGGATTGGCTCATCAGGAAAATTGAGATCCTAGGGCTTGTCATCCAGAGCTGTATGGGCAGTAAGGAAGTCTGCCAATTCTTACCCCTTAATTGTTTTCTGTGGGACAAACCAGATATTGATCTCCTAAAGAATAAATGCCCACTAGGCTAGACATCCAGTAAACATCAGGTGGTTCCGAATGTACTTTAGTGGGTCTACCTGAGACACCCATTGTACCTCATAATGCTTCAAGTAATGCCACAATATATGTACTGCAAATACCAGTTCAAGCTAGTTCTTCTCTATGGGGGAGTATCTGGTCTCTGTATCGATGAGAAAATGACTAAGGTAGTATAGGCTATTTCCTATCACCTAATTGTTCTTTTGGGTGAGAAGGGCATCGAGAGATCATTCCAAGGTGGTCACATAAAGGACCAATGGATTTCCAGATATGGGTGTCATTGAGACTGGAGGCTAGAGAATATACTACTTGATTTCCTAAAATGTAGTCTGGTACTCTTCTTCCTACTCATAGGTGGTTCCTTTCTTCATTAGATGAGAGAAGGTCTTACACTTGCCGAATAGATTCACAATGAATCAGCACATGTAGGTTAAGTGGCCTTGAAAACCCTAAACCTCTCGGATATTGCCCGGGGGAGGAATTTGGCTGATGGCCTTGATCTTTTCGGGGTCAATCTTGATACCCCCTGTACCTGACAACAAAGATGAGGATCATACTAGAGGTGACCCCGAAGGCACTCTTCAATGGTATCATCTTCTGGTGAAAGGAACAGTGGAATCCGAACACTTTCTCAAGGTCCTTGAGATGGTCCTGGAACTAGCAAGATTTTACCACCAGATCATCCACATAGTATTACACTAATGTCCCAAGGATTGGCTTGATTATGCGATGCATGTCCTTATTATAGGTGTTACCTAAATTCTTTATGATGAAGAGCATGACCTGGTAACAAAATGTACCTTGTGGTGCCCCGAAAGCTGTAGACTCCTCATCCATAGGGGCCATTCAGATATGGTTGTACCCAGAGTAGCCATCCATGAAGGAGAGGGCTTGGAACCCAGTTGTAGCTCCAATTAGAAACTCTGTCATAGGGAGGGGAAAATCATCCTTTAGACATTGACTGTTGAGATCCTAGAAGTCGATGCAGAATCGGATCATTCTGTTCTCCTTTCTGACTGGCATAATGTTGGCTAGACACTTCGGGTACTGGACCTCCTTGACGAAGTTGGCTCTGATGATCTTATCGAATTCTGTGTCTACCATGGCACCATGAGAAGGGTGAGTCTTCCTAGGAGGATGCTTGAACCCGCGATGATTTACAGGGAGACAGAGGCGGTGGATGGCTACTTAAGGATCCTGTACTGTCATCTTGTCATAGCTCTAGGAGAATACATCATGATGTTTCTTCATGAAGTCTATGTACCGCTACTTCTCCTCGAGGGACATGGTGACATTGATCAATGCGGATCTCGGATATGCCTCGCTACCAAGGTTCACCTATACCAGTTCATTGACCATGGCGTAGACTCTCTCATCAAAGGTGGGGGGAGAATCCTCCAAATCCTATTATTTGCTTGTGGTGTAGGATCTTCAGCGGGAGATGCTTCCTCTAGGTTGACCACCCCCAGTGAGAGGCTGGTTCCCACCTGGGAGGTAGGAGACAACATATTGAGAGATTCACATGCTACTGAAACCATAACAATGAAGGCCATCGTTCTGGTCCCATTTGGTCGTCGGCCCAAAGGGTCCATGTTTGATGATATCAAAGCAATAGTGGCGCATGGGCTTGAGATATTTGAGTCCATCCCAGCAGAACTGGCAAGTATGACATACTGCCACTGCCATGGGGAAAACATCTTGATACCATACACGGGTAAGAGGCTCCAGGATCACCTGAGCCTGATTTTTGTAGGAGTAAAACGTGATATTCTGCCATTTCATAGACATGGGAATATGCATCCCCCTTTTACCAAAGACAACAAAACATATCCCCATGTTGGGTGTTGTGGCCTCTAATCAATGGATCAAGAAGATGTAGGCGTCATACAGACCCGCCTAGGGGTTAGCTGAAACTATGACGGGTTCTACCTCATGGTCCAAAATATGCTTTCCATTGCCCATGTAATAGTTGACATCCAGGTATCGGGAATTACAAGAGGCAAAAGGAGATGTGTCACCTTGGATCATGCCCACATGACCACTAAGGGAGAACATGTGGTACTGGTGATACAACGAGGGAACTGCTGCGTGAAGGTAGAGCCATAGTATTCCCATCAATTCATTGTATGTAGTGTACTGGGAGAAAACCATAAAATCGGTGCTAGATACTAGGCCTCAGAATTTGGTCTTCAATCGAATCTTGCTGACCGGGGTCTGCTATGTCATGTCATATCCTTGGATCTTCAGGTCAGATGGAGTCAAGTAAACCTCGGATAAACCTAGGTTCTACAATGTCTGAACTGGGATTATATTGATCCTAGATCCTGTATCAACAAGACAGTGGTGAACCTCCACACCATTGAATCGGCCGGTGATGTACAGTAGGTGAATGCGCCCCAATATGGTAGAACCTTCATCTTCTCCAGAGAAGGAAATGATGGCCTGACATTCAGTATTCTCTATCACCTCTGCATGAAAGGTGTCTGCAGTTGCTACATCTGTCTCAAACTGGAAGTGGCTTCTTAAATCCTCGGTGAGGGCGTCACGCATATCTGGCGATAGTAGAAGGGCCTCAAGGATGGAAGGCCTTACTGGGATTCTAGAAAGATTTTTGATAACATCATACTTCCATTGCAGAAGTGAGATTATGCATATAGGTGGATGCTCTGTGACAGGAAGTATGGAGGGCCCTACTGGCTGGACCGACGGCTTGCTGGTAATGGGAATGTCCCGCCGCTCAATAGTCAAAGCATGAGGAGTGACTATTGTGACAGGTCCAGCTGGCTGAGACCATTTTGTGATGATTTTTTGTTGATCACAGTGAGGTCTCGGTTACTCTGCTTGGCCCTATATAACAAACGACGGTGGACGCAGGCCTGATGACACCAGATGAGGAGGTTACGCATGCTGAGCTTGGCGCTAGACCTACTATCTGGTCTTAGTGGCATGAACAGCATGGCTAGAGATTTCAACTGATGTTTCTCAATGAACCATGTAGCCGTAGCTCCACTGATACTGACGTCGGCTAGGGATGTTAGGGAGGTCCGCCTGGCACTCCTCGTTGTCGGGTGTCATGTAGGGGTTTACCAGCTCCACGGTGTTAACCAAATTGTACCCATGACTATCACATAAAGATTCATTCACTACAGGGTGGATTCTAGGAGGAATTCCCATCTTTGGGGGCATGAAGTCACTGAGATTATGGGACACCAATGGAATTGGTGGGTCACATTGCTTTCCCTTGTGCTGTCGATGGTTGCTCTTTAGTTAAGAGGATGGTTGAGTTGATGATGCAGAAGTGGTGGTCACAGCCTCTGAAGGATTCAGTTTATTCAGGCATGCACAAATGATACCATGGGCATGAGTGATCATTTTGCGATCCATCTAGTGGTCATACTTATAGGATACATGGTTAAAAATCAGCTGCCACTCACCCTCATTGTTATTGTTTTTATCTAGCCTTACGATGACGCATGCCACTTGTGTTGGGTTTGGTCCCAACCAGCATATGTTTTTATCGACCTGGTATTGAATCCAGACTTTGAACAGATATATTTTCTTGAGAGTGTTCCCTACAATTTGGTGATAGGGGCAGTAGTTGGGGAGAACAGTGAGGTTCACCTCTTCTGGCCTTCTGCACTCTGGAAAACGCACAATCCCATGTTCCAAGGGACTTCAGAAGTAGTCAGGGATCTGATTCTCACTAAATGAGTAGGTTTTAATTATTTTGTACGGAAAGGGGGGCCATGGATCTTTCCTCTGACAAGGGGCTCGAGGATCTCTTTGAGGAGGTGAAGCCTGATTGCCACACCAAGGCGATGGTGGCGCATTACGCGTGGGCATTTGGTGATTTTGAGGCGGACACTACTGGGCTAGAGGATGCGCCTGTGGTGGTAGGCCTCTTCGAGGTTACGGAGGCAACTCTACTGGTAATAACTCCAGTTGTCTGTGGGACTCTATTTGGGTCACTGTGGTGGGATCAACTCTGACAGCCCTCCTTGTGAGAATTACATGACGCAACAGACGTGCCGGAATGTCCTATTGCAGAGCCTCCTTGAGGCACTGGTACTTATCGGAGAAGTCTAGGAATCCTCTAGGGTATTTCTGGTTGATCAAAGAGGGAACCAGTTCAATCTTGACATTCCCTATGAATATAGTCAGTAATTTCTCTTTATTTAGTGGCATGTCAAGGAAGTTTGTAATCCCTTTGCACCATGCAACGAAGTCCACGACATGCTCATCAGGAATTTGTTTTCACTTTAAGAGGTCTTTGATGCTCATTTTCTGTGTGGTGGAGCTGAACTATTAGAGGAATTTCCTACGGAGGTCCTCCTAGATGTTTACGACACTGATGGGGAGCTGGTTGTACCAGAAGAACGTAGACCCCTACAATCTCTGAATGAAACAGTGGATCTTGGAAGCCTCCTGCTGTGCTGGAGTCCCTAACATGGGCCCACACCTTAAGCTGAAGTGGTCCAGGTGCTATTGTGGGTCCCCTGTCCCATTAAAGGGGGAAAAGGTGGGATTCCTGAAAGACGGAGGTGCTGGCATATCATCCACCCATGCTGGATATGGCTTCTCATCGGGTGGGATTTCCACCTTTTTCATTTCCATTGCCTCAAAGAGGGCAATGAGTGCTTCAATAGGATCATCTGGGTAGGAGTCCCTATCTTGACAGGGGTCCCTAACAAAAAGTGTATTTTCGGGTTCTTTAACATGATAAGGTGGCTCAACAGCTTGTGGAGAGACTGGTGGGGTGACCTGTAGGGTAGTTGGGGAACCTGAGCTGGGCTCCATAGATTATCGCGTCATTCCGAAGGGTTTGGAGAGACATACCATGCCCTCTTTCCATAATTTCTATCTTCAACCCTATCTACAGGGTCAAGGTGTTCATGGTTATGTGGAGGCAGCTCGTCGAGGGGAAGTTATTCCTAACCCTTCTGCCCTTAGCCTATGATGGTCATAGTCTGGTCATTGCTTTGCAGCACATTCAATGACTAGGTCATCATCCAAATTTTTTTTGTTAGGAAATCTATTGGTGCAAGGCATCCTTCTCAGGGTCCTCCTCCATCTTCTGTACTGAGGTGGATGGGAAGGAGTATTTGGCATCTCCAAGGTGCTCTTTTCCCTTACAATTATTTTGACTAAGGACTAATGCCTCGTTGGGCATAGAGAGACCCAGTAGAGTCCTATGAGGATGAGTAACTATTTCTGATGGATCCAGTTGTGGTGACACATCCTCGGGGGGTAAGTCCCCATCGACAAGATCCAACTCATTCTCCTCATCCACTATGTCAACCATGTTGACGGTGAACCGTGCTGGGGTCATGTCCTCAATATCACCTAGAGAGTCGGACTGATATGGGATAGGACTAAAGAGGAGGGTAGAATATTGCCCCCAATTGTAGATTTTCATGTGGGGGAATGAATCATTGATTATCATGAGGATTACATTGAAACTCTGAATGCATTTATATTGGAGGGCCTTATGACGGCCTGGGGACTCGGGGTGGTGGGCCATAGGGAGTGCGGCCAAATCCACTAGACGACATTGATCGCCAATTTCGTCAAAATGTGATTGGCTCCTGGGATAAACCATTTTCTGATGACAAAGGTGATAGTGCATCGGCCAGAGGGTTTGGCAGAAAAATTCAACTTCCTCTCGATTGAGGGATTCCGGCACAATGAAATTTGGCGCTTCCTGTGGCCAGAATATCATGGGGAAGTGGTCCACTGCGAGGATCTTCCATAAGCTCCTCGACTCGGATTCAATGTCTGGCTCTTGAATTCCACAATTTTCAACTAGTGTAGCTTAGGAACTGGCAGTAGTAATAATGTAGACTGCTGGGGCAGCAGGCTAGCCGGTGGAGAGTACGGTGAACGGGCTGACTGGCTGCTGAATCTCGGGTTATCCTATGAAGAGTTTAGTGACATGGTCGCTACAATGCGATAATACGGGCTAATAGATGCAGTTCCTGGTGCATGGGATAGGGCCACTAGCGATAGGCCGCGTGCTGCTTGCCCTCCATTGGTCCCCAGAATAGCTCTATGTGATCCCTTTTCAAGGTAGAGAGTTCTTCTTGTGCCGAAGGTGGTGATTGCATGACCATATCCTACATGGTAGAAAAATATTCATCCTTCTGGATATTCTTGCGAAGAGAGGCCAGAATCCGATGGACCTCACATTCTGGGAGTGCTAGGATGATACGACTCGTTCATTCCCTATCCCTAGACTCATATGAGAGAGGTGATGGTTCTCTCGCTGAGTCATACTCCACTTCAGAGCCTGAGAAGCAGACTGGTTTGATCTCTATCCAGACCTTCCCAGAATTCTACTTATGGTGGTGAAGAACCGCCTTCCTACCTCTGGGTGGTACATTTTGACTGGGAAAATTTCTGTCACTAGGTCCTTTGGCAGCACTGGTGATGGGGCGAGGTGGGTTTCCTCCTGAGTAAGTAGGGGTGTGAGGATCACTGGGATAGATGTCAATGGGGACCTGGGGAGGACCTCCATGGGTAGCGCTGGAGCAGGAAAGACCTCTGCTAGAACTGGAAGGAGCATGGGGAGGACCTACATGCTTGTTTCCCCTGATGACCTCAGAATGAGGAGGGTCCTTGTACTGGGCCATCCGAACACTGGTTGGACCTCCGTTCTAGGTGCGGGTGGAGTTAGGTTGACCTTCAACCCTCTAGTGGATGAGGCGAGGAGGAATCTCTCCAACTACTAGGAGGACGCGTGGAGGATCCCCACACTGAAGATAAACCAGATGTGAAATATCCCCACACTGGTGGTCAGGGGCCGGACGAATGAATTCATACATGATCTAGTTTGAAGGGGAGAGACTTTCATGCTGAGCATCACTACCACTAGAAGGACCCTCATTTAGATTGAATGTGGCACGAGGAAGAACTTCATGCCGAGCCTGGAAGAGGGGAAGGCCCGTGTTCTCAATGGTAGAGGTACGGGGAGGACCTCTGTACTAGGTGGCACTATTGCGTGTTAGTCCATGTCGACCACTACATGTGTTAGTGACCAAGAGAGTCGACCGGACCTGCCCGTGGGGCATTTGTTACCTCGATTCATGTCAGGCATAAAAATGACCCTTATTAGCGTATACAGGGATCTGATAGTATGAATCACCAGTGGATCAGGCCACAATAGCTGCAGATGTTGATTCCCCTTGGTGGGAATCCTCTTCAGCTTGCGCTCGACGCTGGCATCTTGTCGGACAGACCAGTGATGGTGGTGCAGGCACGTGGATTACCATCTCCTTGTCCAGTAAGATTGGGTGGCATTGTTGGAACGGCTTGTTCGGAGCCCTCGATGGGTTCCCCTAGAATGGGACTCTGACCGAGCTATCCATCACATCACCTACCTCATCGACATAGGGTAGGGAGTCATCGAAGCATTCTGGGGAGAGACTCCAGAAATGGTTATATGTCAGAGTGGGGAGAAGTGGCTCCCTACGCATCCCTCAGGGGTGGTGTTGATGATGAGGTCCAGATGCCTCCAAATCTAGGAGAGCCATATTCTGGGTCAAAATTATACCCGCATCCTCGTAACGGTGCATGAGGTCATTGATCACCATTTGTTGGAGGACCATGGATGGGGAGTTGGGGCGTGGGTGCCCCATGGTCGTGGATGAAGAGGCCAGCGTGGAAGAGGTAGAGCCATGCGGAATTGTCTTGTTGGCACTACCCCTACCCTAGAATTGGCGGGCAAGAATTGATCGCATCCCTGGTGCAGTAACTTGATTCCCGAAAGAGGATTCCACGCTAAAAACGTCGTAGATCGTGATTTCCAACTTTCTACTGCCCCCACCTCTGGTGTGTTTCACGCCATGCTCGCTATTTTCCTAGTGGGACCCGACACTAGATAACTGGATCTAGTGACACACTAATCCATTAATTCCTTAAGCACTACTAATATTCATATTGAGGAGAAGAGATTCACTTTGGGTTCACCATTTCTATTTTGGACACTCTCGATGGGGCGTGTGCATCCGTCTATGGAGGAAGTTCCGCTATTGCCTGGAATTCCCACTTTCCAAAGGCAGGCAACATTCATTCCTTATTCAGGTTAATTTTCTCCTTGATCGATATGGGATTATGGGATGTCAGCTCTTCATTCAGTGGATTCCTTCTCAGAGCTCGTTATCAAGTTTGAGTCTCCCTTATAGACTTATGATGTTGTCCGTGAAACTCTTCCTAGTGCCATATCGTCATGGACACCAATTAATTGCACTTCTTCTGTCGGGACATTCCAAAGGGTCCAGTTAGGTCTATATACTTCGGTCAGGGGAGTAGTCACATTGGAAATCACTGGTGTGTCTGGACACTGGCACATTGGCATGTCTGGGTTTCTCCCCCTTATTATACAAATTCTTGAGGGAACGGAAGCTCGAGGCATCCCACATAGAACATGGGGAATAATATACCATTTGAATGTTTCTGAGGTTTTCATATCATTCCATGTTTGGCACAGGGTGTGCCGCATGTTTAACGTCCAGTAGAGATGGATCGGACGGATTAGAACACTGATTGGAGTGGATCAGATGGGTGTAACCCCTGGAGGGGACACCGATGTTGGGGTCAACGTGTGGTTGGCTTCTCGATTGCTGTTAAAAAGAATGGGGAATCTAGTGGAATGATCCCACCAGGATGTGGCGGCCTGGGTATGAATCATGATGGATGATGGAAGGTTCCATTATGTGGATGGAGAATGATATGGGGTTATTGCGAGGAAGACAGTGATGTTGGGCTTGAGTCTCAAAGAGGATTCCTGTGTATCCCCATGGTAGGGAATCAAAGTCTGTGTAGTTCATATGATGATGTCTTACCGCTGATTGGGGGTTTCAATGGCTTACCGCTTGATGGGGTCATAACGGCTTACCGCCGGATGAGGTCGGAACGGCTTACCACTGGATAGGGGTGTCAAAGATTTACCATTTAATGGGGTGTACAATGGCTTACCACTGAACAGGTTCACAACATCTTACCGATGATTGAGGTATATATTTTATCTTCATGCACGATAGGGGTGAACCGACATGAAGGGGGTTTGGAGCAGCTGGGTGATAGGCTTGATCCTCAGGGAGACTTCCTACGTACCTTGCCTTAGCAAGGATCAAATACCATGTAGTTCAGGTATGGGTGTGGGGCTTACACTCTAGGCTATCCAAGGTGTTGGTGAACTGATGTGAAGGGGTCGAAGCAACCAATGGGTGGTGGTATTGAACATCAGAGAGGCTTCCTACGTACCTTGCATTGACAAAGATCAAAGACCTCGTAATTCAGGTGGTGGGTGTGGGGCTTACAATCTAAACTGTCCAAGTTGTTGGTGAAGCGAAGTGAAGGGGGTTGAAGAAACCAATGGATTGCGGGTTTGAACCTCAAGTGTTCTTCCTACATAACTTGCCATGGCATGGATCAAAGACCACATAGTTTAGGTATGGGATTGGTGAACCGATGTGAATGGGGTCAAAACGACCGGGTGTTGGGCTTAAACCTCATATAGGAATTCTACAAATCTTACCTAGGTAAATATAGAAGACCTCATAGTTCAGGTGGTGGGTGTGGGGCTTAAACTCTCGGCTGCCCAGGGAGGATGTTATGGTCGGTACTTGCTCTAAGCCAATGTGAGTCATGCTCAGTGTGAGAAACAAGAGGGTGAAAATACCTGACAATCATGGTGAAAAAGGTTCTTCCATGGTATGTGGAGTGGGGCTTACACGTAGTTAGTGACCCAAAGAGGAAACAAGGTCTTACGCATGGTCCGAAACCCAGATAGACAACAGGGGCTTACACTTGTTCAGCAGACTAGGACTGGAGATTGGGACATACTACAGGGTGGAGGCCCCAATGGTGACAAAGCCCTATGAGAGAGAGACTTGTCACCCAAAAAGAGAGGAGAAGCAGGGATGATACCTCCTATAAGTAATTCTAGGGCCTTAAATTAGTGTGGTTTCCCTTTCCTTGCAGATAGAAGATACTCCGAAGAAGAGAATCTCATTCCTTGTGAGGTCTGATCTCACTCTCGTGGAGAGAAGTGGGCGAGTATAATATCCATGGTGGGGGAACCCCATGTCTAACAAGTGGGGAATAGTCATAGTTTCATGTCAATTACTGAGGATGATGGTTTTTGGTAGTTTAACATCCTACAGCTCAGATGAGGTGGATTCACTCTTCACCCCTAGGACTTACATAACCGGTACCCTCTGCACCTTGGTGAAGAAATGGGACAGGAAATGTCATGGTTAGGGGGGGTTATAGAGGAAAACATTGGGGTTCCACATTAGCAGGGCTATATGAAGAAGTAATAGCTGTTACCGTGCCTATGTGATGAAGAAGGAGGCGAAGAAATACAATGAGCAATATCATCCAAGAGACTTTGAAATTACTTTGTACAAACCTGAGGGGACGCACAGTGAAAGAACGTGTGACGCAGGTGTGTTACGCATAAGAGTGCTTCGAACAAGGTGTCTCAAGGTGAGGGAAGCTCATGGAGAGCATGTTAGAGAATGGGATGGGGGGTAATAAGAAGTCTGCATGCCAGAGGAAGCGTTTGTGTGAAAGAAGAATGGTTGGCGTGCAAGTGGGTCCAATGGTGCACAAAACGGAGGTGATGCACGCAAAACAATGGTCTGCGCGTAGGTCGGGGGAGTTGCGTGCAAGACGAAGGTTTTGTGAAAGTCAGACTGGTGGCACACAAGACGAAAGCTTTCACACAAGTTGAATAGGTGGTGCATAAGGATGCCTGACTTAGAGGGGACTTACGGGCAGGAGGAAACCCCCTCCGTGCAAGGAACATGGAATTTTATGAGGATCTGAGGGCCCAACCAGAAGGATCCCCTAAGGAAGCTATCACACAACAAACATTACCTGAAGGCCATGGGTTTTTCATGTGGTCGGGGAAGACGGGGTTTTCGCCCAGTAGAGCGTCGCTTCCTCTTCGGGTTACCATCCCTGAAGACCGGGGATACAGTTTTTTTATAGCTGGAGTCCCCAGAGTGTCACGCAAGGGATTGGTACGCAAGGGACCGACACGCAAACCCCGTTCTATCATTGTCATGGGCGCAGAAAATGGTCCGCGTGCATAAACGGCCATTCGGTGTCTCCTTGGGCGTGGAAATTGGGCCACATGCACAAACATGCATTCGACGTCGCCTTCAGCGCGAAAACGGGGCCGACTAATCAAACGACTATTTGACATCGCCTTAAGTGTGGAAACGAGGCCGCTCTTGAAAAAAAAATTTCATCATCACGTTGGGCCTCAAAACGGGGCTGACCACACAAATGGTTGTTCATCATCATCTTCGTCGCATAAACGGTGCCACACATGAAAACGAGAATTTCACATTTCCTGCGGCATAAAAATGGGGACAACCAGACAAATGACATTTTGGTGGCAGCTTCGGCGTGGAAATGGTCCTAGGCACACAATCCCCCTTTCGCTGATTCGCTTGGGCATGTTAGTGGGGAAGAGTGGCTGGTCGCGGAGGGAGGTATTTTTGACACCGAAGGGAAGGCATCCACGCAACGATTTGCATGCTGAAGGCCTCTTGCGCGCGCTTTTTCAATCCTGCACGTACCCATCGCCTAGGCCCCGGGATCTCCTTTTTTTTGTCCCGGCTTCATTTGGTGCTCTTTGATCCACCCGATGTGCCCCTCCTTCGGATTTTGGTATCAACAATATGTAAAAATAATAGCCTACAGCATCGTAAAAAATAATTTTTATATTTGAGAGATTCACATTTGTTTCACCATTTTTTTTCCTATCACTAAAGATCATAGGCATGGTTGGGACAAAAATGGTCCTGCAGTTTCATTGGGGGGTATATTTCTATAAAATCATTCAAATCCAGTTTACAATTCATATTTTTCATTCATATAATCTCCCAATGGTTCCCATATCCATAACTTGGTAGAGGCCATATTTACAATAGATGGTATTCACTTCATGTTTTAGATGTATTGGAAGGTAGGAACTCATATTGGTCAAGTGGATTTCAGGTTGGGATTATCACACAATTTTTGGGGGAATTTCTCTCTACTCTAGGAATCTCATATAGATTTGGGATATGTTTTATAATCTCTTACTAATCCCTATATTGGAATAGTTACCCACACAAAATGACCAACTATTGAATCTCCCATGGGTAACGGGGGGTCTATCAGTGATTCCTTCTGTATGTATCTAGGTAACTTCATTCACTTCTGATTGATGGGTATCTACTTATATATGTTGAATCCATAAAGACATCAAATCCATAATTTTTTGGTCTTCCATGACAAAAATTCATATTTTGAGGATATGGTTGAACCTTTGTGAGTTTTCCTATTCTTCCTTCTTATAGAAATATTCAGAATCCACATAGTTCATTAAACTAATGTAGTTTACCTTAATTCAGAATGAACTTATATGAAGGCACTCAGGAACTAGGTATTATGATTAAAAATCAATGAGGTTCCCAATGTATCTTGGTTTTGTAAGGAATTAAAGACATAATAGTTTGATCAAGCCCTTGGAAAATTTCCTGAGGTGGATGCCCTTGTTTGGGGGTAGCCATATCATACCACCGATCAAGGATTACACACTATGGTTTCCCTAGCTAATAGAGATTCACAACATTAATGATATGATCATTGGAAATCCCGTAGCCAGTATGATCCATGATCAGTGTGGGTAACAAGGGATAGAATTTAATTTTCCTCACTGCATATGGATTTGAGACTTATACACTAAGTAAACACTTATAGTATGTTTTATATATAGCATGAGCCTTAGGAATTTGTTTTACATATACTGGGTTTGTAAAGATTAAGATTCATTATAGTTTATTTGTCTTCTCAATCCATTGGTGGATGGGTAATATTGATCATCCAATGGGATAGATTGGGTCGTAATGTTTGGATTGTGAGAAACATGGGGGGACATACACTAAGGCAGATTCCCATTTGAGATGAAGCCTTAGGAAGGAATAATACATATCCTGATTATGGTTACAATAAGAGTTCTTGTAGATCAATTGGGTCATGTATTACACAGTAAGATCTCCCCTATATATCCACTAGATAAGGTTATCATGGTCAACCCATTAGAGATATTTGATCTTGATAGTTGGGAATTGGGATATATAGAGGGACATACACTAAGGTGGATGCCAGTTTGAACATGAGATATAGAAAGGTTCCATATGAATACTGGGTATAGAAAGAATCATAATTATTTTAGTTCATTTTTTACCGAGGATTAAACATTGAGTTTTTCCTAATATATCCACTGGACAAGGTTAACATTTCATGAGATGTATGATTGACATGTTTGAGGATGTTGGGACACGTCCTAATATCCATGTGGTCCTGTCCAAAGACAATCTAATGGTCTAATTCATTTATCTGAGGGACATTTCATAAGATGAATGGAATGTTTAGATATCACCACATGGTTAAGGATGAAATTTCTAAAGGGTGTCACATGATTTGGCTGAGATGTCTAGAGGACATCTTAAGATCAAGGATGACATGTATAGAGAGAGCCACATGACCCAACTAACTTTCTAGGATGAAATCGCTTGATCCATACTAAAATGTCTGGAGGTTGCCGGATAAACCAGATGAATTGTCTTGAGGATGTTTCATTATCAAGGATCACATGTCTAGGCGACATCAGGATACCAAGTCAGCATCTCTTGGTGATATCATGAGCATAATATTGCATGTACTGGGGACATCGCAAGACCTAGTTGATATGTCATGGTGCCACCACATAATTTCGGAATCATTTCTGGAGGCCATCTTAAGATTTTTCTAGCAATACAAGAGGAAATTTAATGTCTTTTATGTCATGATCAGAGGGAATATTGAAAATTACATGAGATGTCCAAGGGATATCTCTTGATTCAAATGGCATGTAAAGGGAACAATCCATGACTTGAGTGACATATATTGGTGCGGTCGCATCATTTGGTTAAGTCATTTAAAGCGCATGAGGATCATAATATTTTTCTATAAATAAGTGTACCATATTTTTAGTCTATATTTTATAAATTAGAGCATATGTGACTTAGTTTTTTCCAGTGTTATCTAGTTTTAGGGTTTACATGATCCATCAGACATGAGGGAACTCTTCACATAATCCAACCTACATGCCAGAAGTCCTTTTCATTATCTATAGAGTGATCATGTGAGCCACCTATGCATTACATGTGTTCAATTTGGTCCTTCACTGAATTTTAATAGGGTGAATACTATTGAGATCATGTGACTAGATTCCCCCATAATCCTTTTCAGGATGGATCTTTGATATATCCATTTGTCGATATATTTTTTATACTTAGGGGGGGGGATTTAAAGTGATTTACTCCCCAATTATACACCTCATTGTGTATCATGTATCTCATGGATTTGGGTTAGATTTGGTGGAGGTATTTTGGTGTCATAGAATTTCCATGATATTTTCATGGGTCATCCATAGTGCTTCCTGTTGGCAGGGACCCTGAGAATGTTCCTCCTTTTCCATTTTATTAGACCTAGTCTAATCAAAGGGACATCACCTGACCATGTGGACCTTTCAAGAAGCTTCTAAATGTTCAGGCAGACATATCTAATGGTCTTCACGAGACCAAGATGCCTATGGGAATGCCTTCTCAAGATTAAATACTACTTTTCTAGGATTATTCATGATAGAAAGTTATCTTTTCAAGAGAGATTATGCGGGATCATATTGAGATGTGAACGGGGCGTCCATTGGAACAATTTTGATCACCCGAGGAGAATAAAACCCTTTGTGTAATGATTATTGTATCTTCTCTTCGTAATAATATTCTATATTTTGCATTTTATCCTTCCTTATTTTATAAGAAATGGGGATCTCACAATTTTTTGTGAGTATTGTTGAATATAAGCACTCTCCTTGTCTATGAAGCATTGAGTGACCAATAATGGGTCTTGTGGTGAAAAATGATCATTATCATGGAAAATATCTCTACTTGTCAATAATGATATGGTGTAATTCATAATCGAATAACCATTTTTGAGACCCATCACATCATGAAGGTGAAATGTCATAAATCACATCTGTGACAAGTTGGACAAGTCACTTGGGAATTGAGGTGTCTTGAAAAAACATGAGAGAATATCATGAATATCAAAGAACACATATAGTATCCTTTATTTACAAATTTCATCCCTTATTTTTCAAGTGTTTAGGATGATATTCAGGTGTCTTCTGTTTGAGAAGTCATGTGACCTATAGTAACTCGCCTATTAGACTTCGCATAATCACCAATTATTATTAGGATTCCTTTTCAAGAACAAGGATTCTTTTCAAATGGGATATGAGTGATCTCAATAAGATCATGAACTACACATGACCCATTTATAAGTCCTTCCAAATTTCATGTGATCATGTTTCATTTTAGAGGATATATGATCCATGTGTTTTGGACACTTTCTCTTTCTTTATTTTGCAGAAGAAATATTACCCATGCTTTCTGTATTTATTCCCCTATAGATTTACCAATTCTCATAGAGAGGACAAAAACAGTGATCCTTGCATTATACCTATATTTTAAACTCAATTTTTTTTCATTTACAAAATTTTAATTTTATCAAATATTGTTGTGATATCAAGAGATAAAAGTGTTCTTAATAATGAGAAAAGATCACCAAGGGTGGATTATTTCAATATTTCATACACTCATTCACCCCTATCAAGTATTTAACATCATGAGGCTAATAAATCAATATATATAATTGAATTGAATATTAATTACTTAATTTATGTGTTCTAAAATCAGTTCAATGTCAAAAAATATATTATTTAATTAGTTTATATGGAGATGAATAACCATTATTTATTTTCAAAAATTAGTGTTCCTTTTTATAACATATTATATATGAACATAATTATTTACATGGTCTATTTTATAATTTAAAACATAGATATATACATGAATTATTGATATTTATTATTAATGGTTATTTAAATATATTCAATTAATAATTTATTTAATCAATTGATGGGAGATGACATAAAAAGGGGATAAATTAGGAAAAGTAATTGTGACTGGTATGGGAGGCATCATGAGAGATATCATTACTAGAAATAAATTTGGGTTTTTTAGGGAAGGAAGATGCAAGAACATCCTATTAACTTCCTCTGAAACTGTCAATGGTATGATGGAAAAGTCAATGATGGGAAATTTTCTCTCAAAATTGACATCCCAAAAGCCTTGGATACTAATAAATAGAGTTTTATGATTATTGTACTTAGGATGTAGGTATCCACCATAGATTTTGTTAGACTGATCAACACACCTCTCAACACTACCACGAACTCCATTTTTATTAATGTATCCCTAAAAGATTTTTCAATCATCTATAGGAGTTAGGAATGGATATCCCATCTCAAGCCTCCTATTTACCATTATTAATGATTATATTAGTATATTTATTAATGATCTTGTCCAAGTTATTCTTCACAAATGGATTAATGATGGAATGTGTTTCTTCACTTTCAATGATATCTTATGAAACTCAAAATAGATTATTTTTTTCATAACAAATATAATTTTTGGACCTCCTGAAACACACGGCCAATTGTCACCTATAGACCGGTCAAAGTTCCAGTGCTCTGCTAATGTGTATAGAATCACTTGGGTCAAATACTCGACGATTATACTTTGTAATAGTCTTTTGTGTTTAGTAGATTGTATTCTGATTGGGGGGTTTGTTTGAAAAAAATAAATGAAGTGATTAATTAATGGTGTTTGACTTAATAATTTGATAAATATTGGGGGTGAGTTCATCATTAGGTAGTTATGTTTGTGATATCCTTGATCTTCGCTTTATATTGCATTAAATTAACACCCATGTCACAAGATAATGTTGATTAGAATTACTAAGTGTTGAGGAATTAATCCAAGCCATAATTTAACATAAGGTTCTAATATCAATCACCACTTATTGATGGTGGTGTATTTATGGTTCCAATAATCCATGGAAACCACATGTTAAACAAAAAAAGTCATTAATCCATGACATGTCAAGTCTAACATACTCAATATTGATTCAAAGAATATTCATCGAGAAAATACTCTAAATCACTTAACATCCCTAAAATTTGAATCACCCCAATAATAGATTTACTCATCCATTTGAGAGTTTATTAATCTGGTTATAATTATTGTGATGATAAATAATGATGAAAAGAAAAAAGAAATGGATAAGAAAAGAGTGGTGCATCGACACACACACACAAATAATGATGATAATTAAAAATGAACTTTCGATTGAATGAGGAAGAAAAATAAGGTAAGTGGATTCAACTGTATTTAAACTATTTTAAGAACATTAATATTAATCATCAGAAGGATTATGAGAATAAGAGATATTGATGAATAAAGTTTCATTAAAACACAATTACAAAACACAAACATACAAGATTACAAATGAAGAATAACACAAAAGTGAAAGGAAAAAAAGAGAAGAGGAAGGGTATCTAAAGTAAAAAACCTGAGTATGGAAGGTCCTCTCAAGCCCTTTCCAATGATTTGGTCGTGCCAATATATTATCCTCTCTTCTGAAATTCCAACCCCTTTGAAGGTGATGAGGGGAATGCATTTATAGCCCAAGGAAGTGGCTGTTTGCATTACCAATCTATCCCTCCAATTGGATCGACGATTTGAAAATAAAGACAGACAAACCATGAGATCGCTCCTTTTTCAAAGATGAATATAATAATGTTGGCCAACGTCTCTCAGAATTTGGAGGCATTTGTACATATGGAGACGAAGTTATGACCGGTTGATTAAACCGTTGTAATCTGTCCATTACAATCCATCCATTTTCAAGTGCAAAATGTGAATGGGTTTTTGAATAGGAAGATGCCCTAAAAACCAAATGATGTCTTCATCAAAGTCAACTACATATATCTCCTCTTTTATAATTCAGAATAATAGCTCAAAATGATCTCAATATTAGGATCCATGTAATTATCAGTGTACTAATTTTAATTCCCGGCTAGAATGGTGGGCTAGACATCAAGGCTTCAGTTGGCCCCCTTGTGTTTAGAGTTGGGAATTGAAATATTCATCCAATACTAATTTATTTATCCCATGATCATTGGAGTAGAATAAAAGAATTTGGACTTCCTAATTGAGCCCAGAAAACAAATCTTCATGGCTGTTCCAGTTTCTTCACAGATTCTGTAGGCCTCCTTCTGTGGTCCATATGCACCTTAAAATGGACGAATTAGCCCATGATACCTTCTAATGAAATGTGGTATATTTAATTAGGAATACTAAAAAACAAGAATCATACTATTAGGATTATTAGGGTGAGAGTTATAAATAAAATATAAAACTTCCTCAATTGGACTAATTCTAAAAATGCTCAAAAATTATACTTAGTATTAAATTATTAATATTTCACACACATTATGAACATTTCATATAAAATCAGTAAAGGGAGTATATAATAAGTCATGAAAATACTAAACACATCAACTCCCCCACACTTATTCTTGTGAATGTCCTCATGTACAATAAATATAAAAACATGAAAAAATCATTTTCACTCACCAACAAATATTAAAATTTTGTGTTCTCCAATCCGGGGAGGTTTATACTATTTCACTCATCCATTTTGAATTCCAACAAATGTTGTTACAGAAACAATGTTCTAAAACTAATTCATTTTTTCATGCTCAAATTTAGAAATGGAAAATGTGGACACTCAAAACTCACACCTCTCAAGATGATAAAATTCATTTGTGGAGGTTCACTCTTTCACCAACCAAAAGTGAAATCTTAGAGTTTGAAAGAGATCACTACTTCCAATTCCTATCCCAAGTGCACAAGAATCAAGAGTTATTTTTAAGGGGTTTTTCTGTAGCTATGGTGCGGTAGGAATATAATTTCCAAGAGAGAGAATAAAAGGGTTAAAACACCAACATAGAAAAAGAAATGCACATTTTTTTGAACTAAAAATGGAAGGAAATGAAAACACATATTTACAAAGGAATAACTGTGTGAAGAAAGACACAATAGAGAATGAAAAATGAAGGTAATGAGAATATTTAATATTTACAAAACACAAAACTTCTCCCAATAAGAATATAATCCAAGTGTTCTTTTTTTTTCTTTTTTTTCTTTGTTTTTTCGAAAGTTGACCTTGAAACAAATCTCATACTCATATCCCCACTGAGGATTGATCTCCTCATGACACTTATTGAAATAGTTATAACAAGATCATGGGTTTAGGAACAATGATTTATGACCTACCCAAGACACAACCCATTTTTTCATTTGTTTCGAATTTTTTTTATCATTTGTGTTTTTTTGAACACTTTTCAAAAACATTTAAAAAATTTCATAAATGGAAGTAGATTACATTCCCCAAACACACTGAATGACAACCTCTCCCCCACACTGAAATGGATTCTTGCCCTCAAGTAGATGATAACTCGTTGAAAATCAATAACAGGGTACCCAAACAATGAAATCCATTCCCCCCACACTTAAATTTTAAAAAATTATGCAATGAATATCCCTGTTGATATTGGGTGGGAAAAGGTATTGGTCATGTAATGTTGCTATCATGGAAATGGTTTTCATAGGCTTGAAGGGGTTTTGAAAAAAAGGATTAATGTATGGTGAATAGGAGGCTATTTGGCTATTATAATTCTCATGTGGTTAAGAAAAATTACTCTATCATATTAATGCACACTAAAGTAGGAAATTCTGCTCAAAGGTCCAAAAACTCAATACTCACAAAGAGAGGTGAAAAACACTCATTTTGAAAATATGTACATAGGTGTGCTTGGAATGAAAGCAAATGTTGTTCCTGACGGTTTGGGAAAAGAATTTTCCAAATCAGAAATTAAGCATTCAGGATTTTTTAATTTTGATAGAAAATTCCTTATCCAATGTCATGATGAAAATAAAATTGTTTTAAGATGAATACATATTTTTTGAATCCCTAAAATGGTTGGACAAAATTATAAAATCGGAAGGTGAGTAATCATGACTCTTGTATATATATATTTTTGTTATGATTCATTTTTCTGTTTTTGTTTAGTATTTTTTAGTTTTTAGTAATGATCCACTAACAAAAAATAAAAAGTGACAAATAATGGTTTTGATAATGAAAGTAGTAAAAAAGAAAGGGAGAGGAAGAAGAATAAATAGGTAGATAGAGTTAAATGGAAAGAGGTGCCCCCTGGTTTGGATTTGGCGTGTCGCCATCTCTATCTAGTGGTAGGCGGACTGGAGAAGTTGGAGATCCAGTGGAAGTCGATGTTGATCCAGGATTGTACATTCTCTCATGGTGATGCTTTAAGCGATGTCCATTAACCATGAATGTCCTTTTGGAAGAGGGGTCTTGGACTTGTACTGCACCAAATGGGTAAACATTAGTAATAACAAAAGGACATTCCCAACAAGAATTAAGCATACCTTGGTGAAGCCGAAATCCAGAATTGAAGAGCATTACCTTTTCAACATTGTGGAATACCTTTCTCAGGATGTGTTTTTCATGGAATATCTTAGCCTATTCTTTGTATATTTTGGAATTCTCATAGGATTCAAGTCGAAGCTCCTCTAGTTCGGCCAATTGCAACAATCTTTCTTCACCAGATTTTTCAGAATCAAAATTACAGGTGTTTAATGCCCAAAATGACTTATGTTGGATTTAAACTGGTAGATGACATGTTTTACCAAAAACTATCCTAAAAGGATACATCCAAATGGCTGTTTTATAGGCAGTTCGATAAACCCAAAGTGCTTTAATAAGTCTTTTAGGCCAGTCTTTTCTGGTGGGTTTTACAATTATATCAAGAACTCTTTTCACTTCCCTATTAGAAAGTTCAGCCATTCCATTTGTTTGGGGGTGATATGAAGTTGATGTTTTATGTACAAAACCATTCATTTTCAAAAGATATTCCATGGTATTATTACAAAAATGAGTTCCTAAGTCACTTATCAAGGCACATGGTGTGACAAATCGGTGGAAGTTGTGCATCTTTAGGAACTCTCTAACAGTATGTGAATCATCCATTCTAGTGGGTTTAGCATCAAACCACCTAGAAACATAATCAAACATAAGAAGGTTGTATGAGAATCCATTGGAAGGGGGAAATGGTCCCATGAAATCAATTCCCCATACATCAAAGATCTCATAGAAAATTAAAGGATTTTGGGACATCTCATTTCTATTGGAAATTGTGCCAAAATTTTGGCAAGTGGGATATGATTGATAGAACTCATGTGAGTCCTTGAAGAGTGAAGGCCGGAAGAATCCAGAGTCTAGGACCTTTCGGGATGTCTTTTGTTGTCCAAAGTGGCTACAACTAGGAATTGAGTGATAGAATTATAATATGGAAGAATGTTCATTTTCATCGGCACATCTCTTTATTAACATGTCTTCCCTAGTTTTCCAATGTTTATTTTCTTCCCAAAAATAGTATTTTGAATAAAATTTCAACTTCATTTTTTATTATTTTGAAATATTTTTAGAAAAAACACCAGAAAACATGTATTTTACAACTGAGGAATAACATGGTATTTTTGGAGTGAGAGATGAAAGGTTCATTGTGGGGAATTCATGATCGATGATATCAGAATGAGAAGAATTAGAAATTATACTATTGTGATCATCCACATGGTTTTCATTTCCTTGTATATCTTTGATTCCAAGTTCAAAATCTTGGAGTATTAGGAACCATCTTATTAGCCTCAGTTTGGAATCACTTTTTTTGAGTAAGATCTTTATAGAAGAATGGTCTGTAATGATGATGATTTTGGCACCTAAAAGATTGGGTTAGATTTAACTAAGGCAGAAACCACCGCTAAAAGTTCCTTTTGAGTGACATTGTAGTGATATTGAGTTTCATCCAATGTTTTTGAGGAATAATAGATGACATGAGGAATCTTTTCTCTTCTCTGGCCAAGAACAGCCCCAATGGCTCTATCAGAAGAATCACACAACAACTCAAAGGATAAGGACTAATCAGGGGGTTGGATTATTAAGGAAGATGTTAGAGCTATTTTGTGTTCAACAAAGGCTCTCTTGAAAACCTCATTTAAATGGAAAGTGACATCATTTTGGAGAAACCGAGTGAGTGGGAGGGAAATTTTACTAAAGTTATGGATGAATCTCCAATAGAAACCAGCATGACCGAGAAATGAATGGATGTCTCGAACAGAAGTTCATTCAGGAAGTGATTGGATCACTCCAATTATTGTCGGTTCGACTTCAATACCATATTTTGAAACTATGTTCCATAGAACAATCCCATTTTCAACAATGAAGTGAAAATTTTCAAAATTTAACAGAAGGATACACTTGACACACTTTCGAAGGACTAGAGAGTGTGAATTTAAACAAGATTCAAATGAATCACCACAAATGGTGAATTCATCCATGAAGACTTCCATGCAGTGTTCAATGAATTCGGAAAAGACACCCATCATACACCTCTGTAATGTTGTTGGATCATTGAAAAGGCCAAAATGCATTATTCTATATCCATATGTTCCAAAGGGGCATGTGAAAGTAATCTTTTCTTGGTCCTGAGGTGCGATTGGGATTTGGAAGTAGCCGGTGTATCCATCAAGAAAGAAATAGCGTGACTTTCCAACTAATAATTCTATCATTTGATCAAGGAATGGAAGAGGGTAGTGATCTTTTCTTGTTTTAAAATTTAATTTCCTATAGTCGATGCACACACGCCATTTTTTCTTCACCCAAGTTGTGACTACCTCTCCATGTTCATTTCTGACAACATTTATCCCACCCTTCTTAGGTACAACTTGAATTGGACTAACCCATTCACTAACAGAAATTGGAAAGATAATACCAGATTGAAGAAGCTTGGTGATCTTTTCCCTAACTACCTCAAGTATGAGTGGATTGAGTCCTCTTTGTGGTTGTATAATTGGTTTAGATGACTCCTCAAGATGGATGTGATGCATGAAAAGGGCAGGTTTGATTCCTGGTATGTCATCTAGGGTCCAACGTATGGCCTTTTTGTTTTCCTCTAAGACCTGAACATGTTTGGAATCCCCAGTTTCAGTATGTGAAGAAGAGATAATGACAGGATAAGAGTGATCATGGAAAAGGAATGCATATTTTAGTTGTTCAAGAAGAGGTTTAAGATCAATATCATGTTTAATTTGTGGGTTAGAATACTCAAGAATGGATGAAGGGACATTAGTTGCTTCAAATTCATTCTCCTTAATACTTTTCAAGGTGGAGCAGTAGATATCAGATTTGATGTGGGATTCAAGAGAGTTTTCAAGTTCCTCTAGATTAATGGAGTTTGTGAATGATAGGTCTACATCAACTTCACCATTTATGAATTGGTTAATCATGGTACAAATTTCACAAGATCCTTTGTCATTAGAACATGAAGAACATGGTGGATTGGGGTTCGATTGACTATTAGAAGTGTCCTCAGAAGCATGGATTGAGAATGCAGAGTGATCCTCAGATGGGTATCACATGGATCAGAAAATGTTGAACTTGACCAGTTGGTCACTGAATTCCATGGATAAGATGCCGAAATGGACATCAATCTTGGTTCTCATAGTCCTGAGGAATTTTTTTCCTAGAATTAGGGGTGATCGAGAAGAGTTCATGTCACCTTTCATGTCATGGACATAGAAATCAACAGGGAAGATAAGGTAATTGACATGAAGAGGACATCCTCAATTATACCCTAATGACTGGTTGTGCTTTGATTGGCTAATTGAACGACAACACTCGTTGGATGTAAGGGACATACACCAATGTTGGAGAATATAGGTTTGGGAATGAAATTAATTGAGACTCCTAGGTCTATGAATGCATCGTCAATGTGGGATCTTTTAATTTGGAATGGAACCGTAAAGGTCCATGGATCTTTTCACTTTTTGGGAATAGACTGTTGTGTGGAAACATTTTCAAAGGTCCTAAGTTTCCTCTTGTGGGTACACAACTCCTTGAGAAACATGGAATAATTAGGAATTTTTTTATGGAATCTAAGAGGGGAATGTTGACTACAACATGTCTAAACATGTCACAATTTTCAGGATCGGGTTCAATGGACTTCGTTGTCTTAGATATGGATTAAGGAATAGGAATTGGGATCTGATGTGGAAATTGAGGAGATGAGGGAATGGTTTTAGTTTCCTTTTCTAGTTTCTTTTTCATTTCATTTTCTAGGTCAACTATCAAACAAGGGTTGGAGGACTTATGCTGAGGCATAGCAATTTTCTTTCTACATCTAAGTGCAATTGCATATACATTTCCCTTGGGTTTGGGTAATGGTTGAGCAGAAAGTTGGGAAGAATTGGATGGTTGCTGCTGACTTAGGTGGGATGAAAGTTGACCAGTTTGGGTTTCAATATTTTTAAGGCTGGAACAGGTGAAAGAGGAAAGATCTTAAACTGCACTTTCTCATGGTTTCTTTGAAGAAGAGGCTTTTCTGGATTAGGAATTCCTTGATATTGGTTCTTGGGAAAGCGATTGTATTGTTTTTGGAATTGGGAAGGCTCCCTAGGAGAATGGAATCCATGAGGAAAATTGATCCTTTGAGGTTGACGAATAAAAGGATAAAGTTGTTGGAAGTTACCAAGACCTTGACCGTATGAAAACTGGTTTTGGTTTTGAGGAGGTAATTGAGGGGGATAAGAAATGGGATTCCCATATCTCATGTTAGGGTTATAGGCAGAAGAGAAGGGCTCAGAGTGAGGTTGGTTGAAGTTTCTAAAAAACTGACCTGATAGTTGAGGGTTGTTGTTACACTGAGCATATGATGTATTGAGCTTTATTGGCCCATATGAATCGGATTGATCCTCCTGAAGTTGTGGACATGTGTTAGTTGGATGAGATGGAGAGTTTTAGATTCCACAGTTCTTGATAGGTCTAGAAAACATTGATTGCGGAGAAGATGAGGTTGGGGATTTTGTAGCCACAACTAGTTGTCACACAAGACCTGTAAGTTCACTCATCCACTCGGTCATCTTGTTCGGCTCAATTGATTGATTATATTAGGATTGTTTTACTTGAGAATGTGCTCGATTATGGAATTGTTGTTTGTTTTCATCCATGTTACTTATGAGATCTCTTGTTTCTGTAGGAGTTTTATCCACAAGAGCACCACTGCTTGTGGCATCAATGAGAGTTCTCTCCATATCCAATAACCCCTCACAGAATTATTAGATCATGAATTGATCAGGGATTTGGTGATGTGGGAAGGTTTCTACAAGATTTTTGAACCTCTCCCAGTACTCATGGAGTGATTCACTTGGGAACTGACGGATAACACTTATTTCCTTTCGGATAGAAGCAGTACAAGAAGCAGAAAATAATTTCTCTATGAAGAGTCGTTTCATGTCATTCCATGTGGTTATGGAAGAAAGAGGTAGGTAGTAAATCCATAACATGGAAATGTTAGCTACGGAGAATGATAATTCTCGATGTTTGATTTGTTCATCAGAAAACCCTTGAGGTTTCATGGTAGTGTACACCACTTGGAACTCTTTAAGGTGGAGATGTGGATCCTCACCGGCTAGCCCATGGAAATGAGGGAGAAGATGAATCAAACACGATTTGTGTTCGAATTCATCTTCTATGTTTGGATATTGAATACCAAGGGGTTGGTAATTCATATCAGGGGCGGAAAGTTCCCTTAGTGTTTGTTCCCTAGGATTGGCCATATCTAATTCAATTGGATGGACAAGGACTGGTTCTTGAATTATTTGATTATATCTTATGTTCCTCCTAAGTTTTTGAACTGTTCACTCAATTTCAGGGTCAAAAAAATTTGAGGGATTTTTAGGAAGGCTACTGGGAATTTAAGGGAGATTTTGGAAGAAAGAGGAAGACATGTTTTTCTTTTTATTTTTTTAGTTTATGATTTTTATGAGAAGATGGGTTTTTCTTTCTGTTTTTTTTTTCAATTTTTTTTATTTTTTTTTACAATAATCAAAAACTAATGACTACTTAAAGCACCATCCTAGGAAATGACATGATTTGAAATTCATGGCTGATTATCACCTATCAACTAGTCAATGTTCCGGTGCTATGCTAATGTGTATAGCAGCACTCAGGTCGAATCCTCGGCGATGAAACTTTATAATAGTCATTTGTTTTTAGTTGATTGTATTCTGATTGAGGGGTTTGTTTGAAGAGCTTAAATGAAGTGATTAATGATTGGTCTTTCATTTATAAATTTGATAAATCTTGGGGTTAGTTCATCATTAGGTAGTTATGCTTGTAATATCCTTGATATTTTCTTTATATTTCATTAAATTAACACCCATGTCACAAGATAACGTTGATTAGAATTACTAAGTGTTAAGGCTTTAATCCAAGACATAACTTAACTTAAGGTTATAATATCAATTAGAGCTCATTTATGGTTGTGTATTTTTGGTTCCAATAATCTATGGAAACCACACGTTAAAAAAACAAGTCATTAATCCATGACATGTTAAGTCCAACATACAAAATATTAATTCAAATAATAATCATCGAGCAAATACTCTCAATCACTTAACATCCTAAAATTTTGAATCACCCCAATAATAGATTTACTCTTCCATTTGGGTGTTTAATAATCTGGTTATAATTATTATTATGATAAATTAAGAAGAGAAGAAAAAAAAACAAATGGATAAGAAAAGACTTGTGCGTCGACACACACACATGAATAATGATGATAATTAAAATGAACATTTTATTGAATGAGGAAGCCATAAAAGGGAAGATGATTCATCTATATTTAAACTATTTTAGGAAAATTAATATTAATCTTCATAAGTTTTATGAGAATAAGAGATATTGTAGAAGAAACTTGTATTAAAACAGAAGTACAAAACACAAACTTACAAGATTACAAACGAAGAACAACACGAAAGTGTAAGAAACAAAGAGAGGATGAAGGGTATCTAAAGTGAAAACATGGGTATGGAAGGTCCTCCCAAGCCCTTGTAAAGTCTTTCTTCATTCCAATATGTGATCCTCTCTTCTGAAATGCCAACCCTATTGAAGGAGATGAGGGGGATGCATTTATAGCCCATGGAAGTGGACTGTTTGCATTCCCAATCTGTCCCTCCACTTAGCTCGACGATTTGGACACCAAGAAAGCCGAATCTCAAGAACTATCCTTCTTAAAATTTGAATATAATAATGTTGGAAGACCTCTCTCAACGTTTGGATGCATTTTGACATATGGAGCCAATGTTATGTCTGGTTGATTAAACAATTTTAATTTGTCCATTTCAATCTAGTCTTTTTGAAGTCCAAAATGTGAAAGGGTTTTTGAATAGGAAGACGCCCTCAAAACCGAATGTTGTATTCATCCAAGTTGGTCCACTATATCTCCTCTTTTACACTGAAAAATATCATCTCTAAATTATGTTTATATCAGGAGTCATGTCATCAACACTGTACTGGTTTAAATTCCCATCCAGAATGGTGGGCTGGACTTCAAAGCATTAGTTGGGCCCCTTGTCTTTAAAGTTGGGCCTTGAAAGTTTTATCCAATACTCCTTTAATTATCCCCCGAACTCGGTAGGAGAATAAAAGAATTTGGACTTCCTGATTGATCCCAGAAATTAAACCTTCATTGTTGGTCCAGTTTCATCACAGATTCTGTAGGCCTCATTGTGTTGTATATATGGGCCTTCAAATGTAAGAATTAGCCCATGATCCCTTCTAATGAAATTTTATATATTTAGTTAGAAATACTATAAAAAAACCTAAAATTTGGATCATTAGGGTATGAATTATAAATAAAATAGTAAACTGACTCAATTGGTCTACTTCTAAAAATGCTCAAAAATTATACTTAGTATTAAAATATTAATATTTCACACACATTATGAACATTTCATATAAAATATGTAAAGGGATTATATAATAAGTCCTGAAAATATTAATAACATAACCACCCCTTGGCATGATATATCACCTAATTATATGATGGATACCCATTCAAGCATGGAATACATGTTCATTTCGGATTTTCTTTTCCCCACCATCAACCTGAATGTGGAAGTCCCCTATAACATCGCTCTTGATTTTCATAAGCATGTAGTTTTCAGTAGGTAAATAATAATCTATGAACCAAATGGGATTAGATTATTTGATAATTAGTAGTATTAAAATTAGAATTTCAATGGAATAACAACCATACCTTTTTGGATGATGATATTAAGGAACTAATTTATCCAGACCTCAAGATGAACGCCTATCTATAAAATCTTTAGGGACCACATGACCCCTCTAGAAAAGTTGGAATTATCATGTCTTTAGCTTTCCTTATCCCATAGCCTATTTCTTAATTATATAGAGAACATTCAACAAGTCTTCACATACTTCTGGCCTATAACCAGATTCGGGGAAATTGTGTATGACTTGTTTAGAACCAAATTTTTCATTGAAAACTAACTATAGGGATTGAATATATCAATTAAAAATGATTCACCATGTAAATGGATTCATATACCCCTACTCATATTTGTTTCCTCCATTATCACATATATCTATAGTGACTATAATGCACTAGTTTTTACAACCAGGATCCCTTCACTCATGTGGGTATTATGACCATTCACAAGGATGTACATTATAAATCCAAAATTCAACTAGGTGGAATAGTAATCCACTTTTATAATCATAATACCATAGAGTTGTTGGGTGTCTATAGAAGACCAATAATATCTCTTACTCTGAACTTAATTTTTTGGATTCCCCCTATTCTTTTTGCAATCAGGTTCAACATTAATAGTGTGTCTTCTAGTGTTATATGATCATCTGGATGTGGATGTTTCTTCTATAATGATCATGGATTTATCAAATTATTATTCTATGAATATAGTTTAATTGGATTAGCTTAGGAGGCTAATATATGGGCCATGAATAATGTGATCAATCATGTTTTCCATCATGAATGAAACTATATATGGATTGAGTTAGACTCAATAATCTCCATTGAAGCCCTGAATTCCAGGGCTAAAAATTTTACATAGAAAGTGATTCCTCAATGTATTGAGTTTCTTTTGGACACTTTTCATCTCAGTCTTATTATTACACTTTCTCACAGTGAAGAAACACAAGTGTAAGATGTGTTTTCAAATAGAAAATTTAGGGATATGAGTTTTATGTGGTCCTTTTAGACCATGGAATATTTGACATCTTTTGTGGATGCAGAGAGGTGAGGTGTCTCTTAGTCATATCTTTGTAATAATCTGTTGAAATTCCTGAACTATTTTTTATGTTTTTAATAAATATTAGGATTGGTCCACCATTGATCATAAACCTTGTGGTTTATAGTGTATGTATGCCAAAAATTAAATATTTATAATCCTATAACAACATTTTAGAACATTGATATCACTTATTTAGTTAAAATATGTTTTAAATTTTTAATTTTAGTTTAAGAGGTAAGGAAATTTAATTTCGGATTTTAAATTTATATGATAAACATAAGTTTCAAAATAATTAAATATTTTTATAAAAAGAAAAATACATGGGATAAATTCATAGATAAATGTTTTTAGGTGTGTTATAATCATTTCTAATTTAAAATGATTAATAAACAAGTGTATTTTATATATATATATATATATATATATTTCAAATTATGTGAATTATTTAATAATTAGTGGTAATTATATAATTTTTAATATATATAGAAAAATAATGAAATTGGGTTATTTAATTTTTTTGAAAGAATGGAGTTTGAAAACATTCAAGATAAATTAAATTGGGTGTTATTCTTGATGAATTTTATAAAAATAAAATGTATGTCGATTTCTCCTATGTGTTAGATTATTCTTTTAGAATTTGAAATGTGAAAAAACTAAATGAAATTATTTGACAATTTAATGCTTGTTTTATCATTGTAAGATTCTGAATTTATTGATTTGACATTATCTATTGTTTTTTATTATTAATTTAATTATATAAAATTTTGATATGTTATAGTTTTTCTAAAAATATATGTGTTGATTTTTATTTTTTAGGGTATCCTTTAATTATGTTTTTATAGGACCATGAGTTTGGTTATGATTTATAATAAGACATCATTTCAGATTTAATGTAACTATGGGTTCAGTTAAAATGAAGGATATTCCTTATGATTATTTATATTGATTTGAGCCAAGGGTATGGATTCGTTATGATTTTGGTAATTGAAAAATTATTCCATGTGGTTAGAAATGTTAAATATATATCCATCTATTTTTATATAACATGCCCTAACAAAAAAATATATTTTTGTAAGAAATTTTTAAATTAGGAATGCTCTATTTCAATATTACTAGGTAAAAACACGGCTTTATTTAATATATGTTTCTATTTATATTCAATTCAAAACATTAATTTCACTACACACATATGATTAAGATATGAATCAAGATATTTTTAGAATATTTGGTGTTATCTTTCAAATATGTATTTCTCAAACCGTGAAAATTCAAATCTTATGAACATTCAGTTTCACTAGTAATCACATAAGTATAGTTTGGGGTCTAAAAAAGTTGAGAGTTTGATACCAATATCATTTTTATAATTTCAAAGTGGGTTATAGAAGATCCAAATAGTTATCTTATATATTTACTTTTTAGTTATTTCATCTGTTTTTATTTCGTATTATTTATATTGGGATGTTCTTATACTTTTCTTTTATTCTTTTATGTAAGATAATTATTATATTTACAGTAAAAATTTATTTATGTATCATAGATCATTTTTTATATTTGTTTTACTCTAATATTGTTATTTATATTTGTGATAATACATTAGAGGTTAAATTTATCCCCAAGTGTTACAGTATACCCTCAATGCTAGTCAACATCCTCTAGTGATAGGGGAACCCAATTGAGGCCATGTAGTTTTTTCCTTGGAGGAATGATTATGTTAGGGTGATATATTACAATCACCCCAATTACATACACTGTAAAGAAAAATGAACTAATACCTTTTACCAAATCTAATCAATTAATCCCAAATCCTTTATTAAAGATCATATATAAATAGATGATTAAAAATGTGATGTGCATTATGAGAATATTTTTTTTGTATTTTATGTATGAATTATAATTATTGTTACATAAGTAAAATGATTTTTCATCAAATAAATGAGGTAAGGTTGAATTAATGAGATAAGGAGGAGTGGAGGACATAAATTGGTTGAGATTTTAATATTTTTTTAGTGGTGTGAAAAAAATTCATACCAAGGGGATATGTTCCAGTTATAAATATGGAATTTAATTCAAATGGTATTGGATTATGGGCCCCTAAATTGATTGTATTAATATAATATTTTCAAAATTATTATAATTCAATTTATTACCTATTAACTCTACTTTTATCCATATTTATATATAATTAACATTCAATGGGTAAAGTTGAGGGAAAAACCAGAATATATTTTTGAGTTTTTATATTTATATTATTTATTGATTTTTTCATTTTATGTTAAAATAATTTATAGTTTTAAGAGTTCATCATGTATTTCTAATTATATTTCAATTACCTCACACTCCATATTTTTAATTCACCAAGGTATAATCAAATATTCCCTTTATTGGTGTAACGACCAGTTTCATTATGTGTTAGAAATTCTCGAGCGAATTGGTCTTGTAGTTTGTTTAAGGGTTCATTTGGATAACTAGTGATAGATATGGGTTTCTAATAAATTTAGCATCCCTAAATCATGTTTCTTGATAGCATTTAAGGTTTTTTTGGAGTAATGGGGTGTCAAATGATATTATGGAAGAATTGGGTGGTTTCTCTACTAAATTGTAGCAGCTGCAGACCATTTACAACAGGAAAATTTCATTTACCCTATGAATAGAGTTCAAGGGTGAAGGAAGGTTGTGTAAGGGTGGTTGAGTGAAGGTAGGTTCTTATGACAAAATTTACTTAATGAAATAATTTTTCTTACTGTGAAACATGCTAATGGTTTTTTAAAATCATAGGGTTTTCTAAATTAAAAACCGAAAAATGATTCTTCATTTGGATGGTCATGTAATCGGGGGAGGCAGAGAATACCCCCTCCGTCATTTCCCTTAGATCCTAGTGGATTATCAAAAATTCATCACACCAGTTCAAGGTGGATTCTTCCCCTTTCCTCTTGGAATTATTCCTCCATTGTTCAGCTAATTCCAATTACTCTACTAGGGTATTAGAATGAATTATTTTTCCTGAGAATTGTGAAATCATTGCACTTGATAAGGCTTATATATGTAGATCATAGAGTATGTATTGAGAGGATATAAATAAGAAGTCATTTCTTATTTTATGAAAGGTATGTTTCAACACATATTCATTTATGTTTTGGTGGTTTTATGTAATTATAGATATCAATTTGAGTTTATGAAGTGAGTATTTTTTTCAGCCCATGTCTGAGGGTTCATATTTTTTCATCACACCTCATCGCTCATAGTTTTGGCATCATTGGACTACTCGGTGATTTTGTATATTTTTATTCCTTATTGGGTTTTCTATTTTAATTGTATAATTAATTATTTTAATTATTTTTTATAAGATATATGTGATCATGGCCTTGATGGGGTCTAGTACAGTATTGAGATAAATTATCATATTTCCAGTTGAGGTTTGGGGATCTAACTTTATATGATTCACTTGGTTATTTGTATATTATATAACTATGTACCTTAATTATTATACCTTTATTCATATGAATTATTTTTTGTGAGTTTCCCCATTATTTTGGGATGAGGTCTCATCGACATAATAGTCAATATATATTTCATATACTGTTAAATGGTTTGATCGTGGTGCCTTGGTCGAATCAGTGTCGGTGACCCTCATTATTCATTTTTTGGTGGAATGCATTAGAGTTTTTGAATTAAAATGGTTTTATTTTTTAAAATTGTATTTTAAATTTTTTTTTCCTCAAATAGAAATTTCATGTGGAAATTTTTGTTTTGAGAAGATGTTGTGAACTGGTATTTCAGAAACAAAAAAGGGTTTTCTATATATTTTTTATGGGATTTTTGGAAAGGGACTAATCTGAGTAATTTCAAGTGTGGTGACATTAAATTTATTTTTATAAAAGATTATTTACATTGTATTTTAAAGGAATCTATAAATACATGTTTTAGCTCATTTTGGTCCATTTGAAAGTATGTGGGATATTCTATGTTTTATAAATAATGAGCTCCTTGTGTGTTCCCTGTTTTTATTTCAATGTATATTTTTTGATTCATGATGATGCATGTGTTGTATGGGTTACCCTATGAAGACCATGATATTATTATGAAAGTGATGATTGGTTTAGATGGACATTGAAAGCCTCTTATAGGGTAGAGGTGGGTCTCAAATTTGTTAGAGATAGAGGGACTAAGTCATAATGGACCAATGAACTTGTGATGACCTAGTGATATGTTAGATGGGTTGTGTACCCCATTTATAGTTTCCTACATATTCCAATGTGTTCTCCCAAGAGTATTTATGGATGTGTTGATATTATTATCTATGGACTCCCTATATTCAATGAGGATGGTTCGATATACTTGAATATGAGACCTCTATAATTTATGGATATGGAATTATGTGATTGACTCTAGCCTCTCTATGTTAAATAGGGATGGGATAGTGTGCTTGATCGTGACCTCATCATAATTTTTGGGGAAGATTTAGTGATCATGAATAATATAATTCCATATTAGTTTTGGTTAGAGGATAACCCTAGGTTATGGGTCATGGGATGATGTGACACATGGATAATGGGACTTCCTTGAGTGTGGAGGTATGTGGAAAGAATTATGGATATAAAACCATTCCATGTTCATTTATATATGCAATTGAGGTTCAGAAAATGCCCAATATTGGGGTATTTATGAGTGCGATGTGCATCATTTTGGTCAGATTTCCAACCAGTATCTTCATCTGTGAGAGGGATCATGGTATGAGATGACAACTTCCTTCCATCATGAAGTCAATTTAGACACAACTGTCTGGGTGGTTATGTTGTATAGACCTAACTACACTATATTTATGTAATATGAAAAAATACACTTGATCATAACAATAATCAGTAATGTTAAGGAATTGGTGATACTTACAGGGTCATTAGACTCACCCCTACCCATGTATAAGCCATGGGTTTCAATATATATTAGTTGACTCCCTTGTTTTCTCTCAGGACATAGTTATTTTATAGAGGTGGACACGTGGTTCTATCAATAGGACTTGGAGGTATATTATCTAGAAGGATGTTATACAAGTTGTTCCAGAGTCCATGAATTTATTTCGAGTTATGGTTCGTCATGTACTAACTAATGTTTACTTTTTATGTATTTTTCATGTTATGTTAGGCCCCATTATAGTTGTTACTCTATTATGTTTAATGCATCATATATACTTTTTAATGTTTTTAATTGTAGACCATCTATAACTGTTTTTCTCCCTTTTTATTAGACCACATTGTATTGGGATGTTTGATATAAAGACAGGTCATACTGAATTCTTGGTTAAATTTGGATATAACCTCCTATATTAATTTTTATGGAATAGTCTCCCTACAACTATGGTAGGACCTCACCGCTATTCAGTGGTCTAAGTAGTATCATGAGGTGCTCTTAATGTGTTACACTAACACTCTATTGAGCTCCATTAGGGAGGTCAAGGTAAGGAGTTACAAAATGTTATCTGAGTGACTTTTAGGATTGATATTATTGCTAATAATGTAAATATTCAATCAGGACATGGAGGGTATATTGAGGAAATTTATTACCAGCATGAAATTGATTGAATACCATGTTTTTAGTGGACATCAAGTTCTGAAATAGGGAACCCTATGATGTGTGAGGTATCAGATTGGTTCGATAATCCTAAGCGGGACAGTTGAGAATTAGGATGATTCATAGGGATTAACAAGGACACACTAGTTTTCCCATTAATCATGATAGTGACATGCATAAGACATAGTACATGCACCATTGGAAAATGTTGTTTGGCATGAAGCCTCATTATATTCTCTACTAATTGAAGAAACATAAAATATAAAATATTTTTCCCTAATATATTATGGGGGTTTATTAGATTTAAATGGATATGAGCGGATATGTTTATTTATTGTTGATTGTGATAGTTATTTCTTTTCTTCCTTAAGGAATTTTTTTTGGAAATTTCTTAATTTTGAGAGAAACCAGGTTTTGAAAAGAAAACATATTCAATGGTGAAAGTTTTGAATCAATGGATTTTGAGAGTTATTTTAATTTGAATTGGATCATGGATATAGTGATTTTGAAACAATTTTGGATTCTTTATTTTTTTAATAATGTAAGTAAAATGGAAATTCAAATTTTATTTAAAAATGGAATATTTAAAATGGAATTAGTTTTCAAAAATATAACTCGCTATGATTGATTTTTTTTTAATTTTTTTGGAAAAAACCCATGGATTATAAATATTTTCTTTTCAAAACTCAGGTTGGTCTTAGTGTGTTTCATAATTTTTTATGGGTTATTTAAAATAGGATATTAGTGACTTTATATACTGGTCTACATGGAATTATTTTCATGGATAAGGGATACCTAGATGCTTCAATTTTTGTTATTGTGTTATCTATTGAGGTTGATTAAAAAATGTCTAGTGATCTTATTTTGTTTATTTGATTTTTTTGGTGGGTTTTGATGAAATAAATTGATTCCTATATAGAATGGTTTACTAGATTTTAGATGGTGGAACATGAGTGACCCTGGTGCTTCCTTGCATATTCAGCTGGTATACACTAGATGTTTCAAGTGAGATACTTGTAGAAGGAATGGGGAAGATGATTTTTAGGAACCTATTATGGAGTTATTATTGGTTTTGACGTTTTTTTGAGTATATGAATATGATTTTGATGGTTTTAGGGACTCTATCTCATATTTAGTATTTTGATGACTCTGTGAGGTGGACTTCATGATGTGTTTTTTATGGTTCATGGTTATGAGTAGTTCAATTTTTTTATATAGGTGATTCATATAGTGTGGATAACTAATATATAGAATTGTTCATTAGTATATGTGTCTTATATTGTGGTGGAACCAAATACTCAAGGTAAAATGGTTAATGAAACTTTGTTGTTTCATAATTTATGAGGTAGTTGAGAACATTCTTTCCATTGGTAGTGAAGGTTTACTGATAGGTTATCTATTGTTAATTTATGGAATTAATCATAAGAGATATATATGGGAAATTGAGTATGACGTAATTGGTAGTGGTATGTTCTTGGATTGTTTTATGTTGTAACCCCAGTTCATTGCATTTTTCAAGAGGTAAACCACTAGTCCGTCACATGATTTAGGGGTGAATAATGTGAGGAAATGTTATGAAGTTCCACATTAGAGCATGCCGTTCATTTTTTAGAACAATGCAAGGAAGGGGATATAAAGAAATGTCGCACCTATCCTTCATCATTTTCGATTTCATTGAAACCTCTATGGGGAGACTCAAGAGAGATAGAGACAGGGTCAAAAATAGAAATGTGTAGGTGGATCCTATTGACATGATTTTATAGAGAACATTGTATAGATGATATAGATGTGGTGTTGGATAGAGTCTTCATATAATAATTGATTAATATTAGTGGTAAATTTAAGTTGACTCACATCTATCTTGATGTTGGAGCTGAATTGATCTGAGGGTGATTTGGATTATGAATGCATTGGTTCTCGATGTAGAGTATTATAGTGGATATGGTCAGTGGAGGAAATGATCAAGGAATTGCCCCAAGAGTTAGGATAGTGCCTCAATGTTCATGTTTTTATGATCTAATGATGCCTATAGACTATTATAATTGTGATTAGGTGATTTGGGGAAGCATCGGTGGATGAGATCAAGCACTTTTGGGGGGATGTTTGATGAGGAAACAATATCTGGTGCAGTTACATAAAATTTGATGTGGTGAATTGAGGAACCATATTCCGAACATGAATTTCAACGAGTTTGATGAGGTTTGAGGATCAATCCTAGAATTTTGAAGAGAATATGATGTTTCTAAACATGTTGTATTGTTTCACAATGAAATTGTATTGGAGATTTTGTGATGGAACATGGACGGATAGTCATAAACTGATGACCCAGTTATGTGAGGTTTTATAGTTAGAGGATAACCACATATTCTTTATGATGATAAGAATTATTAGATGGATTTTATAATAATGAAAATTGTTAGAGGATGGAAATATCCAATAAAATTTGAACCATTTATTTTGATAAGGGTTCATTTAAAAAACAAACTCTTGGGATTTGTTTTCAAGTATTTAAACATCCACAGAATTTATTCTTGGGTGGGGATTAAGGATCAGGTTTCATCTAAGGGTTTTGGGATTTTTTTAGGGAAGAGTAGGGTGGTGGGGGTACTAGAATTTAGTAGTTGTAGGATATCAATAATGTGAATGTTTCATTAATTCTATTAAGGTTGTTCAGGGGGTGAATATAGAATTAGAATGGTTGGTCAGGTGAAGTTGGGTTATTTCCTATAAAATTCATGTAATGAATTATTTTTTCAAACATTGAAACATGATAGATGGTTTTTAAATAAATAAATAAATGGGGAATATAAATTAAAAAACCCTTAGGTTTTCTTCTCTCAAATGATCGCTTGAAATTTTGAGGCTAAACCCTTATATTCAATTTCCTTCCCCTAAAATTATGGAGGATAATTAGTGATTCTTCAGGAAAATTCTAGGTAGGTTCCACCTTCCCCCCCCCCCCCCCCCTTTACTTCTTCCTACATCATTATGTTTTTTTTATATTTAGCTTCTGGGGATTCAAAAGGAACTATTTTATTAGAGAGTTGAAAAATATTTGTGATTGACGGGGCTTCCTTAAGAATCATGTAGAGGAAATCCCAAGAGGCTATAATCATGTTACAGTTCATCATTTAATGTAAATTATTTTCTATAACAAATCTATTTAGAGTTTTTTGTGGTTTTAGTAAAATATATCAATGATAAATGTTAAAAAAATTTGTATTTTGTATAGCCTCAGTCTGGGATGCATTATGAATTGATTACACATCATCACTCCCGGTTTTGACACTACTGAACTACCTAATGAGTTTGGAACCTATTATTCCAAGATTATTTTTGGATTTTATATATTTAAATAATTAATTTAATTATGTTTATGAATGATATAGTTTATTTTTGTCTTTATGGATGAAGATATGGGATTCAGATAAATTATTCGAATACTAGTTCAGGTAGAGACATGTATTTAAATAACTCTTACTTATTTGGTAATTTTAAATTCATGTGCCTTCAACATTATTCTTATATACATATTGATTATTTTCTATGGTTTTACCAATATCGTTAGGATGGTTTTTCATTGGATTAATAGTCAACATGGACCACATATCTTTATAAATGGTTTTTTGGTGGCTCCATAGTCAAGAAAAGTTTACATAAACCTTCTTATGTATTTTTTGTGGCATGCATTGTATTTTGTGAAGTAAAATAGATTTCCTTTATAAATTTGATTTTAAAAATATGTTTTACACAAATGGTATTTCCAAAAGAAAATTGGTTTTGGTACAAATATATTGAACTTATATTTCAAAATAGTAAATTGTTTTTTTAAAATGGATTTTGATCGGATTTTGGGTAAATTCATTAGGTGAGTATTGTGGAATGTGTTTTCTTTTAAAATTTTTGAAAAATATGATTGGTTTCGATTTTTAATTGAACGTATAAGGGATTTTTTGTTCTTTTTTTTGTCTATTTTACCTGATGGGGAAGAATTTATATTATTGAATTGATGTTTTCATTATGTGTTCCTTGTTGTGATAATATTTTTATTTATTTTATGTGTGTTAATAAAACATATGTCGTGTATAGAAACTTATGTGAATTTTTCTTTCGGTAACACTGTGATGGTTAGTTTATATTGATGTGAAGAACCCCTTTAATGGTTGAGGTTGATCTAAAATGTATTTATGATAGGTGACTATGTATTGAGGGACTAATTACCAAGAGATGATATGGTGATTAGTGATATGGGTTACATACCCTATTTCTTGTTGCATTTATGTGCTAATGTGTCCCCATCAAAGTTTATATGGATAAGAAGGTGTGATTGACTATGAAATCCCCAGTGTAAATAGGTGTGGTCTAGTGTACTTGATTATGGTGTCCTTGTAGTCTATAGGGATGGGCCAGTGCGTTTGACTATGAACATTCTAGATTCTTCAGGGATGAGCTAGTGTGCTTTATTATGGACTTGCTAGATTTTGTGGGGATGGGTTCATATACTTGAAAATGAATTACCCAGAGTCTATGGGGATGGTTTATCGTGTATGATTTGGACATTTACATGTAGGTATTAGGTCAAGGTCCTCCCTCGGGGTCGTTGGTGGGATTATGTTACACATAGATGATGGACCTCCCTTGTGAGGGTAGGGATTGGTCTAGGAATATCAATATATGATCGTGCAACATTCCATCAGGTAATGGGTTGTGGTTTGGATGATTCCCCACATTTATTTTTCAAGTGTCTTTTGTGAACAATTTCATTTGACTTCCTACCATGAGTCTTCATTTATGGGATATATTATGGTACATCGTGAAACAATCATTCATACATAAAGTCAATTTAGCCAGGGATAGGTGTTTTGGTGTCCTAATTAGAACATGATGACCTTACTTGTGTGTTTATTTGAGCATTTTCAGTTACGTTTCATGGTTGGTCTCTTTTATAGTCATATATATAAACCTTATATATATATATTTCATACCATAAACATCTTCATATATACTCAAAGTATTATTGAGGCAATGGGGATACATATTGGGTCAATAGACTAGACCCCTACCCACATACATGGCATGGTTTTTATGTATGTGGGTACAATTTCATGTTTTCAATAAAAACATTTGTATTTCATGGAGATGGATGTATGGTTCATTAATTATTTTCTCGAGGTCAATGATTCAATATGTTGGTATGAATTTTTGGTCAGATTCCATGTATTTATTTTCAGTTATGGTTCACATTATGTTGGTCATTGTTCCATTTATAAATATGATGCATGTTATGCCATGCCTTTTTACTGATGGTGGTATTTTAGTTTTTATCCATAATATATGTGAAAAATATGTAATATTAATAATAAATCAATATAAATATTTATAATTCTTAACTTTATGGATTTTTATTCATCATAGTCTTATAAAAAATTTTATTTTATTTTACAAATAAAAAAGGAATAGTTTTATTTAACTAAATTGTTTACCATGTATTACATGGTCTTATTTAAAAGTTAAATTACCAACATTACATATTTAATTTGATAAAATATTATAAATTTTTTATATAATAATATTATATGTATATTTTATGGTGGATTTTTTTTTTCTGAAAAGAAATATTTTTGGGTGCGTGGTGAAAAATAAATATTTTTAATAAAACAGGAATTTCCATTATATTAATTTAAAGACTCATTTTAATTTTTTATAAAATACATTTAATCCAATTTTAATAAAAAAATACATGTTAATATGTAATTTATTTTATTTTTTCCAAAAATAATTTTTATGCTTAAAAAAGTATTTTTTAAAAAACTATTTTTGTTCTCGTTTATGTTTTTTATATAAAAATAATTTTTTAAAAATTCTTCCAATTTAATATTGAAATATTTATTTCATATTTAGAATTATGATTTTCAAATTTGGAAAAAATTTAAATTCAAATTTTCATCAGTATGAATTATTAACATGGTAAAAATTAGTTACCATGGTAATAGGTAATACATGTTAATTAATGTAAAAAATAATTGATAAGGCCACAAAACGTTATTTTAATTTTTGTTTCATGATGTTATTTCCACCCTTATCACCATATAATTGAAAATTTATATTTTTATAATCATATTTCCCTTTTTTAACAAATTAAATTATTTAAAATTTTTGAATAATTACAAGTCTACTACTCCCCTTGCTTATAAATGGTCACCACATCTCCTCACTTATTCTCACACTTCAAATACAATAGATTATCCAATCAATGTAAAATTACATTTCTAACACTCCTCTCCATTTTATTGAGAATATTTTCTCACCAAATTATGATCCTAACAATTCATAATGTGTATGTCTTGGTGGGTCAAAGAAGAGGTATAGTCCCTAAATGAGTGTTTCATGTTAATTTCATATTCAATTATATTTAAAAAATTAATTATGAAATAATAAAATATGTATCATAAATTTAATTTAATGTTAAAATTATTATGTTAAAAAACTTTTCAAAAAAATCAATATCATGGGAAATGAAAACATCACTTGTGTATATATGTGGACTACCACCTCCACGAATCGATGTGTTTAATTTTTCATCCCCATATAATATGGAAGGAAAAAATAATGCATAAAATTAATATATATGATATTTATAACATAATTATCAATCCATAAATATTTGATAATTCTCACCTTTGAACTCTACCATCCATTAGAAAATGATAAAGTCACTCGTGTATACGTGAGAACTAACACCACCATGACGCAAAATGATTCCTTTTTAATTTACACCATACAAGACTGGACATAAGGATAGAAATAATGAAATAATATGAAATTAATATAATATTTATTTTATTTCTAAAATATTATCTACTCTATTTCTTTTCCACGTAATATAAAATTATAACATTGTTCATGTGTATTTACGGACAACTGTCTCCATGAAACGATGTGATTCATTTTTTATATATTATTTAAATTATTTGTTTTGGAAGTGAATGAATGTATATATATTATAATTATAAAAATATTATGATTATTGAAGTAATTTAATCATAACCCATTTGACTATACTGAACACAAAAATGTAATTTTTAGGTTATATATCAAATGTACTCAAAATGTTCTCTATAACATTAACCATTTTTATAACTGAACAACACATGGTAATAGTTAAAATAAAGAGAATAATTATAATTTAATTAGAATGAAAATGTTTCTTAATAATGTATAAAAATAATATTATTTATTATTCATCTGTTATAGAATGTCTAAATCTAGATGGGACTTAAGTTATGGTATTTCTCGTTTAAATTTATTTTCAATGAGACTAATTCTATGTCCACCTCATATTTTTTGCTATATATACTACCATATTGATGTCTTTTATCATTAATTTACTCAAATAGAAGTTTTTTACAAATCATTTTCATGGTCACACCTTCAGTAATAATTTGATTTATAATTTGCTGAAGTGGTAATGGATTTTTCTTTAAAACATTATTTTTAAGTATTAATTTCAAATCTTTCTCCTCTGTATCCATATTATTTTTATTGTTTCAAAAATGTTATTATCTTTTATTAAAAGGTTTAAAATGGTCATTTTTTAATTTATTTTAATTTCTTTGTATCAATTTAAATATTAATATTTAAAACATTTTACATATGAGTTGTTTGTGTCTTTATTTAAAGAAGTGAAAAAAGAATATTTTTTTACTTATACTACTTGATGATTTTTTCCCACCACCATAGTCATTATTTTTTATAATTATTATTCTACAAGATAAAATTTCATTTCAAAAAATATAATTTTCCCTATATTATAGGAATATCCTATTTTAAATTGTTTCTAATGAAAAATGATGTCTTTCCTTTCTATTATGTTAAAGTTGAAAGTGTCATTATTTTTTGTTAAAATGATTTTTTCAAGTATTTTATTATTAAAAGATGAGATATTTTTTCCATTTTATCACAATTTAGGTTTATATAAGATGATACATGTGTCATATATAGCTCATGAGGTTGGGTGAGCCTAACATAGATCTCCAATGCATCTGGAAATGATGCAATCATTGAAGGTGAAAATGAGGGAGATTACTAGGTTGGTTATTAATTTTTAATTAACTGGTATTAGTTTATTATAAATAGGGTTAAACAGAATTTAATTAGTATAATTAATATAATACTCCTTGATACTTATATTATTCTTTCAAAAAAGGATTTTTATGGAAAAATATTGATTTGATGTAGTAATGAATGTTTACGATCATTTAATGTGAATGGTTTTTCTTTCAAAAAAATCATTCATGTGTTCCCATGTCTTAGGATGACTTCTTGATTTTCTTATTTTTTATAATGGGTATTAAATATTTTATATTATAAAAATTTTATTTGAAGGTGTGTAAAATTTTTATTTATGTGCCAAATTTTTTATTATAAAAAAGGTAAATGTCTTCATATATTTTAATTATTTTCACTAGACTAATGGGATTACATTATTTTTATATCCCTTAATGATATTTTTTTATTTCCACAAATTTGAAAAAAAATCACAGGATCTATGAATGATTATAAATATTAAAAAGGACAATATTTCCTTTTTGATGGCACATATTAAATAAAAATAATGTTTCTTGAATAAAATAGGGGTGTAAACTCGAATCCTTATTTTCTGTAGAAAAAATGTACTCGGTGTGAATTTATTTTATTTGTTATGTAAATTTTTTACTAATTATATAAACATATAAATATTAATGATCACTGGAATGTATAAATGTGAAATCCTTTCTATTAAACTCATATTTATGTGTTGTTAAATTAACATGTCATTATAGTTGCTCTCCAAGAATGGTTTAGATATTTTTAGAGGTCAAGAGAATATTAAAATAGAAATAAAATGGACTATAATTTATTGTCATATTATCATGATATAGATTTTTAAAATTTCAATGTTGATCAACCTAATTAATGTTTATTCATAATGGTTTTTCATAGAGGAAAATTGGACGTGGAAGTTAGATGACGTCAAAATGATATTAACCATTAAAATTAGCATCCTTGAAATATTTTAATTGGACATTTTTTTATATTATTAACTTAGTCATCACTATATATTAATGGTGGAACCCATGATAGAGAATGAAACAAATTTTCTATAGAGTAATATGTCTATGGTGGATCATTTCTTGAAATAGAACCCTATATATTTTGGTAAATCATTAGACTCAGTGAAATTTGAGGGATAGATAGATTAATTAGAGAATATATTTGATGTTTTTGTGTTTAGAGATCCGAGAAATTTAACCTCTTATATTTATCATTTTGATAGTTAATCTACTCAATGGTGGTTTCTAGTTAAGAATATTAATTAAAAGGAATATATTGATGTCCTGGAATAGATATTTTTGAAAGATCATTTCCTTGATAGGAATTTTTTGAATTTTCAAGAACATAGAAATAATTAAAACATCTTTAATTATGTAATAATAATAATAATTAGTGGTGACTTATGGGGAAACTTTTACTCGATTGGTCAGGCACACACTAAATTTTATTCTGGACCATAAAAGTATAGCTGATATATTTTACATAGGATTAAAACAAATTTTAAAAACTGTGTTGGCATCTTATTAATTTAATACATACAAGGAGGTTATTAATTGTTTCAATGAAGTTAATATGGAGTTTTCTTATACTTATATACATTTTTACAGTATAGATAATAAGTATCCATGGTGGAATACAAAGTAGAAAAAAGGGACTAATAAATCTAGTGTTAATCCCCCCCAAATGATCTAAATGAATTAAAATAAATGTTAAACAAAGTTTTATAGGTTCTATAAAGTGTTATTGATGTGGTAAAATCATTCATTTGGCTCATGACATCAAGGAAGAGAGTTATGATTTAAAATGTAAAGTGAAAATTCATAATCTACGAGAAATAATCTCTTTTAATTATAATTTGTGTGGTTATTTTGATAATAAAATTTTAGTTTTTTAGTCAATATGGGAGTAATCATGATCGAAAACATAAATGGACAAAAATTTATTTTTTAATACGATAGAAAATTTGACACTCTCAAATTAAGTGGTGGTTGGTAAATTACTTATTCATTCATATTATATCATTTTATTGTTTGATTCATGATCGATGAATTATTTTATATCATTTAAATTTACATATAAAATGTAATTACTATCTCATGAAATGAATTTAGGATTTTTGGTAAAAACTCATAGTGTTTCAAAAAAGCAATAATAATTTACATAAATCTGTCTATCATAATTTATGGAATAGTTTTTCAAAAAAACATTGTTTCCTTCTTTATTATAGATTTTGGTTTTGTTAAAGGTATGGAATATCTTTATAATTATCATTCTATTTAATATTTTAGAGATAAATAATATATTATTTTATGTTATTTTATTTTTTTAAATGAGAATAAGTCCATACCATTAATAACATATCATGAAGTAGAGAAACATATAAAATATGGAAGTGGATGTTAACATTTAAATATTTTTGAGAAGAAATTAACTATCTAAATTAGTGATGTTACAAAAGTAAATGAATATATATAAGTATTTATTTTTTATTTTACTAATGATGTTCTAGATCTATAGGTTTTATTTACTATTTAATTCGTAATAAATACTAAGAAAATTTGAAAACCCCCTTATTGAATTTCATTAGTATAACTTTTGGAATTGAAAATGAATCTACAAGAGATTATTGATAATGGTTTTATACACCCAAGAACAACATCGTGGGTTGTTACTATTCTTTTTTTAACATGGATAGTACCATTAGAATTTCCATTGATTATAGAGTACTAAATAACATCAATATTGAGAAAAAGTATATGTTGACACATATTGAACAATTGTTTGATCATGTATAGGGTGATTAGAAATTCGAAAATATTGATTTCAAGTTCAAGTATTGATATTTGAAGGTAAAATATGAATACATTATTATGATTCCATTCTATTCTAGTTATATGCATTTTGAGTTTATAGTTATTCCTTTCAAGTTAATGAATTCATCAACTTTATTTATAGATCATATGAATAAATTTTTCCATGGGAATCATGATAAATTTTGGGTGGTTTCATTATTTAAATTCAGATTTATTTTAAAATTTATGATGATCACGATAAAGACCTTATGATTTTCTAATACTTAAAAATAAAATATATTTTTTGGATGTTTCCTTAAATGTGAATTTTTTCTACAATAGATTAACTCATTGGGAATATTATTTATAAGGATTTCATAACTATCGATCCAATTAAAACTAAAGTGGTTAAAGAGTGGCCAAACCTATAAATTTGAATGAAATATTATATTTTCATGGATTAGGGAGTTATTTCTGACAATTTATTGAAATTGTTTCTCAGTTATCTTTTCCACTAACAATGTTTACTTGAAAATAGATTTAAACAAATCATGGAAAGGGAATGTTTTTAATGTTTCCAGTAATTGAAAAGAATATGGGTTAATTATCTAGTGTTACTCAAAACAAAAAATGGTGAATATATTATTTACACTGATTTTTAATTGAAGGGGATTTGATGTTTCTTGATGAAATATTGTTAGGTAATTATATAATATTCAGATCAATTAAAATTTAATGTCTATAATTATAGTACACTTGATCTTGAGCTTTCAATGGTGGTTATTGCATTGAAATTTTAGAGCCATATTTTATATGGGGTAAAATGTGAAATATATAATGAGCATAAAAGTGTAATGTATATATTAAATCAAAAAGTATGAACCATATCAAAAAATTTGGTTGAAACTGATTAAAGATTATGATTTCACGATTCACTATCATCCACGTAAAGGAAAAAAGGATGTTTATTTCTATAATAGAATAGATATTCTATTATTAAACATACTATGTTTGTAACATAACCCCTTCGTAAATGATTTATTGAATATTGTCTGAGAAATTATGCATTTAAAAACTTAGTCTACGTTTGATTAGGTATCAGTACAACAATAATTAACAGAAAGAATTATGAAATATCATATTAATGATAATGGCTTTTAAAAAAAGGAATAAGTGGTTAATAAAAATAAATTTTGTAATAGTAATGTTATAAAATAAGGTTTATTTAGGTCTATAAAAAGGTTATTGGTTCCAATTTAATCAACGTTGAAGAGGTAATTATTAAGTAAATCTAATATCTCTAAATTTTCTATTAATCCTAGAAGACCTAATATGTACATATATTTTTTTGGAATATTATTATTGGAGTGGAATGATGAAATATACTAATAATTTTACTATTAAACATTTTACTCTTCAATATGATAAAAATTAAATATAACTAACTGATATAATATTTCAGACTTTATAATTACTTGAATATAAATGGGAGAGTATATTAATCGATTCCATTGAGGTATTACCAAATACATCTCAATGTAATAATTTAATTTGGTTTATTTTTTATTGATTAACTATTTATATGAAATTTCATCATATACAATAAACATTGGCTTTGGTCAACATTATAGAATCATTCATAAACAGATAGTGAGATTACTAGAAATCCCCCTCTTTATTGTATCTGATCATGATCCCAAATTAACGAAAAAATAATTGAAAGGACAAATTAAAACTTTGGGATATAAGATTTATGATTTTTCATTGGATTATCAGGAAACCTTGGATCAAAATCATTCATTAGTTGAATTTTATAATAATAATAATATTTTTCACTCTAGTACACATATGGTAATTTTTGAGGAATTATATAAAAACTTGTTCCAAACTCCATCATGTTTGGATGAATATGGTAAAATGAAGTTATTATGAACATATTTTGTAGATGATATGGTTGAGAAGGAAATGAAAATTTAAAACCATATGAGGGTATCTCATAGTAAGATGATATTTTTGTAGATAATAAAAGGAAATATATATCATTTGAGTTATGATATCTTGTTTTATTAAATTATATTCTTTGAAAAGTGTGATGTGTTTTAGTGAAAAAGTAAATTTGAACCAATGAGTTAATGGAATATATGAAATTATATATAATTTCGGGTTAGTTTTATACCATATAACCTTACCACGGATTTTATCTAAGTTATATTATGTGCTTCATGTTTCATTGCTAAGGGAGTATATACCTGATGTATATCATATTGTGAGTATTGATGTGGTACAATTGCAATAGAATCGTTCCTATGAAGAAAATTAATTTAAAATTTTGTATCAAAGATAGCATGTACTGTGAAACATGATGATTCACAAGGATATGGTTTTTTGGAAGAATCACACGATTGAGTAAGCAACAATTGAATCATAAAAAGCTATGATTTTATAATAACATCCCTTATTTAAGTAATAAATAATATTTAGAGGATGAAATTTATAAAAGTGAAATAATGTAAAAACCAAAGAAATGTTAATAATAGTTCAATTTTATGATTTTTAAGTATTAATTTTATAGATTCATATTCATTATAGTTTAAAAATGTTTTGTTATGAATTTCCAAATGAAAAACATATAGTATTATTAAAATAAATTTTACCCATATATTACATGGTTATATTTAAATGTTAAATTTATTGGTTTTATAAATTTATTTAGAGAATATGGGATTAATTTGTGATATTTTCATATCAAATAAATCATATATTGATTTTATGGTATTTTTTTTAAAATATTGATTATTGGGTGGATAATAAAAAAGAAAATATTATTTCAAACTAAATTTTTTTCATGTATTTAAAAAGTAATATTTCATTATAGATTGTGGTTAAAGTAAAATTAGTTAAATTTAATAAAATTAATCCAAATAATTTTATATTAATCAGTATTATATTTGATTTTGGTTTAAAAACATTTTTATACTTAAAAAGGGACCATATGAAAAAACTATTTTTGTTGCAGTATGTTTTTCATTATTTAAATAAATTTATAAAACTAATAAAAATTGCATAATGAAAAATGGATTTCATATTTTAAATCATTAGGTTAAAATTTATTTATAAGTTCAATTTAATTATCTATCATTATGAATAGTTTTCATGGTAAAAATTAGTCACCATAGTAAAGGGTAACACATGTTGATTAATGTAAGAACTAAGTGATAATGATAAAAAAATAACATCTTAATTTCTATTAAATGATGATATTTATACCCATGTCACCTTATATTTAATTTTATAGTGTTATAGTTTATTTTTTCAGGATTTATACTTCATATTATTTTAAAACATTGAATAGTAACAATTGTGACACTCCCATTACTTATAAAAGAGGACATCATGTCCTTAATTATTCATAGTTATTGTGCACTATATATTGGCCAAGTCCTTCCCAAATACCTTCCAAACTCTCGTAACCATTTCATACATATCCTTTCTCCCCAAAATATCACCTTAATAATGCTTGAGGATTAATCCAATGGAGGTTTTCAAAATAATAATTATAATTATTAACTGAGTGTTTGATGTATCCTTTTTCTTATACATCCTTTAAATATAGTTCAAACATGATGAAATAATAATTTAAGTATCTTAAATATACATAAATACTATTATGATCTTTTTTAAAACCCTTTTTGTCTACTTTTCATCCTTATTGGAAATAAAAACATCGTTCGTGCATAGGAGTGATCTACAACCTCAATGACGCGATGCGTTTAATTTTTCATCACATGATCATTTTGATGGTTAAAATTAAAGAAAAAATAAATAAATATTATATTTATAATATAGTTTTGATTTGTAAAATATAATATATTATATACATTCTTACCCTCTAATAATTTAAGAAATGGTAATATTACTGATTTGTGTGTGTGGACTACCACCAACATGAAACGATGTGGTTCATTTGTAATTTCCACCATATAAGGATGATATTAAGAAATAAAATAATGAATAGATGTGAAATTAATAAAAAATTTAGGATTATGTGAATGTAAAATAGTATCTACATTATATATTTTCCACTTATTAAAAAAATTAAAATGTCTTTCAATTTTATGTATGAAATACCATATCCATGAAAAAATGTGATTCATTTTTCTTGAAATCATTACATGGTTGGATTTAGAGTAGTATTTAATTTATAAATATTATAATTATAACATTTTTTGGAATTTTTAGGTAATTTAACCATAACCACTTTACCATAGGTGATAGAAAAATGTTATTTTAATGTTCTAATCCGAATGTCCTCAAAATATCCAACATGATATTAATAATTTTAGTATCTAAAAAAACATGATATAAATGAAATAAAGGTAAAATAATAATGAAATGAACATAAAAAAGATTATCAAGAAATAAAAATCTCGTATAATTTTACCATTCCAAATTTAGATAATGTACGATGCTAGATGAAACTTTAGGTAATATATTTATCATCTCAACTTCCTTTCAATAAGACTCATTATATATTCACCCCATGTTTTATTTTGTGTGGTGTATATAATTTCATATGGATATATTTTATCATTCATGTAATAAAATTAAATTTTTTACCAATCATTTTCATGTTCTATCCTGCATTGATATTTTCATTCAAAATTTACTAAATTGGTAAGGTAATTTTCTTTACAACCTAATTTTAATGTATTCCATTAAACTATTTACCATATATATCCATGTTCTCATAAATGTTTCAAGAATGATATTATGAATTCATAAAATATTGATAAAGGAAATTTTTTAATATTTTAATTTCTTTACTAAGGATTAAAATGGAATCTTTTCAATGTTTTCTACACGTTCCATTTTTTACTTTATTTATAAAAGTGAAATAAATAATGTTTTTTCATATACGGCTTGAAACATTATCCCTATAATCATTTACATTATTCATTATCATGATTACTATAAAACAAAACATGGTTTTTCATAAAAGATTTTTTCCCCACAATTCTAGTAATTTTTCATTTTTAATAGTTTTCAAAGAAAAAGAATACTTCTTTGTGTGGTTATAAAGAAATTGAATGTTCTTTTTATGTGGTTTCAAATGAGTTTTTCAATGGTTTTATGATAAAAAGTGTAATATTAAAATTAATTATACATAATATGATACTTTAAACTAATATTTGATGAAGTGTGATCTCGATATAGCTCATGACAATGAGTGTGCATGATATAGATCTCTATTTACTTATGTAATGAAAAAGTCTTCAATGGATAAAATGAGGGAGATAACCAAGATGGTTATGCCTATGTAATTAATTGGGATTCAGTTATTCTAACACGTATTAAACCTTAGTGAACCTAGTGTTGTGAAAAAATATGTGTGTCACAATTTTAAGGATCAATTGTTTATAGACGTAGTCTGTAACCCACCCCAAAATAATATCTTAGGATTGAGGAGAATTATTTTTACAACTATTGAGAAATACATGAAAACAATTTGATTCATCAATAAAATGTTTTCATGCTAAAGGTGATGATAATGATAATGGTTTACAAAGGTCCCCTAAATCCTAAAATTAAATATAAGGAATATTCTCTCCAAATGAGAACTTTTCATGAAAACCATCACGTGCACAAAAATATAGTTTCACAAGAAAGGGGATGTCAAACCCACCTAGTTGAATGACCTTGACCTATCAAGAAGTGGATGGAAATTACACAAACCTATTATAAACCCAAGTGATATTGCATTCCATTTAACATCCATTTTTTTATATATAGAATCTCACCCAACACCTTGGGGATGGATATCTAGAAGATATTTTGTTACTCTATCTTGTATAAACCTCTCTAATGTGAAATCATGCAAAACTATGACATCACATACCATAAAATCTAGATAAATTGAATGACTAAACCCCCATGCCCCCCCCCCAAATTTCTTGGTCTATGGTTGATTGTTCCTTGCGCAACACATCTTAAGTCTAAAATTGTTTATTCCAGAGAACCTATCTTCATGAAACACTAACTTGTGCATGACCCTAGTATTTTCATTCACCAACACCTCTAGAATCCACATTCTATACTTATTCTAGATCACATGGCTTACACAACCCCATTTAAATTCAATATAATAAATTTGTGTGAAACAAATTTCTATTCCCTAACACATGGCCCACTATGCTTCATTTGTGGCATGTAACATTACCTTACCAATTGATCCTAACCATAAGAACCATAATAACTATTTCTCTTAATAATAAGCATCCTAACATGAAAAAACCCATGTTCTATAGCTCCAATACAATGTTTACACCATGCTCACAAATAGGTGCATGAGTAGTGGACTCGTAATCCCTAATGGTTGAATCAATATGGAATACATCCAGCCACTCTTATTAGAGGGACCTTATACCAGATCTTCTTCTCTCACTTAGAAATGGCCTCCCTGGGAATAATCCCCAACCATGTATGAGCTTCATGACATAAATATACACATGTCCACATCATAGTCTTGTGATGTTAAAATGTATCCATACCCCATATGAAGAGCATGAGATTCCCTATGTATAACCATTATAGGATGACACCCCTATGGAATTATAATCCTGGCATGGGCCCCTCACACCCATGGAATCCTAAACCATCAAAATAATATGCATAATCCCTACTCCATTCCCTATTATCACTCCTTTTGCAACACGGTCATTCTTACCGCAAGACATTAAACTACATGGACTAGTCCTATCACCAAAACATAAAATGGGAGATTGAATTGTATGGGTTTTTATCTATGTTTCTCAATATGGTTTGCAGGACACCTCTGTGAGTTTCAATATAAACATCCAGATACACATGGGGTACCTCCATGATTTTTAGTTTCGACACCCCCAACATTACAATCAAATATCATTTTGAAATCTTCACCATGAGGACACACTTAACCAAAATTCATTTGTGAATTCTCCCTCACTAGGAGAACACTTAACCAAATCCTAGGTGTGAAATATTCCCCATACGAACACACTTAACCACATATCAGGTGTGAAATCTCCCAACCTAGGGAAACACTTAGCAATATACTAAGTGTGAAATCATCCCCCACTGGGGACACCCTTAGCTGAACTCCCAAGTGTAAAATATTCCCCATTGGGGTATCCCCACATAATGATAAACCTATGACTCATCGGTCCCCATAGGACATTAAACCTATGATTTATCTATATGGTAAATATGTCAAACCTTCAACCAACCTCTCCCCATAATACATTAAACAAGTGTCCATTCCCCCACAAGACCCCAAACATATAACCCCAGAAAATCTAGAATATTTACTACATACACTAAAAATGGTATTCATGTGGTAAAAATAATATTAATATTTATTCCCCTAGTGTTAACTACCACATTAACGAAATGGAATGTATTAGGTTATGCACCAAAGATTCCTCACATGATATTCCATCTAAAAGAGTAATGATTTTCAGGCTCAAACACACAAAATTTCTATAAATTCTCATCCATTCCGAACGTTACTATATATTCTGACCAAAGGGTTCTTTTTCGATGAGACTGAATTAATGTAATTAAATGGAATCCACCTGAGATGGAATTAGTGATGATTTTCACAAACATGAATTAAATCTACGAAGGATATCTAGGCTAAAAAATGATATCGAAAGAGGTATCTAGGGAAGGATAGATTGACATGCCATCATTTGATTTTGATTAAGTAGCCTCCATTATTGATTAATGTGATGGAATCCACCTACCTTTGGATAGTGGGAATTTTGGGAAACAAATAAAATTACATTGTAGTTATATGAAGAGATGGAACATAAGCCTAATGAAAATAATCTGAAAAAAAAGGTAAAACTGACAGGAAACTCTTATTCCTCAAATATGGGGACTAGAAATTGTGTGGAACTATCAGATTTTTATATCACCAGATCTAGATATTCAGTTCCATGTCTCACTAGGAATTTAGTGATATTAGAATGAAAATATCATGTGAATTGGTGTTGATAACGTTGGTCATCCTCAGTCGGTGACATCATTATCTTGGATCCCTACTCAATTTCAAGATGAATGTATGAATTTGGGTAATTGGGATTCACTTGCACCATATTATTACTGAAGCATAATTATGTGTACGTAACATGAATCAAGTTATAAGATATGAGAGACATAATGAAAATACTTAAATGGGTATGGGAAATGTTTTTTTCGAAAATACCACATAACTATATTCCAACCACCAAAACCACCACATCTTTATCTAATGGGAACTCACGCCCTATTTCACCTTATGATCTCTTGTAAATGAGGGTTATAGGTTACCTAATTCTCCAATAAAAAAATAATTAGTCATTCATAATATGTATATTTCCATACAAGATCTCATGGAATTGACACCTTTCTGAGACCATCAACCCTGCGGGTCGTGTAGGGGAAAACTACCCTCATTCCAATAGTAAACTACTTATAGAGACTCTCATGGAAGCAATATAGAAGCTCAATCCACCATTACATGGATGTAAGGAATTTTTGAGTTGTAATTATAGTGTCCACCACATAGGATATGATAATGAGGGCTCGAACCATGCTGTGTTAGAGACAACACTAACTGATCCTAGAGGTCGGCGAGTAGGTTCACTCTATCCCTGCTCCACCTTCCAGGGTCAAGGACACCAAAAACTAATGTAGGGGATAAACCCAGAACATTGAAAAATGATCAGAATATTTTGAAGCTCTAGTATCCTTAACTGCTTCCAATTTATCCAATTATATCCCCACAACTTATCAACATGGATCTATCTTTCCTCGCCAATGATAAAGACCCCATCAGACTCTTAAGTAACTAGGTTGACTCTATGTTTCCAATGACATTTAAATCTATTAAGGTATATGTCATGATAAAGAGTATCAATTTAGAGGTCATCCCTGAACTACCACCAACCATATTAGAGGTCCTCCCCATGCAATAAACATGCCATTCTCTGAAGAACCATCCCAGGACATGACAATAGACACCCATCATTAGGATTGTTCCGGTGGCACAGGTCAAAACACACATTTGAAGAACCCAAGAGACTCTAAAAATATTTTTCATGCACATGCCTAGTACAATATGAGTCCATACCAAATGAAGCATCACATCATCATTGACCTCTCAAACTCCAAAGTGACGGATGACACATTGAGTGAACCTTCACCCCCACTACAAGAACATGGTGAATAATCCAATCAAGTGAGGATTATAATCCCAGAATATAAGTTCAAAAATATCCCAAAAAACCTCTATAGGTATTTTTAGGTGGATAATTTTCTATCCTCCCTCCAAGGACTCATAGTAAAACCATATCCACCACCATCAGTTTTCCTCCTCTCTACCACCACTAATGAATTTTTAGAAATTTCATGGTCTAGTTTGATTCCCTCAAATGATGGAGAGAAGGCTTCTAAGACTCAATGAGATAATTAAAATATCATGCATTATTAGGTTTTAAACATTACATATGATATGGATGCGATCTTGATGTTGTCCTTGCCTGTGGGAGACATCCTTTTATACAGTGGAAATTTGACTTCAAATATTCTCCAATTTTTGGTAAATCTAAAGAAACGTAGATATATTTCGGTTTATGTTAAAGTATCTAGACCTAATTATAATCATGTAATGGCCTATCCCAGAGAATTATCACCCCTCTAGTAATTATCAGGTGGACATCTGGAGACTCTTAGCCACCGACTACCTATCAGTCACATTTTGGCCACCCACAGGTCTAGATTTTGTCATATCAGAGTCCCTAACTAAAGGAATAGATTTTTTATCACTATAATATCTAGAAATAATTACACCACTTTTTGGAATATTTTATTTTCTAATTAGGTATCCATAAACACCTTGAATCCATTAACTAATACTGAAAGAGTGGTGATATCACAACTCTACTAGTACCTCAACACCTTGAGTCATAAGTCTACTACTAGAATCTCTATAAAAAATTCATAATAACCTCATAGTGATCAATTGAGTCATTAAATAGGTGTAAAAAACATGAATATCATAGTTTGGGGTTGTATACTACTCTTTATTTCATCATTATCCAATGGGAATGAATGCACTGTCAATCTAGATCATCAAGAGAAAATGAATGTTCCTCTCTAACTAGCTCCATGGTTAGTGTTGTCAATATCAAGCCATCATAGGAAAAGAAATATAAGTCTATTAATTAAGGTAATCACATGGAAAATAATCTCAATCGGCTGGAAGATAATGAATAATACCCTCGAAAAGAACACTTACTTGTGAGAAGATATATGCATTCAGCCACAGGAATCCCCCAGTGAGTTGTTGTTGCTTGCTCGATGATATGTCAACAATGGTAAGGAATAAGTTATGAACATAAATACATCGTAGGTTGATCCCTAATATATTTTAGACCCAATAATTTTTTCTTTACATCAGGAGTGTGAGGAGTATAAAATAAATGCTACTGAAATTATTTCCACAAAATGCTCAGACAATAATAGCCCAAAAAGGGACTCTATCTCTCACCAAATGGAGAAACTAATCCCCCTTGTCATGGTGCCCTCATTTAAAATTTGTGGCCTCATGCACCTGGTGAGGGAAGAAGTTGGGGTTAGAAAAATATGACAGAGATATGTTTTTTTCCATCATGCTTGAGTATCTTTATTATCCACCATGGGAGCAAGGTTTCACCACTCTTTTAGTCAATGTTTCTATGAACCCATCGGTGAAATCAAATTATCCCTAATATGGAGTGATAGTTCCTTTCATCACCCATCTCAAGGCTTTGTAAATTCTTCTTAAATTAAAGTTGTATCCAACATGGGAGGACCATGGTCAAATCTCCCCCTGAGTTCAATAACCCTGTATTCACCTTGTTTAATGGGATGGTTGATCCACTACAGTATCTTTCTCACATCACCTTAAAGTGTTTTCCAATGTTATGTACTCAAAAATATAAAGAATCCATAAAGATCTGATTATCATTCTAGACACTAGAAGGAACTGCATTATTTTGGAATAGTCAGCTTCTCATAGGGTACATTACCATTTGGGAGGATATTTGTAGATTTCTCCACAACCAGTTCATATACACCTTGAAAAAGAAACTAATAACTTACCTCTTTATGTCCAAATAGAGTCATAATGTTTGAGTCACCCAAATCATATCCTAATCGAAGGCCCTCATGTATTCTCTCAATATACTACTTTCCAATGAACATAAGATAGTGGTGTTTGTAGAGAATGTGATAGATTATTTGGTCAATACCCTCATATTCCTCAACTACCGAGGTGGATTTTGGTAGTGCATCGAAAAAACTTTTTGTCTGGAAGAAGCATTTTAGTGGACCAAACAATGGTTACGACCATTACCTATTCTGGATCCTACAATAAGTCCTGTGGAATAATAGACAACTCTCATTATACATGTAGAGGATCCCAAGATGGTAAATTTACATTGAATATTACTAGAAAATCCCCATCAAGTGTATACCTAACTTGCGCATCCTCTACCTATGCATCCTTATCAGGTACAAACATATCCTCACAAAGAGAATGTGGCTCCAGTGCCCCCCCTCAGTTCCAAGATCCCATGTTTCCTCTCAAAGAAATATAATAAAATAACTATTTCCTCAAGGATGCACAAGTCCTAATATGTTTAGTATGTTCCCTAGAAAAGGTAATCATGATGTTTTTGAAATCCAAGAGACCCCAGGATTCCAAACTCACTAATCACACCAATAACTACATGTATAAAAAAATAACGTGCAGAATCCATCATAGAATGATTTGACATAATGGATTTGTTGTAGGACCAATTTGATCATAACCTAGTAAAATTGGGAAATGTTATTAACTAGGTGGAAAACATATTTTTTTACCTTTTTAGTGACTAGCAAGACACTAGTGAGTTGACAAAGGTTCCTAACTATAGGATATAAACGTATAATGACCAATCACCTATTATGAGAGTCTCTTTCGCCCATGGTATCATACATTCCTCCATGAGTAAACCTGAAAATACTATGATTATTCATCCTCCCTTGAATACTTCCTCTGGATATTTTTTGCATCCTCTCATGTCTTGGAAGAATAGATGTTCATGGAATAATGAAAGAAAGGGTCCCCCATTAATTAAAAAAACTAGTTTTCACCCTTTCCAACTTCATGCCTCCTATGTTGTGAATTGGGCCTATGGTATGTTTTCCCATCTAATATTTCATTTATGGGGAGAAGAAATATACATCTATGAATTTTATTGAAGTAGTGGACCACTTCACAAAACCAAATAATGAAAAATTATAGGTGATCGCCTCACTCAATTTTGTACAAAATCGATGATGGGAAGGTAGGGGACATAAGAACTATTATAAGTCTCATGCCAGAACTTCATAAAATGTTGTTCGTGCTACTAAAACTAGGAATAAATCATCACACATGGATCAATAAGGCCAGTCCTCTCGGTCTGCTCTATTAGGTACATCCCTAAAGATTAACGTATTTTGTAAACGTATGTATCATCCATGAGCACACCTTGATCAACCACATCAAGCTAGGGTATAACCAAAGATGACAGAAACTGATTAATTAGTTTTTTAGAGTATACCAACTGATCGGTTACAAAATATCACAAAAACTAGCTAGGCCCTAGGGATTTAGCTAGTGTTATTTTTAATGCACCCTTCTAATTAATGAACCTCTCTAGGAAAAAATATTCTATATATGAGGATGTCATATGTGACTAAGAACAACACTAAAATACCCGCAAGGATCTCAAATATTCTGGCCCTCCACATTTTAAATGATATGTATGCGACCCATATCAAATACTAAAAAACCTTATTCATTTTAAGATTGAGGTAGATACCACTATGGCCTTCTATAAACTAGAGGCCAAGTGGAATTTCTGGTAATCATCTCATTTTTTAGAGATGATAAGGGTTTCACTATTTATGGGCACATAGGCCTGTTGTATATCACATGTTAGTTAGATGGCATAGTAATATGTCGCTTCCTAGTGGATTATCATTTTTTGATCAACATAATCCCAAAAAAGATTCACTATACGATTATACTTATAGAAGAATATATGACTCACTAGAAACTAACAATTCATGTAAATTAAATGTGTGAGTAGAAAACTTAGGGAAATATTCGACAGATGAGTCAATTCATTGGATTGGTAGCAAGAACTAAATTTATGGTAGTCTTACATGATACTACCTAAATTGTGTTTTTTGGAAGGCCTTAGTTTCATTTTCATGCATACATCCCCTCTTCATACAACCAATACCTAATGTACTGTCTTGATGGCAGAGTTGTGGTAATTTAGGGAAATGTGTCCCCCTTTGACAAATGTAATTTCTGTTTTCTTATCACTAATTAGTGTAAAAGGGAAGACAAATCAGGTCCATAATAATGGTGTTGAGTATATCAATACCACTAATGATCTAACATCCACTACAATAGATCGATGGATAGACTTGAAAGAAATTTTAGTTCTCCCAATTCATTGGTTAGAGCCTGTAATGCCAGACAGGGGGGTTGTTTCATTATTTATAATAAAATTAGTTATCACAAATTACCTCATACACTTTAAGTGGATATGCACAGCTAATACAAGAATACCCTAATCATATGAAGTACGAAGATGTTTTCCCCATGGCCACTGATCCATAGAATTTCCATGTGTTCCACAAATCGGGGTAGTCCTGATGAAAGTTGACACATCACTAATAGTAAAACATTAATAGTGGACCATGTAGACGTAAAAAAATGGAATTAGATCAAAATATTTTGTCACCAAGGGCTCCGTATTTTTAAAACTCCTCATCGTGGATTGCATATCTTCCTGAGAAGAAACTCCCTTGAGGTAAGTAAACCCAGAAGAGTCCCCTCCCCCTCTGATTCCCATACGTTCGATGACGAAGAGGATTTGGATGATGTCCCTCTAGCATTACAATAGGATACCTAACAACTATTTTGGAGCTAACCTAGGTCAAATTTGGTATTTAGGAATATTTGATACTGAAACAGATTAGTATAGCCATGTTCCCAGAGGAAGAGTATCAATATGTTGCCTTATTAAATTATCATCATGTCATATTCTCTTAGATATATAAGGAGACACTCGAGATATACCCTTATATTTTTTTTCGTCACCAAATCCTCTATGTGGATCATCATAAGTTCAAACATTCTCCCAAGAAGATGAACCCCACTCACAGTGCTACCATAGTGTAATGTATCTGAGCCAGTGCTTCCTCAAGTGACTATGTCGATTGGATATGTTTCCTTAGGTGGACCAACTCATATTCCAAAGGCTTCCAAATAGTAGTGAGAGTCTAATGAATTTAGTGGTGAAACTATACCCTATGGTTAGAGTTATAAAAAAAATTTAATTAATATCAGATTATAAGAAATAATATAAATAAATAATTAAACATCCTATACTAATAAAGGTAAAATTGAATAAATCCACATAATAAAATAATAATGTAATTAAAAACTAAATGTGTATAAATAACATGTTTGAAGTCATAAATATTAAAATAAGTAGAGTCGAATAAAACTCCAAAACCCCAATCTAAAATCCATGTCGGCCACATATCCAATCTCCAACCCATCCATCCTACTACAAGTCAACTACATGTTCTCATTCCCTTATTTGAACATGCATCCATGAAATAATTTATGGTACCAAATGTTATCCTGTATAGGGTGTGAGTAAAACTCAGTATGTCAACATCACTATGTCTAAAAAATACAATTTGAGAGACATAGTGCATGAAATATAGAGATAAACAAGGTAAAAATTTAATAAATTAATACTGAAAATAAAATAAAACATATTAGACCTCAGGTTATATGAAAAAACTCATGGATAGAGACACCTAATTCGGTGCCCTAGCAGTTATCTATGTTTTTCGGTAGATCCTACAACATCAGGATTGGTCACCAAAATTAGTTGTAAATTCTCACACATTTGATGAATGTTTAATAACATGTCATAAAAAATGTATGAAATTATTTTTATAATCTCAACATCAGGCATCAAGTGAGTGTGGATTTGGTCCTCAGACATCCCATATAATCATATAATATTCCCTTGGGAATCAAGTACATGTGTCCCTTAACCTCAAGAATTATGAAATATCACACACCAAGCCCTTAGGGTTCCACAATGAACAAGAGTCATATCTAGAAAAACTCAACAAGACATCAACATAAAACCCTTAGGTATCAATTACATCGTTTTAATATTTTCTCAAAAGCTAATGAAGAAAAAGAAGAAGGCTAGTATCAAACATAACATATGTATTATCATAAGACATAATAATGAATTAATAAAATTATCATCTTTATAAACAAAATTATACAAGATGATTATTAAATAAGAAAAACACACAAATTTATTATTATGATAATAAAAAATTCTAATCCAACAATCAATAAAATTACCCTTTTTAGTGGGATCAAAAATCAAACAGATTAGGTTGTAATTAAATTCAATGTTGGAGGACATATCTGGTGGTCGCAGGTTTCATTATCCTTGTCTATGGATCCAAAGGGATTCATTGGATGTTTAAAAATAATAGATTATAGTTAACAATGATTATCCAATTCATCTGGTCACGCCTGTGGTATGTTAGCATGATCACATATGTCAAATATACTATAAATAATTGTATCATATAAAATGAATTTAGTTTATACCACCAACCTTATACCAATGATGATCCACATGTCTAGAATTTAGGTATGATTTCATCCAGTTTGAGAGAAAAAAACTGAGAAGCCCCCTAAAAAATCGGGTGTTATCCACTGATAAATATCTTATAATAATATCTAATAATTTATCATGAGATAATTTTAAATTATTACTTTATAATCATCCTTCGATAATTTATATAAATTGCCTTTGATATTATTATCCAATTATTCTGTAAAAAACTCAATGTAACTATTGTTTGTTATATTAAATAATTTATCTTTTCCAATTAAAGACTGAATAATTAAAAAATCCTTAATTTTTTTATCAATATATATATATATATCGATAATTTCGTTTTATATTATCTTTTTATAATTCCAATAAATAATATTTGAGAATTAAAATTTCTTTTTATAAATTAAACATAAGCACAAAAAGTGATTACCGATATATTTAAATATGTATATCTATATATCCATATATATATATATTTATTCATTAGATAATAGATATAAAATTTATCAATTGATATATATATATATATATATATATGGATATCATTTTATTCCAAAATATCAATTTTCTCTCTATTTATTTATTATCTTCTTCAACCACCATTTTCATTATTATGCATAATAGAAATAATAAAAAAATAAATAAATAAAAATGAAATAAGAAGAAGATCCCTGTAGGGGGTTCTATGTATGGGTTGAGGGACAAAGAAGAGTACCACACTGACTTAGATCATTGAAAAAACCATCTAGAATTCAGTTCGATCTTCACCGAAAAGCATTCTCTATCCCATTAATGTTGTTCATTGGTATAAATATGACTCTATTATTTATATATACCTAAATGTGTGTCCAAAATTTAAGAATTGACAAATCAATTCACAAATTTATTGTTTAATCCAAAAAATATTTGTTGATTTAATAGATTCATGATATGAATTTATTGTCATCATTATCTGGTCAAAATGGGTGATAAACGACGGTTTTGAAAACCACTGTAAGATTTAATGGAGGAAAATACATGGTTGATGATGAAACATCATTTCCCCGCTTTTCTAAATTTTTAATTAATAAATTTAATTATTTATTTATTATAATTACCAAAATAATAATAATTTTATTTGATGAAATGTACAAGTGTCAATTGGGAAAAAACGTTATACCATGCCAAGGGTAAAACCCCCATTCTGGACCCAATGGTGATCTCATATTTATTTTATGATGAACTATTTTGGATATATTGAATTAGTTTAAATAATAAAGAAAATTAATATTATTTAATAACATTATCTTGTGAGTGATGTGTCTAGACATATGATGCCTATATATGTTATACACTTTCTAGGTTAAACACCATGCCCCAGAACTAACAGTGGTCTCAGATTTATCATTTAATGCACCATATTATTTATTATTAAATTATTTTGAATTAATTTTCCACACTTAATGAAATAATTATTTATATTTTTATTCTTCCTTCAAAAAAATTTATTGGCCTCATAATCTCACACAATCTATGTGTCTTACTCTAGAAATATTCCATTGAATATTACAAAGTATTAATTTTGAATTTCTCTTACGAAACAACTTTTAATTTTTTTTATGTAATATGCTGATAAATCATATTTTTCACATAAAGAATTTATAAATTATCAGATGATTTTTTATTATATTTATAAAAATATTATAATGTTATAAATAGTATAAATATCAAGGGAGAACAAAACTAGAAAATTGACTGGATCTTATAACAACCTGACTATATAAGTGCTCTTCCCCAAGCTGCACCATGCATCACTATAGGGTATCAGTGAACAGGTCTGGGAACTATGAATACACATCATACTCCCTCTCCTAGGTCTCCTATTGAAAATGTTCTTGTTTTCACAGTACTCATAATATAGGAACAATCTTTCCTTAGAGATTCTTCTCAAATCGATCCAAAATTCTTAAATGATACACCTTAAAGATGTATCTACAAAAATCTTGACATCCTCTATGTAAATAAAATGAGAAGGGTCACAAAGATATCTCCAATGTTTTGATACATGAAACACATCTTGAATAAATATATATCTTTGTGAAAGGGCTAAACTGTATGCCTTGGACCTACCTTTTCCATAATCATGAAATGATCAACAAATTGGGGCACAATCTTTCTTTGTTTTCTAATATGACATTTTCCCAGTCTAGGTGGAACTTGAAGGAAAACATTATGACCATCCTAAAACTCTAGAGGCTATCTCCATTTGTAAGCATATGATTTTTGTTAGCTCGATACATTCACTAACCACTTTTTGATCAACTAAACCTGGTCTTACGTAACTTTTATGAGACTAGGTCCAACAAGATCTTCCTCTCCTGCCTCCAACCAATAATGAGGAAAAAAACATGACCTAGCATGCATGGCCTCAAATATAGCCATTTGGATCAATTATTAGAATCTTTTATTATAGGAAATATCCATGATTGAAAAAATGATGCTCCCATGAGTCTCTAAAATCCAAAACACAGGCTCATAACATATATTCCAAAATCTGAATCATCCACTTAGATTGACCATCATTTCATGTGTGGTTGGTTTTACTCAAAACAACCTATGATCACAAGGACCTCTAAAGACCCTACCAAAACCAGATGTGAATTGAAAATCTCAATTAGAAACAATGTCCCTCGAAACACCATATAATTGAACTATTACATGTACATAAATATTGACCAAAACATTAATGGTTATGGTCTCCCTGATTGGAAAAAACTAGGCTTCCTTCATTAGTCAATCTACAGTCACCCATGAAAATTTATTCATGTGAGGTGTCCTGGGTAATCCTATCAGAAAACCCATAGTGACATCATCCAACGTCCACTCCAGAATATGTATAGGTTGTAATAACCCAACATTCCTATGATGCTCCACCTTCACCTGTTGATAGGTTAAACACCACACTACAAATCCCACTATCTCATTTTTCATAGCTAACCCCCTGTAATTTCTATGGATATCATGATACATCTTTGTCGAACCAATATGTATTTCCCATCTGGAATAATGAAACTTTCTCATCATCTCCTCATTCAAGCCCATATGAACCCATACTCATCCATTAAAAAGAAGATAATTTCCATTTCTAAACAACCATCTTGATGGTAGATCCCCACTATATATGTTTTCTCTTATAACTAAGCCCTATATATCAGTTAACTACACCTTCTTGATCCAGTCAAGAAGCATGGGTATAACAGATGTTGAAGTCAGATCTAATAACTGTAATGCCCCGACCCCAGTTACCCAGATTCGGTGCATTATTACATAACATTTCCATTATCACAAGAAAGATCAAATCTCGAAAGACCGATTGGTTTAGTAGCTTTGGAAACACTAGATACAATCATAAAGTTTTACATTACATCATAAAAAACATCTTGTCTTCATATCCCCTCAAACTAACCCTGCAGGTCATTCATAAATTACTTCTTCATAAACCTGGGAAAAATAAAACATTGAAAGGGGTGAGCTCAGATGCTCAGTAAGGATAACATTATAGAAGAAGCTTTCATAGATAAGCATAAACACATAAGGAAGTTTATAACTAAAACAAAAGCCTTTTAAACTTGAACTTCAGCATAATATGGAAAAGATAAAATGAAATAATTCCATTTTCTTATTCACATGGATATTCTACTAGTCGAACAATCACATGCAATATCAATAACCACTTTCATAATGATGGAATGCATAATGCCAGACTATCATAACCACAGAGCCAAGGTCTCGTGCCAAGACTTCCAATAAGATTTTGCCAAGGCCTTGTTCCAAGACACTAGTTTTTCTCATGATACCTACCGATGCATCGAGGAGCTATAGAGGGCTCCACCCATCACTTATTAAGTCCAATGCATTCCTCATATGAATAGGTTTAAACATAACATAAACATTTCTATTAAGACTAGCATACAAAATGTAAATACATTAACCACAAACCATGAATGGTATAAAAATAGCACATCCATAGTCGAACATAACTCATTCAATACAATATGGAAGATTGTATTGTACCTAAATTGATAATAATGAATTATATTGACATAGATGAAAATAACCGTCAAAACTATTTGAGATAAATATCCCCCTTTTCTTGAAAACATTTAAAAGTCACACTATTTGTCAAGAAGCCATTTAAAAATAGATTTTTGAATCAAAGTGTCCCATACAACTTTGAATATTTTAAAAGGATTTTTAATTTTAAAACTTTAATGTCCATATAAATAAATCCTTAAAACCATTTTTAAAACATGGACATTAATGAGCAAGATTTAGAAGAATAAGTCTTTAAAACATTTAAAAATGGTATTTAATTCGAGTTTCTAACCAAAAGAGAGACACCTGAATACAAATAATTGAGGTAATAAAAACCTTTTAATATCATGAGAATAAATAGATTAATGATATACTATGTCAAAGTACATTATATACACCACATAAAAGTTATTTGGTGTATAACAACAAAGAAGTCTCAATGGAATGTAAATTGAGATGAAATCTCTCATAAAGGCTGTATCCTTAGGTTAAGGATAAATCAACGACATAATTATGTATGAAAAATATAAATACACTAAATATGATTGGATATTAAGTGTAAAACAATCAAGGGACATTCACACATATTCTAGTAAAAACAACACCAATGAATTGGATGTTTATCTCAACAAATAGAGATTGAGTAAAAATTACTCTTATCAAGTTCATACCGATGACTTGAGAATTTATAAATGGAGTGATTATGTGTATAAAATGTATATCCACAGAAAGGGGAGTGGAAATTATGACATAATCCAATGAATAGTTATTCCACACATAATATCAGAGTAAAATAATCAATGAAGTATGTGTAAAGTCGAATGAGTGGAAATTGAAATTTCAAATTCCCTTATCGATTAGGTAACTTACGGAACATACACCCATGAAAGAAGTATCATACCATGATGATGTAAATATCCATAAATTAAATTATATTACACAATGAATACAATCATGGGCATTACACACACCACATGCAATAAATAAGTGGTGGACAATGGAATTCTCACGGAATTAAAAGTGAGATAAGAAACCCCTTACCACGTTGTAATCAACTGATTCGTATGACCAAAAGTTAATAACCACCAAATTATTTACATAATAACATTAATATAAAGAGAATAATGATAATATATATCAAGTGGTAGTACACAATATACCACTTTCAATAAATTAGTGGCGAACAATGGAAATCTCACGGAATTGAAAGTGAGATAAGAAAATCCCTTACCACGTTGTAATCAACTGAGTAGTATGACCAAAAGCTAATAACCACCAAATTATTTACATAATAACATGAATATAAAGATAATAATGATAATATATATCAAATGTCAATACACAATATACCACTTTCAATAAATTAGTGGCGAACAATGGAAATATCACGGAATTGAAAGTGAGATAAGAAAATCCCTTACCACGTTGTAATCAACCGAGTCGTATGAACAAAAGTTAATAACCACAAAATTATTTACATAATAACATGAATATAATGAAAATAATGATAATATATATCAAATGGCAGTACACAATATACCACTTTCAATAAATTAGTGGCGAACAATGGAAATCTCACGGAATTGAAAGTGAGATAGGAAAATCTCTTACCTTGTACTTTTCGTTTGATGGGGGTAGGTTAACCTCATGTATAATGTTGAAATAAATGATATTAAATTATTAATGAATCATATACATTAATATGATATCATATATGATCTTTTAACCTTGCTTTGTTAATAATATCTTAGACTTATCGTCGTTTCGGGTGTTAACTTACTCGTTTTCTTTTATATGTTTTGTTACGTAAGCCATGTTTTTCATGGATAGGTTGTATCTTATTCATATCCAGAATGATATAAAGTTATTAAACATTATTTTTAAATCATAAAAAGTTAATTATACTTGAATGGATATGATGGAGAATGAATCTCATCGCGTTCGTGGAGACTGTAGTCCGTACGTACGCACAAGCGACAATATCATTCTTTTGATATTAAAATAATATATAATTGGATGGTATATCATATATACAGAATCATTATCATGTTATATTTATTATTTAAATGAGTTACACATCATTATTATACCCAACCAAATAATAATATATTGAATAACAATTACACCACGATGTGGAGACGGTAAGATGTACATACACACGTATGGTGACATGTTTTTCAAAGGGTGGATGGAATACTGAATATAGTTGTACCATATTTATAATAACATCACAGTATATATAAGATACTGGAGTTATTATTTTATAATGGTAATAACAAAGAAAGAAGGAGTGGAAGAAGAAAGGAACTTGAAAAGGGGTGGTGAAAACATTACCTCTTCTTCGGGTTCTTCCTTTTGATTTGATCAAAAGGGCACCTTAGGATGGCTTTCTGATCAAACTAAGGCCTATAGGTTGTATTGAGGGAATTTTAGAGAGTATTTGGGCAGGTTTTGGCCGAACCAAAAGGTTTTGAAGGTGTGACGAAATGAGGAGGAGTGCCCTTTTATAAGAGGGGTGAGGGGCACCTTTGGAAAAGCTAGAAATATTAATTTATAATAAATTCATATTCGGTTTCTAATGGCTCAAAAGTTTATTATTCAAAGTTTAAGGTAGGGATAGGTCGAAAACCATTAAACCAATAGAATTTAGACAGGTTTGGGTTACTATATTAACCTTATCTTTTAGTTTTAACTCTTAGTTAATTAGTTTGACATTTACCACGTCACTTTATATTTTTATATTATATAGTTAATAAACTTACTATATACATCCAAGAGACCCACCAAGTGGTAAATTAATGATATAACTATCATGATATAAGTCTCATTGCCGATCCATATATTTTTAGGAATTTAATATCAATTAATAATATAATATTTGTTTTAAAAACTCTTTTATGTCAATTTTGACACTATTCAATAGTTGATTTTTTTTAAACTCATAACAGAATGATTACTTGGAAAAAAGTTAATTAAATCAATCCTAATACTTCATATCAACCAATAAAATTAGTATAATTCAATAAAAGTCTCAAATTATATTTATTTGGTTATTTATAATATCAATTACTCTAACTTTTCACTATTTTGGTAATTACTGCATCACCATTGTGTCATAAATAAATTAAATTTTTTAATGTCTAAAAATTATAAATAAAATATCATTATGCAAGAAATCGTTTTATATTTCTAATTAATATTTACAGTCTAAAATCCAAAATATATAACCCTATGTAACAATTGTTCTTCTAAAAGATATATGCTTGTGTCATTTTTGTATTCATTTTAACTTAATTAAAATAAAGTGTCTCTATCACTTACAAGTAGATCCATGGGGTCCCGAAATCGACCCAAAGATGCCCATGGTCGACCATGTATCAACCAATAGGTTTAAGACACGTTTTAGGGTAAATTAGTATTATTATAATATTATTTTTTAACCCTTGTTTACCGGATTTACCCTTTAACCATGGTAAATAAGATATTTACCGAAGTAATTATCCAAAATGTCGAAAAATAAAAGTTACCAATTTACACAATTTGAACATCCTGAATCCAAATATGGAATCCTTTTTTCCAAATTCAAAACACAAAAGTGGCAGAAATTAATTTAAAATTAATTCCCGTTGTTAAAACAAAAAGCGTGTTTTTAAGAGATAATAACTATCAAAAGATTGGCACTTGTTTATTACTGGTTTAAATGAGAAATTATGTTCAATGAACCAAATTGTATTACATGGAAAAATATATTATAAATATACTTTAAAACCACTCAAATTCATAATTTATCACTGTTAATTATTTTGACTAAAAAAGTTGTTTTTAATTAAAATTTAGTAATTTTCACTATTCATCAAAATATGAAAGTTATCCGAAAAGTACCAAAATTTCACCCTAGGATAATTTTGATATTCCGAATCCAAAAATGAAGTCCATTTTGAGAGATAGAATTTATAAAATTTCAAAAAGTAGGTATTACTATTCATAACGGCTAGTTTGATTGGTTGTGGTGTGTTAGAATCTCGAAGTTGCATGCAATGCACGCCATTGCATTATTCAAAGGGAAACGTACCGTGGAAGCTTGGGGTGTTACATTCTCTCCTCCTTCAATAAATTGAATCCTCGAATTTTTTTTTAAAATTGGTCTTGATAATATAATGGAAAGTCCCACATCGGAAAAAGAGTCAATAAAACTATCACTTTAAAAGAAAGAAAGAGAAGTATAAAGGTCAACCAAGATAACCCATACTCGGATTCCATATTGGAAAACATGGATATGTATGATACACTAATTGTAAAGTTTTGATAGAGAGGGATAGAAATCATGATCAGGAGAAAGTTAACAATAATAAAACCACAAACTTGTGTTGGGACAAACGTCCATTAGTCTCCTAGTAGGAAAAGTAAATGTACAACATTTTTTGTTTTAAGTTACATTACATAAGAATGAGGAATTAATTTATGATATTGAATAAGAATATAAAGATATATACTTACTTTTTATGTAGAGTTTCTTTCTTTAATAAATTTAGACCACTAACTCATTTTTTTAAATGACGATTATTCAAGAAGACTTGGTCACACTAGAAGAGCTAGAATAAAGTTCTATAGAATCACATGATCCATGCAGGATAAACTATATATTTACATTGTCTTTAGAGATTAATCAAAACCAAAATGGTTAGTACAAGATATAATGATCCCCCAAAAGGATATTCCTTGAGAGAAATAAATACAAATCTTAATTTCTAAAATTAAACCAACAATACCCCAAAGTTAAATAAATACCATTCAATAATAAATTGTCCTTAAAATACTTCAATATAATCCAAACTAATATTGAAAGCCAAAACATAGAAGAATTTGATTATGTAGTCTCCCATGTTAAATTGTATCACCAAATGACATAAAATACTCTTAAAGTCACATACTTAAAAGTAATTAACCTCATCACATATTCTCTATTATAGGTTAATCATTTCCATAAATTACCCAAATCACTATAAATCCACAATAAAAATGTAGATAAAAATCTACCATTACTCCACAAATGAAACCCCATAGTATTCTATTTTCCGTGGGCATATAGTGTTCCCAACAAAGTGAAAATCTTCCAAAATAACATTTATCACTTAATCACCAAATAATTTTCCTATACCAAGGGTATTCATTTGATAAGACATCAGACCCCAAATCAACTTATTATTGATCAATAAAATCAATTAACTAAAAATAATTAGTCACACTATCCAGGGACTTCATGTAGTCCAGTGGTAGGCAATAAATCCCAATCGTACTTTGGTTGTGGGTTCGATTCCCACAGCTTTTTCCGATGCGACGGGTTGTCACACGGTCTGTGTGTTTCCCTTTTCAAAAACTATGTTTTATAACATTACCAAAATGTGATAAATTCATCAAAATAACCATAACATAATTTAACCCCAAATCTTATCTCATACCTTGAATTTTCATCCCAAACTATAATAACTTATAATTCTCTCAAACCCCAATGATCATATAAAACCATATGCCTATTTATACCTATATCCACAAGAGAAGAGATAATTCTTACTCGAATATCATTCTCACATGGAAAACTGTGGGGTTACAACTATAAGAGAACATTATTCTAAAGTAAACCCATCAACAAGGAGCACTAATACTTTTTAATCATTTCTCCGACCATTTATTTCCACATAGCTTCTACTTTGACCAAGAAAATATCCTATAGAATTGGGCATTCACTCAGGTAATGGCCAGGTCCCCTATATTTACGGAAAATGACTATAAATGGACTCTTAGGACCATTTTTATCTTCTTCCATAGTACTCGTCATTTTGCTTCGGCAATTCTTCACTTTATGTCCTTCCTTCCCACATGTAAAGCATTTCTTTGTCCCATTGAGACACTTTCCTGGGTTTCTCCTTCCACATTTCCTGCATGATGGAAATTGAGGATTCCTTTCTCCATGGTCTCCACTACTGGAGCTCTTATCATTCACCACCTTTCTCTTCTTTTTTGAGTCCGGGAATTGGTTAATATATATATTTTTTATCATATTTTTGGAAAATTGATTTTGCATAAAGGCGATATCTTTTAATCCTATCAACATTCCATTTTGTTGCTCTTTTCCACCACCGTTCCCACCTTGTACATCATTCCCAAAGCCACTATTACTTCCTTGGAATCCAGCCATTGACAAAAACCAGAAAGAATTGTGTGAGTAATAGTAGTCATAAAATCATTTAGAGATTAACATGTCACAATATTCTCAATTTGAAACACATTAGGATTAACCAAGGTCATTTACAATCATCATATATATTTATTACTTCAAATCAGTTAGTAAAGAAAATTTAAATTATCCTAAGTATATCCCACAGGAGTGTCGTAACCAAGAGTGCATCAAGGCCCGTTGTCGTGCACCAGTTCCCGTTTGAGTCTAGCTCAACGCGGTGTTTTCGGGTTTTACCCCTAGGTAAATCTGTGCCAGAGCCGCCTCTACCTGCTCGTATCTAGACATGGATGTATTTCTCGGAAAACTCAAAAAATCTCTACAATACCAAAATTCTAGGAAGTTATTCTATGTTAATCCTCAATGTTCATCTTAGGTCTATGTGCTCTAATCAGATTTTATCTAAATCTAGCTTCCAAGGTTTGTACTAAACTTCCTATGATACCCACTGTAACGCCCCGACCCCAGTTACCCAGAGTCGGTGCATTATTACATAACATTTTCATGATCACAAGAAAGATCAAATCTCGAAAGACCGACTGGTTTAGTAGCCTTGGAAACACTAGATACAATCATAAAGTTTTACATTACACCATAAGAAAACATCTTGTCTTCATATCCCCTTATACTAACCCTGCAGGTCATTCATAAATTACTTCTTCATAAACCTGGGAAAAATAAAACATTGAAAGGGGTGAGCTCATATGCTCAGTAAAGATAACATTATAGCAGAAGCTTTCATAGATAAGCATAAACACTTAAGGAAATTTATAACTAAAACAAAAGCCTTTTAAACTTGAACTTCAGCATAATATGGAAAAGATAAAATGAAATAATTCCACTTACTTATTCACATGGATATTATACTAGTCGAACAATCTCATGCAATATCAATAACCACTTTCATAATGATGGAATGCATAATGCCAGACTATCATAACCACAGAGCCAAGTCCTCGTGCCAAGACTACCAATAAGATTTTTCCAAGGCCTTGTGCCAAGACACTAGTTTGTCTCATGAGACCTACCGATGCATCGAGGAGCTATAGAGGGCTCCACCCGTCACTTATTAAGTCCAATGCATTCCTAATATGAATAGGTTTAAACATAACATAAACATTCGTATTAAAACTAGCATACGAAATGTCAAAACTTTAACCACAAACCCTGAATGGTATAAAAATAGCACATCCATGGTCAAACATAACTCATTCAATACAATATGAAAGATTTTATTGTACCTAAATCTATAATAATGAATGATGTTGACATAGATGAAAATAACCATCAAAACTATTTGAGATAAATATCCCCCTTTTATTGAAAACATTTAAATGTCACACTATTTGTCAAGAAGCCATTTAAAAATAGATTTTTGAATCAAAGTGTCCCATACCACTTTGAAACTTTTAAAAGGAGTTTTAATTTTAAAACTTTAATGTCCATATAAATAAATCCTTAAAACCATTTTTAAAACATGGATATTAATGAGCAAGATTTAGAAGAATAAGGCTTTAAAACATTTAAAAATTGTATTTTAGTTAGAGTTTCTAACCAAAAGAGAGACACTTGAATACAAATAATTGAGGTAATCAAAACTATGTAATATCATGATAATAAAGGGATTCATGATATACTATGTCAAAGTACATTATATACACCACATAAAAGTGATTTGGTGTATAACAACAAAGAAGTCTCAATGGAATGTAAATTGAGATGAAATCTCTCATAAAGGTCGTATCCTTAGGTTAAGGATAAATCAATGACATAATTATGTGTGACAAATATAAATACACTAAATATTATTGTATATTAAGTGTAAAACAATCAAGGGACATTCACACATATTCTAGTAAAAACAAAACCAATGAATTGGATGTTTATGTCAACAAATCGATATTGAGTAAAAATTACTCTTATCAAGTTCATAATGATGACTTGAGAATTGATAAATGGAGTGATTATGTGTATAAAATGTATATACACAGAAAGGGGAGTTTAAATTATGACATAATCAAATGAATAGTTATTCCACACATAATCTCGGAGTAAAATAATCAATGAAGTATGCGTAAAGTCGAATGAGTGGAAATTGAAATTTCAAATTCCCTTATCGATTAGGTAACTGACGAAACATACACCCATGAAAGAAGGATCATACCATGATCATGTAAATATCCATAAATTATATTATATTACACAATGAATACAATCATGTGCAGTACACACACCACATGCAATAAATAAGTGGTGAACAATGGAATTCTCACGGAATTTAAAGTGCGATAAGAAACCCCTTACCACGTTGTAATCAACTGAGTCATATGACCAAAAGTTAATAATCACCAAATTATTTACATAATAACATGAATATAAAGAGAATAATGATAATATATATCAAATGTTAGTACACAATATACCACCTTCAATAAATTAGTGGCGAACAATGGAAATCTCACGGAATTGAAAGTGAGATAAAAAAATCCCTTACCACGTTGTAATCAACTAAGTCATATGACCAAAAGTTAATAACCATCAAATAATTTTCATAATAACATTAATATAAAGAGAATAATGATAATATATATCAAATGGAAGTACACAATATACCACATTCAATAAATTTGTTGCGAATAATGGAAATCTCACGGAATTGAAAGTGAGATAAGAAAATCCCTTACCACGTTGTAATCAACTGAGTCATATGACCAAAAGTTAATAACCACCAAATGATTTACATAATAACATGAATATAAAGAGAATAATGATAATATATATCAAATGTCAGTACACAATATACCACTTTCAATAAATTAGTGGCGAACAATGGAAATCTCATGGAATTGAATGTGAGATAAGAAAATCCCTTACCTTGTACTTTTCATTGGTTGGGGGTAGGCTAACATCATGTATAATGTTGATATAATTGTTACTAAAATATTCACGAATCATATACATTAATATGATATCATATATGATCTTTTAACATTGCTTTGTCAATAATATCTTAGAATTATCGTCGTTTCGGGTGTTAACTTACTCGTTTTCTTTTATATGTTTTGTTACGTAAGCCATGTTTTTCATGGATAGGTTGTATATTATTCATATCCATAATTATATAAAGTTCTTAAAAATTATTTTTAAATCAACAAATGATTATTATACTTGAATGGATATGATTGAGAATGAATCTCATCGCGTTCGTGGAGACGGTAGTTCGTACGTACGCACGAGCGACAATATCATTCTTTTGATATTAAAATAATATATAATTGGATGTTATATCAAATATAAAGAATCATTATCATGTTATATTTATTATTTAAATGAGTTACACATCATTATTTTACCCACCTAAATAATAATATATTGAATAACAATTACACCACGACGTGGAGACGGTAAGTCCTACGTCCGCACTTATGGTGACATGCTATTCAAAGGGTGGATGGAATAATGAATATGGTTTTACCATATTTATAATAACATCACAGTATATATAAGATACTAGATTTATTATTTTAGAATGGTAATAACAAAGAAAGAATAAGTGGAAGAACAAAGGAACTTGAAAAGGGGTGGTGAAAACATTACCTCTTCTTCGGGTTCTTCCTTTTGATTTGATCAAAAGGGATCCATAGGATGGCCTTCTGATCAAACTAAGTCCTCTAGGTTATAGTGAGGGATGTTGAGAGAGTATTTGGGAAGGGGTTGGCAGAACCAAAAGGTTTTGAAGGTGTGATGAAATGAGAAGGAGGAGTGCCTTTTTATAAGAGGGGTGAGGGGCACCTTTGGAAAAGCTAGAAATATTAATTTATAATAAATTCATATTCGGTTATAATGGCTCCAAAGTTTATTATTAAAATTTTAAGGTGGGTATAGTTTGAAAACCATTCAACCAATAGAATTTAGACCGGTTTGGGTTACTATATTAACCTTATCTTTTATTTTTAACTCTTAGTTAATTAGTTTGACATTTACCATGTCACTTTGTATTTTTATATTATATAGTTAATAAACTTACTATATACATCCAAGAGACCCCCATGTGGTCCATTAATGATATACCTATCATGTTATAAGTCTCTTTTAAGAACCTTATATTTTCAGGAATTTAATATCAATTAATAATATAATATTTGTTTTAAAAACTCTTTTATGTCAATTTTGACACTATTCAATAGTTGATTTTTGTAAAACTCATAACATAATTATTACTTCGAAAAAGGTTAATTAACTCAATACTAATATGTCATATCAACCTATAAAATTAGTTTAATTCAATAAAAGTCTCAAATTATATTTATTTGGGTATTTATAATATCAATTATTCTAATTTTTCACTATTATGGTAATTACTGCATCACCATTGTGTCATAAATAAATTAAATTATTTAATGTCTAAAAATTATAAATAAAATATAATTATGTGGGAAATCTTTTTATATTTCTAATGAATTTTTATTGTCTAAAATTCAAAATATATAACCCTATGTAAGAATTGTGTTTCTAAAAGATATATGCTTGTGTCATTTTTGAATTCATTTTAACTTAATTAAAATAAAGTGTCCCTATCACTTAAAAGTGGATCCATGGGGTCCCTAAATCGACCCAAAGATTCCCATGGTCGACCATGAATCATCCAATATGTTTAAGACACATTTTAGGGAAATTTAGTATTATTATAATATTATTTGTTAACCCTTGTTTACCGGATTTACCTTTTATCCATGGTAAATAAAATATTTACCGAAGTAATTATCCAAAATGTATAAAAATAAAAGTTACCTATTTACACAATTTTAAAATCCTGAATCCAAATATGGAATCCATTTTTCCAAATTCAAAACACAGAAGTGGCAGAAATTAATTTAAAATTAATTCCCGTTGTTAAAACAAAAAGCGTGTTTTTAAGAGATAATAACTATCAAAAGATTGGCACTTGTTTATGTCTGGTTTAAATGTGAAATTATGTTCAATTACCCACATTGTATTACATGGTAAACATATATTGTTAATATACTTTAAAACCACTCAAATTCATAATTTATAACTATTAATTATTTTGACTAAAAAAGTTGTATTTAATTAAAATTTAGTAATTTTCACTATTCATCAAAATATGAAATTTATCCGAAAAGTACCAAAATTTCACCCTAGACTAATTTCTATATTCTGAATCCAAAAATGAAGTCCATTTTGAGAAATAGAATTTATAAAATTTCAAAAAGTAGGTATTACTATTCATAACAGCTAGTTTGATTGGTTGTGGTGTGTTAGAATCTCGATGCTGCATATAATGCACGCCATTGCATTATTCAAAGGGAGTATCATGGAAGCTTGGGGTGTTAAAATAATACCTAGTATTCATGAACATTAAGACTCATATCTAAAAAGTGTTCCATCATATTCCACTCATCACAAGATTCTCGGACTACCTATATCTGTATCTTGAAACTTAAGGTGATAGCGACAACATTTCCCTTGCTCGGTGTGTAAGCCAGTTCAAAGTCGAATGAATTAAGATACCCAAACCTCCTCATTTAATGAAGTTTCAGTTCTTTCTGAGAAAATATATACCTGAGGCTCTTGTGGTTAATCTACACCATATACCTTTCTCCCAAAAGGAAGTTTCTCTAAAATTTTTGGGCATGTAACAACACAACTAAATCTAGATTGTGATTGGGATAATTCCCCTCATTAGGTATCAACTATCTATATCCATATACATTCACATGGTCCTCCTGAATCAGAACTACTTTGAGACCAAATCTGTATGAATCAAAATACATATTATACTCTTCACTGGACTCTGGTAAGGTGGGGGTTGGTGATGAGATCAGGCTCTTCATTAGCTCTTGGAAATATCCATCACAATCATCTTACAAAGAAAACTTCAACCCCTTACTGGTAATCCCAGACATCAGTGCATCCATAAGGGAGAAGTCTTGGATGAATCCTCAGTAAAAACTAGCTTGACCAAGAAAACATCAAATCTCAAATACACTCTTGGGTCACTCCCAAGATACCGCAGGTTAAAACTTCTCTTTGTCCACTAACACTCTATAATCTGGGATAAAATGACCCAATAAGTGAAATCTATCAATAATTAAACTAAATTTAGGTATCTTTTCATAAATATGATTCATTATCAGTGTACCCAAGATGATGTCCATATGTTGGGCATGATATTCTATAGATTGGGAGTACACTAAGATGTATTTAACAAAAACTACCAAAAACTAATTTAAGAAAGGAAAAAAGTTCTAAATCATCAGATCCATTAATACTTTTGGTGCATTCATCATACCAAATAAAATTACTATGAACTCATATAATCCATACCTGCTCATGAAATTAGTCTATGGCATGCATGTTGGTATAAACCTGCACTAGTGGAACCCTGGCCTCATGTAAATCTCTTTGAAAATCATAAACCTCTCAGCTAATCGAAGAGATCATCAATGCGTGGAAGGGGATACCGATTCTTGAATGTCATTTGTTATAGTGTCTAATAATCCACACATAAGCGTAGAATCATATCATCCTTCTTGGATAATGACACTAGAGAACCCCATGGTGGTGTAATATGTTGTATGAAACCATTTGGATCTATATCATCCAACTGAAACTCAAATTCATGAATCTCCGTTGGTGCCATTATATATGGGGGAATATAAATTTTCTCTGCTCCTGGAACTAACTCCATCGTGAACTCAATATCTAGAATCGGTGGTAATCCAAATAACTATTATAGAAATATATCCTAAAAAGTGTCCACCACTAGAGGAAATGTATCTTGATACATATCATCGTAATCTATAATAATTCATGCCATATGATTTATGATACAATAAAATCTACAATGAATTGGTCCTACATGACCATATGGGAAATCCCAATCACCTTGGTGAGTATGTCTGCCTCTATCTGGAGATATAAAGGTAAATATACTCTTATAATAGTCATCGTGAGCTCATTATAGAACTATCCAATCCATTCCAAGAATCATATTGAATCCTAAAATTTCAAGTAAAAAATGATCCTAAAGAATATGATAGCATCCAATTTCAAATGAACTATCCTTTTAGCACCTGATATCCTCCGACCGCTCTCCCAAAGGTGTGTAAATAGTCATAACCCGATTTATTATCTTTACAAAAAAACCAAACAATTTATATAAAGTAAAGATATAAAGGAATGTATGATCTTGTATCAAATAAAATGTAAGATAAGGTAGATGACACAATAATTGTACCTCTGTAAGTAGATGTTCTACCATCAAAATCAACCAAAGAAGACTATATAGCATGCAGCTTGCTCACCCCTCTAACCTAGGATCAAATCTAAGACCAATTTTCTATTCTCTCTGATTGGTACTAAGGCTCGTAGACTGGGGTACCATGCGCTCAACCTCAGCTTGAATGACCAGTGGAACTCTAGATACTAGTATGATGAGGGGTAGATGAGCCCCTTCTAGACTTAGGTGCCTGTCCAGATCCTCTATGACTTATATTTTGTGGAATGTTCCCAAAAAATATCTGAGGATTACCCAACATGCCACAGACACATCAAATCACTTCATGGTGAGAGAAATATGGGTGCTTATGCCCAATCCTCTCTCACTTAAATCACTATAATGAACCATGGTCTTGAGGAGGAAGTTCACTCCCTTGTCTGGTCTTCCCCGACACTACCTTGATGATAATTTTCTTGGAGGAACTTCTTTCCAATAGTACAAGAGTTCCTGAATTTCCAAGATGAAAATTTCTTTCCAAAATTTAGAGCCTCTCTTAAATTCCCTTCCAGGAAGAGATATGGATTCATCACATCCAAAAGGATTCTCAAATAGAAGATGTTAACGTGTAACCTGGTCTCAAAGTGAATACCATCCTAGAAATGTATCTCCATAAAAATATCATCAGCTGCTAAAGATAGAAAAAAGTGGTTTAGGTCAGTGAAATATTAGGAATATTTCATCACTGAAATGATTTCCTTTGTCAGGTGCATGAACTTGTGATACTTCTCTTCCATAAATGTCTCACGACCAATGTGGATCATGAAATTCATCTCAAATGCCTTCGAGGATAACTTCTCTTGCTACCCAACATGCTCCAGAATGTCCCACCAATGCTTGGAAGGTCCCCAAAGCATGTATTCCACCAACTTATCCATCCTATATATGGGTTTCTCTTGGTGAATGAAGATTATATGGATTGAATCTATCCATAATTCGGCTACCCGGGGGACTCCTTCCCCCATAAACATAGGCAGATATTGCAGTTGAAACACTCTCTTCAGCTTAGACATCAAAGGTACAGACTGAATAGTCTCCCTCTCCATGGATTGCATGACATGAAGGAACCAGTCATGAAGCTAAACATCCTTCAGCTCCTTAGGAAACATAAGAAGTTCTAGTTTGGCTATGTTAGGAGTGTTGTGATTGTCTCTATCTGACTCTGAAGTCGAATATGACAATGACTCATTTTCTCACCAAGACAAATAAACACCTTAGAGAAATGGATAGTAACCAGTTTTATTCAATTGGTGACTGAAATATACAACCAATAACTCTTTTCCTTTTTATACATGACTAATAATTTAATTATAATAACATAATAGTTCACTTATTACCCATTTTTTCATCAGGTAAAACAAGTATCAAATTTTATTATTTATACATGTAATATATCACATAAAATAATTAATCCCTCTATCGTAAATGATTCATGTCAATATATATTCCTATGTTTCTATTATGATACATGTATACTCATATCAAAACATACTAAGCCCTGAGTATAAATCTCATGAAATAATAACATCAAACGGTAACAAGTAAACCTCATGAACAATACTCTCATCCCAAGGAAGTTTGATTTCCCCCTGTACATTGGTTATCTACTCCCATAAACAAGATCATTACCATTTCCTAACACATCCTAGTCTCCATTATACCTTTCCCAAATAGTAAATCAATCGAAAAGATACTTGTCTATAATACCACTTTAAACATCCCTTATTTGGTTCTCCCTCATGTAACCAAGCCAATTAGATAGGTGACCTCAATAATGCCTCCATGTATTCCATAGGGTTCCAACTTGTAGTGAGGGTATAATGAATATAGTGGGGAGACTATAACCTCTGGTAAGAGTTGAAATGAAAGCTGAAATAATATCAGTGTAGCAAAAATAATTGAAATAAATAATTTGACATCCAAAACTAGGAATGGTACAAATGAATAAATCCACATAAGAAAAGAATAATGTAATGAAAAATGGAATGTATAAAAATAACTTGCTGAAATTAATATAAATGAAAATAACCAAAAACGAGTATAAATCCAAAATCCTATTCTGAACTTCATGTCGGTCCTGTCTCCAAGATCTAACCCATCTAGTGAACTACAAATCAACTACAGGGTCCCATTCCCTTGTCAAAACCTACACACATGAAATATGTCTAGGTAACAATTGAAATATCATATGTGGTGAGTGTACAACTAAATAGGTCGACACAAATGTGTGAAAATAAATCCAATTTGCGTGATAAAGTGCATGAAAACTAGAGATAGACAAGGTAAAAATTTAATAAATTAACACTGCACATGAAATAAAACCTGTTGAACCTCATGTTATGGGATAACACCAGAGGCTTTCCAAACCTACTTTAGCACCCTTATAGTTAACTATGTATGTGGTTAGATCCTCCTACAACAGGACTAATCACCCAAAATAGTTGGAAATTCTCCTTCTATGGATGAATCATTAATAACTTTTCATAAACAAATGGTCTCAGCCAGCATTCTTTTTAGAATCTCACTCTTGTGCATCAAGTGTTTGTACATCTGGTCCTAAAATATCACATATAATCATACACTCTACCCTTAGCCATCATGTACCTATGATCCATACCCTCAGGTCGTACGAAAGATCATTCCCCAATCCCTATTACATCCACAATAAACATAATTTGTATATATAAAAACTCAAAATGACATTAGCATAAAACCCACATGTATCAATTAAATAGAAATAATATAATATCAAAATATAATCAAGAAAAATAAAAATTCTAGTATGAAACATACTTGATATATTATCGTAAGACATAATAATCAATTGAAAAAATTATCATTTATCTAACCAAAATTAGCTAAGGTGATTCTTCCAAAAGAAAATCACAATAATTTATTATTATTCCAATTCAAAAGTATAATCCAACAATAAATAAAATTAAATAATTTATTATTGGGAGGAAAAGTCAAATTGAGTATGTCGAAATTAAATCCATGGATGGAACACCTATTGGGTGGCTGTCGGTTTCAGTATCCTTTCTTATGGACCATATGGGATGCAGTGTCAGTTTAGAAATAAGATATTTTCATTTACATTGATAATACAATTCAATTGGTTGTTCCCATGGTATGTCATCATGATCACATATATCACATATACTATATGTAATTTTTTCATATAAAAATGGATATTATTTTATACTACCCACCTTATACAAAATATGGTACACACGTCCAAAATCGAGGTATGATTCAGTCCGATTTGAGAGAAAATGAGGATTCTGACAAACTCCCAAAAAATTCATGTGTTATCCACTGATAATTATCAAATAATAATATCTGATAACTTATCATGCGATAATTTCATATTATAATATTATAATTATATTTCAATAATTTCTATAAATTCCATTTCATTTTATAATTCAGTTATTCTTTAAGAAAAACAATTTATTTATTATTTGTCATATTAAATAATTTATCTTTTTTATTTACATAACGAATAATAAAACAAATCCTTAATGTTATTATCAATATATATATATGTATATCCATATATTTATATGTCCGTATATATATATATATATTGATAATTTCAATTTTTATTATCTTTTGATAATGCAAAAAATGACATTTGATAATTAAGTTTTCTTTTAATAAATTATCTATATACATATAAAGTGGTTATTGATATATATATATATATATATATATTTATTTATTTATGCATATATATATATATATATATCAATATCTTCTTTATATAATATATAAAATTTTATCATTATATATATATATTTGGATTATCATTTTATTTCAAAAGATCAATTTCTTCTCTATTTATTTATTATCTTATTTAATACCATTATTTCATTATTAAAAATAAGAGAAAGAAATAGAAAAATAAATAAATAAAAGCAAAATAAGAATAAGAACCTTGTAGGGGATGCTACACATGGGTTGAGGGAGGAATAAGATTATCGTGCTCATGCAGATTAGCTAAAGATAACCTGGAAATCAGTTCAATCTTCACTAAATAGAATTATCCATCCCGTTTGTGTCTTACTGTGGTATAAATATCACTTGGTTATTTATAGACCCCTAATCCATTTCCCACCAATATTCCATTTAATATTCCAATGTTTTAATTGGTTATTTTATATTATGAAATGACTTTAACTAATTTATTAAATTATTTTATAATAAATCATTTTTCTCACATAAATAATTTATAATTTATAAATTGATGTTTTTATTATCTTTATAAAAAAGATCGTGATGTTCCAAATAGAAGAAAACTAAAATGAACTTAAATATGAAAAAATGATTGGATCTTATAGATTGAGGAAGAGGTTGAAAATAGAATTAAAGATGTATTTTTCATGGAGGTCCAGTTCCCCATGTGGCTAGCTATCGTTTTCCTAAGAAAGAATAAGAAGGGGAATATCAGAGTCAATATCAATTTCTAGAACCACAACTACCATTATTCAGAGCATTAATTTTCCCTTATGATGATAGAACATTTGTTGGATGTTGATGCTAGATTCCCCAACATCTCTATCATAGATAGATAGTCCGAATATAATTAGATCCAAATTTCAATTGAGGATGAGGATTATATGTGCTTTACGGTTCCCCAAGGAAGGTTAAACTACTAGGTGATGCCATTCAACTTGATAAATAGTGGAGGAACCTGTCATTTGTCCATGCACCACGTCCTTAATAAAATTATCTTGATATTGGTGAAATATTACATGTATGATCTAGGGGTCAAACACAAATAGAATTAGAACCATCTTAAGAATATTGAGAAGCTTTTGATCTTCATCTTATCTAGACACTTGATGATAATCCCCCTAAAGTTCACATTTAGGGTTTCCTCTTGAATTTTTCTCATCATTCTAATAAGTTCCAGAGGCATCAATATTGACCTAAAAAATTCATGGATATGAATTAATGTCCCCCACCTAGAAATCTCTATAAGTTATATGAACTCCAAGGATAATTAACCTACATATTCTTATTTTTTATAAATCTGACCAATAAGGGTAATCCATTCTTGAGGCTCATAGTTATGATTCTAAACATCTTAGGAAGGAATTTGGTCATTTACAGGACCAAATTATAATGGTCCCTCAGTTCTATTCTAGATGAAAAAACAAGCCAATGGAAAAAAACCTACACTATCCTAGACGCATACTCCTCGACACATCAACTAGATACTCCCCCATTAAGAAGAGTTTTTTTTATAGTATTTTTTTTCAAAATTTGGGAAATTATTTGCATCACTATGATTTACAACTAGTGTGATAGGTCGACTCACTAAATTATAAACTAAATCACCGCATTATGATGGAACAATTGGCACATTGGGTGTAAATCCTCTAGTAGATCAACATCAGGTTTGTCCTAAAAAAAGAAATCAAGGTCTATGAACTGTAAAACATCTAGGCCACACATCCATCCCATGAAGAACAACTCATGGATGTTTATTTTATGGATGAATATATTCTGTCAGTGGACCAGGTTTTGCTATGTTAGAAGATTCATTTTGATGGTTCCTCTTGATTTCTGATAAGTATAAGGATCAATGACTCCAAGCTCAATTGGGTAGGCATGGGGGGTTTCTTTTAATCACTCTTTCAAAGTAAATCATTGCATAATCATCCCAATTTTCAAAAGTTTTCTCTAAAAATTTTGGAAAATATATGGACCTTATTATTAGCCTTCTGTTGCCCCTCAAAATTTATGTCCCGTATTTACATGTGAAGGGATACATTGATCTAGTCATAAATTAGATTAAATGTGGCTACCTTATTTTCAATCAAGAGCTTATGATCCTTCTGAAACATACCCATCATCTTATGAAAAAATTCCCATCCCTACCGAAGGTAACCCTAGTTCCTCAATCATAGAATTGTTGATATAATGATTTAAAAGCTTATAATCATCTCTTGCACTACCATACAAGAATGACCTAGTCATCCATGTGTCACACCTAAGGGTAATAAATATTTCTAACTCAGATGATGAAAACCAACAATTATATCAGATGTGTACCTATTCTATGATTCCATGACCCTATGATTCCCCCCATAATTGAAAAAATTACCTTTTGTATGACTCCATTTATTGAGTATATCTATCATGAAATACTCCCACTAGATTGATCTGAGCAAGAGATAATCCACTAGCGTGTAGAAAAGTTTACCCTCTCGATTGTCTGTAACCATGAGAAAACCCTATATAGTAATGATTTCGATGGAATTTTCCTCTTTTTCATAGAATGAGATAACATACATTAGTTTATTACATATTTCTATGCTAGATCATATGAAACCCATCATGCAGGATTGATTCCCTCCCACCAAACCTAGAGGTTAGAAAACTTTTGGCTCACCATGGTTCATGACTGCATTGAGTTCACCAAGAGGTTATTTTCATGTGAGATACATGGTAACTTTTTGTATCAACCATTAGATCTTCTCCATAGTTCCAAATATTCATTGATCTTTTATGTTTATATAATTTACATTGTGAGTCCCTAATGGATAACAATAACTCAATAGTGCACGTTCATTTTGACCGAAAAGAGTATTTAATTTTGAATAGGAAGAAGTGGTTAAACTCAATGAAGTAAAAAAACAAAATTCTTGATTGAGATTGTGTGATCTAATATTATCCATTAGTTTGGGGTGCTTCACACTATTCTCAAAAAAATTGGCACCTTATTTCCATCCATCGAGATTATGAAATATTATTCCAAGCACCCCATCCTGGTCAACCATACTTCTGACTACAATGAATAGTAAAATGAAATGGTTAAGGAATTAAAAAAGACCCCCTCTAACATATTGGGGAAAATGGTAGCATGGAATAGAAATAGTTGTATTAGAAAGATCCCTAACAAATATTGGTCATATCAGATGAAAACATGAAATTCCCCCCAGGTGGCCCCATACTCTATGGTGTATAGAAAAGAGTATGTATTAACCATTGAGGTTCAGTTCAATAAATTCCAAAGAGAATTGAAAAATTATATCTGATAAAGTTTCTATTCGTTGAATAAAATAGACTTAAGAAATTATTAACTTATAAAAGAACAAGAATATGATAGATAGAGAATTCAACAAGAAGGTTTGCCTCTACTCCTTCCTCTAGGGTGACATGGTACTAGATCTCAGGATTCCAATGATACTTGGAAAATATCCACTGATGTTGGAGCCCAAAATGGAAGGATCTTAAGTTATCCATAAGGTCTATTCCAATGGTGAAGACTCTTTAATAATATTGTATGAGGATCATATCACACCTCTCACCAATTTAATGTTTCTCAAGTAGTATTTCTCATGAACACCATGGGCAAATATGCATGACCATAAAATCAAGTAACCACGGTCTAAGATTTACAACCTAAAACTAAAATAATCCACTATGGTTAAAGAAATATGACCCTAAATTATTTGAAATATATCTATTACAACTTTAAAGTATTTTCAATAATCTTTGGTCCAATATCCATGACCTTAAAATAGTAGCATCCACTTTATGAGTTTCATGATGTTAAACAAAAAATCCCATAATCCTCATTGCAAAAAATTAAATTTTAGACATACCCAATGAAATAAAAATAGGATTCCTCATATAAAAAATATAATAGGATTCAATTTATACTCTATATCACCCCCTTCATCATTTTTCTTCTATCATATTGTGTTCTTGAACTATAAGTGTCTTGATTCCTAATTTTATAGGATATTTAGTGAATCCTACACCCATTGTATTTGAGCTCAATTAATAATTCACCATAAATCCACCCTCATGGGGGATTAAGTCCACCATGTTTTAGTTTGTTACAGGATATTTATATGGAATGTGGTCCTGCATCACCCTCCATTCAGGCCAACTTTTAGATTTTTCTTATCGCGCAAAAATTCTTAAAAAAGAATTTCTCCAATACAAGCATCAAAATTTAAACAATTTTCCAAATTACCTATGGTATTAGAATCATAAATATAAATTATATAGCCAATTCACTATTTTATGATGCTTAAAATATAGAATGGATGTCTCATCCTCATATAAGAGGATATCCCCTACTTTTAGTTCTGGCATTCAACCATAGAACATTAAAAAACTATGATTGGAATGATTTCTAATTTCATGGGAAATGTAGTTATTTCTAGAACTCATGTATTTGGGACTAGTCATTAATCTATTACAGCCCTCCTCCCCTTAGTGGGATAATGAAATCAAGAAACTGATTAATCACATATGTATAACCCTAAAAATTCCCTTATGAGATTCCTCTGTAGGTGAAATATAGAATCACATTCCTTGGAATTCTAGCGAGTCATGATTCTCTCATGACCCAACATGAAGAAGAAAATAATGGGTATTTCAATGAACCAACCCAGTACACATATTTAACAAATGATGTTAAATTGTAGCCTTAAAATATGAAATACACATAGAATTCCTCATATGAAAAATATCTTATGACTAAAAACATTTCATCCATTGCACATTATGTTAAATTGTAGCCTTATCCTAGGAAATAAACATACGATTCCTTAAATTACAAATATGATATGACCAATAACCCTTCATCCTCATCACATGACATTAAACTATATCCTTACATAGTGTAATAGATATAGGATGACTCATATGAGAAATATTAGATGACCAGGAACCCTTCAACCATAGTACATGATGTTAAAATATAGTTTTACCCAATTCAATTAATATAGGATACCTTATATTACAGAGATATGATGATTAAATGTCCTCTCTAGAAGGGCCATCATCTTTTCATGATTAATATTTTACCATTTTAGGTTCCAAAATTTTAGGTGGCTTGATTTCTATTGTCATTGAATACATAGTGATGCATGAATCTCCTATCCTGGTTCTAATACAACCACTAAATCATTTTTGGTTCTTTCACCTCTAGGCCAAGATTAACTTTTCAAACCCTCACATTTATCTAGAATATGTAAGAGAATGGAAGGATAGTTCTTAGAGAAATCAACATTTTTAACATAATATTATCCAATTTGTTTTCCACATCCTTTGTTGGTGTAGAAGTGGAACATATGTTTTGATCATGGTTAGTAGTTATTCACCACCCTTCGGCCCCACCATTTTCACCATCAAAGTAATGAAATTCCTAATCCACCCTACTATACATCTAATATTTCTCTAAATGTTATCCCAATACTATATGTGTAATATCCCTACACACATTCACATGGTGACCAAGTAAGATGAACCCTTTTGGGACATTACCATGCCCAGAACTTGCACCCCTTATTGGGGTCTCCCCTACAAACTAATGGAAAATAATACCACTTCTTGTTTCTCACACCAAGAATGGATCAAATGATCTTATAAGTTTGGAAAAAGATAACCTAAGTAATGTTGATATATGTGGACCCCCACTTTAAATGAATCATTTCATCTTTTGGTCCAAACTCTACAACCATAAACTAGGGGCCCAAGTCCGTGAATCAAAATATTAAACCATGGACAAGCCACCCTTGGAATGTGTCAGGTGGTGTCAAGCCTCCTGGACATAAATTCACATCAGGTTTTTAGTATTATATTCCATTTATTTTCTTTTGGGTAACTCCACCTATTTCCATCCAAACACTTTGACTATAGACTAAGAGTTCTGGTCTAAGAATCATAAACATAATGTGTGTGCATTTTGTCTCAAAAGTGTTTTGTGTGGAATCAGGCCTCCTTAGCACTCAATTTTCTTCAGGATCCCTCTTCTCTAGGCTACACACACTCCTCTGATACATTACCCCATTAGTCCATGAATTATGACCTTAACATATTTGGAAACTATTGGTCCAACTAGTATGGCATAAAAATTCACAAGGAAAGAGGCACAAATATATGTTAAGTTGAAAACCCATAGGTTAACCACGATATAAGGTAAAAATCATGAACATAAGGTCTTTTTAGTAAAATAAGAAAAAGTAATGGAACCGAGGAAGAAATCAAAAAATCGAGAGGGACCCACCAGGGGCCCAAAAAAACTTAGTCATTTTCTCAGGACCCCATTGTTTTTGGAAAAGTATAAAGAAAAATTTTCACTCCCTTTTCCTCAAGAACTAGATTATGTGGTTTCACCCATTGTAATTCCTATTCATGAACTATAATACCTTGACCAAATAGGTTTTATTCATGTTTGAACACACGTTTACTCACCTGTTGTTAAAATATATGACCCACTATCCTCATTGTAAAAAGGTAAATTGTGTATTCAACATACTAATCAAAATATACTAAAAAATTATACAAATATCCTAATTACATGATGTTAAACTATAGGACACACCATAATCCCCAAAATATTTTAAACTACATGTTCAACACCCTAATCATAAAATTATTAAACAATTAGACTAACGCCTTGATAACACGATGCTAAACTATATTGAACATAATACTCATTATAATAAATTGAAATATGTATTTAACGTCCTGACCACAAGAAATTGAACTATTATATAACCATCTATCATATGATTTTAAACATTATGGAACATTTTTATCAACAAAAGATGTTAAACTGCATGTTCAACGTCTTGGTCACAAGGCACTAAACTGGGTTACGAATTTCTTGATCACATGACAAGAATCTCTATAAACCATTGCCCTCACCATAGGATATTAAACTACATGTTCATTGTCCTTACCATAAGACATTAGACTAAATTCACATAATACTTATAGCATGATGTAAAACTATAAATCATCTCAGCCCCTTTCTTGAGAAGCCCTCACCTCTTGTAAATGTCGATCACCTATCGAGTCAATGGAGATCATTGATTATCACTTGGAACCTATGATGGAACTCAATCTATAATGTTATTAAAAATTTTCTCACACTAACTTTCAAAAAATCCATATTTTCATAATTATAAGTTTGATATACTCTATTTTAACATTCACCCAATTCATTCTCACACATCGTGTCTCCCTAGATTTGGATCCCCATCATCATTCACATCTATATGGGACCCCATAATAACAATGGTTACTAGCCACATTGGATCACCTATTTTCATGGGCACATGATCTGAAAATATTATAATGACATTTGGATATGTCTCATGTTTCAAACATGGTCAATAGTTGACCAACATTTTTCTCCATCCCTGTTGAAGTGTTAATGGAAACTTTATGTTGAAACTGGTCAGTAGCTATCCAATATCACTTTATCACCCCTTTTATTCTAGATCCTGGGTGTTGTGATTCACACCCTTCACCACCCCCCCCCCCCACTTTCTTGGATTACTTCAATACCCACAACATTTCCCCATTTATACACCTATGTGCATTGATAAATAAGGTCAGAAATGTCGAGAGTTGTACTCTTTAACCAAAGCATTCTTGGTCAAGAAACTCCATGTAGTAAAGGAATGATTCAGACCCTGACTGTTTAGACATTTTTTTTGAACTCTCATATAAGTGATAAATCTCATGTTCATTACTTTTTTCTTACATAGAGTATGAATTTCATTAGATTAGGGATTCATTATTGGTTGTCTCATTAATAATTGAATCACGGTAGTTATGTGTGAAAAAATACATGATTATGAATACCCGGGTTTTCATAAAAACATCAAGAGTTTGGGATGGTCATCCACACAATAGATCCAATATTTTATTAATTAAAAAAAATAAATTCTCCCTATGAATCCACATCAAAAATTGAGTTCTCTATCCTAGCCAGCCTCTGGCATGTGGCCTGAAAAAATAGTTGCATCCTAATGAGATCTTTATCTTCATCCACAACCACATGATGAACCTTGTTAGACCTAATTCACAGTAGCACCTACTCATATTTTCACTAATAAACCTGATATTCCACCTCTTTCACACAAGATTCAGCCTCCCAGGTTGGGCCCTTAAATGGCTGATGATAACCTATTAGGCATAAATGATAGTATTATGCTAATTTAATTACACTTACAATTGTATAAGTTCTTAATATGACAACTAGATATGTTTGGTTCCATCATATTTCTATTGATTCTAGGTGTTATCAAGCTCTTAACTTTCCACATGAACATAATCAATGGGATAATAGAGAAAAATCTCATGGAGAGGATCAGTGTCAACCCCTCCAGTTCCCATGTTCCATATCCAATGGAGGAGGGACCCTATCCATCTCACTAGCTATGGATTTAGAATGTGGGTAATAATGTTTTCAATGATCTTCCACACCCTATAGTATGTAACATGGTTCTCTAAAAAAACATAAGACCATGAATATTTTAATTACTTAGATAGAACAAGCTCATAATCAGTTTAGTACATGAGAACAACCCCAACATGGTATTCCTCCGAGATCCTCTTGGATGGGTCGGGTCCCAAGTGGAGAGGGAGACTATCATCATCTAAATCCCTAATGGAGAGACCAATCCCTCCAACCTCAAGCTGTACCTCCACAGATATATCACCCATATTCGCAATGGGTTTCCCTACTGATATTAAAGATGGATTTGATTGAAGGACTAGCTCCCCGAGAGACATCTCATCTATAGGGGGGGATCCCCAACCATTTCTCTATTCTAGGAACATAACCTCGAAAGAACTATTTTAAATATAAACATACCAGTTAGTCTGAATTTTGATAAAGAAGTAGGAAATTTTGACTCACATATGGGAGACATAATTACCAAAGTCAAGAGTTTTAGCAATATCCATCCCTAGGGTTTCAAAAGAGAATTCCACCAGTGGAGACACTTGGACAACAGTTGGAACCTCAACAACCAATACTAGAAACCTCAATTATTATTGACTTAGAGATATATAGAACAAATATAGTGATGAAATAGATATTCAAATATCTATTAACATCTTGAGAGGACAAATTTGATTGAGTTTACTGTTACCCTGAGGCATGGGGATCTCAATGACGAGTCTCCCCTAGTAGTCTTCAATTATAGAGGTTTCTAACAACATCAAAAGTACAAGGCACCCCCCATAGATGACTATCTGGATCAATGGCTCTAGAAACACCCAACCAACCTCCTCTTTAGACCACTATTTTTTATTGCCTTAGACACAGAATCTGAGTTGTACCAACTATTAGCCATTGATGTATCCTTGTCCCCTTATACTGCCCCCCTGGCCCTCCTCATCTAGCACATTCATAAGAAAAAATCATAATTTAGACCCTTTGAAGAAAAATAGGTTAGTTTGGAAGATATTTTTAGGTTAAAAAATAAATCATACCACTCCAAACAATATCTTATTAAAGGAATTTACCTTAGGGATGACCTATCCGCTCTCCTAGGGGAGGTTTATGATCATCACCCAATCCATAAGATTCCTCAACACTTGTTCCCTATGTATCACAACCAAGTGATGATACTTATAGGGTTGATTCTTCCGAATATTCCATCCTATTAGGATATCCACAAAAACAAATCACACATACTCAACCATTGGAATGTTCTCCATCCCGACATTGTCACAAAAATGAATCCATATCCTTTAGTTATGAAAATATATCATATATTTCCACCATAGAAGTAATTCTAGAAATCACATATTATGACATCTTAATCCCCTCCCTAGTCATCCTCCTCCATAAGTGTTGCTCTATTAGATTCATCCACAACATTTCCCAGGATAGCCATTGTATAAGAAAGGAAGAATTAGTAGCTTTCTGTAACAAATATTGAATCTTCGTTTCTGGTACCTTTCTATTTCTAGGGGTCCTAACTCGATATCTCTTTGCCTACTCTAATAGACACTAATGTGGGATTCCTATACCTTCAAGAGTTGGGTGTGAAATATAACCATGAGCTTATCCCATTGAATCCCTGGTTGGATCCCTTCATGCTTGATGAGTACATCTAAAAGAATCCCATCTACCACCCTAATGATATTTCACCACACATGATTATAAAACTATCCTCACATGTCAATGGGGAATAGTTCCTAAATATACCCCCATCCAGTTTCAATAAAAATTATTGGATAAAATGGAATTGAAATTAGTGGGAGGAAACATGATGACCTATAATGTTCCTTCAGCCATGAACATCCACTGTAACTAGATAAGGATACAGTGATTTAATATCTCTTAGTTCTCCATATGAACTCATTCATTAGTAGCTAGATTCATCCAAACATCAAGGATAACCATGAAAGAGTGAAATGTTAACAATAATTTTCACTGTCTGTCCTGGTGACCAATACTCCACCTCAAAAGGTTTAAAGACACTCCCTCTACTCCATCAACCCATCCAGATTATCAACCTTCTCACCAAAACGAATCATTAATGGGTAACCATTAATTTTTTTAATATTTTCAATATTGAACGTAATACAAACTTCATTTAGAGTTAAGAGTTGAACCATAGAGATGCTGAAGAGATTGGGAAATATTGTAGTTTTTAGAGGGGTGATAGAATATGGAAATGTTTTCCATCGGAAATACAATATAATCAACCCATGACAAAATTTCAATGAACCACATATCCTATTGGGAATGTTTCCTCTTGATACATGTCCCAAATAGCTATATGATTGGGCTAGTACTAGTACTCCCAATTCACCCATTTGTATAACTCCATAATAAATACCATTATGAGAATCCCAGGATGTAAGACCATGTATGTGTCACTTATAAGAAGTATCCAACATCTAAGGAAGGTGTCCATAAATAAAGTACAATGAACTGATGGCTTATAGGCCTATTTCATACAACATCCCAACTCTTAGTATTTCTTTTCCTCTAGTATCATCCAATATGTTCCTAGTTTCCTCCTCTTTTGTGCCATTATAAATATATTTTTCCTCCCTGGTATCTTCATATCTAGAGTATTCAATAACATACCTTAGAAACTATCAAATTTAATATCTCAATGAAAGTGGGTTGATACTTCAATAATTGGGCCAACCATTCGGGAAGAATATGCAATATAATGGGGGGTATTATCCCAATCACCATAGGAATCTAGTGATGGAAATAATTCAATTTATTGTAATCCTATAAATAGGATGCCCTCAATTTATAGGAGTTCTCATAGGCTGATCTCCACCTCCCCATGATGGATGTAGAAGGTGTTGGTGTCTCAGGACCATCAATTATGATTCTCTGGTAGCATCTCCTATTTTCAATAAATGTGGAATTTTAATTTCCACACTACTTCATACAACATTATGTTGAACAAATTGACCCTATACTATTGAGATGTAATGTATACCTAGTATGCCCATTCGCACTCATCTGTAATGCTACCCCAAGCCCACAGTTTCCATTCTTTATACCATACCATTCTATTATTCTATATGATAGTTTATAATTTTATCATGTAGTGGGATAGGAAATCCTCATCCTATGGAAGTTATTTGATTAGTTTCCTTTTTCTTATGCTTAGAGTGTAGCTAGTGGTGTCTTCTTGTTCCCTTGTAGAATGACCAAAAGAGGAGATGTTCTTATAAGTATGTTCATTATTAAAAGTGAATGAGAACCAAATTGTGTCAACATCTAGGTATGGGATGGTCACTTCAAATTTAATTCCACAATTGTAGAGTGTCTTGTGATTTCTTTGAAGTTATTCCCTCTATAATTCAATCCGAAGGTCCATGATCTCCAAATTATCAGAAAAAACTCTTCTAGAAATGGTTAATTTCTAGAATCCCTACCATTTTCACCATTCAGGTTGTGGTATAAGATTTAGTGGTATCATGATCAGTGGGTTTATCCATTTCTAAATTCTATGTATTTAAAAAATATTTTCCAAAATATTGGCCTTTTTCATGAAAAGGAACTACATTGTCAAACATAGAATATGTTCACAAAAAAGAACTACTAAAGCACAAAAATATATCATGTAAAGCATTTTTATCCTGAATGCTACAGAAAAATGACTTCTAGTTTGTGTAAGATGATGAGGTTTACACCTGAGAGACATCATAACATGCATGGAATTTGGGTGACTATACAAAGGGGAACTCTCCCTATTTTTAGGCATAGGTCCGCAGGTTTTCCCAAGTGCATAGGTTAGTTTCACATCCAAGGAAAAAATCTTCATGACCATGTGGAAATCGGCCTTCCCCTTCAGCATTTCACTAATTACTCAACCTTATGATTCCCTTTATGTTCTGATTATGTTGTGTGGAGAGTTTTTGGTGCAAAAAACATGTATGAACCTTAAAGAAATAGTTTTTCATAACACTATTATGAAATACACACCAAATAAACACTATGGGGCTGAGGGGTAGGTTTCATGAAACTATTGAGTAATGCATGTATCCAATCAGATATATGAATAAAATAATTGTGCGCAATATGTGATGATGAAGATAAAAGTTTCACATGTTGTCCCAAATATTGAAATTATGTCTAAGGCATATGTGTGAAAAAGAATAATTTTTTATGAAAATATTCAAATGAATGAAAATAATGTTATGTGGGAAAGGAAACAACGAGCCAACCGTGTTTCATGGTCAATCCCCATTGAAAGGGTGTTGGAAAGAACACAACCCCATTGCATGCCATAGACCATGCATTTCAGATATATATAGAACCTCACCACAATTCCTTAGGGATGGATCTCCCAAAGATGAAGAATATTTCATGCTCATCTAAAACACTCTTCCATGAGATCATGAAACAATATAATACAATGGGACCTCAAAGGTAGAAAACTTACATGACCAACCTCCAATGGCCCCTGATGTTTTGTGGCCTAGGGTATTGAGTTCCTTACATAACACCTCTTAAGGATAGTGAAGTTTTTGTAGTAAAATCGTCATTAATGCAACCCAATGTTATGATCTCTCCTATTAGTTTCATTTACATACACCTCTTGAGTACAAGAGTTGTACATGTGAGGGATTCCAGGGTTTTGACAACCCCATTTTAATGTAATATAATAATGTTGAGAAAAAAAATATTTTGGTCCCTAACCAAATTCTCCTTATGCTTCAAGCATAGCCTAGACTATTTATTTTCCATTTTATATTAATCATAGACACCTTAACATTGGGACACCTTTTTACCAGTACACTCTGGTAGTGTTTACTACATACCCCTCCTAGAGGTTCCTGATAAGTGTATCTATAAGGTGAAATCAACAAAAGAAACCTACATCTATTCCTAGTAAAGAGTCCTTATATTGGACCATCCTAAATTTGTTATAAAATTCCTCCCCATGCATTAGTGACCACTAAATTTGAGTTGCATGACGTAAAACTACCAAACACCACATCCTATTCATAAGACAGTAAACACCATGCTAATTTCCTTAATATATGACAATAAATTATAGCCATAAGTAATGTGGTACTCTGGGGATTACCCATGTATAATCATCATTTGATGACACCCCCTTTATAAATTAACATTGGGCCTGGTCCTCTCACCCCCATGGGCTCATAATCTTTATATCCCTTATGAAAAATCTCAAAAACATCCGATGTTCCTTTTCTTTGAACGAAACAAACATCCTTACCACATGATGTTAAACTATATGGGCCAGTATTGTCAAAAAACCTTAAATTGGGGTATTGAACTATGTGGGTTTTTATCCCTATTTAACAATAGGGTATATAGGAAACCTCCACGAGGTTCAATCCTGACATTTGGATACACATATGGTAATTTCATGAAGTTTAGTACTAATACCCCCAACATTATCATCAAATACCATGTGTAAAATCTCCCCCTGGTGACACACCTAACCAAATACCAAATGTAAAATCTCCCCCCCCCCCATGGACACAATTGACAAAATCCATGGTGTGACATATTTACCTTGGGGAAACACATTACCACATCCTATGTTTGAAATATTCCACCCCAACGGATAAAGTTAACCACATCCCAAGTAAAAACTTTTACCCTATAGGGATACACTTAACCAAATTTCCATTTGTGAAATCTTATCCATTTGACACACTCTACCAACTCAATTATAACCACAATACATTAAAAATATGTACCATATATCCTCGGTGGATGTTGGACCTATGACCCATCTTTCCTCATAATATGTTAAAACTGAAAACAACCTATTCCCACATGACATTATACCTATGATTGTGTCACTGCAATACCCCAAAAATCTGACCATAAAAAATATATAATGCTTACAACATAAAATAAAAATGGGTTTCCTTTTATAAAAAAACATATAGGAATTTTTACCCCATGATCAACAACCTCATAAAATACATGTGATACATTAAGTTCCAAACATAATATGCCTCACATGAGATTCCATTCAAAATAAGAAGACATTACATGTTACCAAAACATCGAATATACATAAATTCATAGAAATACCCAAAATTATTGTCTAATATGAATGAATGAAATTGTCCTATTGAGGAAGAAACATTATAATTAACCATCTTCCATAGTGATATTGCACCATGAATGTTTTTCACAAACTTGACTTACCTATATGATGGAGAGGTAGAATAGAAAATGAGTTCCAAGGAGGAATCCATGGAAGGGGGAAAATAATCCTATCATCACATTTTGATCAAGGATATGACATCACCAATTAAATTGATGGAATGTTCCCACTATTGGAATATGATAATGCGGGGCAAAAAAGTGAATTAAATCTTCGATAGATGGAGAGAAGGGGAACTGACTCGACAAGAAGCATCAGAAACACTTAGTTTACCAATATTATTCTAGAGTATATCTATATAATTCTTGTAAAAAAGGGTCTTTATGAAAATATATTAACATCAAAACATAATTATTGTTTATGAGAATTTATAGTGAAGTGTTTATTTTTTACATAAACTTTTTATCGACTTCCCATATGCCTTATGATTCCCTCATTTTCTTTCAAATAGATATTAATAGGTTTAAAAAGTTATCATTGACCATATATTTATTTTCACTTGTAAAAAAGGTTTATTTACAAGCTCAAAGTTATATTGTGAAAAAAATAAACATCCTCATGGGTATTAATGTTTTTCACTAGAATAATTAGATTATATTAATTTTGTCTTCCTTACTAATTTTTTTTACTCATACCAGTTTTTCAAATTATTTTCACATAATCCAAGGATTATTGTATATTTTAACAAGGTCAAGAGTTTTTTATGATGAATTTATTTGAATAAATATAATGTGTCTTGAATGAAATATTTTTATAAACCTAATGCCTTATTTTTTAGAAATAAATATATGATGTATGGAAGTGTCCACATTTTTATATTATTTTTTTCATAATTCTATAAATCACTAAATTTAAATGATCACAATAATATAAAAATTTGAAGTATTTTCTATTAGAAACAGAAATTTTGGTCATTAATTAAACATGATATTATAATATGGAATATTTATTACATTTTATTTAGGACTATGGGTGTCTTTTAGGCTCCCTTTTTATTTGTCTATAGGGTTTTGGGAGGTATAATATACATAATAGTCATGAAAAATTACTAGAAGTTATTTTTTCACGAACTCTTGTGTGTTTTTTAGGGAATAGTCTCCCCATGGCTTTGATAGGCCCCCGCGGTTAATTGGAAACATATATCAAATGGTGAGGCATGGATGATGTATTATAAGAACCCCCACTCAATCACCTTTCGGGTGGTTTGTGTTGGAAATTATTAAATATTATTAGAGTGTCTTTTTTTAAGGGTAGTGTTGTTAGTGGTAGATCTTGGTAGTTGAAATATGGGAGGTATATCGAGTTTATGTATGGAAACCATGATATCTGATGAAACCCAAGTTTATACAAGATGTCAAATTTCAGGATAATGTACTCTAAAAAGATTAAGGTGTTGGGTTTGACCATGAATCTCATGTGGGATAGAATATACTTAGGATAATTCATAGGACTCATCTTGGAACCAGTATGTTGATCATGTATCCTGATAGTGGCATTATTAGTGAATGATATGTGTGCTTATAGGTGGGGTAATTTAACATGAAACCTCATTAGAATCCATATTAATTGAAGAAACATATACTAGGAAATATGTTTTAAAATGAATATTATAAAGGATGATTATAATAATATGGATGTGAGGGGATTGTTTTCTTGATTATTGATTTTGATCATGATTTCTTGGCCTCCATTTGGAAATAGATTTGGGGATTTGTTAATTTGGAGAAAAACCATGTTTTGATATAAAACTCATGAAGTGGCTTAAAGTGTGCCTAGTATGATATTTACAATTAGTTTTATTTTGAATGGATTTCATTGTTGGTGATTTTGAGACACTTTAGAATATTAATAATTTTTTAAAAATTAAGGATAATAGAATTTTTAATTTGATTTCAAAATGAAAATTTGAAAGCATGATTATTTTTTGGGAAATTTACTATGTAGGATTAGAGTTCTGGTTATTTCAGTTTTTAGTGAAAATGCTTGGATTCCAAGTAGTGTTTTGAATATTTACATTTCTTTTGGAATGTGTGAGATTTTGTGTAATGGGTTTTTCGAAATATGGGGAAACTTGTTATGTAAAATGGTTTGCTTGTAATTTTTGGGTTGGAATATTTTGACCAAGAAGATTGAATTTGTGAGCTCAAGTTGTGTGAAAATGTTTATTAGAAACTATTGAGTGTGGTTAGTGGGTGTGTGTGCATTTATTTTTTTATGGGTTGCACGGAGAAATTGGTGGTAGTATAGATTAGTTTTCTATATTTTCAATTCTTTTTTAAGGTAAACCCAGTATTGGATTACGTGTTCATTAGGAATATCATGGATGATTCATGGGAGATACATCTATTGAACTTTAGGTAGATACTTTTTAGGTGACTCTTATAGGAAGATCATGGGATATTATACGGGCTCAAGTAGCTAGATGTGATGTTGATGGGTTCAGGGATTGGATCCTCATATGTGTGTTTTGAAGATTTTGTGAGGTTGGTAGCTTGATGTGTGTTTGATGGGGATGTGGTTAGAAGAGAATGAATTGATTTTTCTATAAGAAATTCATATGGTGGGGAGTGAAATTTTTTAGAATAATCCGTTTGTAGTAGAGTCTTATAGTGGAGAGCACTATAATCCTATAGTTTAACTATATATTGACAATTTGATGTTCCATAATTGATGGTTGAGGGTTGATAAATATCTATAAATTGGTAGATTTTATTTCATATTTGGTGTTCATTTTAAAACTGGTGGTACTATGTATTGGTCCAAGGATTGGGTCTTCATGTATCATTTTTTGGGAGTTAGTGATCTTATGGAATGTATCATGAGGTGAACCTTGATTCATAATATATTTCAGGGTGAACCTCAGTACATAAATGAGTCAAGTGGTAAATCCTATGATAAAACATGGTAAAGTATCATTTTTGGGTGCTAATTTGTTTTTAGACCAAAATGATGAAGGGATTATTAGGAAAAATATTTCCTCTTGTTTGTCTATTATGATTTCATGTATGTATCCATAGTGAGAATCAGGAATGGGATTCATAAATTCTAGCGTGAACGTGGATTTTATTAACATAGTTTTTTGGAGAATGAGATATTGGAGACTTAAATGAGTTTTTGTATGATTTCTACATGTGTTGTGTACCCAATCTTAATGGTACGATTGTATGTATTAAAATTGGGCTTGGGGTTTTAATTTAAATTCTCATAGGGTGATTCAGATTGGGAATACTTATGTTCTCTGGGTGGAGTGCTATGGTAGATGTCATTTGTGGAAGAACAGATTCAGTTATTACACTGAGAGTTTGGGTTAGGATTTGGTGTGGGTGTCTATATGATGTGGTGATTAATCTAGAGTTTAGTAATCATGTTTGGGTGATCTTGTGATGAATCTATGGGAAAGGTCGATCCCTTTTTTGGAAAGTTGGTTGGGGATAAGTCGAATGGTTTTGTGAAACATAATTTGATGTAGTGAGTTTGGGAAACTCCTTAGTAATGTCATTCTAAATGGGGTATATTTTTCTGGAGGATTTAATTAGATAATTATGAGAGAAGCGGATGTGTCTACACTTTTTGTAGAGTTAAAAAACAAAAGTGTGTGGGGATCTTGAAGAGTCATGTGGGTAGGTGGATAAAATGATGAAACTTTAGACTACTCATAGTGTGGGTATTTTATTCACATAATGAATAGAATTTAGGAGTTTAATTCAAGCTTTGAATTAATGGCTATATAAAGGGGAGGTAATACTACCCCAAAAATTCATAGTAGTAATTATTGGTTCATTCCATGAAACATGATGATGAGTTTTTTTAAAACAAACTAATTTGTATTCTTAATGTGAAACCCATCAGGGTTCCTACTTTAAAATAATCACATGATATATGGTAGTCATACACTCACATCCTTTGATTATTACCCTTCATTAAATGTGTTTTCCAAGTGGTTCATCGCAATTATTTGAGATAGGTTACTTCTATTCTCCCCTTGTATTCTTCCTCATTTCTTCTACTTATTTCATTTTTACCTGTAGGGTTTCTGAACAAATGATTTCAATAGAGCATGGATAAATTGTTGTGAATGATGTGGAATCTATATGTTTCTTCTTAGGGATATCCAAAGTGTCAATAAACAAACTATCATTCATTGTTTACAGAAAGCAATGTTTCACTACAAATTTATTTATTGTTTTTTCATTTTAGATAAAATTTCCCATTGATTCTAGTTTAGAAATTGGGTCTTCTATTTAGCTTAAGTATGGGGGTGTTTCAAAAGTGCATAAAACATCTTCATTTTTAGTTTAAATGACCTTATAATACCTGGTTAGTTTTGATCCTTTTTTAGGATTATTTTGGGTTTTAATTATTAGAATCATTAATATTTTTGTGGATGAAATAGGTTCTTGTGGACTGGATGGAGGACTACAAGGGCATGGGATAAATTATAAAATTTCTGAATGAAGTGGGAGGACATTGATTTATGTGAGTATCTAGGCTATTTTATTGATTTTATATTCATGTGACTTTATTTGTATACCTCCCTACATATTTTTTTTGGGTGAGTTTCCCAAAAAATGTTGGGATAGTCTAGAATTTGAATAATAGTAAATAAGGAATGTATATATTTTTAAATAGTTTGATGGTGGAACCTTGTTTTATCATGATTTGGTGTCCCTCCTTGTGAATTTATTAGTGGTATTTGTTCAATATTGTAATGTAAAATTATTTTACATTTTGAAAAATGGATTTTAAAAAAGAGGTTTGAGTCAAATATATATTTTAGGGGTAATGTGTGGTTGGAAAATGGGATTTTAAATATTATTTAAAAATATCAAACGTGTTTCCTAAATAATGTTTATAGAATCTTGGGCAAGGACCATGTTTGAGAAAAGAATTGTGTAATTCATTTTTAAATATTTTGGAAAAATTGTCCTACCATGGATATTTAATAGAACATATAAGGGCTTGGTTGAAATCATTTTGGTCTATTTGACCATCTGTGGGTACAGACCTATTTTCAAAAACACGAGTCCCTTGTTTGTTCCTATTTGTGATTTATGTATGAATTTATTGATGTGTGATGATACATGTGTTTTGTGGGTAACCCTGTGAGAATAGTTCTTGTTGTATCTAAGTAATGGTTAGTCCATATGTATTTTTCAGACACCTTGTATTGTCAAGGAGGGTCTCAAGTATATCTAAATGTGGGAGCAAGTCCTACAGAATTAACAGGAAAATTATGAGTCTGTTATCTATGAGATAGGTTTTGTACCTTGTTTTTTTATGTGATATTATGAGGCCTCCCTATAGTCTATGAATATGGGATGGTGTGCATGAATATGGTTTCCCCAGAGTCAATGTGGATTTTTAGAATTTCTTGATTGTAGACTCCCCTGAGTCTGCAGGAATTGTCTAGTGAGAATGAATATGACCAATGTAGAGATTGTGGGAATTTTCTAGTGTGTATAACCATGGCCTCCCAAATTATATGGGGTTGAAAAAGTGTGCTTTAATTAAAACACACAAGATTCTATGGGTATGAGTTAATTTGCATTAATTTATTCTTATCTTGTAATCTTTGGTTCAAGGACTTCTCTAAGGGATATGTTGTAGGATGATGCATTTCATAAACTATGGAACTCCATCAATTGAGGAGGTATGGGTCTAGTCTTATAGATTTATGAATGTGTTTTTTCCTTTTATTATTCAATTGAGGTTTGGATAACACCCCACCATGAGTCATCATGTGTGGGATGTGAATAATTTCAGTTGTCATATGACCCTACATCTTAAAGAATGGGTCAATTTATGGTATGTGGTGTTAATTTCCATCTATCATAGAGATAAATAATTAGGGTCAACGGTCATGGTGTCCTAGTTATCAAGTGTTTTACCTATTGAAGAGGTTCCAAATATAACAAAGAGATATCTACTAAACTCCTTGTGTTGGGGTGAATGATCATAAGGTTTTCGAAAACTCGAGGCATTGAAACATATAAAGGAAACCTGTATAACATATTTTAATAACATGAAACCCTTTCAATTAGTTAATGTACCGGGTTTTATGTCCCACCAGAAAATGTGTAACCTCAATCCATTTAGCCTTTAATTAATTAAAATAATGATGAACCACATGAACCAACCTCACATATTCCATGAACCACATATTCTTGATGCAAAACACTTACTCTTCATGAATTTTTACAACACCTAGCTTTTAGCTACCAAACATCTATAAACCTAGTCTATGCCTCTTTTGAGTACCTTGGACATCATATGAACAAAAAGGGTTAGACTATATTGATCCATGCCCTTAAAAAAAGGTTTCTCGTGTATATTAAAAAAATATAGGCTTCTAAAATCCTTGTAGTCCTCTTTAACAATTTGTGTTGACCAAGTAGCCACTGATGGTCATGAAGCCTCAGAATGTGCCTCAATACACTGAGAATAGATCCATGATGGGATTCCTTATCCCTTGATTATGTTGTGATCCTTGGATTATATTTTCATGTGTTTTATGATGATGGAAAAATATGTTCTTATTAAACAATATTGTGGGATATCCTTCTAACAAGTGTTTGGTTTGATTGGTTCCACTCTTGAATGACTCTTGTGATTTGGGAAGTTATATAAGATCCTAATACATTACATCAAAAGATATGATTGGTTTATTCATTCTAGGTGTGGTATGTAGTGGGTACACATAGCCTATAAAGGAATCTGGTTAGTAAGAAAAACTATTAATGTGATAATTCATTCATTATGGTTATGTTATGTGTTGATATGCCTCTACTTATAATGATTATCTATTCAATTGTTTTTATATTCTTGTGATGATAGGTCATTTACCCTGTATGTGGTTTTGGAAGTAGATGTTCCACCATGATACTTGGGAATTGGTGATATATTAGTCACCTCATAGATGTGTAGTGATTTATTTTTAACCTTTGAGAGTTAGTATTAGTTTATATTGGTCATCTTGAATCACATTGTTTACATCTTCATTGAGTATTCATTCCCCATTTACCGATGACATTTTTTCATGGTTAATGGGTGGTGGTAGATCACCCACATAGGTGTTTTATTAGTGACAAATCACACACCTTAATGATTATTCTTGAGGATGTTTAACCACTCATAAATTTTCTTTATGGAGTTATATCATTCACCTGGTGATACATCATTCACCTAATCGTTGTTTGAAATATATCATTCCCCTTGAGATTCATTGTAAATTCTGATGTTATAATTGATATATCATTCACCTATCTATACGTCATTCTGCATTATTTTTGGTTGGTTAGGTGATCAAACATTCAACTAGAAATGCATCGTATAACCTATGACTGTGTAGTGATACAACATTAATCAAGAGATGACTCATTGTCCATATTGATTATGGAGGTGTATCATCCATCCTTTATCAAAATATAGTGATCCATAATTCACTTTAGACATAATTCGGTGTGATTTAATTAACCAAGACTAGTGTGTGAGGTATTCCTCATTCACCCACATGTTATGAGTTGGGGATAGTTTTTCCCCATTATTGATTATATGAGTTATTCATGGTAGTGATAGATTATTCATCATGATTATGATATGTGGTATGGTATATCACTCATCTACATAGTATATTTAGAATATAGGTATATCTTCCAATTCCACCATTATAAAAAGTAGGTATGTTTTGACCATTATGGTGGAACTATGTTACCCTAGTCGGGTGACTAGTGTATGAATGTGATGTTTTCAATTACCTTCCATTAATTACATGAATTAAAATGTATAAGTTTTTTTATTTTGGACATGATTGAAGGTTAAATATTGATTTTCAATCTCACACCTTTCATGGGAACATTGGTCAATGTGTAGATCTAATGTTTGGTTTACTGGTTGGGTCGTGGATGTCTTATATGTGGATATTCTTTGGGAACATTGTGGGATTTTTGTGATATTTAGGAGGTGAGGATGATGATATTTGTGACTCCATATATTTCATTTTTAATTGTTATTGTACTATTTATTTTTAGTTATTAAGTGAATTTTCATCTATTGTATAATTGTATAATCATGAAGGGTCTATTTGGTTATAGAATTTGTATATAATTATCTTATATTTATTTTTGTTGTAATTCCATATTCTTCACTTTGATGTTATATCAATAATTTATGTTCCATTTTTTGTTGTTATTATTACATTTATATAATAGTTTATACTCTACCTAAATTTTTATTATACCCTTTGTGTTACTTAGAATCCTCTTGAATATATGGAGGCACTCATGACATCACATATGAAAATTCATTAGATACATTTCAAAAATTCTGAGACGGGGCGTTAGAAAGTGACATAAGATTGTTTTTTAATTATATTGCTATTTGGGATATGGTATGTAATGATATGAATAGTCAAATTTTGTAGTATAAAGTATGTATTATGGCTAAAAAATAGTTTCATGATCTTAATTCTATTTTACCAAGGATTAGGGATTTATTTTCATAGGTTTTGAAGTTAACATCTATTGATTCTTGAAAGAATGATGTTATATTTTCATATTCATGGAATTTACCTTAGAACAAGGTGGAAAGATGCATGATTTAATGAAATATATTCAACAGAAGAATTAACATATATTTTTTCTATTTAATTTGATTGATAATTTAATTATGATGGAGTTTCATTAGTTTAAAGTGTCAACAAAAACTTATATTGTGTTTTCCTCTATAATTTCTTTGAATAGTTATACTTAAATGGAATACATGTTTTGGTTCTTATGTTTTATATGATGAAAAATTACTTGGATGTATGTGTATGTGATTCCTTGCATGTGAGGGAATGGTTTGGGATGGATTCATTCCCATGTGTAGTGGAACCCTTAAAATCGAATGTTCTATGAAAAGTGGCGCGAAATATAGTTTAAAACTACCTTACTTATAATAAATTATAATGTGAATTAATGATCACTATTTAGTGGTTATATTATTTCTTTTATAGGGATACATGATATTGACGATTACCCAAGGATGGGTGGTAGAATATGAGTTGCCTCAATATTTACCGATAGAAGCATGAAGGTTTATTCAAGAATTATGACCAACAAGGTTATGGTTTATATACTCTGTGGAATTGACTACTAATGATGATTTGTGACTCATGTTGTTAGTTATATGGACATGTTAGCATAATTGTAGGGATCTTACTCAATAATTATTTTGATGAAATGTGATATTTGAGGCTATCCTAAGAGACTAGGGGTTTTCCTAGTCCCATGGATTCCTTAGAGGTTGATGTGTTAGAATATTATTCAAGTTATAGTTCAATATATGTCATGTTAGATAGAGTAAATGATATAGTAATATGAGTGATGATTCAGTTATGTATTATAATTTAAATCATATGTAAAACTTAGGGGATGAATGTTTCTAACTAACACATACAACATAGTTGTCTGTTTTATTTGGAACATGATCCTCAGACAGATGAGACATAAATCATGGTTTTATGAGTTTAGGGGTATGAAAGTGTGAAACTAGGGTGTATGTTGGATTTATTAATATTTATATTGATAAAATAGGTAGTATTGACCAATTTCTAGTGTCCTTTTAATCCTGTATCATCTTGGAAATAAGTGAGTGAACTTTTACTCAATATATATGGTATATGGGTTGATGTAGCCTAATATTAGTTAGGGATTGATGATATTAGAAGTGGTTTTTCTATATCTCCATGGATATAATGCAGGATAAAATAATTGGAATATTTTTGGGAAATTATTTGAGATTAGTATATTGAGTGGTCAAGGTCACATGACCCTTATGGGTTATTTAATGATGATTTTACCAATTCATGATGATCACATTCAATTCCTTTCTAGTGTAGTGGTAACTATTAGTTGGGAATGTATTTTTTTTCCTTCTGACCCATATGGAATATATGACCTTGATGAGTTTCAAGATGTCACAACGGGTCTAGGAATCCTTAGGTCTCTGTATTAGCTTAATCCTAGGTTGATGGGTGATAATGGAACTTATTTTATGATCACACTTGGTTGTTATTAAAAGTTGTGTCACCCCATACCCAAAATTCCAAATCAATTGATGAAAATGCTTTATTTAAACATTAAATTTGATATAAAGTGTGATGAAATATTCATTATTATACAGAATTTGCAAAAGTTAAAAAATACATCATTAAATAAATCACACAATCCAAATAATGTAAGGTTTATGGTATTTCAATACATGCTACATAAGCCTCTTTTTCATGAAAATTTTGATCATTTCTCTAATGTTTTTCCATGTTTTAATCCCTTCTAGACTCATCATAAGTTGTACTCTTCTTCATATCCTAGGGAATGGAAGCCTAAGAAAGTGGTGAGATTATACACTCAATCGGGGAAATAAACAATATCATTTATTCAAGTGTTAAATCATAGTAATATGGTAAATAATTTTCATGGGAAAATATATTATTAAAAAGAACATGAAATTATAATTTTGGTTTGTAAAACATTGTAGAATAATTTTTAGTCTCAAATTATCAGACACATACCATGTCATTGGAGTATATAAACATTAGGATATAAAAATGATCCATGTCACTGGAAAATGAATTTATAATATATAAATTTAGTGTAGTATAAGGGATAAGAATTCGAAACTAAGTTTAATATGCCCTGGTACCTCATTCCCATCATATAGTATTATTGGGATAACAAACTGTACACCAACATAATATTAGAGAACAAAATATGTACTATATTGAGCTTAGGCTACAAAAAATGTACCCTCTTAGTGTTAGGGTACTACCTATGTACCATCACGGACTTGTGATACTAGTCTTGTATATTATTAGGTCTGGGAAATCACCCAAGTAATCTCTTAATCTCGAAATAAAACCCATGTAACATCATTAATCATATTAAATATAAAACATCAACCAAGTCATTGGATAATGATATATGACCCCACACATCAACAATCACTAAATATTCATGCCACATTAATGTAATCATTCATCACATTATAAAGAACTTTTGGAAAGTAAAAACCGATTCTGTAAATTTTTTGAATGGTATGGATAAGATTTAACATAATAATGTAAATTTTTGATACCCAATATTCTATCCCACCAAAATAGTATTTTATAATAAGATTTATTGGGTTATACATGGAATTTAACTTCCACGAAAATAAATACATTAGATATAAGAGGATAATGAAAGTGAAATCATAAAATAATTTTTATAAAATAGTTTTATCTTTGTAATAAAATATGAAGTTATTGTCAATTTTAAAATACTAATTTGAAATGTTTATGTGAAAATTATTGAATAATCATTACTTTTAAAATGAAAAATCTATAGTGCATCCTATAGAAAAAATAATGATTACCAAAAGGAAAATTGGAAAAATCGTGAGAACATTTAATTGTTAAAAATAATAATCAATTATAGATCCTTTTACATGAAGGATTTATAGGGAGAACGTGGAGTGGAAGATAAATCATTTTAATTTTAGAGGATGGAATTTTTTTTTAATATTTTGAAATAAATTTATTGAAAACTAAAATTGTAAAAATTGGACCCAAAACATCATTTCCAAAAAATTTGAAGTGAAATATGATGTTCACATGTGTAAACACAAATTTGGATTTAAAAATAATAAAGGAAATAATTTTTTGGAATAATGGATATAGAAATTCATTGAAAATTTTCATTAAAGGATATGATATTTATTTCATATAAATGTTTCAATTTGGGGGGAAATAAATTCATCTAGAAATAATTTGTTAGTTGAAAATACCATTTTTACGATATATAAAAGAGTAAATATCTTTTTAAATCTGATATAGAGGAATTTTACAACCATATAATATTGATTCAAATAGAATATTATTTTAACTTAATGAAAGTAAATTTGAGTTAGCCAAATCCGTTGTAGATATCATTAAGAATGAATCATGAGACATTTAGAAATGAGTTTTATGTGGAAAAAATGTTAATCAATTTTTTTTTGAAAATGTACCATGATAAAATCAAATAGAATAATGTAATGAACCAATATAAAACAAATTCATGAAGATAAATCATAACTAAATGAACAAGAATCGATTCAACAAAAACCATTTAATCTCCATAGTATTTTGAATTGAAAAGATATAAAATTTAAAACCTAATATGGATTTATAAATCAATTATAGTTCATGAAACAATTTCTTAATTACATACATGTATATTATATAAACATAAAAAAATAAGTGTTAAATACACATCATATCACAACTATGTAAATTTGAGATAAATAACCCTTACATTGGGTCTTAATTCATTCTGCGTGTGCAACTATCATCATGAATAATAAAAATAAATTTATTAAATACTTTATTAAAAACAATTTCCACACATATATAATTTTTAAGGTATATTAATTTTTTATGTTATTTAATTATTAAATACTTATATCTTATATCAGATACTTGATGTTCATCAGTATATTTCTCTAAAAAATAAGTTGTATATCGATTTTGGTGATTTTTTTTTAAAAGTTAAATTATATAAAAAATATATGTGTATTAATTTTATAATTCTAATATCTAAATGTTTATACAATTTCAAAAATTTTCCCAAAAGGGAATAAAATTAAATTTTTTTTGCCTTGATAAGTTTATTTTAGGTGGTTAAGTTTACTGTGATTATTTATTATTAATATAACTTATAGAATATATAATATTATCTTTATTTAATATAAATAGTTTCATAAATATCATTTTTATACATTTTATATATTTAAATCGATCCATGTTAGGTGGTGAGGAAAAATAGAATGCAGGATTCTTGGAGGCGGTTGTACGCACGTACACATGATGACATCTTTATTTTTCAAAATGGATTATGAGGAGGGTATAAAAAGTGATATTCCATTAAAATAATATATTTAAACCATATTATAAATATTTATGTTATAATACATTAATTGATATACAATATTTGGGGTGGTAGAATAAGAATATAACTAAGAGATTTTAGTTGAAAAAAGTACTTGTCCATTTGGATGTTCTCCCTTGGGTAACACTTTGAAGCTCTATAGATTTGTCTTTTGGAAATACCAAGGATAATAGGGCATGGTAAGATGGTTTTATAGATACTGTATTAGACTCTTGGTATATATAAATCTTATAAATGGGTAGATTAATGTGTTAGAAATAATATTTTTTTATAAGTGAAGAGAATGTCATTTATATAAATATGAATTACTTTTTAAATGATGAATTCAAGGTATTCATGGTTCAATGTCTCTAAAGGTGGTAAATAATGTATTTCATGGTAATATATAGTAAATAAATCCTCTAAAAATCATTATACCAATTTTTTTTTTAAAAATTTCACCAGTCATTTATCTCTATATTTTTACAGCTCTCAATTTGGGTTTTTAACCTGGTAACTAGTTTTTACCCAAGAAATATATATATATTTCTTAAAATAAAGTAACCCATATTTAAGAAAAATTATTATTAAACATAAATCTATGGTACATATAATCTAATTAAATTTATGAATAATATAATAGTATCTTTTAAATTAATATATTTAATATATAGAAAAATTATTTTGTTGAAACACATGTTTTTTTCTCCAATAATTGTTCTTAAAATTAAATTATATCAACATCCAATTAAAAGGGTGATAATTTATTTTTATAAATTTTTAAACATTATATAACATTTTATATATAAAGTTTTTCAATTTAATTTATAATAATAAAAATTACAAAACATTAGTAAAATAATTCCTTGAAATAACCCTTTCATCATTATGGTGATTATTAACATTATTATTTGGAATCATACATTCTATCTAAAAATTAAATTTAACATATTAAAAAATATAAATACTTATATCTATAATATGATATCCATTTTTAACTTATTTGATACAAGTTATTGAAAATAAATTTTAATATAAGGGAATAAAAAAAATTTAAATTAAAATTATACTTAAGTATCCAAAATGACAAACATGGGTTTTAAAAATTCATTTTAAACGATTAATTTCAATTTATAATATATATTATATATAAATAACAGATTTTAAAATATTTTATGTCATTATTGTATTATAAAGGTTCCCATATTATCAAAATCGGTATTTCTTCACAATTCAAATAAATATGACTTATTTTACAAAAATAAAAAAAAATAATTATAAGATAATATTTATATATTGAATAAATTTTTTTTGTTAATTATTTAAAATTAAATTTCTGAAACTTATAAATTTATCTATTATGGAAATAAAATATATAAATAAAACAACTTTTATTGAAAAAATCCCTTTAAAAACTCCATCTATTCAGAATCATAATTTAGATGAATTTATAATTGATTAAATTATACTAATTTTATAGAGATTTTGTTATTCTATAATTTTATTAATAATATTCATAAAATTTATCAATGATCATTTTAGTTTGGGGTTTCATCTGAAAACAACCATCAAACACAATATTAATTTAGATCGAAATATATTTCAAAATCTTAGGGTGTTATATTGTACTCTTTTTAAATAAATTTTTTCACCCCCCCCCATTTTAATTACCAATAAGTAATGAGAATACCTAATAGTATGTAAAATTTTTACATGTATCAAGATAGAATTTTTAGGGATATATCATCCTTATAAACTGAGGAAACACATCTTTTTTCCTAAGAATATGATTATCCCAAACACTGGTTTTTTTACTAACCATTTGAGATGAGTGTCTATCATTATTATATATTAAGAGATACAATATATAATTTTCTTCTAAATGATTTTTATAACTATCCATGCATTGATACACATACATAGTTTGATTTGACATTTGATTTAATTCTTCTAAAATATTATTCCTCTAAGTTGATAGAAAAAATGCATTTATATAATCAAATTTAATTCATCCAAAGGAAGGGTAATAATAATATCACCATGAACAATCCCAAAAGCATAATCTTGGGTTAAAATATATTAATAATTATTTTTCAATAATAAAATCAAATTATTTTTGATGCAATTCCCCCAAAAAACCAACAATATACAGAATAAATTAATCTGATTAGTCATTTGTAAATATTAATTCGATGATAATTGTTCCTTAATTAACATTATCCAATTAAGTATCTGAGATTTGATACCCTTTATGTTTTTTCCTTGTATTAAGAAATTATTTGTACATATAATCCATATTTGATGTTGTATTGGGGAATGGATTTGTCTAATTCACGACATCAATATACATGATAAATTAATGTTTGAATGGTTTAGTAGTTGTGAATCAAATACCATCCATTGTGTTGTATAACTAATTCATTTATCTTCAATAATCATAAGCTTAATGGGAAATCCTTCTACACTTAAATCATCTTTTTATTCCCTTGAGTCATTCACTTGGGTTCTTCTTACAAAATTTTTATATGAATGGAAATTAATTCATATTTACTTCATTATCGCGTTCTTATAAATATCAATAGGACATTATAATTCTCTTACTTGGTGCGTTGGAGTGTTTGTAAAGACTCAAATTGTTATCATAACTCATGGAAGTTTGGTGATCATAACCACAATATGTTAAACACAAGATTTAATTCTATTTGGTTCTTCTATAGGATTATCAACAAATTTTCCATCACATCCATTTTTTACATGGTTTTTACTGACTCCAAAAATTAGTTGAATAATTATGTTAATGAGAATAATAATTTATTCATTAAAATTAAAAAAAATAACATTATTAATGTAAATGGAATAAATCATAAATGGCAGATGTTCCAAAACATATAAATTTTTAGCTTTCAAAAAAAATTATTAAATGGTTATGTATAATTATGTTCTCTGACATTACCATAATTATGTGCTCAAATACTTAATAATGGGTTTTTAATATAATGTTATCAACCAAATAATGTCACCTGAGAGTGTCCGGCCAGGTGTGCAGTCTTTGGCCAACTCATCATGCACAAAGTGGATATCATGTTAGTACTCAACAAGTCTTTTCCATAGTGATTACACATAAGTGAATTTGTTTCATAGCATAATACACATTCTAGTATCTATAAAGCTATTTCATTTCAATGAAAACAACCTGATAAAAATCTTACAGAACATCAATGATTTTATCCTATACTTAGACGTATCCCTTAACCCTATTTATAGGGTTTTCACTAAATATATATTATCATTTTCAAAAAAATAATTAATATAATCCCGAAAAAATATCTATATTAACCATAAAAATAACCAAACCCTACTTTTATACAAAATAATGTGACCTAGACTTGAACTCCTAAATCTGTTTCTAAATAACATTTTTTTTATCATTTATTTTGATACAAAGTGAGTTGAACCTATCGTTATTTTAAATTATTTACATAATTTAAAAAATATATCCAATAAAAAATTACACAATCTAATGAATGGAATTTTTCATTTCTTTTAGGATACACTAAATTAACCTCTTATTTTACCACACATGTGGATAGTTATCCATAATTTATTCACACTATACTCACTTCTAAAAATCTTATAATTTGTACTAATCATTGTAACTAGTGTAATGTAAAACTAAGAGAGGAGTGATTTAAACACCCGATATGAGAAATACAAAAAAAAATTCATAAAGTGTTAAAAGATAGCAATATATGAAATCACGAGCATGATAGAAATATATTATTTAAAATAACATGGAATAATAAGAGTTATAGAAAGGAGATAATAGAGTAACATGTAGCCTCAAAATATCAAACATATTTCATGTCATTGGAATATAGAAACTAATACAATAACCATGATCCATAGTAAAATAACAAAATCATATAAGATATAAATTTTGAATAGGATAAAGAATAGTAAATCACAACATAATGTAGTAGTAATTTATATCCAACTCACATTATATAGTTCTCTTGGGCTAACAACCTTTATACCCTCTTAGGTGTTTGGATACTACCTGTACACCCTCCATGGATTAAGTTATAACTTTTTTAGATTCTTATTAATAGGATATAACTCATGTACCCTATTGGGCTTGGGCTACTACCTTTGTTCCCTCTTGGGATAGAGCTACTACCAATGTACCCTATTGGGCTTAGGATATAACCCATGTACTTTTTTGAGTGTCTAAAATATAATACCTCAACCAATTAATTGGGGGTGATATGGGACCCCATCTTTCAACCATCTATATATATGTGTGCCCCATTAAAAAATCATAAAACACATCAACAAGAACCCATGGAAAGAAATATTTGTTTTTTTAATATTTCATGAAAGCATCACCAAAATTGACCACAAAAATACAAATGGTTGATATCTAAAATTCCATCACCAAGAAATATTATTTCATAAGTATATTTAATATTTGATTCATGAAAAATAATTTCCATGGAAATAAATCTTTTAGATATAAGTGTAAAATTAAAAGTAATATAATTAAAGAGTTTTTTAAAAACTATTTTATCATTTAAATAAAAGATGAATTTATGGTCAAATTTAAAAGTAATTTATTAATATATGAATTGAATTGATTTGATAAATATTTTCTTTAAAAAAATTAAAATAGAATATCCTTTAAAAATGATAATTGAAAACATCTTGAAAACATTTAAATTTTAAAAATAATATTTATTTATGGATACCTTGAAAATGCATTGAGTATTTCTAAATATAAGTTATTATGGAAGATAAAATATTTTATTTTGAATGGATGGAAAATATTTTTTATATTTTGAAATAACTTTGTTGAAAATACACATTATAAATAGAGTAACTAAATGTTTATTTTGAAACTAGAAGATGGTAAATAAGTAGTTCACATGGATAAACACATAATTAGATTTAAAAATATGTGAGAAAATTATTTTTTGGAATTTTTAACATTAAAATAGAGGGAAAAATATCTTTAATATAGATGAGTTTTTTTCTTACTAACATTTAACTTTTCTAAGAATAAAATTCATCGAGAAACCATTTTTAAGTGGAAAACTTCATTTTTCAATGTTAAATGAAAATTTATCCAACTTATAGGAATGATAGTCCTGGAATGATAGTCCTGAAAATATTATTCCAGGATAGACGAATTTATCCAACATATAGGAATGATAGTCTTGGAATAATATTTTAACTCAATTAAAGTAAATATTTGTTCAAAAAATCCCTTATAGATTTCATAATTTATTAAGAAACTAACATTTAGAAAGATTTTTTTTATAAATTAAAATTAGATCCCTAGAAATAAAATTTAAAGTACCATATAATAGTATTAATTTTAATTAAGTTCCCAAATTATATAAAATATATTCAAGAATGAAAAACATATCTCAATAAACATGAACTGAGAAAAAAACCATTATATCATTTATATCTTTCAAATTGAAGACCCATGAAATGAAGAATATTGAATATATATTAAAATAAATTAATTTTCCTAAAAATATATGATAAAATAAATTCATTTACAATTTATGAACAAAAAATTGAACAAGTGGTGAATACACATCAAATCCCAATAAATCAAAATTTAGGTACAAAAACCCTTACCTCAAGTCCTGATTTGTTATATGCATACAACTAAATTAAATAATATTTAAATATAAATTTATTAGAAATATTCTTTAGAAACTTTTACATCTATATATAATTTTTAAATATCTATTTATTATTACATATTTCATTCTTATTAAATATTTTACACTTATAGTGGTTGCTTGAGGTGGTTCGATCAGTTTCTCTAAAACATCCATTTTATTTTTATTGTGCAAAAATATCATATAAGGTAGATTTATAATATAAAAAAATTTATATGTGTATGTTTTTTATTATTATATTTGTACAAAATCTATTCAATTTCATCTGTTTTCCCAAAAGGGACTGAAATTAAGAAAGGTGTCTTGATATGTTTATTTTACACAGTTTAGATTACAATGACCATTTATTATTAATATCACTTATTGGACATAAAATATTATTATTTTTGTATTAATAATAGTGTTTTAAATATAAATTTTTTAAATTATATTCATTTTTAAATCTATCCATGTTTTGTTTGTGAACAAAATAGAAAACAATGTTCCTGGAGGTGACAGTCTACCCGTATGTGTGATGTCATCTTCATTTTTAGAATGGGTTTTTAGGAAAATATAATTTTTTGTTACATTAGTATAATAACATTTAGAAGGATTATAACTTATTTTATTTTACTTTCATGGAAATAAAATATTTTTGGGAGTAGAAGATGTAAATAAATAAGAGAGTTTGGTTGAGAACATTAACTCTCCCTTTAGATGTTCTCCCTTAGGTGATATATTAAATCTCCTTAGCTATGTATTTTGTAAATATTATAACTTATATAAAATTTTGAGATGGTTTATGAGATAGTATGAGATATTTTATATAGATCTGAAAACATTTAATGGGTGGAGGAATGTTGTGTAGTTGATCACCTTTTATAATTGAAGATGTTGACATTTTTGTAAACACTAAATATTTTTTTAATGGTGGCATGACAATATTCTAGCGTCAATTGCTTCAAAAGTGGTAAATAATGATTTTTTTGTGATATATTCTATATAAAGCCTCTAATTTTTTTTACCATATGTTTTAAACATTTTTAAAGTCTTTTACCCCTAGTTATTTACAATTTAAAATTTTGGTTTTTACCTTAATTAATATTTTTATACCTGAAATTTATATATTTTTTAAATATTAGGTAACAATGATTTTACATTTTTGATATTATGAACATAAATTTAACCTTCACATAATATAATTAAATTTATAGATAATATATATGTATATTTTAAATTTAACCATATAATATATAGAATGAAATTTTAATTGAAAATTTTTATTTTCACCATTAAGTATTCATAATATTATATGAAATTAATAATAAATTCAAATATTGATAATATATTTTTATAAATATGTAAAAAAAAATTAAATCCGTTATATAAAATATATCTATTTAATTTATTAAATAAAAAATTACATAATATCAAAGTAAAAATTCATTGATAATAATAATTTCACTACTATCATGGACATTAACATTAATCATAGTATTCATAATCTAATTCTAATAAATGAAATTGAACATCTTATTAAATATTAACATGTTTAGAGTAAAATATTAATTAATCATTCAAAGTGTTAAACATTGATTTTATTAATTCAATATAGTATTATTAAATGGGATATTTTAGTTTGTAAATAAATTTTTTAATTGAAAAAGGATTCAAAAACGTATAATTCAATCTTGTTTTAAAAAAATTGGTATATTTCACAATTCACTTAATAATAAATCATTTTTAACAAATATAAAATGTTCATCCTATATAAATATTGAAATGTTATATAAAAAATCAAAGTTAATATTGTAAAACTATAATTTAAAAATTTAAAAAATTATATTTTTAATTATAAAATTATATTAAAATTAAAATTAATTTATTTGAAATAATCCCATTTATACTTAATTTCTTTATCCCTTTATATATGAATTTATAATTGATTTTTTATTTTGTTTATTATTCTAAAATTTTATTAATAATATTAATGTAATATATCATGGATCGTTTTATTTACGTGCTAAGTGTGAAATAATTTATCAATATAGTATTAACATAAATAAAAATATAATCCAAAATATTTGGGTGTAATAGGTTTGACGGGTCTTGTTCAATCTAGGGGTTTTTAATGGATTCCATAGTGAGAACCAGTTCATTTGGATATAAGTGGTGTGTGGAATGAGTTCTCAATACAGAGATGGTTAAATGGGTGATGGAACATGGGGATTTTGGTTATGACATAATTTCGGCTCATATGAGGGATAAAGTGACACTTTTTATCAAATATGAAATACAATGTAATGATAATTGTGTCTATAGTAATGATAATGGAGTGATTTGATCAATAAGATAGAAAATGGAATTGGGAGAGTTCTCCCTCTATGGTAATATGAGCATCAATGAGATTAAAAATTTACATGTGCAATTGAGAGGAGTATATAGTATGACAGAAAATCCAAAATACTTGAGGATGAGTCTATTAATATAGAATTTCATAGTTTTAGTTCGGAAAAAAATAACTTATTTTGGTGGTTATATAATAAAACCTAGGGAGGTGATCATTAGATGGGTCTATAGTGATATAATGAGTAGCACTCATCCGTGTTAGATTTTTTTTATATAACATTTTTGGAATGATCAAGCATGTAAATTTTAAGAAATAAAAATTTTATTCTAGGGAGAAAACAATTGATAGATTGATTGTGTGGTGCAATTTTTGAGGAAATCTCAGTAAATATTAGACATAATGTGTTAGTGGATCTAACCGAGTTATAGTTATATTTTTTCATTAGTATTTGAATATAAGTAATTGAGATACAATTATTGGATGCGAAATACCCAAATATGGGTATCGATTGGTGTGGATGGGAAATGTTAGTACTTTTGGCCATTAGATGATGTGGGTTTTAGGATTAATTCTAATGTAATGATCATTTATATGATTTAATAAATCAAATATAATGGAGGTTAGGTATAAAATGTATCTGTACTTATAAGAGAGTATAACGATTGGAAATAGAGTGATGTTTTGTTGGATGTATTGTGCCTCGAATGTATAGTTGTGGGTTGAATATCAGGAATATTTGAGGTACTCTAGTGTCACATTAAGTGGTTTATAGTGTTTGTTGGTCCAGTGAAATCAATATCTAGTGTATAACACCAGAAAAATGGGAATTCATGAATTTCACCATGAGTTATGAATCATTGTGGCGATGGTGGAATTATTTTTCACTTAATTGCATGAACCATCAATTTTTTTGACATGGTCGGTGTTGTGGGATGATAAATTTGATGTTCACATGATATTGATTATGGTAAATCATATATTTTTTAGAGAACGTCATATAGGGTATGTTTTATATGTGTCATCTCTGGATTCTTTGGGGTTCTGGTGTTGGTATTCTTCACTGGTTCATGTGTGTTATCATTAAGTCCATAAACATAGGATGATAATGAATTTAAATGTATATAGAATTATTTTGACCAATTTTGATAATGATGGATACATAATTATATTTCCAAGGGACAAATATTTTTATGGTGGGGGGTTTTAAAACCATGTATATTCCAAGGTATTGATTTTTTACATGTAATTTGATGGTATTTTTGTTATTTTTTGTGTTGGAAGAGTCTAGGATTCAATGATTGAGGATTTAACATAGATCATGGATAAATTTTTTGTTGTATATCAATGTAAAAAATCATTAATAAGGAATAAAAATATGCTGATAGGATATATAAGATAACTATTTTTTGAAATAATTGGCCAATCACACCATAATCAAAGATTTTTCAATATAACACACCTATGTAAGATTAAATTTATGGAGTATGTAGTTTGTTGAACTAATATTTAATTGGTATAGTTCCAGGATGGTTTATTTAAAGGAGATAAAATTTCATAACATCTAGAGGGATTTTCTCTATGAAATCTTAGATCACGCCTCAAAGGAAAGTGATAAGAATTTTGGGTGCTGCTTTAAAAATTGGCATTTCTCTAAGAGATTCATAGTCACACTATAATTGGGCTTTTTTAAATTTCCCTATGATAGGGTATTGTTCTACAATGGGTATGGTCACATTTAAATTCGCCTTTTTTAATTTTATTGGATGAACAATATTGGGAAATTAACCATGAAATTAGGTTTCATGTCACAATAATACTAAACATTATTTTATTTTTTAAATGGTTTAAATATAATACTCGTAATATCTTGGGGGTTTTCCTGGCCAAGAATATCATGTGGTATCCTTTCTTCTCTACCATTTTTCACTCATTATTCTTCATTTATTGACAGAGGTTTTGAGATAATTGATTCACTGGTAAATTTGAGATCTTCTCTCATCATCTACACGTTCCCTTTCTATTTCCCCTTTAGATATCAACAAACAATAATTCGGTTTTAGTTTTTGATTCTACATGATCGTGGTGTAATTATTACAAAGGTAAAGAGATTTTTTCTAGTATGGATAAAGAAGTCACCAAGAAGATAAACATACATGGCCTCTATTTATTTTTCATAAGGAAAACTGTATCTCAAATTATCCACTAGGAATTTTCCATATTCATATTTAATTAGTTGAAAAACTGGAGTCATATGTTATGAATTTTATACATAGTGGAATCGGGGGGTGTTTAAAGTGAACCACACCCCATTTATTGAGGTATTTTCATTGCTATGTCATCCAATGAGTCTTTCTTCAATTATTCATAAATTTAAAATAGAAATTGATTATGTAAAATTATTATATATTAGTTGTAATTTATTATGGAGTATCAATGGTTAGTTAAGGGATTATGGATGAGTATGATGAATTATGATTTCTGTACAATAGATGGAGTGACATTTCTAAAGGGGGTGACTCCATCAATAAGGGGGGTTGTTCCAAATATTAAAATTTTATATTTTTACATATATTGTATGAAATATAGTTGTATGTCACTAAGTGTGAGTGGTTAGAGTAGGATCCATGAGTAGTTTCCACTTTTTGTGAGGTGGAGTTATAGAGTTTGGTTAGACTATTAGGAATACATGGAATCTACAAAAATATGTGTATCCTTAGATGGACAAGAAGCCCATGATAGAGTCTTGGTAAGAAATATATAGAATGATTATGAGTTTCTATTCTTGTGTTATGGATATCATAACATTGGATGATCATATGGTAGTTTTTTTCTCACATAGAGTGGTGGATTAGGGTGATTGAATATGATTAATAAAGAAGTGAATATATGAGATATGCAAATGAGGATGTATGTGAAGATGAACTAGATTGAAACTAATGTATATTATGTTATCTATTAAGGGAATAATTGCGCTATTTAAATCCAAGTTGGCCCCTTGGTCCTAGTGTGTTGAACATATGTCCAATGATGGTCAATACTGCTTATGATGTAGTGGTATAATTATATAATAAAACTATGAGGGGTGTCCTAGTCCCCAGCCTATATTTTAATCCTTTAATAACATTCTTAAGTGATCATTTGTGATTGAGACATAAATGTGAGAATGGATAAGGGTGATCCAACTTTTTTATAAGACTTGGGATTGACAGGTGCCTCTATTGAATGACTCTTGTGATATGGTAAATTATATAAGAACCTATGTCATTATAGTGGAGGTTGGGCTCAATGTATGTGTTCTAGGAATGGTATATATTGTGTGAAAATATATTATAAAAGAATTTTGTTAGTAGTAGTAATTCCTAGGTCATTAAATTTTTAACTATAGATAAATTATGTTTCGATGTGCTTCTAATTATAATTATTATCCATTTACATAGATTTATGATCTTTTTGTGATGGATCACTAAATTTTTTTCCATGTTGATGGAACATCATCCATCAAGATAATTTTGAATTTTCAATATATAGTTCACCATATAGGTGATGCACTATTTTCTTTTTTTGAGTACTGATTCATATATAAATGGTGTTATATCATTCTAATATTTATTGATTTTGTTAGATTATTCACCTGGGGTTGTGATTAGGTATGGCTATTTCAACATAGAAATTACTATGATGGTAGATCTCCCACTTGAAAATTGATTGGATGGTGATATACTAATCAGCTATATATACATTATTTTCCATGAGATATTTGGTGATATATCATTCACCCGGTGATAAATTTTTCATTATTTATGGTCCATTTAATGATAGATCATTCACCTAGTAATACATCATCCACCTAACTTTTATGTCCCAATACATCATTCACTAGGAGATGCTTCATTGAATTAAATAATTATAATCATACATTATTCATCCATGATAACAGGATAGTGATATATTATTAATGTTATATTTGATCCAGTGATATATCATTATCCTAGACAAATATATGAGTTATTCTTCATTAATCACTATGTTATGATTTTGGGAAAACTTATTCCGGATGACTAATGCTATGGGTGGTGAAGGTCAACATAGACCCAATATGACTAGTGAAAAAATGCTATGATATATCCTTGGTGATGATTTGTTCACATTTATTGTGATATGGATAATAAGATATTGTTTATCACTATGTTCTATTCAGACCATGGAAATATCATACCATTATGTCACTGTTCAAAGGTGTGTGTCGACAATTAGTATCAATTCATGATATCCCAATTGGGAGACTAGTGTATGCATGTGATTTTGTAGATTACCTTCCATTCAATACATGCATGATTATATAAACAAATTTTTATTAGGGACATAGATTGGGTTTTCAGGAAAGGTTTTATGATCACACCCTACAAATTCACATTGGGAAATTTATATATTTTATGTTTTTCTTGAATGTTAAGAAGATGGTCCTGGTATAGAATGATGATCTTGGGGAGCTTAGAGAGATTATAGATACCGATCATAGGTTAGTTTCAAGATAATGGTTGAGTATTCTTTATTTTATTTCTTTTGAAGTTGTATATATTCTTTATGGTTTGATATTTTCAGAAATTTCATATGTTGTATAAAAATATTACATATATGAGTTCAATTGGTTGTAGCATACCTATGTTATGGTTATGAATTTAATTCTACTAAACTTTTATGTGCTAAATTCTGATGTTATTTATTTTATTGGTGTTCTATTATTGGTAATTATTATTGTGATGATATTATAGGGTATAGTCTCCCAAGGGATTTGTATTATCAAAACTAGTAGTCAGAAGCCTCTGAAATACAGGGACGTATTCCCAAAGTCATATGGTGCTTCTATTCTGGTACATTTTACGTATTCATAGATGAAATATTAATTTTTTTTATTAAAATCTAGTTAAATTTTAACTAGTATGAATTTATAGGTTTATAATTTAATACCCATAAAAAATAAAGACTTAATGACTAATTAGAACTACCCATGTCAACATGGTAATCCATCTCATTCCAAATTTTATTTGATAAAAACTACTTAGTTATGTTCAGATTGTAAAATATGGGTATTTTTTGATAGATTTAGAAAAATTATTGAGTCTCATGTGTAACATGAACCCCTAACATTTATAAAGTTGACCAGAAATAGTTCCAGAAGGTTTTGTATCATTATTTATCATTTTATAGATTTGAGAAATATCACAAAATTTTTTTAACTATTAGTTCAATTTTTTATTTATGTCTTCTTAAAATACTTATTCCCTTTCCCATTTTTTTAATTTTTCAGACAATAAAATAGTGAATTAATCTCTCCTTTCCTATTATATAATGATTTTTCAAACCACATTATTTTTTGTGATCTAATTTTTATACTTTTTCTTACCCTCATATGCTATATTTTATTTATTATACTAAATATTTAATATTATCCCATTATCCAAAATTATACACTAATAATAATTATTAGTTAATGAATTTTAAAGGTAAATTATTTATTTATCATATTAACGGATGCATATAGAGATGGTAAATGTGAAGACTATCCAATTCAATAAATATAACTTAAAATTATAGATAATATTGATCCATGATTATCTTTATAGTATAATGTAAAAATATACTCGTTTAGATAAAAAACAGTTTGTTATGGATAAAATCTTGTGGGTGTATCCTAATTGATAAATATTGGACATTTTTTGTAGGATTTTATCTATAAATATGTTATTCAAAATCACATGTGAGATGATAATGATGAATCTAATGAAATGAATAAAATATGGATATGAGAGTATTTCTATATATAATAAGTCATATTTAATGGAATAAGTATTTAACAAGAAGATTTCCTAATTATGATCCATTTTATACCATATCAATGAGTTTAGGGAAATCAAAATTTTGTTAAACATGTTAAATATTTCATTTGATGATGAGTTGTGCACTCTCATTTTTCAATAATCATTTCCCAAAAGTCAGGAAAGAACAATAACAGTGTAAAATAATTCATTCAAGACTACCAAATAAAATTTTAATTAGTTTCATGATATAATCGATATAAATGTTATTTAGAAAAGATATATGGGAGAATAATCGTTGATAGAAGAATTTTACATGAATTTTAATTTTTGTTTTTAATTTTTTGAAAACTTCATCTTAGCATAATTAAATTTCTAATATAGGTTAAATGGTATAATTTAGATATAATTTCAATGGTATAATAGAAACCATGACAATTTTTTATTAAGGAATATAATTTTTTTGAATTAATGATATATAATAATTGATTTTGTGATGATGAATAAAATCACCTATCACTATGGGTTCTTTATTTTGTTTTTTGAAGAAGAAATGCTACACCATTTAAAATGGGTGTATTAGAAGAAAACATTATCGGTAAAAAATATACCTATAACTATGTGCATTTTGAAAGTTATTTTGAGAATTATATCCAACATTATGTCCCTTTTGAAGATAATTTTATCTTGAAAAACTATTTTAATAAAACTATTCCCTGGTGTACTTATTTTTAGATATTAAACACAAAATTATTTGAAAATAAAGTGTAATGAATTTCTAGACATGGATATAACATGAATATACACAATTATAAATTAAAAATAAGTCTTTTGGCGTGTTATGTAATGTATTTTTCATAAATAAATATATAAAATGGATAAAATAATATGGTACACTGTTGAATATACATCACAGTTCGAAGTGGATAATGAAAACATTTTAGAGATATTAAATCCATGGTTATTTTAGACAATTATAAATTTTGGTTTGTTTCAAATAAAACATTTCTATAATTAATGGTTAATGATTTAGAACTGGAGAGGAATATACTAGATTATAGATTAAAATCACATCATAATGTATTATAATATGATAGTTTCTGATATAATATGCCCTTATAATTATTTATGTGGTAATTTATTTATTTTCTCATGTGGTTTGATTATATCTATTAATTTTTCCTATCAATTCATCATGTTAGGACTGATTAATTTCATTACAATAATGTTATAATAAAATATTCATTCATTCAATATGATTTAGTTTTATTTTTAATGGTATTTTTTAGGTATTCATATTTATAGTTATATCCTATTAATTCTTATAAATTTTTCATTAACATTGTAAATAAATGTAAGAATTAAAAATTAACATTTAAAATTAATAACTAATGTTTCATTCATGATCATTGAATAAGAGTGAGATTATTTGATTTTAAATATTTTCTTAGATCACAAAATGGTTATATTAATTAATCACTACATTAAGGAATTAATTGATTTTATAATTTGTGAAAAAAAACCTAACCGGTGATTTTTTCAAATTTAATTCATGAAATAATAAAATGTTTAATATAATTTTTATTGATTTATTGATTCATTTTGGAAGACTGTATAATTTTGTAACTTATATTCTATAAAAATATTATTCATTTTAGTTTTATATTTTAACTTGTTTTATCATTATTCTAAATTTAAATATTATATTCCTCAAATTTAAACATCCTAGATTCTAAGTTAATCTATTACATAATAATAATCTATTATCTATGGGGATGATACATGAGTATTATTTATTATTATCTATTTTAGTTTAGTTGATAATAAGGTAGACTATAATTTTCAAAATTTATACATTCATGGGAAGTAGTGACTCATATTTTCATGTAAACAATTTATCATCATTTTAGGGGAATATTTAAACATAAAGGGGAATATAATTTATATATTAGAAAAATAATAATTTTCCTATCCCTTTTATGTTTTTGGATTTTCACACTTTTTATTTTCTTATACAAAGTTTTATTATATTGTGAATAGAGATTCAATTCCAACCATGAAGATGATATAAAATTCAGGGTGGTGGCTATAAAAAACAATAGATAGAGTGGGTCATATTCTCTTACATCTAGATAAAATCATTGATTCCATACCATCTATGGTTAGTGAGAACAAAATATATATTATCAAAAATAATAATTAATATAATAAGATAGAAGAGTAATATAATACATCTTTCATAGATTATTATCATTTATTATAAAATTTACAACATCCATAGGCTATGTAATTGGAGGAGATAGAAACAAGGTTTTAGAAAACCCCAAAATATACAACATATTCATCCAATAAAAACAAAAAAGTTTTGTTCAAAAATTTCCTAGATATTTATCCAATGAAATATTTGAATGATAAAATTTTTGAGGGTCTTGTGGAAAATAATTAATATAGAGTTGAAGAAGAAAACATCAAAAAATCAGAAAATATTTGGGCATTGTCTAATGTTTCTAAAACATATAAAATAAATAGAATCATATATTTATGGAAAAACTAATAATAAGAATGAAATTAATTTTTTAGTATAAATATATCCAATTAATAGATCTATTAAGAACATAAAAAAGTTTTAAATGTGGGTTATTTCAAGGTTTGTGACATAAATGATTTAATTTTTAATTAATTATTAATATTCAAAAAATATTTACCACCATATGTAAAATTAAATATATTATCAAATAAAGGAATTGAGACCACATATCGGGATGATCGAATATATGGCCGCACTAAAATAAAAAAAGGTTCTTTTGGGGTGATTTTTGAATTTCTTTTATATAAGAATTGGTTTTTATAAATATATTGAAGAATAATTTTGTGTGAAAAAATGAATCAATAAATTTTTCTAAGCATAAATGGATTGAATATTGTGACTTCACTTTTTTTATAAGATTATAATAAAAAGTCCTAAATATAAAAAAAGTATAAAATATTGAAATTTAATTAAATGGAAGTGTTTTTTATTTCATATATTGTTTACCTTCCATTTTCATGATTTAAAAATAAACAAAAACTCATGAACTAATATTGACTCATTTATATCTATGATTACTATATTTTACTATAAATTACATTATATATTATTTTAAATATCATTTTCATTAAATATAAATGATAATGAAGATGATTGGATAATAAAATAAAACATGAGAACATTGGATTGATGAGTGAAGATTTGGGTGATCTAATTGATTCATGCCTGTAAAAATTTACATAATTTTAACAATCAGTGAATTTTTATATGATAAATACATTGATTATTTTTAGTATTTGATTATTGAATTATAAAGTTCAAAATTATTTTTAAATACATGTTGGGGAAGAACATTCATGGAAGAGAACCACATATTTTCTTATCGATAAGGAATATTCTCATTATTTTCTTAATTATAATTAATTTTTTAGGAGGATATTGATTATGAGGATAGAGGTGTTATTCATGGTTTTAATTTTATATTAAAAATCAATAATTATTCCATTAAATTATATATAGATTGGAAAATATAAATATAAATATAAATAGAAAATAAAAAATAGAATTTTTTTCTATCTTATAAAAAATAATAAGTTTAAATAAATTTAAAATAATTCATACTCAAAATAATAATAATAAGTATTATGCTATTTTTTTGTCTAATATTAAATTAAGAAGAAAAGTATGTTCAATGGTTGATGCGTATCTTTGGAAAGTGATGAGTTGAAAAAAATTACATGTGATTCTTGAAAATTTAATCCTAATTATTAAAACACTAACATTCAAGTGATATGATATAAGAACATGATCATGTTTTATTTTCTTTGTAATTATATTTAGATTTATGCATGAGTTCAAACAAGGAATTATGTGTGGTCCATTTTATTGTAAAATTTCATATAAATTTTAGTATTTGTATTTCCATATTTTAATTATTTATTTCAACTGTAATGTAGATATTTTATTATTAAAACTGGTTATATGGTTGAAACAAGTTACATTGTATGACTTCCTGACCCAGGATACACTCAAAGGTTCTCCAAAGCTGGTTATCCCTAAGGGTTGAAGCACTCCTCTTCATATGCCAGGGGGTTCCTACTAGCGGAAAGTGACTAGGACATGACATTGGAGAGACTATTCCCTCATTAACTATATGTATCATAGAAGATAAGTAATAATGAATATTTAAAATATTGAAATATTAATAATAAATTAATAGTCAATGAAATACTATGATAAACATCCAATTGATAAATAATAATCAAAACCTATAAATGAAATAATATAATTTTTTTGAAAACGTATGTCATGTATCTACGAAACTATAAAATATGTATATGTTGAATCAAAAAATAAAAGCTACACAAAAAAATAAAAAATAATCCAAAAACTATCCAGCATCACAAGAAATGGCCTGATCATTTTAAAACAAGAAATATCCTATGGAAATCAAGCATGATTAGGTGTCCAAAGTAGGATGCTTCACCTTGTCAACACCTTCATACATATAATCTACTCAGACACCATTGATGGCCAGAATAGGATGTGAGATAAATCAGATTAGGCCACCAAAAACATTGTCTATAACATCCAGTCTGTGAAATATAAACTGAAACATTGTGTATGTATATATAATATTAAAGTATTATAGTAACATAAATACCCGGATACATGTTTTATACTTAGATGATTTCTAAACAAGTTCATTTAATTAGTTATGTTATATTTTATAAAATTATTTCATTTGAGGTTTAAACATCACTAACATCATTTCATGATAATAATAATAAAGGATTCAAGGAATACCAAGGCATTTTATATTACATGTAATGTGAGTAAAGAGGATCCAAGGTGTAACAAGGCATCATTTAGTGATGATAATAGTAAAAGAGGATCCAAAGTAATAACCATGGAATCCATTACCTTAGTGGTCGATCCAACTCGGTAATAACATGTGGCCTGGCTATAAGAGGGTCTGAGTGTAATCCAAGGGTCATCACCCGAGGCATTCCACTATAAAAAGTTCTAACCAAGCATAAAGACATCATACAAGGTAAAATATGATAAGAATTACTAGGCCCAATGGGTTGTATCCATGGATCCACATGCCCAAATACATCATTATAGATCTAGGGAGTGTATCCAAGGAATCCTAATATTCGGAATATAGTGAATGGATCCAATGACATAAAATTAGGCATCTTCTAGAAGACAAGGACCATGTTCCATGGTGGGTATCTCCTTTAGAAACTAGCTCCTTGATTCAGAATGCCATCCTATGAGTGATTAATATAGTCCCTCAAAATTCAATGTTTGGATCAATTATAACCAATCCTATACATTTAAAAGGTACATATTCAATAGGGAGCTTATATGTGATTCGTTATTTTTTTTGGCCTCATAAAACTCTTGACATTTAATAATTCAATCAGTTCATTCAATTCCATTAATTAGTGTGAAAATACTACAAGGAAATGATAACATTTCATTCATTTCATATTTAATTATTAGGTTCATTCCTTAAACATTCATAACATGAAAAGTCAGGATAAGAAAAATAAACAATATTAAATTGATTGATGAATAACTAGGTCAAGTTATATGTATATATTTATACTTTCCATTTCACATTTAAAAGGATAATTAATTAATCGGAACACTAAACTTAAAAGGTTCATGTGATACTATGTTATAAAATCCATTAACAACTCATTAATTTAATTAAACTCTTACCCTCATAGGGGCCAAGACAAATCACACTCGAACAGTGGCGTAGAGAGTCCTAAAAAATCTTGAAGAGGCATAATTGTAATGCCCCGAACCCAGTTACCCAGAGTAGGTGCATTATTACATTACATTGGCATTATCACAAGAAAGATCAACTCTCTAAAGACCTATTAGTTTAGTAATCTTGGAAGCAGTAGATATATTAATAAGTCTTACATTACATCATAAGGTAAAAAAACTACAACAACATCTTGTCTTCATATACCCTCATATTATACATGCAGGTCATTCATAATTTACTTCTTCACAATCCTGGGAAAAATAAAACACTGAAAGGGGTGAGCTCAGATGCTTAGTAAAGATAACAATATAATAGAAGCTTTCATAGATAAGAATAAAAACTTAAGGCAATGTATAATTAAAACAAAATCCTTTTAAACTTGAACATTAGCATAATATTGCAAAGATAACATGAAATAATGCCATTTAATTATTCACATGGATATTAGACTAGTAGAATAATCACATGCAATTTCAATAACCACTTTCATAAGAATGGAATTCATAATGCCAGACTATCATAACCACATAGTGAAGGCCTAATGCCAAGACTACAAATAAGATTTTGTAAAGGCCTCATGCCAATATAGTAGTTTGTCTCGTGAGACCTACCGATGCATCAAGGAGCTATAGCGGGCTCCACCCGTCACTTACTAAGTCCAATGTATTCCTCGTATAAAAAGTTTTAAACATAACATAAACATTCGTATTAAAACTAGCATACGAAATGTCAATACTTTATCTATAAACCATGAATGGTATAAAAATAGCACATCCACAGTCAAACATAACTCATTCAATACAATAGAGAATATTTTATTGTATCAGATTATCCTCAATCGAGAATGATGAAGGATATTGACATAGATGAGAATAATCATCAAAACTATTAGAGTGAAATCTCTCCATTTTCCTTGAAATCATTTAAAAGCCACACTATTTGTCAAAAAGCCATTTAAAAATATTTTTTTGAATCAAAGTGTCCCATACCACTTTGAAACTTTTAAAAGTAATTTTAATTTTAAAAAATTAATGTCTATATAAATAAATCCTTAAAATAATTTTTAAAACATGGACATTAATGAGAAAGAATTAGAAAAATAAATCTTCAAAAAATTTATAAATGATATTTTAGATGGAGTTTCTAACCAAAAGAGAGACACTTGAATACAAAAAATTGAGGGAATCAAAAACTTTTTAATATCATGAGAATAAATGGATTCATGATATAAAATGTCAAAGTACATTATATACACTATATAAAAGTGATTTGGGGTATAACAACAAAGGAGTATCAATGGAATGTAATTTGAGATGACACTTATTATAAAGATCATATCCTTAGGTTAAGGATAAATCAATGACATAATTATGTGTGAAAAATATAAATACACTCAATATGATTATATTTTTATTGTAAATCAATTATACGGCATTAAAACATATTCATGTAAATATAACACCAATGAATTGGATATTTAACTCAACTAATGTAGATTGAGTTAAAATTACTCTTATCTAGTTCAAATCGATGACTTGAGAATTTAATAATGGAGTGATTATGTGTATCAAAAGTATATCCACAGAAAGGGGAGTGTAAATTATGAAATAATCAAATGAATAGTGATTCCACACATATTCTTGGAGTAAAATAATCAATGAAGTATGCCTAAAGCCAAATGAGTGGAAACTGAAATTTCAAATTCCCTTATTGATCTGGTAAAAAATGAAACATACACCCATTAAAGAAGGATCACACAATGTTTATTTAAATATAAATAAATTAAAGTATATTACACAATTAATACAATCATGGGTAGTATACACACAACATGTAATAAATAAGTGGTGAACAATGGAAATATCACGGAATTAAAAGTGAGATAAGAAACCCCTTACATTGTACTTTTTCCTTGGTCGAAGGTAGGTTAACCTCTTGTATAATGGTGAGATAATTGTTATTTAATTATACAATAATAATTTAAATTAATATGTTATAATATATGATCTTTTAACATTTCTTTGTTAATAATATATTAGTATTATCGTTGTTTCGGGTGTTAACTTACTCATTTTCTTTTATATGTTTTGTTACATAAGCCGTGTTTGTTATGGATAGGATTTATATTATTCATATACAGAATGATATTAAGTCCTTAAACACTATTTTTAATCATTAAATGAGAATTATACTTGAATGGATATGATGGATAATGAATCTCATCGCGTTCGTGGAGACGGTAGTCCGTACGTACGCACGAGCGACAATATCATTCTTTTGATATTAAAATAATATTTAATTGGATGGTATATCATATATACAGAATCAGTATCATGTTATATTTATTATTTATGTGAATTACACATCATTATTATACCCATCCAAATAATAATGTTTTGAATAACAATTACACCACGATGTGGAGACGGTAAGTCGTACGTACGCACGTATGGTGACATGTCATTCAAATGATGGATAGAATACTGAAATATGTTTGTACAATGTTTATAATAACATCAAAGTATATATAATATACTGGAGTTATTATTTTAGAATGGTAATAACAAAGAAAGAAGAAGTGGAATAAGAAAGGAACTTGAAAAAGGTTGGTGAAATCATTACATCTTCTTCGGGTTCTTCCTTTTGATTTGATCCAAAGGGCTCTTTAATATAGATTTATTACTAAAGGAAGGCATGTATGATGATTTTAGAGAAGTTTAGATTGTATTTTGTCAGGGTTTGGCCAAACCAAAAGGCTTTGAAGGAGTTAATTAATGATAAGGGGGAGTGCCCTTTTATAAGAGGGGTGAGGGGAACCTTTGGAAAAGCTAGAAATATTATTTTATAATAAATTTATATTAGGTTTATAATGGCTCCAAAGTGGTTTATTTAACATTTAAGTTGGGGATAGGTCTAAAACCACTCAACCAATAGGATTTAGACAGGTTTGGGTTACTACATTAACCTTATCAATAAGTATTAACCCTTAGTTAATTAGTTTTACTTTTACAATGTCTCTTTGTATTTTTATAGTATATGGTTAATAAACATACTATATACATCCAAGAGAACCCCAAGTGGTCCATTAATGATACACCTATAATGATATAATTCTTATGGAAGATCTTTAAATTTTTATAAATTTAATATCAATTAATAATATAATATTTTTAAAAAAAACTCTTTTATGTCAATTTTGACACTATTCAATAATTGATTTTTTTAAAAATCATAACATAATGATTAGTTAAAAAAAGTTAATTTAATAAATCCTAACATGTCATATTAACCAATAAAATTATTTTTATTTATAAAAAGTCTCAAATTAATTTTATTTGGGTATTTATAATATCAATTATTCTAATTTTTCATTAAATAGGTAATTACTGCATCACCATTGTGTCATATATAAATTAAATTAGTTAAGGCCTAAAAATTATAAATAAAATACCATTATGTAGAAAATCTTTCTATTTAATATTTATATTCGAATATACAACATATATAACCCTATATAAAAAATGTTTTTCTATAAGATATATGCTTTTGTCATTTTTGTAATTATTTTATCTTAATTAAAATAAAGTGTCCCTATCACCTTCATGTGGCTCCATGGGGTCCCAAAATCGACCCAAATATGACCATGGTCGGACATGTATCCACAAAAATGGTTATAACACGTTTTAGGGTAATTTAGTGTTATTATAATATTATTTTGTAACCCATATTTAAAAGATTTACCCTTTAACCATGGTAAATAAAATATTTACCGATGTAATTATTCAAAAGTTCTAAAAATAAAAGTTAACTATTTACAAAATTTGGACATCCTGATTCCAAATATGGAATCCATTTTTCCAAATTCAAAAAATAGAAGAGGCAAAAATTAATTTAAAATCAATTCCCACTGTCAAAACAAAAAGCGTGTTTTTAAGATATAATAACTATCAAAAGATTGATACTTGTTTATGTCCGGTTTAATTTTGAAATTATGTTCAATGAAGAAAATTGTATTAAATGGTAAAAATATATTCTAAATATACTTTAAAACCACTCAAATTCATAATTTATATCTATTAATTTTTTTGATTAAAAATGATTTTTTTAATTAAAATTTAGTAATTTTCACTATTCATCAAAATATAAAAGTTATCCGAAATGTACCAAAATTTCACCATAGGCTAATTTCGATATTCTGAATCCAAAAATGAAGTCAATTTTGAGAGTTAAAATTTATAAAATTTAAAAATGTGGGTATTACTATTCATAATGGCTACTTTTATTGGTCAAGGTGTGTAAGAACTCGAAGTTGCGTACAACACTAGCTATTGTATTAATCAAAGAGAATCCTACCATGGAATCATGGGGTGTTACATTCTCCCCTCCTTAAATAAATTTCATCCTACCAATTTTTAAAATTGGGCTTTTGAATATATTGAAAAGTCCCACATCAGAAAAAGATTCAATAAAACTACCACTTTAATAGAAAGAAAGAGAAGTACAAAGGTCACCCGAGATAACCTATAATAGGATTCCATGTAGAAAAACATGGATATGGATGATAAAATAGGTTTCAAGTTCTGATGGATAGGGATAGAAAATATGATCAGGAGAAATTTAACAATAAGAAAACCACAAACTTTTGATGGGAGAACCGTTCATTAGTTTCCCGGTAAGAAAAGTAAACAGACAACATTTTTTTAAGTTACATTACATAAAGATGAGGAATTAATTTCAAATATTGGCTATGAAAATAAAGAGATATATTTACTTTTTATGTAGAGTTTCATTATTTAATAAATTTCCACCACTAAATCATTTTTTTAACGATGTGTATTCAAGAAGACTTGGTCACACTGGAAGAGTAAGAAGAAATTTCTATAGAATCACATGATCCACGAAGGATAAACTATATATTTACATTGTCTTTAGAGATTAATCAAAACCAAAATGGTTAGTACAAGATCTGATGATCCCAAAAAAGGATATTCCTTTATAGAAATAAACATTAATCTTAATTTCTGAAATCAATACACCAAAGTTAAATAAATACCATTCAATAAACAATTGTTCTTAAAATCCTTCAATATAATTCAAATTAATATTGAAACCCAAAGAATAGAAGAATTCGGTTATGTAGTCTTCCACGTTAAATTATATCTCCAAATGACATCAACTACTCTTAAAGTCACATACTTAAAAGTGATTAACCTAATTACATATTCTCTATTAGAGGTTAATCATTTCCATAAATAACCCAAATTACTGTAAATCCACAATAAATTCATAGATAAAAATACACCATTACTCCTCAAATGAAATCCCATAGTATTCTATTTTCCTTAGGCATATAGTGTTCCCAAAAAAGAGAAAATCTTCCAAAATAACATTTATCACTTAATCACCAAATCATTTTCCTATACCGACGATATTAATTTGATAATACATAAGAACCCAAATCAACTTATTGTTGATCAATAAAATCATTTAACTAAAAATAATTAGTCACAGTAACTAGGGACTACACATAGTCCAGTGGTAGGCGATAAATCCTAATCACACATTGGTTGTGGGTTCGATTCCCACATCTTTTTCCGACGCGACGGGTTGTCACACGGTCTCCGTGTTGTCCTTTTTCAAAAACTATATTTTATAATATTACCAAAATGAGATAAATTCCTCAAAATAACCATAACATAATTTAACCACAAATTTAATCTCATACCTTGCATTTTCATCCCAAAATATAATAACTTGTAATTGCCTCAAACCCAATGATCATATAAGACCAAATGGTTATTTATAACTATATTCGTAAGAGAAAAGATAATTCTTCCTCAAATATCAATTTCACATGATAAATTGCAGGGTTAAACATACAAGAGAAAATTCATCCAATGTAATCCCATCAATAAAGAGCACTAACAATTTTAAACATTTCACCATCCATTTATATCCACATAGGTTCTTCATCATATGTTCCTTGGGTTCCCGCATTGCCTCTTCCATCTTATGATTTCTCCATAGAACTTTTACCAGACGAGTAATCCAGTTTCTCAACACTTGATCTTTGGTATGAAGAATTCTGATAGGCTCTTAATAATAAGATACATCAGGTTCCAGTTCTAATTCTCCATAGTTGAGTACATGCGTTGTGTCAGGCATGTATTTTGTCACTATTGATATGTGGAACATATCATGAACTCTGGAGAGACTATGTAGAATTGCCTTTTGGTAGAATGTGTTCATGTGTCACAATGGTACCTCATGAATTTTTCAAAATCATATACTTCCTTTACCCAAAATCACCTCATCCATCTTGAATTATATTAATGGAAACATCGATGCATCATGAAAAAATAGGTATTTCTTATATATAATTTTGAGACATCGTCTTTAACATGTTTATGTAGAAAAATTCTTAGTGATTCATCTTGAAATATTTCAGAATAAGGCTTTGGTAAATCAGTTTCTGTATGTCCCAAAAGACATAAATATATAATTTGATACATATAGGCTGCTCAAATGTCTCCCTCATCTGCATCATCTAGAAAATCATTTAGTGCATCGTAATTTTGAGATAAGTTGAATAATTTGAAAAGACCCTAATGGTAATTCCCACACTTAGCGTGGAAAGAAAGTTGAGAGTGCAATATTATCCCATAGTCAGTTCTTGATTCTTGAAGGAATCATGCAATGCTAGAGGTATTGAATGTCTCATAATGTAATTTACATGTTACTTGGAAATTTGAAAAAGTATCAATATCATCTGCACATGACTTCTGGATAATAATTGTAAGTAGTTCTTCAGTAAGAGAGAGAAGAGTTGTTTGTGATCTTTCTCCCTCCATGTTTTAACTAACAAAAAGAAAATACAATTAGGGATTTTGAATACTTATCTATTAAGAATGAAAAAAAATAGACATAATAGGATAATATTGAAATTGAACAATATATCCTAACTTGGGGTACCATATGTTAAGATCAAGGTTATCCACTATCTATTTCTCGACATATATTCTTAGGGGAATTTTTTTATTTCCTTTATAATGGTTCATACTAATCTAGTGAATTTACCAAAGCATATCCCCCGAGAGTGTCGTAAACAAGAGTGAAGAAAGGCCCATTTTCGTGCACCAGTTCCCATTCGAGTCTAGATCAACACGGTGTTTTTATTTTTTACCCCTAGGTACATCTGTTCCAAAGCCGCCTCTACTTGCTCGTATCCAGACAGGGATGTATTTCTCAGAAAACTCAAAAAATATCTATAATAACAAAATTGTAGTATGTTCTTCTATACTAATCCTCAAATTATTTCTTAGGGCTACGTGATCTAATCAGAGTTTATCTAAATCTAGCTTCCATGGTTTGTATTAAACATCCTCTGATTCCAACTGTAATGCCCTGACCTCAGTTACCCAGAGTCGGTCCATTATTACATAACGTTGGCATGATCACAAGAAATATCAAGTCTCGAAAGACAGATTAGTTTAGTATTCTTGGAAGCAGTAGATATATTCATAAGTCTTACGTTACGTCATAAGGTAAAAAAACTACACCAACATCTTGTCGTCATATCCCCTCATATTATCCCTGCAGGTCATTCATAATTTACTTCTTCACAATCCTGGGAAAAATAAACCATTGAAAGGGGTGAGCTCAAATTCTCAGTAAGGATAACAATATAGCAGATGCTTTCATAGATAATCATAAACACTTAAGTCAATGTATAACTAAAACAAAATCCTTTTAAACTTGTCCTTTATCATAATATGGAAAAGATAAAATTAAATAATGCCATTTACTTATTCACATGGATATTCTACTAGTCGATTAATCACATGCAATATCAATAACCACTTTCATAATGATGGAATGCATAATTCCACACTATCATAACCACATAGTCAAGGCCTCATGACAAGACTACAAATAAGATTTTGTCAAGGCCTCGTGCCAAGACACTAGTTTGTCTCATGAGACCTACCGATGCATCGAAGAGCTATAGCGGGCTCCACCCGTCACTTACTAAGTCCAATTCATTCCTCATATGAAAAGTTTTAAACATAACATAAACATTCGTATTAAAACTAGCATACGAAATGTCAAAAATTTATCCACAGATCATGATTGTTATAAAAATAGCACATCCACAGTCAAACATAACTCATTAGATACAATATGGAAGATTTTATTGTATCAGATTAACCTCAATCAAGAATGATGAAGGATATTGACATAGATGAAAATAATCATAAAAACTATTAGAGTGAAATATCCCCCTTTTCATTGAAATCATTTAAATGTCACACTATTTTTCAAGAAGTCATTTAAAAATTTGTTTTTGAATCAAATTGTCCCATACCACTTTGAAACTTTTTAAAGTAATTTTAATTTTAAAACTTTAATGCCCATATAAATAAATCCTTAAAACCATTTTTAAAGCATGGACATGAATGAGAAATATTTAGAAACATAAATCTTCAAAGAATTTAAAAATGATATTTTAGATAGAGTTTCTAACCAAAAGAGAGACAGTTGAATACAAATAATTGTGTAATCAAAAACTTTGTAATATAATGAGAATAAAGGGATTCATGATATACTATGTCAAATTACATTATATACACTATATAAAAGTGATTTGGTGTATAACAACAAAGGAGTATCAATGGAATGTAATTTGAGATGGAACTTCTTTTAAAGATCATATTTGAAGGTTAAGGATAAATCAACGACATAATTATGTGTGACAAATATAAATACACTAAATATTATTGGATATTTAGTGTAAATCAATTTTATGGATTCACACATATTCTTGTGAAAACAACACCAATGAATTGGATATTTAACTCAAAAAATGGAGATTGAGTTAAAATTACTCTTATCAAGTTTAAATCGATGACTTGAGAATTTATCAATGGAGTGATTATGTGTATCAAAAGTATATCCATAGAAACGGGAGTGGTAATTATGAAATAATCAAATGAATAGTGATTTGACACATAATCTTGGAGTAAAATAATCAATGAAGTATGCCTAAAGCCGAATGAGTGGAAATTGAAATTTTAAATTCCCTTATCAATTAGGTAACTGTAGACGCCGGAAAAGTCCGTTGTTCCCAAACGAAGCTCCGGATGCGGAAAGCGAAGTGATATTTGGAGTCGGACGAACGTTTCGGAGGGCCCGGAGGCCTTGCGCGGAATTTCAGAGGCCCGCGCGCAAAGGTGATGTTCCGCGCGCAAACCTCCCGGGATGCGCGCAATGCGCCGGCCCGGCGCGCAATTTTGCGCGCCGCGGGTCCGCGCGACTCCCTTGCGCGCCGCGCCCGATTCCGCGCCCGCGAGGAGAATTTCGCGCTCGCAGCCTGGATTCCGCGCCGGGGGTTGCCTATAAATACAAGGCGACCCCCAACGTTTCAAAGGTTGCTGGAAGTCGAAACGTCTCCCGTGCGCGCAATTCAACCCCTTCCGCGCGCAATGACGAACTTCAGGTAACCTCCTTTCTTTCGCGCAAGAAAGCCTCGGGGTCCGCCTTCGCGCGCAATCCCCGCTGGCTCCTTTCATTTGAATAAACACTCACCCTAAGGCCTTTGCGCGCAAAAGAACCCGCTTGCGCGCAATTGCCCCCGGGGTGCGCGCAATCCGGCCCGATTGCGCGCACCCCCCCTTCTTTCAAGTGGCCATTCATTAGAGAATGAGCCGTTGCCCCCGCGCGCTATTCGAAGCCCGGTGTGAGCATTCTCAAGTATCCGCGCGCAAGGCGCTGGCCCAATTGCGCGCCAGCCGCCCCGATTGCGCGCCGGCCCGCAGTATTGCGCGCAACGCTTCCTTTTTGCGCGCAATCTGCCAGGGTCGTCCCCGTTGACCTTCTAAGGGTACCCGCCTGCGTGGCGCCCGATGATCCTCATCCTGGGTGCCCGCACCGTGCGTTGTCTTCCCGTGCGGCCCTCCAGGCTTGCGCGAAGTGACACGCACCTATGTCCAGCATGACGTTAAACTGCATACTCGTCCAGCATGACGTTAAACTGCATATACGTCCTGCACGACGTTAAACTGTACATCGTCCGCGCTGCAAGACGTTAAACTGCCAAGTGCTTCGTCCTCAACACATGACGTTAAACTGTACTTCGTCCAGCATGACGTTAAACTGTGCATTCGTCCAGCATGACGTTAAACTGCCCCTACGTCCTGCACGATGTTAAACTGTACATCGTCCGCGCTGCAAGACGTTAAACTGCCAAGTGCTTCGTCCTCAACACATGACGTTAAACTGTACTTCGTCCGGCAAGACGTTAAACCGTCCGCTTCGTCCTCAACACACGACGTTAAACTGTACTTCGTCTGGCAAGACGCTAAACCGTCCGCAACCTGATCCCGTGCTCTGCACGCAGGGTCTCCCCCGGTTTGGACGTGGCCCCCACCCGCTCGTCTCTGCAGGGATGTCGGGATTGTCCCCCTTTTGGGACGATTTAATGGGAGTGTCTTTTCCCTACGGGGGCAGGGTATTACAAACCCTTAGTTTCTCGTGGGAGGCTGCACATGTGTATCTCCATTGCACCTCCCCACTGCCGAAGCCAGTAGAGGGTCTGACTGGGATCGAGGTGTCTTTTGCTTTCGGTCCAAGTCCCTTCCAACTGAGTTTTGCAGTATCCGGGCTGCCCCAAGTGCGTTAGTCCTGACAGAATGAACTACGTGGACTTTGATCCCTGTCTTCTATACAGGGTACGTAGGAAGCCTCCCTGAGGTCCAAGCCCACCACCTGGTCGTCCCGGTCGTATTTACGTCGGTTCGTCCATCAGTGGACCCCTCCAGGGTTCACGCTTGCGTTGATTCATCTATGAATCCGCCCCTGTGGAAGACTGCCCGTGTGTATCTCCACGGTGCCTCCCCACAGCCCCCCTTTTCCATTTCCCCTTTTATCGTCCAGCATGACGTGAAACTGTGATCCACCCGGCCGTTCCATCCCCCTCCGTGCGAGGTGGTTCGGTTCAATCCTCCGCCCGGCGGCCTCGACCTCTTCGTGAGTCGGCTTGCCGACGTCCAGCATGACGTTAAACTGTATACCCGAACTACGTTGACTTTGATCCGTGTTAACGCGCGGTACGTAGGAAGCCCCTCTGGGGTCCAAGCTCTTTACTCCATCATCCATCCTGATCCTTACCCGGGCCGCCACATCCCGGTGGGGTCATGCCACTTCACTTCACTCCACGTTACTTGGGAAGCCGCCCATGTGCTGGCCCCAGCGTCGGAGGTTCCCCGCAAAGGGGTTCCGTCATCTGATCCACTTTTCGTGTTGATCGGTCCGATGCCGTCCCCGCTGGACGTTAAACTCGCGGCATACCCCGTGTTAAACACGGGAAGCTGAGGAAAACCTCAGGTGACACAGTTCCCCGCACCTAGTACGGGATGCCTCAGGCCATCGTGCCTTCGAGAAGCCCTATTAGGGACGGAAGACAGATGTGCAGAGCCGCAGTGTTACGACACGCCCCCAGCACCCAGAGCCACCCGGCCTTCTCACCGCAGGTTGCTGCCCCGCCCAGACTCCTTGGAACGTCCGGGCGGAAGCAGCGTAATTAACCGGTGTCCATGAAGATATGGCGCCGGGAACGAGATTCACGAACATTCTTAAGTCTATGAGGGAGACCCGGATTAGGCGACGAGTTCCGAGGAGACGTCCAAGGAAGGAGGAGCCGACATCCCATCATCCCGGTTTCGATCAAGGAGCAGACGCCCCTGAATAAGGGACGGATGCCGCCCGCCCTTGGAAAGCGGGACTGCGGGACCACAAGCCGCGCGCCCATCCCCTCGGGTTGACGGGTGCACGCGCGAACGCGTCCTGGCGGAACAGCGTAACCCGACGCACATCCGCACCGAAACAGAAAAATGGTGAACCCGACGTGAATCTATTCTCCTCGATACGAAGACCGATGGCTTTCAGAGGTGTTGGAAGACCGGCGTGTTGCCCGGCCAAGCATTCAGTCTTACCCGCCAGGGGCTGGGGAAGGGACATCGGGCACTCCGTCTCGCAACGTCGAGGGCCTGGGTTCCCCCCACGGAAGGCGTCGTGGCGCTAATGGTTGGTTGTCGATTCCTTTTTCCTGTCAGTATTAATGGGTCATTCTCCCTGCTTGCAGAAATCAGGTCGCCCGATCTAGTGCCCGAACGCCACCCGCCCACTGGCGCAGGGACAGGGGAAACACCGACGCGGCTACTCCGCGCGGTCCTGCCCGTTCCACAGTCGTCCCAGCAGCCGTAATTGCGGGACGACCACGCCCTCTCTCCCCCGCGGAGGTCATCCAGAGAAGGGTGATCAACACCCTGGTGCGGAGATACGAGGAAGAGGGGGTCATCCCCACTAGGGAAATGGCTCGCCTGGACCTTGAGGAGGCTGCGCCTCGCCACCACCGCCGCCCCCGAGGGCCGCGCAGGGAGGCACCGCTGCCTACCTCAACGTCCAATCGCTTCGGGAGTTTATCCCCGGAGCGCTCTGACAGTTCCCTTCCTTATGCGGATGAGGTGGGAGATGCCCAGGATCACCCTATCCGAGGTCCGCTCCAGGGATCCACGATAAGGGCTCCCGTCAGGCCACGGCGACATCGCCGCCAGGCCCCTCAAGTCGAGGAACAGGCTCTCCACCTGCCCGCGACGCTCATTCCGACTCGTCTGTCCCGACGCCAACGTCGGGCACGAGCGGAAGAGGATGCCCACCTTGGGGCTCTGGCAACAGCGGCCGCATTGGCCCAAGCCACTGCTGGCTCCAGTCGCCAGGCCTCTGCGCATCCTGAGCGGGGGAACTCCTATGCCCGACCTGGATCGAGGCCCCGACCGCCCCAAAGGCAGGTTGGGTTGACTCTCCCGGTTGCTGGCACTGGCAGTAGCCACCGCGGACCACCTCGCGGTAGCGCTATTCACCGGCAGGATCTACTCTGTGTGGCCGATCCAGGAGGCGTGGGTCATCCCACCTTCCGATCCCGGCCCGGAGGCCTGCCCGGAATCATCTCTCCCCGCGTCCCCTTTGATATCTGTCCCGGTGCCCCTCGCACCTTGGTTCCCAGTCCTCTTGGCCCCAGCACCAGTGCGGCCGGAGGACGCCAGGACAGAGATCAGCCCTGCCCCGAAGAACCACCCAGGGGCAGGAAGGCAAGGCGTCGACGCCGAGGGAAGAATGTTACGGAATTCCGGACAGAGATCCGACCGGTTTGCTTCTCTGACTCAGAGGCGGAGTACGATTCGGCGACAGGGCCCCTTCCCCAATCCCGCCAGTCAAGGGCAGGGGTAGGAATGCGGCACGTCAGCCTCGTGCTCCCCGAGAGCGAGATCGATGTGATCCCCGCGTCTCTCCGAAGGTATATCCGGAGTAACGAGGGCCTGGTAGACCCCCAAGGATCAAACTTGCGGTTGGTACCGGCCCCTCCGGAAGTGCCTTCCGTCTCGATCAGAGAAGCCGGAGACTTTGTCTGGGGACCGACGGTCGAACCACGATCTGGTGCACCCTCGGCGAGCGCCGATGCTACGGCAGGATGTTCGCTCGCCGGCCCGTCCTATCGTGATGTGGTAGCTGGGGCACCGCCACCCTCAGGGGGAGGCCCGGGATATGGAGGCCAATCGGCCTGCTCGCCGTATTCGCCGCCGGCCAGCCCGTCGGCCCGACGGCCCGCCTCGGCACCACTACCAGTTCCCCGTCCGTTCCCAGCCATGGAAGAGGACCGAGGAGATCTGGGTCCCGAGTTTGAGTCGTGGAGCTTCTGGACCGTCCTTGCAGAGGGCCACTTCCCTGAGAAGTTTTGGCCAGTCGCAGGACCGGGCTTTGATGCACCCGAATCGCTCACCCCGGATGAGTTCGAGTGCTTCCGCCGAACTCTCCGGGAGACTCACTCCCGTCTTCACTGCCTACAAATGCCATACCCCGGGAGTCAACTACACCTGGAGGATATTGGTGAGCAGTGCCGTCAAATTGACCTGGCCATGCTCCCCGCGGTCCGGCACCCCGGGTCATTTGGGCACCACGAGGCCCTCCAACAACGATGCGTTGAGTGCTTTCAAGTACTCCGCAAAGTTATCGAGGAAGCCACTCCCCACGTGTATATCCGTGGATGGGGGCAGTACGCTGCCCTACGCTTCAGTGTGATTCGCCGACAGCCCGATTCGTTGGGTGGCCCTGAGGGTATATCCCCAGGGACAGGAACAGTCAATATGGCTGACCTGTCGGGAGAGGGGAACGACTTAGAACTTCTCGACGGGGGCTTCTCCCCCGAAGACAAGCCATCGTCAGACCCATCAGTGAGAGTTACTCGTCATCAGAGGAACCTCCTGGGGCTCCCCGCACCCACTGAAGCACTGACGTTGAGCCGAAACGTCAGCAAAGGAAAAGAGCACAGCGAGGCTATAAGGCCCGCCGACCCATCTGCCTCCATGCGGAGGGCAGAGGAGGATCCCGAGAAGGCTACGCTACGTCAGCAGCTCGCCGAACAGAAGAGGCTGGTTGACCAGCTCCTCGCCGAGCGCGCTGCAGAACGGCGGCCTGACTACGGTGATCCCAGGCCAGGACAGCAGGGACCGGAACAACCACCCCTCGATGAGACTCTCCCGGGCAACCGTGATTACGCCGTGTTCGCCGACAGGAGAGAGGCCATTGCCTACGGCAAGAGGGCGCGGTATGTTTCGCCACACCCTCCCGAGCGGCGTGACTACCCGAGAGATCCCGCTCGGATTCCTCCCGCTGCCCCAAGGGCCGCTCCGCCAGCCATCCCACGAGCTGCCGAGTTCGACGATCCGGTCGACGACCCGATTGAAGGGCCATGCAATGCGCTCGTGGTTAGAGATCCTCGCCAGGACTGGAACCCATGTCCGGACGATCCGATGGCGGCACTCATTGCCCGCTTGGAAGCCTTGGAGACTCGGCAGGTGGCGATCCCACCGGACGGCAAGCCGTACCCAGCATGGGTGGATGACATGCCGGCGCCTCCGGGATTCGGGAATCCCACTTTCGCCCCCTTCAACGGGACCGGAGATCCGCCACAACATTTGGCCCATTTCAACTCGAGGTGCGGGCCTATGTTGGGGACTCCGGCGCAGCAAGAGGCCGCTAAGCTTCGCTGCTTTGTCCAGACGCTGGAAGGGCCAACATTTGTCTGGTACAGCCAGCTTCCCGTGGGGTCGATAACTAGCTGGGAGGACCTTCGTAGACAATTCCTCTACCAGTTCAGTTCCACGACCCGGAAGACGAGTATCGCAGACCTCTTCAAGTGCAAGCAGAGGCCTGATGAGCGAGTCGCGGACTTCGTCGCCCGATGGAAGGATCTCACGTATTCCCTTGACATGCCATTGACTCAGGAGCAGTTGCTGACAATGTGCGTCGGGAACGTCAAGACCGAGCTGGTCCCTTCCCTGATCACTCAGAATTACCCCGGAGGGTTCAGGGACTTCTCAGACAAAGCTCAACGTCTTGAGGAAGCCCTGCAACAGGCCAGCCAGGCACACCCGCTGCCTCCTATGATTCCTGCAAGGAGAGCCAGCAGGGCTGAGCCCGCTGCTGTGGCCCAGATAGAGGCTCCCAGGCCGTTGGAGCTGCTGCCGGTGAGGCCAGCTCCGCAGCCTCACAGGAATCCGCCTCCACGGGCTCAGTTCCCGGCCCAGCAACGGCAGCCTCAGAACCGGCCGGCCCCTCCGCGTAATGTACCGCCGCAACCCAGGCGAGATAATCAGGGTCCACCTCCTCGGCAGGCCCCTCCAGCCCCTCGTCAAGACCGCGCTCCCAGGGGCCCGCGACACCTGACGTACTCATTCCATGAGGATCAGGTCCCCGGTTATTTCCGGAGCGCCCTGGAGCAGAGGATTGTGCGACTGCCTGAGTGTTGGAAGCCAGAGGAGGCACATCTCACGGATAACCCCCGCTACTGCCCCTACCATCGAGCCCTGGGGCACACCATCCAGCGGTGCTATGTGTTCAAGGACTGGCTCCAAGACCAGATTAACAACAATGTAATCAGGTTGGGCCCAGCTCCAGCACAAGTGGCGGGCGTATTCGTGGGATCAGATGACGATAGTGGCAACGAGGACGAATGGCAGCTGGTCTCCGACCGTGGGTCCCAGAAGTACAATAACTGGATGGCCCGCAAGACGACCATTCGCGCCCATGGAATCATCCGTGCGCGCTTGAATCAGCCTGAGCCCCCAGAACCTGCGGGTGCTGCTTCGGCATCGTCGTCCCAGCCTGCCTCCTCCAAGAGGAGCAAACGGCGGCAGCGCAAGAAGGAAGAGCGCGCCCCGCCAGTTCCGCCACTATCCCGTACTCTCGGCGATTTCATGCCCCCGGAGATGGGGGTCCCTCCTCGGATCCGCCCGGTGATGGATGATTCGTCCGATGACGGTATTGGGTATGCTTCGGTTAACACCGTCGAGCTGGTAAATCCCTTTTCGGTTCCCGACGTTGAAGAACACCAGGTGGACCTCCCTAGTGTCCCCGGTCGTCGCCACCGTCGGAAGAACCGCAGCAGCAGGAGTCGCCGGGGCACAGCCGTTGGTACCTCCAGCCAGGCCGTGCACGCCACTGAGACTAGGCAGCAGGCTCAAGATCGAGCTCAACGTGCGCAGGCTCCCCATCCGGGGATGACGGATTCGCCTCCGCCACTGTTTGTGGTGTGGGACCAGGCAGAACCGCCTCATCCGCGTCGCGACCAGCTCCGCCCTGCCACGAGTCCATCCCGGCCTCCTGACTCCAGTACGGTGACCATTTCCCGGACTGCGACCAGTGAACAGCGAGATGCGCCAAGTACCAGTCGGCCGCCGATCCAACCGGCAAGGTCCGTCATGCCACCAACCGCAGAGCAACCTCCTGCAACCAGGGGCTCGCGCTTGGCCAAAAAGTATGATGTCCTGAAGCACTTGGCCGACATCCCAGCAAGGCTCTCCATCCTTGAGGCTCTGCGCATGTCATCTGAGATGCGCGAGGCACTCGCTGAAGCCCTGAAAAGCCCCCTCCAGTTTGAGACAGAGGTTGCGACTGCAGAGGCCTTTCACGCCGAAACGATCGAGGACGCCGAATGTCAGGCAGTTATCTCGTTCTCTGGTAAGGATGAAGGCCCTCCTATACAGGGACATATCCGTCCGCTGTATGTCACTGGCCAGTTCAATGGCCTTGAAGTCCGGCGCTGTCTTGTCGACACGGGGTCCGGGATTAACCTGATTCCAACTCGGACGCTCCGGAGATTGGGGTTGTCTGAGGATGACTTGATTCCCTCCGACCTCAGGATCCAGGGGTACGACCGCACCGAGCAAACCCCGGTCGGCAAGATACGTTTGAAGACCCAGTTCGGTGACTTGGTTGCCAACACCGAATTCATGGTAGTCTCTCAGGACACTGCATATAACGCATTGATGGGCAGGCCATGGCTTCACCTTCACGCGGCGGTTCCCTCGTCATACCACCAATGCCTCAAATACTCCCTTAATGGTCGAGTAGGCGTGCTTCAAGGAGATGCATCTCCTTTTGCCTCATGTGAAGCCCGCTATCTGGACGCGGACTATTACAAGAGCAAGGATAAGCAGATCCTGGCAGGTGAGGTTGAGCCTGTCGCTGTTGCAAGCGATCCCTGGGCAAGTCTGGATGACGCTTACGTCCTCCCGATTCACCGGTTGGACGTCGCCATGGTCTTGACGGTCCGCGGGTCTCCTGATGAGATGGCCGCGACCGCCCGTGCCAGCACCAGTGGCCCAGCAGGATCTGGTAGCCCCAATGCAGTTGCCAACGCAGCCTCTCCCGTGGACGATCCCTCCCCGAGTGGAGAGGACGTGGAAGATGCACCCCCAGCCTTTGAGGAGGGCGTCCCCGCCACGGTCGATGAGTTAATACAGGTGAACCTTGGAACCGAGGCAGATCCAAGACCCACATTGGTCAGTGCCGCCATGCCCTCTGAGGAGCGGCAACAGTACGTGGACTTTCTCAGGCGGCACCGTGATGTGTTCGCTTGGGGCTATGACGAGATGCCGGGGATAGATCCTCAGGTAGCCGTCCACCGCCTAGGTCTCCCGGCGAACCATCGCGGGTTCAAGCAGCCTCCCAGGAAGATGCACCCATCCCATGGTGCCATGGTTGAGGCCGAAGTTGACAAGCTTATCAAAGCCAACTTCGTGAGGGAAGTTCAGTACCCCAAATGGCTGGCCAACATTGTGCCGGTCAGGAAGAAGAACGGGCAGATTAGAGTCTGCATCGACTTCCGCGATCTCAACCGCCACTGTCCGAAGGATGATTTTCCCCTTCCAGTGACAGAGCTGTTGATTGATGCCACAGCAGGGTTCCAAGCCCTCTCCTTCATGGATGGATACTCCGGATACAACCAAATTCGGATGGCCCCTGAGGATGAGGAGTTCACTGCCTTCAGGGCCCCCCAAGGCACCTTTTGCTACCGGGTCATGCCCTTCGGCCTGAAGAATGCAGGTGCCACCTACCAACGGGCGATGCACCGCATATTCAAGCCAATCCTCGGCACACTGGTGGAATGCTACGTCGACGACTTGGTTGTTAAATCGCGCCAGCGTCAGGACCATCTCAAAGATCTTGAGAAAGTGTTCAGCTTCCTCCGGTCTCGCTGCCTGAAGATGAACCCGTTGAAGTGTGCCTTTGGGGTCACCTCCGGAAAGTTCCTTGGATTTGTGGTAAGATACCGGGGTATTGAGATCGACCCAGAGAAAATCAGGGCGATTAGCCAGATGCCTCCCCCGGGTACCGTCCGGGAACTGCAAGGGTTCCAAGGCCACTTAGCCTATATACGCCGATTCATCGCGAATCTGGCCGGCAAGTGTAAGCCCTTTTCTCGGCTTATGAAGAAAGGTGCCACCTATGTATGGGATAAAGAGTGTCAGACCGCTTTCGAGGAAATCAAGCAGTACCTGCTTCAACCTCCGGTCCTGATGCCGCCCGTATCCGGAAAGCCGCTGGTCCTTTATGTGACCGCCCTGGAACGGTCCCTGGGTGCCCTTCTCGCCCAGAAGAACAACGAGGGAACAGAGAATAGCCTCTATTACCTCAGTCGCATGCTCCTCGATGCGGAGGTTAGGTATTCCCCCATCGAGAAGAGCTGCCTGGCGCTCGTATTTGCCGTACAGAAATTACGGCACTACTTGCAGCACCATGAGGTACAGTTGGTTTCTCGGGTAGACCCGTTGAAATATATCCTGAGCCGACCTATGTTGACTGGCCGTCTAGCGCGGTGGGCTGTGATTCTCCAGCAGTTCGACATCAGGTATGTGTCTCAGAAGGCCATCAAAGGGCAAGCGTTGGCAGACTTTCTGGCCGCTCACCCGACCTCCGCGGATCAGCCGCTGGATCTAGGCTTTCCTGATGAGACCATTCTCTCGGTTGATCGAGCCGATCCATGCTGGCAGATGCACTTTGACGGTGCCTCCCGGAGCCCCACCGGTAGAAGACTCGATAATCCTAAGCTCAACAGAGTGGGCTTGGGTATCGTCTTCATTACCCCGGAGCGAGCCGTGCTGCCATACTCTTTCCTGTTGTCAGAGGGCTGTACCAACAATGAGGCGGAATACCATGCCCTCATCACCGGCCTCGAGTTGGCTCTTGAGATCGACGTGCCCCGTCTGTGCGTGAAAGGGGACTCCGAGCTGGTCGTTAAGCAGATCAATGGCGACTATGTTGTCAGGAAGCCAGAACTTGTGCCATTGTTGGAGTGCACCCTCCTTCTGATGGCCCGGTTCCCTTCTCGGCCAGAAATTGTCCATATTCCCCGGTCGCAGAACGGTCGAGCAGATGCTTTGGCCAGCCTGGCTGCGTCACTTGCGGAACCTGAACAGGACAACCTGATCGTCCGCGTGACGCGCCGCAGGCTCATCGCTCCCGTTATCCCGGAAGAAGATCGCGGCCCGTTGGTAAGTAATCTCACCACGGTTGCCCCTATGCCCGGAGCCCCGAGTACCCCAGATATAGCAGTCGGATCAGCCCCTGATTGGAGGACGCCTTTGGTTGAGTACCTCCAACATGGCATTCTTCCGTCAGATCGGGCCGAGCGCGAGCGAGTTCGACGCCGCGCATCGCAGTTTGTCCTCCAGAGCAGTCCCGGTCTGGAACAGATCCTCTACAAACGCGGGTTTGATGGTGTTCTCCTCCGTTGCCTTCAGGGAGTTGAGATCCCACGAGTCATGCAAGAGGTTCATGCTGGTTCATGCGGCGCCCACCAGACTGGGCCGAAGCTGTCCCACCAGATTCGGAGGTTGGGATACTTCTGGCCCTCTATGATCCATGACTGCATCGAGTACGCCAGGAGGTGCCATGCGTGCCAGGTTCATGCGAACTTTGTGCATCGGCCGCCGGAGCCTCTCCATACCACAAGGTATTCCTGGCCCTTTGCAGTCTGGGGACTGGACGTCGTGGGACCTTACCCGCCGGCGACAGCTCGCCAGTGCCGGTTCATTCTGACCGCCACGGACTTCTTCTCCAAATGGGCAGAAGCGATTCCGCTCAGAGAGGTCAAATCCTGTTCGATCGCTGACTTCGTGACCTCCAACATCATCTATCGATTTGGAGTGCCTCACGCTATCCTCACGGATAACGGAACCAATTTCCGAGCAGCCGAGTTGAAGAAGTTGTACGCCAAGTATAACATCCGCTCGAACCATACATCTCGCTATCATGCGCAGGCGAATGGACAGATCGAGGCGTTTAACAAAACCCTCTCTAACATTCTGCAAAAGATGGTTGGTCAGAACAAGAAGATTTGGCCGGACAAGCTCCCCAACGCCCTCTGGGCTTATCGGACGACGACTCGCAATTCCACCCAGATGACCCCTTATTCCCTGGTGTATGGAGCTGAGGCCGTCCTGCCCATCGAGATCCAGTTACCGTCCTTGCGCACTGCGGTCTACGACCAGCAAGCGCCGGAGAGAGTTGCTGAAGCCCGTCTAGTCGAGTTGGAAGCACTGGATGAGAATAGACTTCGCGCTTTGCACAACTTGGAGAGGCATCAAAGCAGGATGGCTCGAGCTTTCAATAAGAAGGTTCGCCTCCGCTCCTTCCTGCAGGGTGATCTAGTGCTAGCCCTAAGAGCACCGATGATCCCCGGTAGGAAGCCGCCCAAGTTGGAGCCCAAGTGGGAGGGACCTTTTGTTGTCCACAAGGTCTATCCCAATGGCGCGTACTCCCTAGCGACTATGGATGGTGAGCGTGTCACTCCTCCCACCAACGCTAGGTTCCTCAAGCAATACTTTGCCTGAGTGTCACCACGTCCTGCACGACGTTAAACTGCATTCGTCCAGGCTACAAGACGTTAAACTGTTCAGCATTCGTCCGCGCTGCAAGACGTTAAACTGCCAAGTGCTTCGTCCTGCATGACGCTAAACTGCACTACGTCCGAGCTACAAGACGTTAAACTGTTCAGCATTCGTCCTGCATGACGTAAAACTGCCACTCAAGAACTACGTGCGGCTTGATTCCCATCCTTATGGGATACGTAGGACCGCCTGAACCCTCGTGTTTCAGGCCCAGCCCCATCCTTCGGGAATTTTCATCCCATCTCGGGCCCTTGGCCCAATTGCCCCCGGGTGTGCGGCGTATGGTGTGAGTGCGGGGCTATGCCCTCATTCACGTCGGTTTGCTCATCACGCTGTACGCCCCCCCACGTTTGGGGATGCCTTCTGCTCCCCCCTTCTTTTTTCCTCATCGTCCTGCATGACGTTAAACTGCACTTCAAGAACTACGTATGGCTTGATTCCCATCCTTATGGGATACGTAGGACCGCCTGGACATTCATGTTTCAGGCCCAGCCCCATTTCCCGGGAATCCCTATCCCGCGTTGGGCCTCTGGCCCCAGTTCCCCTCCTTTTTGTGCGAGGCGTATCGCGTGAGCGGGGGATTATGTCCTCATTCACGTCGGTCTACTGGCCGCGCCGTACGCCTCCCCCGTGTGTGGGACTACCTCACACCCCTCAGCGTCCTGCATGACGTTAAACTGCCTTTCCAGAACTACGTATGGCTTGATTCCCATCCTTATGGGATACGTAGGACCGCCTGGACGCTTGTGTCTCAGGTCCAGCCCCGTCTCTTGGTTGATCACGGGGACCTGCCCCCCTTCGGTTGCTCTCAGGGTGAGTCCTCCGACCCTTTCCGGAGATCTGTTAACATGTTTTGGGTGCTTTGGTCTATGACTCGTAGTGTCAGATTCAATCCCGACAAGTCCTGTGTTGCTTGTCAGGCCCCGCGCTTCCTCTTGTTCGAGCCTTCACTCAAAGGGATTCTCGTTAGCGGTTTGGGTACGATGCCTCAGTGCTCTCCCACCGCTCCGGGTCGATTTACCGGTGGGTCTTGGGCCGCAAATCGATATGAATCCTGCGATTGAGCGGTTGATGCTCGTTTGCTTGCCCCGTCTTAGGCTGACGCGATCGGATGTTGTGTTGCGAATGCGTCAGCAACGTCCTTGATCGCCATGTCAGCTCTCTCAGGCTCTGAACATTGGTTGCGCAGTCCTCATCACACTCCGCCTTTGTGCGTTGTAGTGGAATCTTGACACTCTCTTCATACTGACCTCCGGTACGCCTCTACACGTTAGGCAGACCAACCAGGGTAATGATGTCGTTCGAGGCTCCCATGATCTGAGCACCAAGGATATATGCAGATATCCTCCCTAAGGGCCATGCGTAGCTGGACCCTCGTCCCCATAAGGAGGAGGGAGTCGCCCGAACAATTGCGTTCTGGGCCCAGTATATCTGGAGGCTAGCATCTCTGCCCCTCGGGTGATGGAAATACGCAGGCCCCCATCCCAAGACTCTTCTCCTGGAATCGTGCGTGACCGCAGGGCTGGGTATGCTCCCACCTCCGCCGTGTCCGCCGTACCGCAATAAGCGGATTCCTCCATGGTCCGAACCACACGACCTTAAACTGTGTTGTCTGGTCCTACCACACGACCGTAAACTGTGATCGTCTTGGCCGCCCGACGAGAAACGGCACTGCATCGTGATGTCCTCCTCAGGGGACACTCATGTTGGGCGCTGGTTAATGACCACGCCATTCATCAATGCCTTCCATGGCTTGATTATTGTGGCGACGCCAGAGATTTCTCAATCACGGGCATGTCACCGCACAAAGAAAAACCATTCATCTTTAAAGGACAAACAAGAAATATCAAATGCCGCTCCTTTTGTGTGCGAGGGTCAGACCCGCACTCTTCCCCGCGCTGGTGCCCGATTGTGTTGCACCGCGCTTCAAGAACTACGTGCGGCTTGATTCCCATCCTTATGGGATACGTAGGAACGCCCGGATGTTTGAAACTTCGGGTCCAGCCCCCCACCTCTTAGAGATTCCCCCTTCTCTGGGGAATCCGCCGCCTTCAGGTCACCCTCAAGGCGTGTAACCCGACCCCTTGCAGTGGTCCACCGGTGTCAAGAGTACTCTGGTTTATTGCCAGGAGGGTCAGGATCCGCTTGGTCAGGTTTCCTCCACTTTTCAGGCTTCGTGCTCCCTTTCACTCGGACCCATCGTCTACGCCCTGGGTGGAGCCCCCGTGAACGGTTCGGACACAATGCCTCAGTGCTCTCCCACCGACTCGGGCCGGTACCCCCAATGGCCTCGGGCAGCAAATCGATATGAATCCTGCGATTGAGCGGTCGATGCTCGTTTGCTGCCTCATTCCACCAACGGTTAGTGCGATATTGATGCTGCTTTTCCGCCACGGTCGGCAGTACTCCTATATCGTTACGCCGGTGCCCCCAGTCCTTGAGTGAATGGCCGCATGATTCACATTTTCCACCTCCCATTCTGACCAGGCGAAACCTCGACACTCTTGACACTATCCCTCAGTGCATCTTCGCATATCCAGGGGATATGACCACGATGTGGCGTGATTTGAGCCCTTTCTGGTCCGAGCTCTAAGACCTTAAACTAAGATCTCTCCTTATGGTCCGAGCTCTAAGACCTTAAACTAAGATCTCTCCTTATGGTCCGAGCTCTAAGACCTTAAACTAAGATCCCCCCTTTCTGGTCCGAGCTCTAAGACCTTAAACTAAGATCTCTCCTTATGGTCCGAGCTCTAAGACCTTAAACTAAGATCCCCCCTTTATGGTCCGAGCTCTAAGACCTTAAACTAAGATCTCCCCTTTATGGTCCGAGCTCTAAGACCTTAAACTAAGATCCCCCCCCCCTTTCTGGTCCGAGCTCTAAGACCTTAAACTAAGATCTCTCCTTATGGTCCGAGCTCTAAGACCTTAAACTAAGATCCCCCCTTTCTGGTCCGAGCTCTAAGACCTTAAACTAAGATCTCTCCTTATGGTCCGAGCTCTAAGACCTTAAACTAAGATCTCTCCTTATGGTCCGAGCTCTAAGACCTTAAACTAAGATCCCCCCTTTATGGTCCGAGCTCTAAGACCTTAAACTAAGATCTCCCCTTCTGGTCCGAGCTCTAAGACCTTAAACTAAGATCTAGCCCTTATGGTCCGAGCTCTAAGACCTTAAACTAAGATCCTCTAGCCCTATGGTCCGAGCTCTAAGACCTTAAACTAAGATCCTCCACCCTTATGGTCCGAGCTCTAAGACCTTAAACTAAGATCCAGCCCTTATGGTCCGAGCTCTAAGACCATAAACTAAGATCTACCCCAAATGGGGTCCTACGTCCTGCATGACGTTAAACTGCACTCACAGAACTACGTGTGGCTTGATCTCCAGCCTGATGGAGTACGTAGGAACGCCCGGGCATTTCGACTCGGGTCCAGCCTCAGGGATCGATAAGTCCCGCCCCTCCTCGTCGCCGGCCGTCTGGCCTGACTTCGGGTAGAGTGGTGCAGTTGTGATATTCTCCCCGATTCAGCTCGGGATGCCCCATCGCAATGATGGGAAGCGACAGTTTCCTCGTCAGAGAGGTGCTGTCTGAGAATTGAGGTGACTCACGGCCAGATTAGTGCATCCGCCTAATACGCTTTCCCCACGGTGGCGCAATTTTGAGAGCGTTGGATTCTGTCCGAACAAATCGTCACTTCGCCCCACGCTTCGCATGCCCTGTTGATCTGGATTTTCCACCCTTGTGTCTGAAGGAACCCCAAAGCGGTATTCATGATGACATGTGGTCCGCCTCCTGCAATATGAATGATGGCCTTTTTCGGTCCGTCTATTGCAGTTGTTATGGTCGATCCACTGTCCGCCTACCGTCTTGGGCATTTCCTGGAAGGCCGACCGTTGTGGATGTCTGGATTCGGGACACGCGATTCACCCTTTCTCATTTCCCTATGTTCGGATAAAATCTCAACGCCCCTAGCGTTGTCCCGCTCGTGTGTTGGAACAAGTTGGGGGATGATACATTGGTTAGGTCTGAGGTCTCCTTTCCTAGGAATGACCTCCCTCTTTTCTCCAGAAACCCAGGCCCAATTATGGATGCCTGATGCTTGGTTAACGCTCCCGCGAGACAATTTGTGGTTGAGCATGTTAAACCAAAAGACGCAGATAAATATGGCGATTCATACAAGTGGATCAAAATATTAAGTAGCGGAAGCAAATGTTCTGGGAATGGCAAAAAACAGCCCTTAGGGATTAGCGTGCTGAATGAGTCTTTCTAATGCCGCTACCCTTTGGCTGGTGGCCTCCAGAGCTGCTTCTCGCTCTCTGCGTGCTCTCTCTTCGTCGGCGGTCGCAGCGCGCAGTTCGTCGATTCTGGCCTGTGCACGCTCCCGCTCGACTTGGAGTGTGACCATCTGTTGGCCCGCCTCCGTCAGCTGTACCTGAGCGTCGATCAGTTGTGCCGATAGTTGCTCCACGAGCTCGGTACATGCTGCGACGAAGGCCTCCTTCTCTGCCGCCTGCCCTTCGAGGCGCCGGACTTCCTGCTCTGCCGCGATGAGCGCCTGCGTGCTCTCCGACATGTCCCGACTTTGTGCGACGTCGGCACGCCGGCGGCTCTCGCGCATCTTCTCGGCCATGAAATCACGGACCGTCAGATGGAGGCGTTGAGCATCGGCTCCCCCGGCACACAGGAAGCGCAGCCAGGTCTGAAGTGATCCCATGCGCCCCAGCCATTCCGATGGGTCTCGTTTGAGGAAGCGCTGGATGCACTTCCACCCCCTGCGTCGCGTTACCCGGCTATCCTCGACCGCCTCCGCGTCCGAGTCATCCATCTCCTCGGGGTCGGCAGGCCGGTAAGCAGGGAAGGCAGCCAGCAGGTCTGCTGCAGGGTCCGCCCCTGGGAGGTCCTCACGAGGGATAGGTTCCCCAACATCCGGGCAACCTTCTTCTCTCTCCCCAGCGGCGCTGACACCCTCGTCAGCCCCCAACCTCTCTCCGATGTCAGCACCGCCGATGTCCGCAGCCCCTTGATCAGCAGTTGGTGGGGCCGGCTCGGTTTGGGAAGCCTGTTCCGGAGCAAGCGGCATGTCCACCACTGGTCCACTCGAAGATGGCCCGGGTTCGGCAACCCGACGAGCCTCCGATGTTGAGATCACTGCGCAGGGCATGCCATGGTTAGTCACGGATCGTCAATGGCAAGCACCAGCAGTAAAGTAGGGAGACTTACGGGAGTTCGGAGCGTCATCTTCCGCTACCCCGGTCGCCGCAGGAACAGTTGCAGCAGGGGACCCCTTAGCGCTTGTCAATTCGATAATGGGTGCCTGGCCCCCGCCTTGTCCTGCTGGCGCCTCTCCTACTCCTGTTGAGGATGCCTGACCGACGTCCGTGTGCTCCTGAGAAGGATGGAGAAACGGGTTAGAAGCTGCATAAGAGAATGGATGAAGCAAGTTGAGTAGGGATAGAAGCGGACCTCGAGGAGCTCAGTGACATCAACGTTGTCAGAGCCGGCCACCTCGCCGCTCTCCCGTGGGCTTCCCCAATGGGACCTTCCCTCGGAGCCTTCATCCTCCCCCGTCTCCTCCTCCTCCTCGGAGTCGTTACTGTCATCTTCTTCCGGCGGCATCTGTTCCGGAGCGGGCTCGAGACCGAGCATCACCTTCACCAGAAGGGATGGCTCCGCACGCTGACCACGTTGGCGCGCGTACTCGTCCATGGCCGTCAGATATGCATATTGCCGGTTGAAGTCCACCCTGTCGGTGATCTGGAGGCGCCCGACCTCTGGCAGATAGATTCCTTCTCTGAGTATCTTTCGCCAGATGACGTCGGTCCCCAGTGACTGCCGCAGGGTCATCCAGGCCGACCACAGCGCCGGGAAGACTGCATCGTGGGAGGGTTCGAGCAGACGTCTCACCTGCTTCCCGGGCCGCTCCTCGACCGCCGCATGTGCCCCCTCTCTGGGCGCCGAGGTCGTAGCGGCAGCCTGCGATGCGCCCGCCGCCGAAGTCCCTGCTCGCGCCGGCCCCGCTGCTTGGCGCGCCTCCGTTCTCCCCCGTGTGGCGGCGCCTCGCCTCCTTCCTTGACGCCCGGTCTCCGCACGGGTAGCCTCGAGCCGCCGAACTAGCTTCCGCAAGAGCCCCTCAGGGTACGCGATGGCCCAGTGTTCGGCGTACTCGGTTGCCAAGCCTGCGTTAACGCCGGTAGGAGGGAGGGTGATGACGTCGCCAGAGCCGAAGGCGACGAACATCAGCCACATCTGGCGAAGGACGCAAGGGTTCGTCTCCTCCCGAACAGCAGTGAATACCCTCTTCGGCATCCGTTGAAGGCACCCGAACTGCCTGGCGAACCGGGTCGGCACGTAAGGCTCGCAGATCACCTTCCCGTCGATCCGAGTCACGAGCACCCCGCCCCGCATGTTCAGGAAGTATTCATGCTGCTCCAGCGGGCCCTGTCCGTTGTCGATCATCTGGCCGATGGGAGTGGGGAACGGGCTGAAGTTTAAATTGGCATGATTGCCAATCCGAACCCTCACGCCCTCCTCACTGAGGGTCATCGGAGCGACCCCCGCAATGTTCAGCAGGGAGGGTCGCAGGCCGTTGCCCGGAGGACTGATGGCATTTGGGAACGTATACCCACCGAGGTGAGCAGCCACCCATCCGTGGAAGAACTGAAAGGGCCCACAGATCCTTCGTGGCGACCCCCCTCGTGCGATGCGTCCCAGAATGGCATATAGCCTCGCCAGTACTGGGACCCCGAGGTTGTACCTCTTATTGGCAGCCATGGCGCCCGCCATCGCCAGCGTCGCCGGGCGGACGCCCATCCTCGCATCCCGCACTGGCAGGAGCCACCCGCTCAGAAAGGCGGCCAGGAACGCCGCGTACCGGACGTTCGGGTCCCGGGCCTCGATGACGCGGTACCCCCATGAGCGGTAATCGCCCGTCTCCAGGACCCGCCAGTACGACCCGTTCCGGCTCCTCTGAGCTGCGGTCGGGCACCGCTTCCCCCTGCCTGGCATCTTGACCGCCGGGTCATGCTCCAGGAACTGGCCAAACCAATCCTTGTAGGCTATGTCCTTCTGGAAGTCTTGGATCCCGAGCCGCTGCGTAGCCAGGTCAAGAAGATGCCAGGTCAGAATGGGAGTCCGTGACCTGTCCTCCCAGATGTTCTTCGGTGGCAGGAACTCATCGTACTGGTAGCCCTCCAGCGGGATACCTCCGATGCAGTGGATGTCCCAGAGACCGATGCCGACCTCCCCATGGTGAAGATGGAAGGTGTTGGTATCCGGGGACCAGCGAGTGAACAGCTCCGGCCCGAGCTCAGACTGCTGGTAGAAGTGGAACTGCGACGTCCACACCGCCTCGAACAGGCCGATGTACCGCAGCTCCTCTGCGAAGTGATCGCAAGTGTGGCGTACCCAGAACGCCCAGGCCCATTCACTGGTAAAGTTGCCCCCAGATCGCAAGTCCCAGTCCTTCAGCCAGCCCTTGGTGTCGTCCGTGACGCTCTGGCGATATATGCTCGAGTAGAGGGCTGGAGAATTCTCCACAGTAGGCTCACCCCCATCAATGGTTCGCGTCCTCGGGTTCAGGACATAGACATCCAAGTGTCTGGTCTCCCTGGAAGGATGCCCATTGTTGGTGATGTTATAGCGGAGAAGCTCGTCCTCCCGGGTCACCCAGGTCCGTGGCGCATCAACCTCGAATCCTGGCACCAGAACCTCATCGAGGGTGCCGAAGTTCCAGAGCGGCAGGTTGTCCGACAGTGGATATGTCTTCTGGGCCGGCGTTAGTAAGTCGAACAAGGATTGATTGTTAGAAACAATCTCCTTGGCTCCGTAAACCCCCTCGTTCGCCGCCATCTCAGCCCTGCGAGTGGCGGCATCCCCTTCATTTCCTCTGTGCGCGGCCATCTCGGAGGATTCGGGAGTCGTGCGGGTTAAGGGATGAAGCGTGCGGGATCGGACGAGGCTGGTGGAAAAGTTTGAGAGGCGGCGCGCAATCCAAGTGGACGGCGCGCAATTGGGAAGACTGTCGCGCAAAGTTCCGGGTTTTCGCGCAAAAACAGGCGAAATCCGGACGGTTTTGCGCGCCGATCGGGCGAATTTCGCGACCGGAAGAGGCAATTTCGCGCACGAGAGCTTGGGAGCTTATCGCGCGGAAGGCCAGAGTACGGAACGCGGGACCCAGCGCCCCTATTTATAGGCGAGGCCGGGCCCGCGCTGCGCGGAAAGCGCTTTGCGCGACCGCAGCGGCGAATTTCGCGACCGGCGCCCCTTTTTGCGCGCCTAAGTCCCGCGCCGCCCAGGACTTCGGCATTCCGGCGTCTCCCTCGGAACCCGATCGTTGCGACCTCTCGCCGATCAGATTCCGAGGGGGGGCTTTTGTAGACGCCGGAAAAGTCCGTTGTTCCCAAACGAAGCTCCGGATGCGGAAAGCGAAGTGATATTTGGAGTCGGACGAACGTTTCGGAGGGCCCGGAGGCCTTGCGCGGAATTTCAGAGGCCCGCGCGCAAAGGTGATGTTCCGCGCGCAAACCTCCCGGGATGCGCGCAATGCGCCGGCCCGGCGCGCAATTTTGCGCGCCGCGGGTCCGCGCGACTCCCTTGCGCGCCGCGCCCGATTCCGCGCCCGCGAGGAGAATTTCGCGCTCGCAGCCTGGATTCCGCGCCGGGGGTTGCCTATAAATACAAGGCGACCCCCAACGTTTCAAAGGTTGCTGGAAGTCGAAACGTCTCCCGTGCGCGCAATTCAACCCCTTCCGCGCGCAATGACGAACTTCAGGTAACCTCCTTTCTTTCGCGCAAGAAAGCCTCGGGGTCCGCCTTCGCGCGCAATCCCCACTGGCTCCTTTCATTTGAATAAACACTCACCCTAAGGCCTTTGCGCGCAAAAGAACCCGCTTGCGCGCAATTGCCCCCGGGGTGCGCGCAATCCGGCCCGATTGCGCGCACCCCCCCTTCTTTCAAGTGGCCATTCATTAGATAATGAGCCGTTGCCCCCGCGCGCTATTCGAAGCCCGGTGTGAGCATTCTCAAGTATCCGCGCGCAAGGCGCTGGCCCAATTGCGCGCCAGCCGCCCCGATTGCGCGCCGGCCCGCAGTATTGCGCGCAACGCTTCCTTTTTGCACGCAATCTGCCAGGGTCGTCCCCGTTGACCTTCTAAGGGTACCCGCCTGCGTGGCGCCCGATGATCCTCATCCTGGGTGCCCGCACCGTGCGTTGTCTTCCCGTGCGGCCCTCCAGGCTTGCGCGAAGTGACACGCACCTATGTCCAGCATGACGTTAAACTGCATACTCGTCCAGCATGACGTTAAACTGCATATACGTCCTGCACGACGTTAAACTGTACATCGTCCGCGCTGCAAGACGTTAAACTGCCAAGTGCTTCGTCCTCAACACATGACGTTAAACTGTACTTCGTCCAGCATGACGTTAAACTGTGCATTCGTCCAGCATGACGTTAAACTGCCCCTACGTCCTGCACGACGTTAAACTGTACATCGTCCGCGCTGCAAGACGTTAAACTGCCAAGTGCTTCGTCCTCAACACATGACGTTAAACTGTACTTCGTCCGGCAAGACGTTAAACCGTCCGCTTCGTCCTCAACACACGACGTTAAACTGTACTTCGTCTGGCAAGACGCTAAACCGTCCGCAACCTGATCCCGTGCTCTGCACGCAGGGTCTCCCCCGGTTTGGACGTGGCCCCCACCCGCTCGTCTCTGCAGGGATGTCGGGATTGTCCCCCTTTTGGGACGATTTAATGGGAGTGGCTTTTCCCTACGGGGGCAGGGTATTACAAACCCTTAGTTTCTCGTGGGAGGCTGCACATGTGTATCTCCATTGCACCTCCCCACTGCCGAAGCCAGTAGAGGGTCTGACTGGGATCGAGGTGTCTTTTGCTTTCGGTCCAAGTCCCTTCCAACTGAGTTTTGCAGTATCCGGGCTGCCCCAAGTGCGTAAGTCCTGACAGAATGAACTACGTGGACTTTGATCCCTGTCTTCTATACAGGGTACGTAGGAAGCCTCCCTGAGGTCCAAGCCCACCACCTGGTCGTCCCGGTCGTATTTACGTCGGTTCGTCCATCAGTGGACCCCTCCAGGGTTCACGCTTGCGTTGATTCACCTATGAATCCGCCCCTGTGGAAGACTGCCCGTGTGTATCTCCACGGTGCCTCCCCACAGCCCCCCTTTTCCATTTCCCCTTTTATCGTCCAGCATGACGTGAAACTGTGATCCACCCGGCCGTTCCATCCCCCTCCGTGCGAGGTGGTTCGGTTCAATCCTCCGCCCGGCGGCCTCGACCTCTTCGTGAGTCGGCTTGCCGACGTCCAGCATGACGTTAAACTGTATACCCGAACTACGTTGACTTTGATCCGTGTTAACGCGCGGTACGTAGGAAGCCCCTCTGGGGTCCAAGCTCTTTACTCCATCATCCATCCTGATCCTTACCCAGGCCGCCACATCCCGGTGGGGTCATGCCACTTCACTTCACTCCACGTTACTTGGGAAGCCGCCCATGTGCTGGCCCCAGCGTCGGAGGTTCCCCGCAAAGGGGTTCCGTCATCTGATCCACTTTTCGTGTTGATCGGTCCGATGCCGTCCCCGCTGGACGTTAAACTCGCGGCATACCCCGTGTTAAACACGGGAAGCTGAGGAAAACCTCAGGTGACACAGTTCCCCGCACCTAGTACGGGATGCCTCAGGCCATCGTGCCTTCGAGAAGCCCTATTAGGGACGGAAGACAGATGTGCAGAGCCGCAGTGTTACGACACGCCCCCAGCACCCAGAGCCACCCGACCTTCTCACCGCAGGTTGCTGCCCCGCCCAGACTCCTTGGAACGTCCGGGCGGAAGCAGCGTAATTAACCGGTGTCCATGAAGATATGGCGCCGGGAACGAGATTCACGAACATTCTTAAGTCTATGAGGGAGACCCGGATTAGGCGACGAGTTCCGAGGAGACGTCCAAGGAAGGAGGAGCCGACATCCCATCATCCCGGTTTCGATCAAGGAGCAGACGCCCCTGAATAAGGGACGGATGCCGCCCGCCCTTGGAAAGCGGGACTGCGGGACCACAAGCCGCGCGCCCATCCCCTCGGGTTGACGGGTGCACGCGCGAACGCGTCCTGGCGGAACAGCGTAACCCGACGCACATCCGCACCGAAACAGTAACTTACGAAACATAATCCAATGAATGAAATATCACAGAATTATGATTTAAATATCCATAAATTAATTTATATTACACATTGAATACAATCATAGGCAGTACACACATCACATGCAATGAATTAGTGGTGAACAATGGAAATCTCACAGAATTAAAAGTGAGATAAGAAACCCCTTACATTGTACTTTTTCCTTGGACGACGGTAGGTTAACCTACTGTATAATGGTGAAATAATTGTTATTGAATTATACAATAATCATTTACATTAATATTATATCATATATTATCTTTTAACATTTCTTTGTTAATAATATCTTAGTATTATCGTTGTTTCGGTGTTAACTTACTCATTTTCTTTTATATGTTTTGTTACATAAGACGTGTTTTTTTGTATTGGTTGTATATTATTCATATAAATAACGATATCAAGTTCTTAAACACTATTTTTAATCATAAAATGATAATTATACTCGAATGGATACGATGGAGAATGAATCTCATCGCGTTCGTGGAGATGGTAGTCCGTATGTACACACGAGCGACAATATCATTCTTTTGATATTAAAATAATATTTAATTTTATGGTATATCATATATACAGAATCATTATCATGTTATATTTATTATTTACATGAATTAATCATCATTATTATACCCATCCAAATAATAATGTTTTGAATAACAATTACACCACGACGTGGAGACGGTAAGTCGAACGTACACACGTATGGTGACATGTCATTCAAAGGATGGATAAAATAATAAAATATGGTTGTAAAATGTTTATAATAACATCAATGTATATATAATATACTGGATTTATTATTTAATAATGGTAATAACAAAGAAATAAGAAGTTTAAGAAGAAAGGATCTTGAAAAAGGGTGGTGAAATCATTACCACTTCTTCGGGTTCTTCCTTTTGATTGGATCAAAAGGTCTCCATAGGTTGTCTTTATTACTAAAGGAAGGCCTCTAGGATGAATTGTGGAAATTGGAGATATTATTTGGGAAGTGTATGGCTGAACCAAAAGGCTTTGAAGGTGTGAATTAATGAGAAGGGGGAGTGCCCTTTTATAAGAGGGGTGAGGGGTACCTTTGGAAAAGCTAGAAATATTATTTTATAATAAATTAATATTCAGTTTCTAATGGCTCCAAAGTTGATTATTTAAAGTTTAATGTGGGTATAGGTTGAAAAACACTCAACCAATAGGATTTATACAGGTTTGGTTTACTACATTAACCTTATCTTTATGTATTACCTCTTAGTTAATTAGTTATACTTTTACAATGTCTCTTTGTATTTTTATAGTATATGGTTAATAAACAGACTATATACATCCAAGAGACCCCCCAAGTGGTCCATTAATGATACACCTATCATGATATAAGTATATTGGCCTAACCATAGATTTTTACGAATTTAATATCAATTAATAATATATTATTTTTTTTAAAAACTCTTTTATGTCAATTTTGACACTATTCAATAATTGATTTTTGTAAAACTCATAACAGAATGATTACATAGAAAAAAGTTAATTAAATAAATATTAACATGTCATATTGACCTATAAAATTATTGGTATTTATATGAGGTCTCAAATTAAATTTTTTTTGGGTATTTATAATATCAATTATTCTAATTTTTCATTAATTAGGTAATTACTGGATCACCCTTGTTTCATAAATAAATTAAATTATTTAATGTATAAAAATTATAAATAAAATACCATTATGTAGTAAATCTTTTTATATTTCTAATGAATATTTATAGTGGAATATCCATTACATATAACCCTATGTAAAAATTGTGTTGCTAAAAGATATATGCTTATGTCATTTTTGTATTTATTTTAACTTAATTAAAATAAAGTGTCCCTATCACCTAAAAGTGGCTCCATGGGGTCCCAAAATCGACCAAAATATGCCCATGGTCGGAACTTTATCCACAAATATGGTTGCTACACGTTTTAGGGTAATTTTGTATTATTATAATATTATTTTTTGACCCATATTAAATGGATTTACCCTATAACCATGGTAAATAAAATATTTACCGAAGTAATTATTCAAAATGTCTAAAAATAAAAGATACATATTTACACAATTTGGACAACCTGATTAAAAATATGGAATCCATTTTTCCAAATTAATAACACAGAAGTCTCAGAAATTAATTTAAAATTAATTCCCGCTGTCAAAACAAAAAGCGTGTTTTTAAGATATAATAACTATCAAAAGATTGATACTTGTTTATGTCCGGTTTAATTGTCAAATTATTTAAAATGGCCAAAATTGTATTAAATGGTAAAAGAATATTCCAAATATAATTTAAAACCACTCAAATTCATAATATATCACTATTAATTATTTTTATTAAAAAAGTTAATTGTAATTAAAATTTTGTAATTTTCACTATTCATCAAAATATAAAAGTTATCCGAAAAGTACCAAAATTTCACCCAAGGCTAATTTCGATATTCTGAATCCAAAAATGAAGTCGATTTTGAGAGTTAAAATTTATAAAATTTCAAAAATTGGGTATTACTATTCATAACGGCTACTTTGATTGGTCGAGGTGTGTTAGAACTCAAAGTTGCGTACAACACACGCTACTGTATTAATCAAAGAGAAGCATACCATGGATGCTTGGGGTGTTACAATAAATAAGAAAAATAACCTACTTGGGGTGGTCATAATTTAGTTCATAAACTACAAATATTAAGTAATCATATAGAAAAAGCTCTTTAATACAAGAATGATGAATAAAATAAAGGCACATGAATTTAATAAGTGACGCCCGATGAAATCGGCACATGCACAACGTCCGTAGTTTATAAAATGGTAACACTTGAGGGATAAGTCATATACCACCTATAATAGAGCTATAACACTCTCCTCATACAATATCATCCATTAGTTTTTATTTTATTAGAGGAAATATGAAGAACAGATCAACTCCCTAAAAATTAGGCATAAGAGCCTGCACCAAAACAACATCACTGGTAGGAAGATGAATGAGGAAATGAGCCAAAGGGCCAATGAAAATACTGATGTGCTTCTAATGTGATAGATGAATATGAAATCAACGTTTGGATCATGATTAAACACCAAATTCTAGGTCTAGTCATGAGACGAGACTCATGTATAATATAGGGGAGGGGTGATATCTATTTGGTAAAGAAAGGCCCTACATCCAATTTTTAAAAAAATGCTCGGGAAGTTACACTACATGTAAATTCATTACATTTATTGTAATTATTGGGGTCCATCCCCACTAAAAAACCCTATAAATGATGTGAAATTTTTTTTCCAACCCATTACACATCATGTAATTGATACATGTTGTGAATTCCAATTACAAGACATGTAATTAGCCTATAGCCAACCTACATCACCTATGCTCCCTTCTTCTGAAAAAACATCTGACATAATGGTTTGATTTTAGATTTAATCAAAAAGATAACCAAAACATGGGTTAAAAAATGATGAAATTGATCCATAATTGAAATAAAAATTGGTTCTTATAGTTTTCCCCCATCCAAGGAACTCATCCTTGAGTTCAACTTCCAAAGGAGGAAAACACTATTTGAGAACAACTGTAGCAACTAGGTATAAACGTCGGCCTCCTTCTCCATTGTCTAACCATTTACATGACCATATTGACATAACACCCATACTAAAGGGATGGAATGGAATTGAATATCTTTATTGATTCATTCACTAATTGATATTTGATACTCCTCCAAAGTATCATCATCATTTAACTCAACTTCCTCAGGGTCAAAAATTTGAGACAAGGTGTCATGATAATAGTAAATATGTTAATTGTGGAAGACTTCATGAATAGAATGGTACCTAGGAGTTAATTTTAATTGATATTATACCATGAACAATATTTCAAAAATATTAATCTTCCCAAAATATTTGTATACATTTTCCCTCACCTTTGTATCCATATATTCCCAAGCCTGGGTGATGCCCACAGGAAAACACAATCCCCAACATTAAACACTAGAGGTCATCGATGGGGATTGGTATAATATTTTTGTCTACAATGAGTAGTATACATCTACTTATTGATTAGATGAACCTATTTTTATGTATATTAAATGAGATGAGGAACCTGTAGCTCTCCCTCTCCAGCCACTAACTAGCACAGGGGTGAATGGTATGACCTACCGTATAAGGCCTCATAATAATCCATTTATATCATCACCTGATAACTATTATAGAGGAATATTATTCTCCTAAAAACCTTCTAAATAAATTACTAATTATCATTGAATATCATTTAACCCCAATATAATTTGTTCTGAATGGCTATCTGTCTGAGGGTAAAAAATTGTGCTTTAAAGCACCTGTGTACCCATAGATCTCAGTAACCCCTTCCAGAACCTTGATGTAAACAGATAATTTCAATAATAAATTATAAGAGGAGGGAACTCATGCAGTTTTATGAGCTCAAAAACATACAAACATCCCAGATCATCAACTAAAAAAGTCTCGAAGATAATAAGAAAGTGAGCTAATTTTGTCAGCCAGTCAATGACTACCCAAACTATGTCGCTACCTTAGGGTGACCTCATAAAGAAAACCACAAAGTCCATGGAATTATATTCCCACTTAAATTTTGGGACTAAATATGGTAATAAAAAGAAGTCATGTCCTTGGGGATCTACCATCACATGCTGATAGGTGGAACACATAGTGATAAAACCTACTATTTGACGTTTCATTCTAGGCCACCAATAATAGTGTCTCATATCATGATACAGCTAGAAGATAAATGGATAAACTATCAAATGATAAGTGTGGAACTCTAGAATTAGTTCCACTATTATATCTATTGGAACCAATACTCACTCATGTATACGAAGGACGTCGTCTACATCTATAGTCTAATATGGAGGCGGATCTTCCCCATAAATACTCTCCCAGTGACCAACCCATCAGGATTTGAACAATGAATGATCTTTACCTTATCAATGAGGGAAGATAAAACTATCATAGATGAGAGATAATACTACTCATGACTCTCAAGAAACTCCAGATACTACAAAAAAAATAGGTCCATCCATTTTTATTCATCATCAGCTTCCTTCATGGCATGTTCTTGAGTTTTCCAACTCAGTGCATCTGCTACCACATTTCCCCTTACAGGAATATTGGATAGCTAAAAATAAAAGGATTAAAGATATTAGACCCATTTTTTCTATTTGTGATTCATTTCATGATATAAAAAGATATAGGTGAGGACCTTGTGGTCTGTATTAACCACAAAGAATGCACCCAAAAAATACTGTCTCTTGCAATGTATGGTATGGATTGCTACTACTAGCTCATGTTCATAAACAGAGTAATTTATATCATGAGGCCTCAAATTATGAGATATGTATGCAATGAAAGTATCCTACATCATCATACCTACACATAGCTCCATTTTGGAAGCATTATAGAAAATTGTATAGCCTCTTCCAGGCTCTAGTAGAATCAGAATCAGTTCCAAAATAATCCTTCCTTTTATCACCTGAAAGTATTTTTCACAAACTTATGACCATAGTACACTAAAAAAATAATTTTTAGGACAAAAAATTGGTGAATAAATACTTTAAAATTCCTATAAAATGACAGCAATATCCATCCATCCCCTAGAAACTATGTATATCAAACATTTTATTGGGATTCTCCTAGGACACACCTACACTTACAATTTCTAGGTCAAAGGATACTCTTGATTTTTGGATAATAGGACCCAATATGTGAATTTTATGATCCAGCACTACCACATAGATATCTTGGAAAAAATAAAATTCTATCCTAGTGTATTCATAATGATCTCAAGATTTATATTATTGTCACTACGAAAGTGAGTATACACCAAGATATCGTCCACAAAGAACTGAATAAAAGAATCTAGATAGGGATGGAAAACCATCTTAATCAATTCCATGAAAATGTAAGGAATGTTCATTTGAAAAAAAGGCATCAAAATATACTCCTAGAGACTATAATTTCTATGAAAACATGCACAAGGTATGTCTAATGGTCTTATTCACACCTGATGAAAGCCCGATCTCAGTTCGATCTTCGATAATTCCTACCTCCCCAAACCTAGTTGAGGAGAACACCTATTAGAGGTAGTGGATATTGGTTCTTAACAAAAATATGTTTCAAACATCAGTAATCAATGAATAAAAGAACGATCTCAATCACCTTATTAGAGAAAATCTTGGGTAATTCCCTAGAGGACGTATCGGGCCATATAAAACCATTGGAAATTGAATCCTCTAATTACATTTTAATCTCTTTGACCTTAGTGGGTTCTATTCTATATGGAGGAATAAACATAGGATATTCCCCTAAAACAATCCTAATCAAAAAATATACCTCTCTCTCAGAAATATGTCCCTAAAACAATCTACTGTGGGAGGATAATATTTAATATCTACTCTTTGATCCTATATGATGATACAATATTTATGGAAGGCCAATCCACCTGGAATATGATTCTATGTTATGTCTCTACTATCTTGGACATCCCATTCACCCTTGAGGTGATAAATACTAACCTATGGTGATGTAAACAACACCATGCAAGGATAAAAGTCCAAAAAAGCGTTGTAAGGAAACAACCAATATATTTGAGTAATGAAATTGATAACTTTAATCATGAGAAAAATGAGGTCCCATGAGAATGGATAACCACCAAAATTAAGGGGGAAGTCCCTACAGTGGTGTATACCCTCATAATGTACACCCAAGGGCATATATAGGGTCATCACAACACAAAAATAATGAATTTGAAAACTGAGAATTTGAAAAGTCAATAATGAGATAAAGGAGTATAAATCACCTGTATTGAATAATAAATATACCAAAGTAGAGGATACTAGAATAGTACCTCATACTATAAAGGGTCATTCCCTCCGGTCTTTGGTAATCAGTTATAATGTGTCTAAATGACTTGATACACCGCCTTATGCTATAGCTGGTGTACACATATCTGGCCCACATTGTTGTCGTTTTTAATTAGATGTCCGGATAACACGATCACAAACATCGCATCATCCAGTCCAATAATTTCTACTCCAACTCCCCACCAGATGTGGTCTAAAAAATCATACCCTTGGTGATATAGATAGTGTGGGTCCTCTTCCAATCATAGAATATGGAATGGTTTGGCATAATCTTAAAAGCTTCCCAACAAGGATTCATGCACGACACTATATCACATCCCTATCACACTGAGGATTTAAATTCCCTTGTCATCTAGACTGATGACATACCACAGATCTACCAGTCTAGGTACTTTGGATTCCCCTTCCCTGATAGAAATCCTTGAGGGAAACCTTCCTACTACCTAGATAAATTCTAGTCTACCTCATCACAAATCCTATTTTCCTAGTACTATCGGATTCCCTTTGGATTCACTTAGTGTGTAGAGTGTGATTGAATATCTTAAAAAAATTTGGTAGATGAAATACATTCACCAGAGTATGAGTGGAATACCTAATCCCATCCATAAAGCATCTAGCATGTGATAGATCATTATTGGGCCAAGGATAAAAATAAACCTCAATCCAATAACAATAACCATAACATAGAATGTTCATCACTTTATGGTGAAATGATGTCAACATTAAGAAGGAAACAGCAGAACATAAATTCTTATATAGAAACCATGGTATTTACTTCAAAATTGGGTTAGTAACTCCAAAAAATTATTTGTAACAAAGTCTGAATCTGTTCCTAATCTCCTAAAAATTTTATCAAAATATTAAAGCAACAAAAGAACCACTCTGATATCCCATTGTGGCATCCCAAATTATGTTCCACTCAATGGTTCCCCAATTCTAGTTGGCCACATTAACTCAAGAATATATTTCATATGCAAAAGGATTCCAATTAGTAGAAATTGACTTGGGTGTGACCATGGGGAGACTATGACCTCATTACCAGATTGTATCATAGCATATAAATATTAATGAAAAAGTAAATAGCGGAAGCATAATAATAGATGAAAAAATGGAATACATAATTAAAAATTGCAACACTAAATAAAATTAAAAAGAAAAAAATGGATCATATACAAATTTTTATGATAATATATGCCATGTCTCTAAAAACTTGTAAAGAAGTATACATGGAAGAAGGAAATACATGTTATAAAAAATAAAAAAAATGAATCCAAACAATATCTATCATACTAATAACTAGCAAGTTTATCTTCTATCAAGATCAATCCTATGGAAAACAAGAAGTATCCAATATCTAAATTGAGACACTTGCCCTTATCAACACCTACATAAATATAACATTTCTAGGTACCTTCAATGAACCAAATAGGATGTGAGAAAAATCTAAGTGGACCACAACCAATGAAGTATATACCATCTATTCTATGAAATATAAACACAAATATTTTATAGGTATGAATATAAAAGTAATGTAGTGAAATAACATAAATTCACTAATACATGATTCAGCCTCAACTGGTGTCTGAACATGTTCATTTTATTAGTTATGTTCCAGTTTATATATGTAATTCATGTGAGGTATAACTAGGACTGAAATCATTTCATTACAATAATAATAATAACAATAATGTATCCAATGGATAACATGGAATCCTATAATAATGGTAATGTAGTAAAGCATATCCAAGGTAAAACAAGTAATCTTGTAATGTTAATAATAGTAAAATATGATCCAAGGCAGTGAACAAGGAATCCTTGACCTCAAGAGTACATCTAACTCAGTAATAACTAGTATCAGGGCTATAAGGGGATAATAGTGTAATCTAAGGGGAATTTCCTAATGCATTTCACTATATAATGTTCATTACAAGTCTATGAATATTTTCCAATGTAAAATAGGTTATGTATGACTCGACCCAATGGGGTTTATCCATGGTAACACGTGTCCGAAGACATCATACTAGATCAAATGAGTGTATCCAAGGAATCATATTATTTATTTTATAGTGAAGGGATCCTATAATTTCATGTTATTCATCTTCTAGTAGACATGGGCCATGTTCTAAGGTGGGTATCTCCCTTGTCAACCGACTCCTTCAATAAGAATTGTGTACTCTGATTACTCAAGTCATTTCCTTAGGAATAAAAGGATATCTCATGTTTAAGCACACCAATAAATATAAACATGTTCATATGAAATAGGCACATTATATGTAATTCATTATTTAATTTAGGGTATGTAATACTCATGCCTTTTAATAATTTAATCAGTTCATTCTATGTCTTTTGTTAGTGTTGCAAGACTAAGAGGTCAAGAAACCATTTCATTCATTTGATATTTAATTATTAGGTTCTTTCATTTACCTCTCAAAACATGAAAAGGTGGGATAAGTACAAGAAACCAGATTCAATTAATTGGTAAATAACTAGGACAACTGATATGTATAGATATAATTTCTATTTAACATTTAAATGGTTAATTAATTAATTGGAATTCATAACATGGATTGGTTAAGTGACACTATGATAGGACAGCCATTAAAAATTTCTTAATTTAATTGAACACTTACCCTTAAAGGGGCCAAGTCATAGCACACCAACATGATGATGAAAATAGTCATATAATATCCTTAATAGGCATAAATAAGGAAAACTCCCTACATGGGGTGGTATTCATTGAGGTTATAACATCAAATGAAGAAAGTCATATATAGAATGGGCTTTAGAATATGAGCATGATGGATAAAATCAAGGAACACGAATTTAAAAAACTGATGCCCAATGAAATAGCCATGCACACAATGATGATAGTGTATAAAATGGGGAGTCTTGGGGATGATTCATAGAAAACCTAACATATACCAACAACACTTTCCTCATCCAATATCAACCATTATTTTAACATGGAGTAGAAGGAATCTGAATAATGTATCAACACCCTAAAAATAGGTAATACTATCCAACATGAATATTGCATCACCAATATGAATATGAATAATGGAATGAGCTAAAGTAATGAAGCACTTTCTAGGGAACTTCTTAAATGATAGATAGATCTGAAATATGTGATCAGATTATGAAGAAACACCAAAGCCTATGTCTAGAAATGAGAGGGGGATCCTACGCACGAGAGAGTGGAGGAGTGAGATATGTTTGAAAATGGAGTCCTTTCCTTCTATTTTTAAAAATCCTTTTCAGTCATTTATTGGACATGTAAATTATCTACACATCATGAAAAGATGGAGGTCCTTCCCCATTAGGAAAACCCTCTACAATTTTTGAAAATGATCTTAACAACCCATTACATATCATGTAATCAATACGCATTGTGTATTCCAGTTACACAGGGTGCAATTGGCCTATAACCAACCCAAATCCCCCAAGTTCCTTTATTCTCAGAAAAAAACTTGCTAGCATAATGTTTTGGTTTCAGATATAAGAAATAAGGGAACTACCACAAGGTTTTTAACAAAAATTAATAGGATCAATACCTAAGATAAAAATCAATGTTGTTACACTTTATAATCAATTTGAGATGTTGTGAATGTTTGTATTAAAGGATATAAGATATTATAGTATAATTAAGGAGTGAATTATAATATAAAAATAATAATTAAATTTTTATTACACTCAATGTTTATATTGATCAAAGTATAGGATCATCTAGTAAAATCAAATAATCTATTTGAGTAAACTTATTTTACAATGTAACAGTATATAAACTTTTTAGTTGTCAAGACACTATACTACTAATTTAAAAAGAAATAATAATCACAATGGAATAAAATTTAAATATGGAAAACATAATATAAAACACGGAGTATTGAGAAACAACTCAAAACCCTCAAAACGATATCAATTACAAAAATAAATACCAATAAAATAAAAATTATATTTTAAATCAATGTAGTGGGTGGTTCATAACAAAAATGAAGGTATCACTATTTGAAACTAAAATATATTCTATTGTAGAAACAGAAGTGGCTATTATTTTCATATCCACTAACACTCTATGTTCCATGTCATGGAGCCCCTTAATCAATTTGATCAGACAATATTTTTCATCCAAACCACAGAATCCCTTGATCACAAATGATCAGATAATCCTTTTATATTTTTATCCAAGGAATCCCTCATTCTAAATGATCATAAAAACCATCTCTATACTCGAGATATCATTTATCAAAAAGAATTGTACAATAAATAATTATTAAATGAAAATAAATATCCCTATAATAAAACCAAAAAACGGTATCTCTCAAGCCACTCAAAAAAATTATAAGCGAGATTACTCAAGATTAACAAGAATGTACATAACATCCCTAGAAAAAATATTTTGTGTCATTTAAAAAAAATTATGTTACAAAAATATTTAGAAACAATTAAATGTTATCCTCATAAGTAACATTAATGGTATGATTCTGTGAACTACAGGTTTCATTGCAATGACATTAGAAACAGTATTCTATCACTTGTTAAAACTAGCTAAGTTTGAAAAATAAAATGGGTTTAGTGAAATTATTGTGTGTTCATCATCCATTGAAAATATTTTCATGAATTACATATAATAGATATAATATAACATTAGAATAAGTAAACAGAAAATACATCCTATATAAGAAAAAAACCCAAAGAACAGACATTCAAATAGTTAGTTTAAAATAATATTGAAATATAAATGTATTGTAATTTTTATAAATAAGAATATATATTATTCCTAAATCATTAATTTTACACTTCTAGATAATCACAATAATGAAATAAAAAATTCTATGTTTGATCAAAGATAAAATTAAAACTCCATATAAATTTTCATTTAATATCTTAGACTCTGGATGCCTTAAATTTCTATAAACATATGTAATTTGTATAACTATTTTGTATATTTATAGCATAACCAAATATCATTCTAATATTATAAAAAACTAGAAAACATAATCCTACAAAAATTCCTCAGAAACCCTCCAAAAATAGCTCTCCCTTTATGATTTTCCAAAATAAAAACTTGTGAAATGAAAATATAATTGTGTACTATAATATCTAAGAATAATTGAAAAAATATTCCCTAGGAATTAAATCAAAACACCCTTTTAAATTAATATTCAAGAAATATGAGAAGATTATATTATTATAGAATCTATTATCTTTAAGTCTCCCTTAATATTTTCATTGTTTTTATTACATAATTTCAATTGAAAAATAACCACAAGAAGAGATGTCAATCATGGTTGTCAAGATCATATTAAATCAGTGAATGGGAATTAAATATTCTTAATTTAAACAAAGTTATGAATAAAAAAAGATTTAGAATTTAAACTATCTTATGATTTTCAACAATTAATTTCTCTTGATTCATTAATATTTTATCCTTCTAGTCTAATTTATAATTATGATTTTTAATAACATTCACAACTTCTCAATAAATTAATCAAATTATTATAACCATTGTAAAATAATTTCTCAATGGGAACAAGCATTATCAAACTATTTAACCAAATACTGAAGATCAGTCTTCTGTGGATTAACAAAATTCACTAAACATTTAATATTCTGAAAAGGAGATACAAAAATTTCTTAATTTTATGAACATATAACATATAATTTTAAATAGAAACCATCAAAAAAAATTCATATCAAGTATTGAATATTAGGGATCTTAGAATACAGAAAACCGAGCTAAGTGGTAATATCAGAAACAAAATGGCATCAAACTAGAAACCTTCACCAACTATTGATAATTCAAGTTAATTTCCTTTTTTAAATTTTGAAATATAAAAATTGATGAGGATTTAGATGATATTTCCCTATTAATTTAAATTACATCTCTATCTTAGTGTTTATTTATTAAATTAACTTTAAACAAAATATCATAGATTTAATAAACATCTTATTTTTATAGAGTAACTTATTTCAATCATTAAAATTATGTTGAATTCACATGAACATCTCTAGAAAAATATTTCACTACTTTAAAATCAATTGTAAATGAAACAAATTATGATTGTTTTTACTTTAATTTGTGTTCATTAGATTTTTAAATTCTATTCTGAGATAATTTTTTGAAAATTTTAATATGATAAAATGTTGTTTGAAACCATTCTAATAGAGGCTAAGAGAGGGTTTCTCGAAAACCATGAGTCTCACCTTATTTTAAATTTTCGTTTCCCTTATATATTGTTGTCCCATATATACTATGTTTCTTTAAAATGTTATGCTTATTTGAGATTCTATATGATAAATACAAGTTTTACAATGATTTAATACCCCTCATGGATTAGATAGAACTCATTTTTCTTATAATCAATAATTCTAATTTTTTCTAATTCTATTAATTATTTTACTTCATATTTCAATTTTTTGAAAATTCATTTTCTAGACATCCTTTATTCAAAGTATTAAGGAATGTAAATTTAAATATGATCCCTTGAATATCTATTCTAATCATAAATTCTTTATTATTTATCTTCAAAGTTATTATATTTATTCCCTTTTTCTATGATATTTGATCAGATTTTGAATGCGTCATATCTTCCAATAAATTTATCCTCTTCTATTTTAAAACATTTTCTTTATCTTCATTGAATCTAGAATTTTAATATCTATTATACATTCAAAAAGTTTCTTTTTATAACTCAAATAAACAAAATTCCTCCTATAAATTGTTTCAAGATTGATAAATATTATTTTAACCTTTCTTCAAATCCAATACCGAGACACCTTCTTTGTTACTATTATTAATTATAATAGAGTTAATAAAGATAGGGTATGGTAAAATTTTTAATTTATCTATTCTATAAAAATTCCATCTATGCAATCCCAAATAAACATTAGGACATTTAACTTCCTAATTCCATAGTATAAATCCATCACATACTTATATGATAACTTTAGAGTATCATAATCACATTTTCTCTTAAATAATGAGGCTTGAAACAATTGAAACATGTTAATACCATCATGAAAATGATTTTATATTTGATTATATTTTTTATCGATAAAAAATTTGGTTTCATTGGACTTAGATATGTTAAAAAAAATTCAAGATTAAAAATTTATTTGATTAATAAGAAATGTCTCACATTTGAGAGGAAATATATTGACCTCACCTATATTTCATATTTATATTAAAAACTCATTATAATGGACTATAAAATTAAATATTTTTTTCCATTAGAGTTATAAAAATGTTCTGTCTTATAAAACTGATGAATAAGGTCATGATAAAATGGTTTATATTCAGAAAAATAAATATCCGCTAACTCACAAATCTTGAAATGTGACTAAATCATTTAGAAGATTCTCATGATGATTTAATCAAGATTTTTTATCATACTTTCATGTATAATCTCTCTAGTATTAATTTATTTTGAATGATACATGGTTCTATGTTATATAAAAGTCACAAGAGACAAGATTCTAAAAATTGAGAGAGAGAGGGGGGGGAATAAAGGTCTAAAATATTGATGTGTGAACTGTGAAGGTCTATTGACCATAAAATAGTAAAATAACCCAAATATAGTTCAAAAATAATCAAATGGTATATACTAACTCCCATAATAAATAAACAATTATCAAATACTATTAAAAATTTTTATCTCTTTAGAATGACATATAATGTACTTGAAAAATATAAACCTTCACTTTTATATTCTAAATAATATATGAATTAAATGGAAAATAACTGAATGTTAGAAAGAAAATTTCATATAATAGAGAAGTGGAAAAAATTTATTAAATTTTTCTTCTGTGGTAATGGAATCATCTTCATCCATAGAATTTGGTCCTAGAATCGGTTAAAAAACTAAATTGTTATGTTCAATTGAAATTTTTTGTTAAAAACTATACATGAAAGTAATACAAAAAAATCTCCCTCAGAAATATATATAACATTTAAAGAAAATTTTTTATGAAACATATTGATATATTAAAGAATATCTAGAAAAATTCTGTTTTGAAAAAACTAAAAAAAATTCCATATATCAAATATATAATTTTTTATTCAGATATACAAGATATTTGTTTATTTTGAATTTATATTCTAGGAATACAATATAGGTTACGTCTATAAGTCCTTAAAAATATAACTTTAGAAACCAAAATTAGGACAAAAACATTTTTTTAAAAAAGGAAAGTCTTTTGAAACATAGTCTCAATGTTTACTAAGTGACTGAAGAATTTTTTAAATAGGATATATTCTTTTATCGTATTCCACATTAATATTTTTTGTATAATTGATAACTACTTGGTATGAAATAGTTAATTATATCTCTTTATCCTTATATAGACTTTATTTCTTGTTTAGATGTGTTTCTCTTTGATTTTTCCTGTTAGTAGATTTCATCTAATGATTATATTTCTATAGTGATGTTTTTTAAAATATTTTTAATGTTATATACTTTATATTTAAGTTTCAAGACATTATTATTTTTCATTAATGAATGAAAAGGACTCACCATTAATATTATAATTTAGATTTTAGAATTTAATTTTTTATGTTATCCATATCTAACAAAATACTATCATTTTAATCTCATGATTTAAACAACATACATTCAAATTTAGTATGAATTTTTTATCTTTTCTCAAACCTCATATTTAATTCCAATTTATCTTTTTAATTTATTTTGATATACATCCTTAATATCATCAATATATTCCTCAATTCCACCTTTTTTTTATAAATTACATTCACTTCATCATCTGATACAATGATTTATGGGCATGGAAACAGGGATTGTAATGTTAGCCATGAGAAATAATCACCTATCATTTTTTCCAAAATACAATTTTCATTTGGTGGGATATTTGGGAATATTAGCATAAAATATAGTAATTCACCTAATATTATCACTATCATCCAATAATCAATAATATTAATTATTATTAATATATCATTGGTAGCCTTGAGGTCTTTACTTTCCATTATTTTATAATTACCCTTTTATTCATTATCATTTCTTTCAAATATTATAAAATCAAGTTGAATGTGTCTTATATTTTTATATTCATAAAAAATTTTCTGAATGATCCTTCTTCCCATGAATATCCTTCTATAATTTTTATGATTTTAAAATCATCGTAATTTCCATGGAAATTGAAACCACTAATCATTTTATTATCAATTTGAGAATATTATCCTCGCATAAGTTTTGGGAAATTATCATCCAAATAATTTATTGAAAATTTACTATAAGTGATATGATTATAATTATTTGATCTAGAGTTTAAATATCCAAAATATTATGTCAAATAAACAGTTATTATTCCTCTATTTTTCAGCATCTCATTTTAAACTACTATTATACGACATTACAGTTCCCAAAAGATTATCCAAACATATAATTGTAATATTTTTATTATCATCAATTATTTTCCATTTGGATTCACAATTTATGGGTAAGATACCAATAATCTTTTCAACTAATTTATCATCTAACATGTTTTTCTCTATAAGTGACTATAATATTTTTTCTATAGTAATGAAATTTTTATAGATTTGGGAAATTTTTTAACTAGTTATGAGGTAATAATAAAAATAATAATCCCTAAAACTAGCTAATTTATCTTAAAAAAGATTCGCTGTTCCAATATATGTCACTTCAATATTTTTCCAAATACCATTATCTTTATGAAAAGATGATACTTTCTAATTGATATTTCATTTGTTAGATTATAAAAGAGTATTCCAAACAAAGAATTTAAGTTGAAATTATAATTTTTTATCTCTTGTAAATTCCGAATTATTGTTTTACATAATTGTATTATCTGTGATAAGATTCATTTAATTTTAAAAATTGGTATTGTCCATATATATATTCATATAATAACTCCAATACTCATAATCTAACTCATTAAATATTGGTGGTTTATTATAAATTAATCTCCATAGATATATTGCATGAATTCATTATATATCTAAAAAACAAGGAAATACAATTATTTGGTACATGTTAATGTAGGGAAAATATTTCAAATTATAAAAAAATATTACAATAAAAATAAGAAACTAACATATAAAATAATTAATCTAAGATATTAAGAGACTTAATATGATACCATGTGTTGGTCCTAAAAGGTGTAAGATATGAAAATACAAAAGGGGAAAATTTTAGTCTAAAAATGACTAAAATTTCTTATCCTAGTCAAATTGTATGCTAACCAAGAAATATAATATTCCAATAAAATCAAAAAAACATCATATTAAACTCATTTTAATATGTAATAGAATATAAAACAATTAATAGTTAAAACATTGTCTTATTAATGTAATATATAAAAATAATCATAATAGAAAATATAATTCAATGAAAAAAAGTAAAAGATAAAATAATCAATTATTGTTGAGTAAAATCGAAAATAATCATAAACAATATCATTTTATAAAATAGGTTCTAATAAATGAACCTTTTGTATTTAAAAAAATATAATTTGGTGGTTCATATCCAATGTATCTATATTTAAATATAGAAACATCCTCCACTATATACCCATATGTAGGTATTAGTATCCCATACATAGACAATATATCTTATTATACATTTAAGCCATCAATCAACCATATATAATAATATTTTTCTTCCAAAACTAAAAAATCACTTAATCATGAACAATCAACAAGACCACTTAGATTCCTAGCCATGGAGTCTGTAGATCACAATGATTATTAAACCAACCCCTTGTTTATATGATCCTTGATAATAAAGTATCAAATAAATAATCTCTATTATTATAAGAATAATATTTTTATAATTAAACTTTATAAACTGTATATCTCATCGCACTTATAAAATGGTAAAAAATGAGAGAAATCAAAAGAAAAAAAAAATTCATGCCTTTACACGTAATAAAAATTTAAGAAAATTTAAAAATGATTTATATTCACAAATCCTCAAGAAATATTTATTGTATCCCATGTTACAAATTTTAATGATCATATTTTGAGAACTTTTGGTTCAGTTGCAATAGTATCAGATGATAGAATTCATTATCTAGAGGGTCTGACTCAGCTTGAAATATCCAATGAGCTCAAATATATCACAATATTCTCTTAATCTATTAAAATGGATTCATTTTATATCTATCAAAGAATAATAATTAACAATACCATGAATATTATAGATGAAAAACAACAACAAGAAACTTAAAATTTGATAGTTCAAAATAAGATTAAAAAATAAGTGTATTTAGATTTTAAAAACTGTTGATAAATATGATTCATGACTCAATTATGATGTACTTTAATGAATCCATTACCATTTCATATTATTAGAATATTATTTTATAAATTTATGGAATATAGTAAGATCATTGGAGATAAAGAATCAAAATATTATACACCATGGGTATTTTATAGAGTATTTTGATGAAAAAAATTATCTCTGTAATAATGGTTATTTTAGAATCCATTTTTACCTTGGATATAATTATTCACCAAACTTTGGATGATTTCTAAGTTATATAGATAATTATACAAAGAACCATATCAATTTTTAATCAATTTTAAATGAATATTTTAATGAAAATACAATGTGGTCTTCATATTTTCAGATATAAATAAATAAAGATATAATAATATCTTGGACTGATGTCATGGTCTCATTGATAAATACAAGAAAAATACCAATTTAACTTCTACCATGACATGGATTCAATATGTACAGATTCAGAATGACCAAAATAATTGAAAATTTAGAAGAATATAAATTGTTGTCTCTTGGATAAAATGAATATTTAAGGGAGTTATGAATTAATGTATAGTTTTACACATCACTATGTTATATTTTGTTTTAGATTCAAAGTTTATATAAATAAATGACATGTATTCATATTTAATGATAAATGTTCTACAAGTAATTCTTTCAAGGTACACCATGATAAAAATAATAAAATATTGACTATGGAAAGGGGTTATGTATAGATTAAAATTATAAATGGTTGTTTGTTTATTCAAAAAAAATTAATCATTTCCAGTTTATGATAAAAACTCTTATTTCAGTCAAATAAAATAATGATACTGATGTTTTAAATACATTAGTTATGCTTGGTTTTAATGTTTCTAAAAAGGATATAATTAAATAAAACTAGGAAAAGAATATAAAACTCAAAAACATTATAGAAAAATTTGACTGTATTATAAAAAATTCAATTACTATGGGAAAAAGGATAAACTCAAATTTGATTTATAACTATCACTTTGAAATTTAATCCACATGATTGAGAAGGAGATAATGGTTCTTGTTATAAAAGTAATAGTAACAGAGTTTATCTTGGTGGATTTTATACTTTATAAAATTATTTCTTATAGAAATAAAAATAATGGTTCATTTTTAAAAGGTGTAGGAACACCAAAGAATTGAATATTATACTTGGTTCACACTGATGTGTTGGGATGAACACTAATACATTCTGTTGGAGTCATTCTATAAAACATGGAATTTACTAATGACTCAACATGTACAAGGTGGATCTACCTTTTATAAAAATGTTGTTTTTTCTAGTACATAATAATTCATGATAAAACATGAGATATTTGAGGTCATTAAATGGAAAATAGTATAAAAGTAATGATTATATACTGTTTTATACTAAAATAATATGTGAGAATAATCTTCTAGGAACACCATGAAAAACATAATTTGTGAGTGGATGAATGTGACATTGAATAAAAAAATATGAATATAATGGTTCACCTTAGGATACCCATGAAATTGTTTTAAGATATATAACATACAGAATTATATTTTATCAAAATTAGTATATTTATTCCAATAAAATAATTCCAACTAGAGGAGATCTAGACAATAAAATGGGAAGAAATATATCATTTACAGATTTTGGGCTTCTTAAAATGGGTTCATATAATCTATAATGAAATAAATAAAATTGAAGTGAATTTCAGGACATAATTCTTCATTAGATATGTTAATAGATAGTTTTCATATCTATTATGGAATAATTAGAATAAAAACATCATTAGAATTCATAAAAATGAATTTTTAAAAAATTATAATTACAGGTATCCCAAATGGTATTAAAAAATTATATAAATCTTTAAAAAATATCAATATCATGTTTATAGAATGTGGTTCACTAATCTTAATGATAAACATGTCCTATTATTAATGACTAGCATGCACAAAACATAATTCTATGTGAATACCCAAATGAAATATCAGTGAACTCGATGATCGATTTATAGTATATTCCAAGCTCACAGATGGGTGAATAAGGATCATTTTAATATCAGTAGGGCATTTAACTTACCCATTACACAAGAAGATAAAATATGGATAAAGTTGAAAATATTCATAAACTAAACATATCTTGAGCTTAGTGAATAAACAATTAGCTAATCATTAAAATTATAAGGAACTAATACTGTTTAATTTAAAAAATATGGGATAAGGATGAATATGGGTTAATGTGAATTATTAAAAAATTTCATGAAACTTTTCTTTTTGAGGCACCACATCACCATGATTAAAAATCCTTACATTAGAAATGCTCACCCATTGAGAAATATTTCAATGTAGGCTTAATGGTGGTATCTTCACCATTCCCCTTTTAATATTTGGGGGATACATAAAAAATTTAAACTATTCCCAAAATATATATGTTTCACCAATACCTTAACCTTATACAAGGTCACCAACCTTGGTGAAGTCTTTTTATATCAACATATTATCTCTATTAACCATAATGGATCATTATTTTTATGATTTTTCTTAGAGAGAGAAGTTTCAGTTTGTTTTTTATCTTTAAATCCTTACTAAGTTTAGTAATAATTATCCTTATTATATGATAACACCATCCAATATATGAAATGTTTCCTGATTCAATTTGTAAATCATTGGTGGATTTAATTTTTCTACTTTATTAAATTAGTAACATTTCCATGTCACTTTCATTATTATACCATATTAAATTTTCAAATATCTTATCTAATCATGTGTTATATTGATAATAAACATCCATTTTCCTATATAAGATATCCCCCCTTGGTGCACCACTCACTTCTTTGTATCCTTAATATATATAACCAATCATGTTATCTTTTGATAATTAGTAACTTTATCTTAAGGATTCTATAAAATACCTCTTCTTACCCCAGATTTAGGAATATCTATTTTCATGGATTTTTATTCTTTAGGGTTTCTCTGGGGTAAGTTCTATCAATTTTCCATCAATTTTATATATTTCCTATGAGAATTTTTACTTCACGTTTATTTTAATGTATGTCATACCACATGGTCATACTCATATGAAAAAAATACATTATAATTCTCCCTTTTCACATTTTCTTAAAAGGAAAATAATGGTTTACTCTAAATGCCCATAAATCAGAATAAGTGATCCTTGCAACATTATCTTATACTATATAACATATCATCCTTCCCACAAAATATTAAACTACATGTTATGTCCTACTAATATTTTTCAAATCTATTATTTGTACTTTCATTCTCAAACTAAAAGTTTATGATTTTTTATCATGGTTGAGTGGAACGCCTTATTACACAGTTTTAGGATTTTACCCTAAACTATGTGGCTTTTTATTCCCTCAAAAAGGATATCTATGAAGCCATTTTTATTTTTAATCACAAAAATCAATACAATACCACTCTCTATATTCCTTAAAGGATTAATTTAAATTAAAATAAAGAACAATTGTTAGAAAAAATAAAATGATATATTTTTTGGGTTATGTTTTTTGAAAATAGTGAGTGATTTAGATTTAAGATATTATAAGATGATTATAAATATTGAAGAAGTTTTTAATGAGCTACTATAGTTCTATTTGTTGAACCATAGTCAAACCATGACATTATAGGACACACCATGAATGAGGTTTTTCTATAAGTAACAAAAATTGGAAACACCTTATGTTTATTAGATTAATCCCTGTAAATCATTATATACATCATATAATTCCTAATATTTTCTACTTTGTCACTGGAATAATAGTCACAGTCATTTCAAGAATTATTTGGATTTTTTGTGACATGATTAAGGTAAGGGATACAATTTCTAAATGATGGATTCATAGGTATTCTATCACTACAATAATAATAAATGAGCTATAGTATTCAAATAGTTTTTGTGGTCATTCCATAAAAGTTGGTGTTTCATTTTAAAGTGAAAATTTGGGTTGTAGAAAAATAGAAAAATGTCTATTGTCATAAGGTTCATTGAAATTATGTAGGGGATTAATGATTTTGTAAGATTCAAAAAATCATTATAATTATTACCCTTTACCATTTCTAGGATTAGAAGAAATCAAATCATGGATGGTGTGGTCATACTGCAAATTTGATTGGGTTGATTTTGATGGCTCTAATAGTTTAAATCTATTTGCACTAGGGTGAGAGTAAAATATCATAGATGATAAATATATAAGACTTATTACTTATATAGTACATTTCAACACACTTTAAAATAGTAATTTATGTAGTGGTGTATGATTTGATGAACAATCACTGATATGTAGTGGTGAAATGTTTTAATATGCTTGCTGAGAAATACATAGGGAAACTTTCACACACCACAATGGGGTATCTCAAGTCATGAAATTGTTGAGGTGTAGACATATAGATCTAGGATAATTAGTTGATTATTTCATGTTAGTAATAATAATTTTGTGACGATATCAATTCACTTCAATTCCAAAAATATTTATCTAATCTTTTAGTAATAGTTTAATGGAAATTTAAAATAGATCTTGAATTAAAAATGAAAAGGGGTCAAGATAAATTTTTCCATTATACTGATAGAGGATTAATCATCTATAATGTGGGGGAAATAGTGATTATATTGATACATTAGATCATTATTTATCTTTTTTTTAAATAATGATCATTGAAGATTATAGAATCGTTGAATAGTAAAGAAGAGATAAAGAAAGAAATATAAAAAGAGGGGAATTTTATGATACTATTGGGAAGGGTGGATAGAAATATTTTATTATTCCTATAGGACGTTTTTTACTTCATATATGGATGATAGTGGAGATAAATTGATATACCACTCAAGTGTAAAGTTACTTGTTTTTTGGAAATATTAATATAATAATGCTCATGGAAGAATTGGGTTATTTTACTGTGTAAGAAAAATAAGATATTTATTATTATTAGGGTTCAGAAACCAGTGTATTAGATTTGTTTATCCAATTAATAATTTTGATGCATTTAGATTATTTTTTTAGGTTTATTAGATATCATTATTTCTTGATCATTATAATATCCAAGGTTTGGAGAAATAAGTAAAATGGTTTCTATCACTCTTTTAATTTATTTGACACTGCATATTAGTTTTGATGAAGATGAGTGTTCATGGTATTGATGGAACACGATCATTGATGAGGTGTAATTTTAAACATTATAAAATACATTGATTCACCACCCCTAGGGTATTTATCTAATTTGGGAACAATAACCAGTATCAAATATAAACATTCATTTTAGAAAATTATATCTCTAATGTGATGGTAATTGTCTGTACCCACAAAGGGATTCTGATCTTTGATGGAATTTTTTTGAAAAAATGGTAGAATTAGATGAATTTCTATATCCAAACATTATGAATGGATATGTACATGACTATCATACATGGTACATTACATTCCATAGAGATTAGATATTTATAAAATAAATTTTATATAGAACATGCTGATGCTTCCACTAGTTTCAACACGCTAGGTGGAGCATTATCGAATTATATTTTCATAAACGTGATGTCATTTAATTCCAAAAATTCTAAGTGGAAAAAACTCCTCAACATCTATAAAGGTGATTCCAAGGTATGTGATGCTATATTTTTAAGAGGCTATAAGAAGTATAAGGATCTAAGGATTCACCAAAATGATTCTTTTAAGTAATTTTAACATCACTTAAATATTATTATAGAGTATATTAATGAGTACATAGAAATAATCTATGATATCATGATAATGAAGATTATTTTGAGAATAATATCACCACATTTCTCTATGAGGTTCTCAATACACAATGATATGTTCCTAATTAGATCATGATGGATAGTCTTCATAGTAATATCATTGCATATGATATGGGTAAAAATAAAAATGAATCATTGATGATGGATAATTTTTAAGATATTGAATTCAAAAAACAAATAAACAATCATTGTAATGATATGTAGAAGATGGGTTCATTGATGAGGATGTTTATTTCTTTTCCTCAAACCTCAAATAACGAATTAGAAGATTCAAAATAAATATTTCACTTTTTTGATTTTAAACGTTTTTTTATCTTATCTTATATTTTCTAAATAAATTTTCACATAATAAATAAGATAAATAAATCATATAATGGTGAAAACGGAATGATTAATTCATAAAAAAAATATTATAAAAATAAATTTCATTACCAAGAATATTTCAGGTCAAGATAAACTAATGTGGAAGAAGTTAAGGGATATAAAGACATTAAATAAAAATTATTTTGGCTAATATATAAAGACCACAACTAGAGGAAAATAATGATTAACGAGTTGAATTAGAGAAAATATTTTACCACATTATCAAATTATATAATACTCCTGATGAAAAGGATATATGATGGTTTAAAATGAATAAATTCAACAGAGTGGTATGTGAATCCATTATATATACAAATAATAAAAAAGAAGTAAATTCTAAGAGGATGGATGATATTGAACAAATTAAATATGGGAATTATATAAAATCAAAGAAAGATGATTTTTCTCAAGATAAAAATTGATGTGTTCAACTAGTTCATTAATCGATAGAATAATTTAATAAAATATATATGTATATCAATCAAAGATATTGAAGGTAACTTTTTTACCAAGTGGTGAAATCTCAATGATTAATAATAAGTTTAACAATTGACGTAAAATCAAGAGGTTGGAATGGATGTCCTATGAAAAATTTTGAGGAGGTTTATAGGGATCTAGTAGAAACTTTTAGGACTTTTATGATTTAAATATATTCGTAAACCAATTAAGAGGCTTAATCCTATGAAATAATCCATAGTTTTTTATGTAAAACCATAAGAAAATATACCCCAAAAGGAAGCATATTTTTTGTAACTCAGAAAGGACCCAAAAAACCTTGCGAGTGGTATTAAATACTGGAAATTTTACACTATTAACCCAGTATTAATTTTTTTGGAATGATAGGGAATACATAATATTTTATCTCCATAGAAAAAAATAACTTTCAGGAATAAGATTTAAAAAATGGATTTTTAAAATTTCACACTCTAAATTTGTTTTTTTTAATATGAATTATTTAAACACAAATTTATTCATTGGCTGTTAATGGTAAAAAAAATTTCTTGTAATGACAATAAAAATAAGATTGTAATATCTTGATGCATTAATAAATTCACTGAAAACTCATAATAATTTTTTTACTCTATAAAATTGGAATTATCTAATAAATCCAAAGTTTTACAAATCTCATTTACAACTAAGGTATGGAAAACTATGAACATAGATCAATAAGGGAAGAACTAAATTGAATAATGTTTCATAAATTTCATTAAATGAAATAGAATAGGATATAGTATATATTCTAGATAGTGATTGTACCTTATATATGAATAGATCCAAAATTATTATCACTTGAATCAATTTTAAAAAGGAATTAATTTTAAATTTTTTAAATGATAAAGGGTTAAAGATCATTAAATATAAGGAAGAAATAATAGAAGGAAAATTTTTTAGTTATATGAATTCATTGGTTATTGAATACCTTGGTTACAATCTACTAAGTGTATGTCAATTGGGTGACTTGGTGTATGTGGTAAATTTCAACATGAAGGCTTTCTTCATCAATGGATGATATGGTTTAATTATGTTGGAAGGAAATTGCGGGAAGGGGAATCTCTATCTCATTGGTTGGGAAGAAGATAGGCTCTAAATGTCCAATAAAAAGAGGAAAATATATGGAATTAAAGTATTTACCACTTAATATAAAATTACTTGAAATTCATGGTGAAGATTAAAGTTTATCCAAATATCCCAATCTATTTACATGGTCACCCTCTCATGTATGATATATTTAAATAGGGGAAGGTCATTCAGATGACCTATATGCCAAAGAATAATAAGTCAATGATATTTTTTGAGTTTGTTCATGTGGTTGTGTTTCAAAAAATATCACCCAAAACGATGGATTGTAAAAGGTATCTTGTTCTATTTTTTGATGAATATATTATTATGTAATGGTTGTTGTCTATCTCCCTTATGTTTGAAGTATTCAAGTGTATAATATTATACAAGATATTGGTAAAAAATATTCTCTGGATGAAGATTTAGAAATATAGACCGATGATATTGTGGAATTAAATAATAATTAGGTGGACGAATATACTCCAAACACTAGATAAAACACCAATATTTAACTATAGGGAAACCTAAATAAAATAGATTCATTGGGAGGAGGAACTGCATTTTTAATAACATGAACCAAACAATCCCCATTGAAAAGGATGTATTAGAAAAATATAGAATGTATAAAATAGTGACATCATTATATAACTCCAATATATCATTTATATATCTGAGTGAATAGAAGACACCATATGACATGTGGTCCATAAATAATCCAAAACTAATGTACTTCCAAATTTTCAAATGTAAAGACCTTATTCAAAATAAGGAGAAGAATAAAAATTTAAAAACTTGCGGTGATAAACATCTTTTTCATGAATATTCACTAAATTGTAGGTAAATTATTTTCTATAAATATGGATTGGTGAATTTTTTTTAATTAAATATGTGATTGTTATGGAAAATATACATAATTTTAATTCTAGAATGTACCTTTCACAATAGAATAATGAGGTTATCTCATAGGAGAGTGGTGAGAATGTGAGTGGCCTAGGGGTGAATGTGTGGCTAGAGAAAAACCAAAAGAAGACTCAGATGATAAATAAATCATTACGGGATCAAAAAAATAATAAAAGAAAGAATTTGGATGAAATCATGGAACAAGATAACAATAATGTTTTCACAACTCTAGTGAAAACAAAAAAAAATTAAAAGCTCTAACAAATATTCCTTATTATCTCAATTAAAGACTATGTGTTCTGAAGATGTTTAAAAAAATTTTAATTGGGTTAAATAAATTCATAAAGATATTGATCAAATTATGAATAGTAAAACATGTGAAATTATTCAAAGGCCAAAAGAAAAATTATTCATTGAAACTAAGGGGTTTTTTTCAAAATACAATCAATGTAGATAGAAAGGGGACAATAAATAAATCCTGAATAGTTTTAAATTGATATTATGAGATTTAATTCATTAATATTGATGATACTTTTACACCTATTTCATGGTTGGTAAGTATTTTAAATTTCTATAAATGTCGATGAAAAGCGGATTCATGGTCTACCAAATCAATATTAAATCAATATTCTTTAATGGAATCCTTAAATATGATGTTTATATTGGGAAGATTTTTAGATTTATTAAAGATCAATATGATAAAAATGGTTTTAGATAGAAAAAAGTCATTTTATAACATAAATAAATCCCTAAGATATCTATATTCAAGGATGGATCAATACTTTTGAAATATTGGATTTTTATGTGGTGGAGTTGATCGAAACCACTTTGTCAAGAAGGAAAATTATATGCAGATATTGGTGAACATCTAGGTATATAACATAATTTTTAGGTGTCTTAGACAATGCGTAAAGCCTGTTTTTTGAAGAATACATTATATTTGAGTTTGAAATGCCCATGATTTTAGATTTAATGTTTATTCTTTTTTTATTGATAACATAAAGAATGGTTATTATTTTTATTTCTCATCAAAAATATGTCAAATAATTTTAAAAGATATTTATAAGGTATGATTCTATGATGATGAAAAAACAGGAAAATTATCAAATTAAGTAGTCCAAATGTGATGATGGAAATAATATCAATATGATGAAATACAGTCAAATAATTTGATACAAATTATAATTAATGGTGACATTGCATGTTATTTTATTTTCAACATGTTAAGATGCATGGTAAAAATCGGTTCCAATTAAATCTACACATTATTTGTGAAAATAACCCATCAATACATCAATATAATGATTGATTTCAAGGGTTATTATCCTATAACATCATTGAATAAGTTATTGAGATATACTGATACAAATTGGGTAGCTTCAATAGCTAAATGAATTTAAAAATCGGGTAGTTATTTCTATTTGTAGATTGGTTTATTTCTTGGAAAATAAAAAGACAAATTGCATCTTATATAGCACTAAAAAGGCTTAAAATAAATAAGATACTCAAGAATATACTAAACTACTATAGAGGAGAAATAACATAAGAATGTTGGAATGGAAACAATGTCTCCTATTATAATTATATGTGATAAATCGAGTTTTATTAATCATAGAAAATATATTTTAAATAATTCAAGGATGATAGGCATTGAGATAATATATCATTTAATCTAGGGGAATCTTGGACCAGGGATGTTAAAATTGAAGTATGTGTTAATGAATGATTTTATTGTAGATATTATGATGAAGCAATTACCCAATGTTGTTCTTGGGAAAAATAGAGTGGATCTTGGAGTTCAATAATCTCCATCCAATTACATGGGTTGAAGAAGGAAACCCATCTACCCATGCGATATGTTATTTGTAGTAAAGGAAGGTAAAACTCCTATATTAAATTATTAGATTTCAAAACCCAGTATATAAAATTTCATAGATGTTCTCTTAGGATAAATTGACAAAGGTAATTCAAAAATTACGTAGTAAATTTTATCCATGGAGTACTAATTCCTATTGAAAAAGGGGGAGTAGTATTTTCTTGTCCATTGGAAAAGGGGAGGGTGATGAAATGATTATAAAGTGGGATACACTTTTTTATGATCTTATAAATCATGGAAGTGATATTAGAAGGAACATCTCATTAAAAAAATTTCTCATGAATATTATGGCTTATGTGTTCTTAGATTTTAGGATTACTAAATAATTTATACACTAACTGAAGGAGGTAGGTTTATATTTATGTATAAGGTTAGACGTGAAGTTCATAGATATAAAGGTAGTATATTTTCATTGAAAAAACCATATATATTACGTCTTATGTTATTTATATTCTTGTAATATAAATAAATCCAATTTTACACAAAAAATGTATTTTTCTGAATAGAAGTTTTTTCACCTTTTTGTGCACATACATTCAAAATATTTTTGACAAATTTATAAAATTTAATGAAGGAAATAAATTTAATTTTTTAATTCACCACATAAAAAATATATAAGGATTAATTTTTGATAATTTCCTGAAAAAAAATTATTTTTTATGAATAGTGAAAATTTATGAATTTTAATTGAAAAATGAATTTTAATTTAAATTCTTTATAGAGTAAAATTATTTTATAATTTGGATAAAACATTAAATTTTTTATATTATATATCTATTAATCCAATTTAATTCATTTTCATCATCTTCATTTTCATTTTTTATATAATAACATTATAATCTTTTGAACTTTTTTACTTTGAAAACTCACTTTTTCATCGCGTCTATGGGATTAATTTTATATTAAATTTTCAACTTATTATAATTGAGTTTTAAAAATTGAAGAAATATTTTAAATAATAATAAATTATGTTATCTAGTAATTTCAAATTAATTTTCTACCGAAATAAATAGTGAGAATAGTAAAAACTAATTACAACAACTAAGGTAAAAAATGGGTTTTCCCATGTGTTAAACCAATAAGAGAAGGGTTAAAATTACCCATCACAAGTATAAATACTATTTTAATGAAATATTTCTATACAAAACATCCCAATTTAGAATCTAATTTCATTGGGATGTTTTTTTAATGTGAATTACATTATCATTTTGGATGCTCTTAGAAAATTTTGATGTTGTTTCAAATTGGATTCTTCCCCCCACTTATAAAAGGCCACAAAAACAATTCACTAATTCAAACTTATATATCTATATAGTTCTTAAAAACCCTAAAACATTCCTCTTAAAGAACTTTATATATGTTATAGAGCTTATGGTCCTCCCAAAATACCAACACTAGGGCCCATAATATAAGATTTAAAGGATGTGCTTCTAAGAAAAGGTAATTACATTTACTAAGATCAATATTTTTAATTCTTACTTTCCAAATAAAATTATGTATGAAAACATCCAATATAATAATAATATATATATTGTGGTTATTTAATAACTTTCAACCATCTTTACTTCTATCAAATGTGTTTCAAAATCATTACTCATGTGTACAGTGGACTACCACCTCATGAAACGATGTCATTCGTTTTGAAATAAGAAACCCCCACAGATGGATTTAATGATGGATTTATTATTGATATATGCAATTAATGATATTATTATTCTTTTAGAATCATTATATTACATGATCTTTACTGCATTGCATTCTATAGGAATACCATAAAGTCATTCATGTATACAGCGGACTACCGCCTTGCGAAGTGATGTGATCCATTCACAATTTAAATGAAAGGTATTAAGGATGTTTTTAATGAACATAATTGATATATATAAAATAAATATTATTATGTAATTGTAATATATTTTTTCATCTCTTTCCTTCGTTCAGTTGAGAAAATGGAAACAGAGTTCATGCATACATACGACATACCGTATTAATGAACAATGTATATCATTTTCATTCTATAAATATTATGGATTCCTAAAAAACAAATACAATGAATATATATTATATTTAAATCCTATTAAAAATTATACAGATGATATAACCATGATCAAATTATGTGGTCAAAAAAAATAACAAATCAAACCATATATAAAGAACAATGCAATTATAACCTGAAACGTGACTTTAACATGGAATTGTTAATAAACTGGAAATAAAAGGTAATAAGATAATAATATATGGTAGAATGATTATAAGAATATTTATGTAATATATTTTAAAAAATAAATATATTTATTATTCATGAGTTTTTATATTTTATGAAGGATGTCAGGACTTGTGGTAAGGGATTTGTACTCTTTCTTTTATTTCAAGGAGACATGAAAAATGACCACTAATTTCTTTTTTGTGTTGTATATACTACCCATATGAAAAGTCATATCATTAATATACGTATTTTATTTATATTTAATGTTTTATTATATATTATTCATTATTGGGTCTTACGATTGAAATGATTTCTAATTAGGTAAGGGATTTTTGTCTCATCATTACTTATGTCAGACACATGTCATATTCATCAAATATTTATTTTATGTGGTGTTTATACTACCCATGAATTTATTTTATGAATAATCTATTAAAATATATTTTTATTTACATATAAAATTTATTACCTCTCTTTTTTAATAGTATTATGGTTCAAAAGTTTCCAAATCCGCAATGGATGTTTTGTCTCAATTGTCATTCTTTGAGACATATGTTTTTTTATAATGTTTTTTTTCTTTAATGACGTGTATATATATCCCCTTTGAAATTTCTATATCATGAATTTATTAATTCTCATGATATTCTATATGTCATTTAATATTATTCTTTCATGGGGATTATGATTCAAGTTTTAAAAAGTGGAAATAGTTTTTTGATACAGTATCGCCATTTATAAGGATTGTTTATGATTAAGCTTACAATGATGTAATATTATAATATATCTCTAATGAAAATCCGGAATTTTATTATCCTATAGTTGATTTATTATAATATATTTTCCATTCATTTTTAACTCTTTATGTACACAATATTGTGAAATAATGGTTGTAAGAACAAAAATCCTTATTTATCTCTTTCTTTGAAAAACCTTTTTCTTCCAAAAACATGTTTTCATAAAATAATTTCAAAAAATATTTTCAAATTATCAAAATTATTAATCAAATAAATATTTACCCAATTTTGACTTTTTTATAATTTCTTAAAAAGGAATTATCATTTCATTTTCCAAACAATGCATGATTATATTTTACCAAAAAATTGAAAGGAATCATTGTTTCAACATGTACTATGTGAATGGAAATTACCACCATTATGAATACTTTTTAAATTTAAGCTTCCATTATAATTGTTCACGGTCATTTTTAAATAAAAGTGTTTTAATTTTATTAAACATTATTTTTCAAATTGTAAAGGATAATTTCATTAAGAATTGTTTTAATTTATTTTTAAAGATTCCCTTATATTATGAAAAGTTTATTTTAAAAGAAAGTAATTTCTGAGATTTTTTGACAATTTCTTATTTTGAAAAGAATATTTTGAAGGAAAAATTATTTTCCTTAGGAAATATATCAATTGATTTATCTTTCAAAATCATTTTCCATCTAATATGATATCCATTGATATAAAATTTTCTTTACTAGTGATGTGATCCAAAGATACCAATATTAATATTCCTTTAAATAGTTTATTTATAATGAATTTTTTATGAAACTAATTTATCTTCCATGTTTTATATAATTATAAAAATCTTACAAAAACCAAATTCATTTTCTGTGGTTTATACTATGATTAAATGGTAAAAGTATTATGAAACCGATCTGTTTTCCATAGGTTATGAAATAATGAAATTTTTAGGAATCTTATTTCATTTGATGGGTTATGATAATATTAATATTTTAATATATTTTGGAACAAACATGTGTTATTTTCATTATGTGATAATTATTATGTTATAATCAAGGAAATGTGGTTACATTATAATCGAGGATGGTGGTTTCATTATAACCAAATATGGGTGGTACACATATCTTACTTAGATGCATTGGGTAAATATAGATAAATCATAATTAAATATGTTATTAATGATACTGATTACATATTCACAATGTTATGCATGGACCTGATTACATGTTCACATTGTTATGCGTAAACCAGATACAAGTTCACATTGTTATGCATGAACCAAATTATATGTTCATAGTGTTATGAATGGGTTAGTATTTCATATCCGTAAAGTTATGTGTGGAAAGTTTTTAATTTATATAAGTTTATGTGAGGTATTGATATCAAATCCTTGACTTTATGAGTTGAAATTTATCTATTTATACATGTTCATAATGTTATTAGATGGTGTTTATTCCACAAATATATGTTTAATTCTTATTTTATGATCCCATGCATCATGTTATTTTATTTCCTTATGATTCATGTGTTGTAAATAGACAATATTAATATCATGACTCGAGATTGTGGTTATTGATATGAAGTTTATGGTTTTCAAATGTTATGATCATGTTCTCATACCCTTACATTCATGTTATGCATACTTATCATTATTTTTTATCCTTAATGTGAATCTGAGATCACCCTTTATTATGTTTCCTTTCCCCATGTTATAAAGAAAGGATCTATGTTGAGTAGGTTTTGGAATATTTCTAATACAGAATATATTTATGGGATATGTTGAAGGTCTTTCACCAAATTATGAGATTGTTTGCCTAGTCTCTAAAGACAAAAAACTATTATGGTATTCAACCGTATGTTTGGGTAATATATTGAATAGTCATAAAAAATTCTATAATATCACTTTATAAAAATCCAATGTCACTTAAGCTGGTATTAGAGGAAAGGTTTAGTAATATTTTAAAACCTATGATGAGAAAAAATTAGTGGTATCCCTTTATATATTTATAAGTACATGTCTAGGGATGTTTCAAAGGGTAATTCCGTGTATGAGTCATAGTGTAAGAAAATATCCTATAATTTTGGTAAAGGATAGAGAATGTGGTATTTAAAAATTTACATCCCTATCATATACTATAACTAGATGTGGCTATGTGACAGTGTTACTTAGTAATATTAACTACAAAAATTGAACATTGAACTAAACAAAATCATCACCTAGAGATGAGAATAAGCCTTGATTCACACATGGATTTACAGTCTCAGGCCATATTCTTTATAAATTCATAGACTCTTTACTACCCATCATGAAGTATTTAAATAGAATATGATATTTGATAACCCAGAATATTCATAAGGGATCATATATTGAAAATAAGGTGTCAAGATTAAGACATCATATAAGTGATTTTTTCCTGATTATATGGTTTTCTTGTATGAATAGTGTCGCTCAAACCATGATTTTTTGTTTTCGGTACTGATAATAACCAAATGGAACTAGTTTAACCTTGAATTTGATAGAATAGTTTTTGATTATCAGCCAAATGGGATGATTATTGGAGTGAATGATGTTTTGATTTCCCCTAATCAGCTATCATGAAATATTATTAAAAATGTGAACCTTAACAAACTCTTGGACTCACCAAAGAAGAGATGGATAGAGTTTTATAAGAGTTTAGGAAGTGTAGACCACTAAGGAAAAAATATTTGACTTTATATTTGTTGATAATGTGGACAAAATCACTCAAGGGAACATCTTATTGGGATTAGAAGAAGTTTTGTGTGTGTAAATGAGAAAAATGTTTGTATCTACAAATGAAAAGTCAAATGTTTGGTTAACAAAATGAATGTGAATAATTGTCTCCATGTGGAGTATTGAATATTGAATGCTTTAAATATTGAATGTATGGGAATCATTGAAATAGGTTTCATAAGTCGATGCTCATGAAGAGAATCAAAATGTTGGTTGAGTAATGTCTCATCTCTCAACATGGTTCTGTTGGAAATAACCAAACTAATTCAATTACAATCCATCAAGTGCACCTCCATATACTCCCAAGGCAGTTTACTAGTAGCGAGGGTCTCACATGGTACAATGGGGAAACCATACCCCCGTAATCAGTGTAACATAGCGGTATAATCATTGAATAAATGGTGGAAACATAATTACCCTAAAATTAGAATATCAATCATCTAGATAAAATAAATAGTCATTAGTAGAAATATAAATTATACTATACAACATGTAATGTCATGTATCTAAACAAAAGAAATAGGAAGACATGAAAGCAGGAACAAATACATATAAGAATACCCAAATAACTAAAAATACCAAAATAAAATCTCTAGATAGTATCATGATTCATAGCTCGGTCATGTGCTCCCCCACTCTCAAACTGTAGTCTATCAAGTATACAATATTTGGTGATAAATATTTTCCATACCTACATCTATGAAGTCTATTTGGGTATAGATCAGTGGCCTAAATAGGGTGTGAGATATTATCAGTTGTCCTGCACCAATGGGGTCTACACAAATATAGCCTTTGAATTTAAATGTAACTGTGTGCAGGTAAAATAATCATCAGTTATGTTAAATTCATAATGTAACAACCAAGTTATATAGGTATCCTAATGGGATTCTAGGTCAACCATACCATATTTGGATTAAGTTTTAACTTTCTCTACACCCCATCCATCATGTATATATATATATGTATACATAAGAAAATAAAAAGCATAGATATAAATTCCCTAGTGTGGACCTGTGGCTTAGTTCCCAAGTGTCCACATCGTGTATTAATATTTCATGTGTCTCAGATCTCTAAAGAGATCATCATAATAAAGACAATATAATGAATGGATCTGAGGTGAGACTGGGGATTCCATGACATCTGGGGTATAGATAGCTCATAGTAATAACTAATGTAGTTTTTATATCATTGTAATACTATAATCCAAGGGTTACACCAAAAACAATTACACAATAAATAAGTTTAACTCAATCAATGCATCTCATCCTTATTAATTCCAATTTAAACATAATAAGACCCAATGTGGTGATTCCATGTTGTAGTGTGTCCATATATGTCTAGATAAATCTATTGATTGTATCCAAGGAATTATAACATCTAAAATGATTCAAGTGAATTTTTTGTAAAACATTAAGGCATTCATGTAATAAGATAAGAACTGGATTCTATAGTGCATATCTCCCATGGAAATCAGCTCAATGAATCTTGGATGTGTCCTCTATTGGATAAAGTTATTCCCATGGGAATCAATTGTGTTCTTAAGTCTAACCACTTTTATAAGGAAAAAATGTACATAATAAGGGCACTAGGTATATGTAGATGAAGTGTATAATTGGACATGTATAATCATAAAAATTTACAACTTTAATTTAAATAATATCATTACCTTTAATTTATTGATGAAAAGTTTGAATTGATCATAATAATAGGCACCAAGTTTATGTACATCAAATATAACATTTTTCATGTACAATCATGCTAATTTACTACTTCCATTTCATTCGTGTCATTACCTTTAATTTATTATTGACATGGTTTAAATATGGAAGGGTAACATTGCCCATGTGAAACTCATTCTAATTCACTAAGTTCATTTATAAATTTAACTATTATATAAAATATGTAGTTAACTGTGTTACTCATGTTAAACCACTATAATTTATAAATTTTTATTAATGATATCACTATTTAGAGGTCTAACCAAACAAATATATGTGTTTTTTGTTTATAAAACCATAGTGGTCAAATAGTCATATAATCGGCGCACTCTAAAGGGTATATCACATTGTGTTTGATAACTTCCAAAATTTTTAAGGATATAAAAGAGACATTAGGTTAAAAAATCGGTCTTCTAATCTAAGGGATATTAATTTTTGGGGAAACTATCAATGAAAATGCATGAAGAACAATGCAATGAAATATAAAAACAATAATTTATAGTAAAATTTATATACCACCTACATTATTCCTATGGAGGAACACCCATCCAATAATAGATTTTGGTTTAGTCTATATCAGAAGAAAACTAATAAATAGAAAAAAACCCTAAAAATATGGCATAAGATCTCTCACTACAATAACTCCATTGATTCGTAGATGGATTATGAAATTAGATAAAGAAATGGAGATCTTATTGGTGTCTATCCAATATAATAGATGGTGATCGAATTGGTGTTAGGATGAAAGATAATTATTGAAAGCTAGATTTAGGCAATGGGAGGAACATTAAGGGAGGAGAAGTTATTGTGTGGTTTTCTGAAAATAAAAGTGAAATAAAAAATGGATTAACATTTTAATATAATGAAGAGATAATTTAAATTCTTCCCACTTTTTAAGAGGTGCGTGGTTTGGTCACATGTTTGGCAAAACTGTTTTCCAACTGAGGGATGACTACTTTCAATGGAGAGTGGATTGCATGGTTGGGGAGCACAATTTTTCGAACTGTGCTCTACTTGTGTGATCCTATCTAAGGATCCCTACATCACCCTACACTGTTTTTCGAAATGGTGAGGCCTATAGTACATGTTTGGTCAAACCATGCTCCAGCTCATTTCTCCCCAAATTGGAGATATGTTCTTCAAAAATTACCCCATACACATCTGATTCCTTCATTAGACCATAGGTAAAATTTATATGGGTATAAATAATTATTAAAACATAAATTAAAAGGATCTATGCCTATAATAAAACCCCTCATTATAACAGTCTCCCCCGCTTAGGATAACTCATCCCTAAGTTGGACTTCTGAGGGTGGATAAGAATCATCTAATAACAACACCTTCCACTTGATTTCATATCAGCCTCTCTCTCCTAGGTCTCCTCACAAACTCTATCGTGCTTCTAGAACACCCATACCAGATGGACTATCTTTTCTCGGAGAGTATTTATGATCTGGTCCATAATACAGATATGATGCTCCTCTATTAACACATATATCTCTATATCAACCTCATGATACTCAAAGACATGAGATATGCCTAAATATCACCAGAAAGGAAGTAAAACATTGAAAATTTCATTCATATACCATTACCTCTATGGTCACAAAAACTGATGGACTACTGGCCCAACTCTCTATAAAACCTCATAATGTTCAATGAAATAAGTAAAAAATATTCCCTTAGATATAATCCATGGATTTGGTATTCTATTCAATAAACACAGGAATCCCTAATCCCCTACCTCAAACTCTAGAGGTCATCTATGGTGGTAAACATATGAATTCTACCTAGTCTAGGCCATGTCTATACACATCCTAATTAGCTAAACTATCTCCAATGTATCCAGCATGAGATAAGTTCCTAGTAGAACTACCTCCCCGGCCTTTGACGAGAAAGATATGATCATCACAACCAACCATATAATCCCTTACAATGAACCATATGAATCATTTTTTGAAATTTATTGTTATAGGAAAATTATTTGAGTGATATGCGTTTCTCCTAATAAACATCAAAATTGAGGATGAATTCTTTAAGCATGTCCTATAACACATGATTAGTGCAATTAGAATGCCCATTGGCCTGTGAGTGGTATATTATTCTTAGAACAACCTATATACCCAATTACCAATAATAATTTTGGAATAATCATGATATAAAACAAGTTTATATATATGATACTATAGTACGAGGAACCACATGAAAATGGACAATATATGAAGTGTAAATCCTCTCAATATCATCCGCTGAAAATGTATCCTTGATAGGTAAAAAGTTATATAACTTCATAAGCCTATCAAAGATTTCATGTACCACATCATTTCCTTAATGGGATCTTGGTGATATAGTCCTAAATTTAATGGTGAAATCATCCAATTTCCACTCAGTAATGGTAAATTTCTTTATCATTTCCAGTTGATAGTGTTACTATTTTAGCTACTGACAGGCATAACACATAGAAAAAAATCCACCTATCTTCTTTTTCATACTAGGCCACCATTATTGGTGACATAGATAATAATAAATATCTGTAAGACTAGGGTGGCCCACTTAATTAGAAGAATGATATTCTCACATAAATTCTTACCTAATTTCTTTAGAAACCCTAATGCGTCCATGAATTTACAAGATATCATCCTCAGCATCCATCCATCTTGGTGGTGGGTATCCACCTAAAACAATATCCCTTAGGACTAACCCCTTGGGTCTTATAAATGCCTTATATTTACAGTATCTCTATAAGCTAAGAGGTCACTACCAAAACTATAATGGTAGTCTACCTAGAAGTATCTTCTATCTGTACGTTTATCTCTGAGAACATGGCTATCAATCACCACTCATCACTAGCCTCACGAAGTACAAATGTCTGAGTCATCTAGATTGTAAAATCTTCTAGAACATTTCCCTTTATAGGAATATAGGATAGATAAAAGTCAAATGATAGTATTTATATGACCCACCACATCTAAATGAGATTTATTTTGTGATACATAAATATATAAGTGACGATTTGGTGGTTTATATACACCCAAAATTTCTATCCAATAAAACAATGCCTCCATCAATGTAAGGGGTGAACTATAGATTCTATCTCAAGATTGAGAATCGTGTAATTCCTTCCATATGGACTAAAATTATGATTCATTTTCACCATGCCTTGATCTTCCTATACCAGAAATACTCCTAGAAAAATACATGATGCATCACAATAAAAATTATTTCTTCTGTCTAGATCTATTAGAATTAGGATCAACACTCATGTTAGCCTTCCATTTATCTATGAAGGGCTATCTCGTAGGCATCTAACCACATGAATCTCACACACTTACTAGTAAATATCATAATAGGTTCATCTGGGTGTGAAAATTCCTCATTGAAATTCATGTAATAACCAGCCATCCCCATGAAAATTTGTATATCAAAAACATTTTTGGGCCTCTCTTATGAAAATGTGGAACTCACCTTCATTGGGTCAATAGACACTATTATCTATGGTATGATATGGTTCAAGAGGTAAACCATGTCAAACCAAAAGAAAAATTTACTAGGATTATTATAAATTAGGTTCTCTCTTAGGGTATTCACTATGATCTCAAGATGTTAAACATGGTCTCTTTATGTAAAAGAATACACTAAGACATCATCCAGAAATAATACAACAGATGAATCTCGATATGAGTAGGAAACCCAATTCATTAATTCCATAAAAACTACTAGTGTGTTTATGAGACATAATGGAATAAATAGATACTCATAAGGGCTATTACTAGCATGAAATGTTTTATGTGGTATGTTTGAAGGTAAAATTCATACATTATGGTGAATTAGTCTAAAATAGATATTAGATATAACCCTCACTTCTTGGAGAGGAGCAAAGATGTCGTATATATGAGGAAATGGATATTTTTTCTTAACCATAAGTTGCATCAACTAATGGTAATCAATGTAAATCCTAAGGATACCATCCAACTTCTTGGAAAAAGGATAAGTGAAACCCAATGTGAAGTACAGGGCTACATAACACCATTATTATCCAAATATTCTTACTAACTCTTGAGCTCCTGAAATATTGTAGTAAACATTCTATAAAGAGGAATGGATACTGGTGGTTCTCTTGGAACATGATTAATAAGGAACTCCACCATTATCTTATGAGGTAATTTAGAAAAATTTCCCGGTAAGACATCCCTAAAACGATATATTACATGATGTAAATCAAACAAATGTATTTTTTAATCCTTTATATGATGTTTATCAATCTGGTTTGTCACACCAACTAGCACCTGAATCTTGGTACTGACTCTACCTTCCTGGATATCCCATTCACCTTTTAAATTATAATTATCTCCCTCTAGTGATATAAACAATACATGGTGGTGGTAGAATGTATATAGGCATGATAGGGGACCAACCAGTCTATCCCAATAAAGACATGAAAGCATGTCATCTTTATGATTAAGAGGTCCCATAAGAAACGATAATCACCTACCTCAGGGGGTAATTTCTTTCACTAGCACAAACTCTCCAATTGAATTCACAATGGAGTGATAAGTTTCATCACACCATAAAAATATTGAATATCAATGAAAAGGATTTCCACAGTTGTAACATTGATAAAATAATTTCATGTTACCATATAAAAGGGGTATATACTAGAGTAGGTGTGAAAAACTCATATTTCATGAAATTATTTTAAATATATTCTAAGGATTTTGAATGGATTTTAATGAATAATCCCATATAATTTAATTTTTTCTTCAAAAGAGGGAATTTATATTTGAGGAGTTAAAATAAATTGAAGTATAATAATAATAGGACTTTTAAATGTTTAACATTACTGTGCAATTTAATTGGGAATTTTAATTGCTAACTTTATTTAAGAATGATTTTTATTTCAAAGATTTATTGAGTATTAATTTTTATAGGTAAAAGAGGGTCATCCATGGATAGCCCTCAACCATAACCATCACCAGAAACATATCCATGCCTTAGGTTCTGGCCATATAAGTAGTTTTGTGGGAGAGCCTATGCATAACCGAAGTATAAAATGAGCCCATGATGAGAGACTACAAGAGTTGAGTGTTCCTGATGGCCCATGTGGGTGAGGCTGTGTGGCCTAGACTATTTATTGTGTCCATGTGTTTATTAGATCCAACCCCAATACATGATTTTGATCCAATTACCATAGGTGTTTTCCTTTAAATATGCACTCCTCCCCTATTTATTTTCGATGTGGGAAAAGTAACATACATGTTACATCTCATTTTCAATTAAACAACATTGTACATATCTTCCCCAGTCGCCCGCACCTTGGACACATATGACTTGTTTTCTCTTCCATTACTCCACCACATGACATTGACAGCCACTATCTACACAACCGGAAACACCATGGGAGCACCAGAAAGTCCTCATCTAAATCTCTACTCTCACTTTCAAAGCCTTGGGTAACCATGATTACCCTTAGGACTCTAATTTTTCTTCCATGAATCTTTATCTAGACACTTTGAATGCTAAATAAATGGGGAAACCACCATTTCTCACCATTTTCACCTCTACCATCCACCAAGTGCAAATTCCACGTTCCCGCTCCTATGGAAACCCATGCACAATGCCAGGAAATTCCATGCTGGACCCATGAAGGCACTACCCCCATGGACTCAGGCCACTTCAAAATTGGAAACTAGATATATATAGTTGTTTTTAATGTTATTAATACCAGGTTTCATATATTAATTGATAAAGAGATATATCGGGGGTGTTTTTTTAAGGGGTCCAAGCACTTCCCTTGGCCTATAAAAGGAGGAGTTCGAGCATCGATAGAAGAAGACTTCTCACATCCACATTCAAATAGAGGAGGACACTACTGGAATGCTGAATTTTTTCCATTCTTCCATTTTTATTTCATTTTTTGTTATAGATTTATTTTTAATGAAATTTTAATTTAGTTTTAATTAATCTAAATCATAAATTATTCTTTAAATCATTTTCCCCCATCCATCCTTCCTCTACATCTTCTTCTTTTTATTCTTCTGCATATTTTTTATTTAAATTTATTTATTATTTTCCCTCTTCTACTTATATTTTAATTTTTTTATTTCTTGTCTTCATCTTTTATTATTCTCTTATTATTATCTTTTCTAATTTTTTGAAATATTATTCTTAATCTCACTCTCTTTTATTATTTTTAATTTATTTTTATTCTATTCTTTCTCTTTTTTAAACCATTTTAATTCCTTACCCTCAACAATGAATGGTTGAACTGATGCATGGCCTAGGGAGGTTAAGGTGTTCATGAATTATTTCTTAAAGTTTATTTTATGTTTTTTTATAAGTGAGAGTGAATGGAATGGGTGTAGAGATTATCCCCCATGACATGAAACTCAAATTTATTTCCATAATTTTACCCTTTTAACCTCTCTTTCATTTATTAACACTTTATGTGATGAAGTTGTTCGAATTATTGGATTAAATGGCATATGATGGAGTTAGGTACTAGAAGATGTTACACTCTCGACTGAGGTGTCTCATCAACCTTAATTACAGGAAGAGGAGGAATTTATATTGCTTAAGGAATTCGATATTTCACAAAAATAAATAAAAGTATAGTGATTCATCATGATATTTAATTGTTTGATTTGAAAACTAAATTTAATCAAAAAAAGTAAAATATTGATTGAACCCCTAACCAACCCTACGACCATGTTCTATCTTTCTAATAAAATTTGGTTCAGAATTGTGTGTTAGTTTAGTTTAAATTATTAGTATACATTTATTTATATCATTTTATAAAGTAATAAAAATCCCAAATTCGTATTTCATTGCATTGATAAATAATATAAAAACAATAGAATAAAATTATGTTTTAGATAAATTGATTATGTATGTATAAAAACTGAGAAGATCCTTAAGTGAGACGAATTTGGTAATCCCCTATGCTGTATTAAGAAAATAAATTTAATTATTACATTATAGTTTATTGGTGTGCATAAAAACCGGCACTATTGCTGGGGAGCTCATAATTAGTGTTCTTATTTTTCTACATTCAGAAAATATATACCTTTTATATCATTAAAAACAATAAATTATTTTCCCATGATGTATCAAAGAATACCATATCATTGTACGTGGAACAACTACTCACGTGTACAGGAGAAACAATAAGAAATGACTGGTTATGACACATTCTATGTGCAAAAACATCGAACATACATTGAAAAAATAGAGATAAGTGTAAAGAGTATTTGAATATGTTCATATATTGATAGAGAAACCAGAATCTATGATATGTGTGGGAGATCAATAAGATATTGATGACTTCTAGAATGAGTGTGAGGAACAAATTTATCTCCCCAAAGAAGTTGATCCAGAACCATTGAATGAAGAAACCACCCAATGGTTAAATTTGAGGAAAAATGGAGAAGTTTAACTACCTGCATCTACCCACTATGTTCCAACTTCATGAGGAACTCACCACTGACGATGATATTGAAGCTAAAACAACTAAGTGAGTTGATATTATTTGAAAATATATTTAATTTAATTTTATTAAATATTAATTGAGTATTAATTACAACTATATTGAATTCTCTAATTCATAAAATCTTTTCTATTCCTTGGAGTAAGACGAAGAAATTGGACATGAACCTACGTAGAAACACATAAAGCTTTCAGATTTTGATGAACATGCACTTAAGGAAGGCCATGACAAAATCCAGGTAGCCAAGAGTGATAAAATCCAAACACTGGATACTCACTTCGAAAGGGAGAATATTAATTTAAATTTAAATTTTATTCAACTAAAATATACCTTATTACATTCCCTTCGATCAATCAATTTGCACAGCCCATATTGAACAAGCAATAGGCAAGAAGGAGAATTTTACACAAGTAGTAACCAAGGAAAAAGATGATCCATACATCATCCTACCCCCACTATGAAATTTTCACTGAATTGTGAAGGGGATATCTGATATACTCTATATGTAGATCATTTCTCCCCAAAAAATAAGAAATGGAAGCTAAGAAAAGCCATAATTTCACTATGTAAAAAACAGGCTTTCATGATGAGCAATTTGTAACGGACCCATCAACCATCACAAATATTCCTAGATAAGAAACTATTTACGATGGGATATAAATCACATCTCGAATAGTCAATAATAAAAAATATTTTTGATGAGAAAACATTAGCGTTGTAAAATACCTTTGGTGTAGATTTCACGTCAAACCACAAGAAATTTATTTCTGATGGGAATATACCCCCATCACAAATACCTTTTTTCATTATTGTTATTTACGATGGGAATTAATTTTCATCACATATTAAATTTTGGCATCAGTGTATTTTCAATGGGACCCATCCAAAATAATTTTTTTATCACCAATATACTTATTAATGGTGGGTACTAATTGTGATGGGACTTGTTACAACTAAAACTATTTGCAATGGGATGCCAGTCACAAATAGTCTCATTGCAAATTATCTGACCTATATACCCCCCCATAATTTTTTTCTTTCTATCCTCCTATAAAATTTCTTCTCTTCCTCTTCTCTTCTATTCTTCTCTTTGAAAATTTACAAGTTTTATATTTTAAATGGAATCAAATTTGGAGCTGTGCATCCAATAAGAGATTCATTTTTAAGGTATTTATTTAATGTTTTTAATTTTTAATTAATTTATTTTATTTAATATTAGTAATTATTATTATTAATTAGAATTTTTGGTTTTAATTAATAGTACTTTGTTATATTTTTCAGTAATATGTTTTAAGAAGTATAAATTATTTTTAGCTATAAGTAATTAGTTTTAATTATTAAAGATTTTTTAAAATTAGATGTAATTAGTTTAAATTAGTAGTATGTAATATTAATTATTATTGTGTACTTTTAAGTATCATTAATTAGTAGTAATTGTTAGAAATTCATGGTAATTAAAAGAAAATAATGGTTATATTATTAATTTGGGATAATTATTATAAAAAACAAGTAATTGGTAAAAAATAGTAGTAACAAGTGGGAATTAGAAAAAAATTAACAGACACAAGCTGAAATTAATATAACATAGATATAATTTACAGATCTTAGTAATAAATAATACTATTTTAATGTAATTTGTACTAATTGGATGTAATCGGTAAAAATTAGTGATAATTATATTTAATTATTAAATATTGGAGGTAATTAGTAAAAATTATTGATAATTACTAAAAATTGTCATTAATAATGGGAACATAGAAAACAATTATCAGTAATTAGAGGCACTTAGTAAAAATTAGCATTGATTAGTTGTATTTAGTAAAAAATAGTAGTAATTAGTGGTATCTACTAAAAATTAGCATTAATTCATGGTAATTAGTAAAATTTAGAAGCAACGGGAGGTACTTTGTAGAAAATAATGGTAATTAGTAAAATTTAGTGGTAACTAGTTAAAATTAGTGGAACATAGTAAAAATTAATAGTAATTAGGAAAAATTAATGATAATTAGTTAAAATTGGAGTTAATAAGAAAACATTATTGGTTATTACTATAAGATAGAGATAATTACTAATAATTATCTGTAATTACTAAAAATTAGCATTAATTTCTAAAAATTAATAATAATTAGCAATACATAGTCAAAATTAGCAGTAATAATAAATACATAGTAAACATTAGTGTTGTTTAGTAAAAATAAGAGGTACATAGTCAAAATTAGCGATAATTACTAAAATCTAGTACTAATTAGTAATAATTAGCTGCAATTAGTAAAAATTAATGATAATTATTAGAGATCCATGGTAATTATTAGAAATCAGAGATGATTATTAGAAATCAATTGGAATTATAATAAATCAGTTGCAATTATTAGAAATCAGTGGTAATTATTAGAAATCAGTGATAATTACTAGAAAAAGATGGCAATTATTATAAAGTAGAGATAATTATGAAAAATAATCAACAAATAGTTAAAATTAGTGCTAATTAATAAAATTTTTCTATAAATAGTAATAATTAGTTGTAATTAGTAATAAATAGAAGAAATTAGTACACATTAACAATAATTAGATGAAATTACTAAAAATTAGTGTTAATTAGTGAAATTAATGATAATTACAAAAAAATAGTTATAATTAGATGCACGTAGAAAAAATTAGCAGTAATCAGTAGTACATAGTAAAAATTACTAGTAATTAAAGGTACTTAGTGAAAATTTGTGGTAATTAGCGGTAATTTGAATAAATAAAAGTTTATTTTCAAAAATTACATGTACTTAGTAATAATTAGTGGTAATTTGTAAACATTATCGATATTTACTAAACATTTGTAGTAATTAATGGTACTTAGTAAATATTAGAAGTAAGAAGTTATACTAAGTAAAAAATTAGTTGTAATTGGATATAATTAGTATCATTTGTGGAAATTAGGGGTACACAATAAAAATTAATAGCACTTATTAAAAAAATAGCAGTAATTAAAAAAAATTTGTTGATATTAGTAATAATTAGAAGTAATTAGTAATAAATATAGTTAATAAGTAATATATATTGACAATTAGTAATAAATATCAGAAAATAGTAATAATTAGTGTTAATTAGTAATAATTACAAATAGTTGGGAATATTTTATGATTATTAGTGGTAATTACAAAAAAATATTGGTAATTGTTAAAAATTAGCAGTAATTACAAAAAATTTATTATAACTAGAAGAAACTAGTTAAAATTAGTAATAGTTAGAATCACTTAGTGAAAATTAGTGACAATTATTAAAAAATATTACTTGAAAAAAATTATAAGTAAATGTGTTACCTAAATATTTGCATCAGAACAAGTGGCTGGTTCATAATTTGAATTGGTTATTAGAATATTCATTCATGTTCAAATAATTTAATCATATATTATGGTCAAAATGAGTAAATATTTAGATGCATTACATGATGAATGTTTAGGTACAATGAGGCTCAACAAGGGAATTCTAGATTAATTCTTGTTAAAAAGATGAAGTATTAACTACTTACACCAAAATTGTTGTATTTAATTTTGTCTTAGAACATAGTGTCTTTGATGTCATGGAAAACAAAAAATATTTCAATTGGTAATAGATTAAATCATCTTTATGATGGTGATTTATGGAAAACATTTTTCCAGGTACCTTCATCTTTTTCTTCAAAATCTTGTAACGTGCAATTGAGTCTTTCCCCTAACGATATTTTTCCATTTGGTTTTTATGATAATCAATAATCTTGTTCAACAATCCTTTTAACTTCATAAAAAATACCTCTTTGGATGTTAATGAATTATAAATATAACTTTTTGACCATATTAATACTAGTAAATCCCAAAAATAATATTGAAGTTCTTTTGAACACATTGATTGATGAGTTAAATTTATTATCAAGTAATGGTGTCAATAAAAATGATGATGTTTCAATACAAAATTTCCTAATGAGAGGTACATTAGTGTGGAAAATTTGGGAATTCCATGAATATGGAACGTTATCTACCAATATTACACTTTTTATGAAATCATATATGTACTTTATGAGTTATAGGAATGCATTTAAGCTCATTGATTGGAGAAAACCTTGTTTTATAATGTCTAACAATAGATTTATTCCTATTGACCAGCCTTTCTGAAAGAACAAATATCATTACAGAAAAGGTACAATTGAAATAGATGGAACACCAAAAATGATATCAGGTATTGAATAAAAATATATTGTCTCTCCATTACCTCTCATTACCTTTGGACTAACTATAAACCCAAAAAAAATAGATGGCTTTGTGAGCGATCAAAATTGGATTAAATGAGGTCTTTTCTCAGATCCATAATATTGGTCTGATTTGTTAGTCCTCACATGTTGAATTTCCTGCATATTGAGAATAAATATTTTTATAATATATTTTATAAAGTTTTGGACACACCTGGTTAAACCAAAGATAATGTAAAAGGAAAATTACATATTTCCCAAATTTTTAGGTAACCAGAACTTGAGTTTTTTGAAAATGATATATCACCAAAATTAATGAAGCTGAAAAGAAGCTTATAAAAATAAAAAATAATTTTTTTATTTTTTTTCTAGTGGATTGTGTATTTGAAAATACAAAATGGTAATGTTTTTAATTTGGAATGATTTTTTAGAATCATTTATTTTTCTCTGTTTAAAAAATCATGATTATCATGTTATATTTGAAATACATCTATCAATTTTATTTATAGGTTTGTTTAATTCTTCAATTAGGTATGTGTGATTAGAAATATCATATTTTTCATAGACATATGAGTTGAAAAAAATAAATTGTGATGCACTTAGTAGACCAAAACAATATTCTGTAATAAATCTATCTAAACTAGAAAAACATTACACTAATTTCTTTAATTCAATAGAACATTTGATATTAAGTTTTCCACGTGGTCAAAAATGTTGAGGGTCGGTACAGTTTTGATGGATGTATCCATATGAGAGATATTTTTAGAGGGTGATGAAAAAGTTATGAAACAAAGTATCATTTGAAGGGTCAATTACCGAAGTTTATGTACTAGATGAATTTTTTTTACTCCCATTATTTCAAACTTGAATATCCTTCAAAACAAAACTAAATAGGTCATAATGAAGGAAATATTATTGATACAATGAATATTCAATTATCAGTTTTAATCATATTGAACTTGGATTTAGTGGAGTTCAAGAACTATTAGGTCTACTAGGATAGATACCCAAACAGGGTGTGAATCATGGTATGACAGATTAAAACAACTACCCCATTTGATCTAGTTTCATTGTTAAATAAAACTCTCTTCTCTCTACTTCCCATTATAGAGTATGAATAAATATTAAATAATACACGTGACAAAAAAAATATACTTTCTTCACCCTCACTGGGATACATCCAAAGAGCATACAAAGGCAATGTGTTGATATACTAAATCCAATAAAAGTGAAATGTTGTTTACAATATTTAGAGTGGACTCACTATCCCTCCTGGTTTACAACCACTCACAATATAAAATCTCATTTCTCTCTCAACTGAAGTGTGCTTACTGGTTCATCAGAACATCCACTTACAGTTTAATGAATTTTAGGTCCTTTCATTATCACAATTAAATGCATCTTACTCTGTATATAGACTCTCTATTGAAGTTACACTTTCATTTCACTAATGAATACAACTTTACCATGGGTGTATCAGAAAATCATCCAACATTCATTAAATCCTAGAATGACCGGAGCACTTGTCCAAGCCTGGAGTTCATGTTTCATCAAACCACTTGCATGACACTCCCTTCATTAACTCAAAACTTGGTCGACTCATACCCTTTTACACCGAAACCAATATTGGTGGGAAACTATCAACTAGCGTGCAACTTTTGAATATCTTTATACTTACGCACCCAAAACACCACTTGCGTTCCCAATCCTACATACATGAATGGATCATGAATTTTTTCTAAGTGTTAAGATTCTCACCAAATTAGGATGGGTAGCACTCTATTTATAGGCATTTTGGTCACCCTGATCACCGTGCACAAGTTTCCTCCTAGCATACAAGTCCATCCACCTGAGCCTTTTTCGCCTTAGTCACCTTGAGCGCCAAAACCAAAACATTGGAACCCATATTCCCATTTCCATATTTTGGTGTTATGATCTTGAAAAACATTTTGCATGCAACTTTATAGGACTCTAAGAAACTGTCACACAATTTGGTTTTCCAAAAACACATCGCCGCATTTGTCGATTTTCAAGCCCAAAAATTTTGCAAACACTGGAAAATGGCACCACCTTCTATCTGCTCTTTTTGTACCACCTATATATCTCCCATCCATTTGATGAGGTTATTATTTAAATTGTGGATTGTAAAACAAATATCTTGAACCCAAAAAATAACCATGGATTTCCCCTTTTTCAACAAACCAAACATAGAAACCCGCCTTATCAACAAAGAAAACATCGAGGCCCTCTTTTTCAACAAACACAACCTACCGAAAAATGATTCAATGATTCCTTGTGGGATATTTTCCCAAAATGAACAATGGATTTTAGATGAATATCAGCATAGGGCTTGTACATATGTTTTTCTCAACTTTTATGAAATGAAACGATTTGTATAGTGAATGATAATACAAAATGTTCATTATATTGTTTTAAAAACTAAATTTATACAATTTGATTTTTAGATTATATAATGTTGATATCAAGAAATTATTTCCAAAAATTATAGAAGATACTCATGATGAAAATTAGAAAAATAATTTTTCCTACTAGTTGTGATGTTTTGTAAAGTAAATTTTTTATGGTTTAACATATAAAATCAATTTATTATTAGTTATATTGTTTATTATTAGTAAATTTTGAAGGAATCACAACATGATGATACAATTGATAATATATTATCTTTATTGAGTGAACCACAATCTGAAATGTTCAAATATTATAATATATATGTGGATAATGGTTTTTCATTTCATAAACATGCATATGGTAAATAAAAAAACAACGAGTAGTGGTGTTTTCTTGAGTGGATATAATCATATAGAAAGTCATGTTGACTTTTATGGCATGCTATATAAAATGATTGAGTTTTTTTATTTGGGAATGAATTATATAATGATTTTTAAATTTCATTAGTTTGATACTGATAAAGGCTTTCATGTTCTTTTATGTCGTGGAATCATTTATATTAAAAATGAAAGCCTTGTTGTAGTAAATAAACCATTTTTTATTGGCTCGTGAAGCACACCAAATATATAATGTCAGTTATTGTGCTATTTCAAGAGTGTAAATTGATTTTTTGGACATTATAAAAATTAGATGTCATAAAAATTAGATTATTCCAAGTGAATGTGATTCTATGGAAGTGAAAGGAATTATAATTTTTTAAGAAATAGCTTCAAAAACATCTTTTCAACAAAGAGCCATGAATATCAATTATCACGCCCCACAGTTATGGGTTGATTTTGATGATTATATTGGTGATGTAAAAATTGAATATGAATTAACAAGTAATGATAAAGTTGAAACTCCAACATAAATTGATGATACTAAAGAGGAAGATGAATATATTGACACTGTTATACATGAAGTTGAGGATGAAGATGAATAATGATACATTCAATTGTCCATTTTAGTCAAAATAAATAAATAATTATATATATAATTCTTATTTTCAATTATTTTCTAACAATATTTTTTGGTGCATCAATTTGATGATGGGACTTATAATGATATCTTCTATATCCTTAATGTGGTTATACTAACTGGTGATAAGACAGGAGATTTATCATCTATCCCTTAGGTTCATAATGGTGCATCATCGAATCAGAGGGGTCATGGTCTTACAATATTTATGATTACCGACCCCATTCATGAGATACATATACATCTTGACTTCGATCCAAACATGCAGATGTATGTTCAGTTGTGTATTTTAGTTAGTTTTCATTACAATTCATTAATTTATCTATGTACTATAAGTTTGATTATTTTATTATTATTTTTTACATCATTTAAAATATAGATATTGGATACGGGAGTTCAATTCTATGGAACTATTTTTCTGAAGCATCGGTGTTGTGGGATCAGGTTCCCATTGAAGTTTGGCTTTGCAGCTTTGATCATTAAGTGATATGTAAATAAAGAATATTTAATTTGAAATTTATTTAATTATTAATTTTTTATTATAAAAAAATGATGATTTTATAGTGTCATTGTGATTATAGCATTCATAGTTTTATCTGGGAGGTATGTACGGTGTTTATATGTGAGTACTGTCATTAGTTTATTACACAATTTGAGAAGGAAATCCATGAGGAAATGACGAGAAGTAGATTTTGATCAGTGTTGGTTCTACCACCAAAAAAATTTCATATTATCTAAAGCTTGGTATGGATTATATTCATACTGGATAGGACATAGTTTTCATAGGAGAGTGTCATTAGGTCGGATGAATTAAGGGAGGAAGGAGGTGACGCATTGAACTGGTAGTCATACATTCATTATGCATCAAGGACATAAGGTAAGTATTATTTTAAAAACTTTATATAAAATTAAGTATAATATGTTTATGATATATTCATATAGAATGTTTAACATCTTCACATTATATAGTACAATATTTATAAGAGGATTTATAATGATTCTATCACTAGAGGGATTAAAGTTCGTCGCTAGTATCAGATTGTGTTCAGCATATTTTTTTTTTAGTTTTTAAAATTGACCGAATATAATATTTTAACTATTTTAATTTAAAATTATAATTTATAGAGTCATATGAGGTCAATAATTCTCAAATATAGAATGAGAGTTAGGTTGATACTGAGAGTTTACCCACTGATGCAGAATGATTTGATGATGTAGCACAAATTTATGTGACATGGTATGTTTCCTAGAGGGGTCGAGTGGTTGGTATCAGTTCTCGATTGATGGTTGTAAGTTTCTATGGTACGGTTGTATTATATACTTTAATCTCAAGGAGTTCTCATGGAGAGTCGTTATCATTGGACTCATAGTATGAGGAGAAACTGCGATCTCAAAGTGATATTATAGAGGTCATGTATAGGGAGAAGGAATAACTTTGTCGACAACACCAGCAATAATATTATAAGATGCAATAATGGTTAGAGCGACAATACGATCTCATAAGGGATTACATGTTATGACTGGATAAGTGGGTAGGGATGGAATTCACTCTATAACCTCTTCCATGTGACCCAACCCCCTCCCCATCCACCACCATAGGTATTGATACATTATATAAAAATTTAATATGTCAATATTTGAATGAAAATATTTTATATAATCTTTTTATTATTTTAGATTTTTATATCGATATTTATTACATTTTTTAAAATTATTATGATATTTTGGATATTTTGTTTTTTTTTCAATTTTATTATTTTTTAAACATGTTTATAGAGGGTTATAGTAATGTAATAAATATTTTCTTCTAATGGATCACTCGACCCATCGGAAAATAATTTTTGAAATAATCGAGTAAAAATTTTATTTGGGATGGGTCTCACCCTATCAATAAAGTTTTCTTTTTTTTTTATTAATACAAAAACTAAATTTTGTGATGTCATTTCTAGTTATGGGGTTTTTAATATTATACCTTTTCAGAAATACCCCATTAAAAATAATCAATTTTTCATTTGTGGTGGTGGTTCATGTAAAATAAACTCCACCCACCATCATATAATGAATAATAATTGGTACTTCCCTCAGGAGAAAGTAAAACTTTAGGGCCTACATGTGGGTTATACCAAGGCTCGTCCTTCAATTTTATTTTTATGAGTTTAGAATTCAATTTCGACCTTATTATTATTTCATTATTCATCTCACTCACTCTATAAATTTTTTGAGCTTCAATGACATGATCATTGTTGTTAATTGATTATTTTTTGTAGGGTCTTGATAGATCAAGGAAACCCCCAAGAAAAATTTGAAGAAGGGAAGCTAAAGATTCTAGGAAAATAGAGTTGACTTTTAATATTAATATTTTATGTTCAATGAAATTTTTTTGCTAAAACATGTTGTGTTATTTAAATAAAAAAATCATTCCCAAATTTGAATTTATGCTTTACTTGACTTATCTAGGAGACAAGAGTTTTTTACGAATAATATGATTCCATGTTTTAGATTTCAATGATAATGATAATTGATGATTAAAATTGATATTTGATTGATTAATGGAAATTATAGATATTAACATGAGGAATTATGATTTAAATAAATTCAATAATTTATTTAAATTAAATTTCTTTATCATTTTCCATGTTATAAATTTATGAAATTAATGTAAATTGGTTTGTTATTATTAGTCATTCCCTGAGGGATTTTATCAAATAAAATTTTCAATTATTTCGAAGATTTATAGACCAATTACTTCCTATTTATTCTTAATCATATTTATTGAGTGATTTTGGTACATGCCACCTTCTAGAACTTGAATTAAAACATCTCGATGATACTGACTTTAAAAAAACATTTAAAATGAATGAGGATCTTTTTAATATATCCTATACTTAAATACTACAATTACATCAGTAATTATATATCGCTTAGATACCATGAATTTCCTTGTTAGAAATGATCGATGTTTCAATCCATTTTCATCCATTTCTACACTGCTCTTAGTATTTTCATGATATTTTAATGTTTAAGTGTATAGGATAGGAAATTCATGGTGAAAGGTATGAGATAAATTGTATGGGAAAAATGTAGAGGCACTAATTATGGTTATTGATAAAGGTTCTTGATTCATACATTTTACGTTAATATTTTTCCATTTATAGAAAAAATGATAAAAATAGGAATGGGTTGTGACCTAGAAGAATAAAAAATCAGTGTTACTGGACCAAAGATTTTTCATCATATTTGGTTAGGTGGTGGATGTGAGTATCATTTTGAGAATACCTTTTCAAGAATAATCAAAATGAGAAAAAATATTCTTTGAAATAAAAATATAGAAAAATTATTGAAGGGTCACATCATTCATTATTTTTTCTTTGTTTTTGACATTACTTTTTTCATTGTAAGTGAAAGTTGTTATCTTATATGAGAGTATTCAATTGAGATTTCACTTTTAATATCATAAATTTTATATTAGATATTAACCTCCTCCTAGAGCCTTTATTTTTAAACATCTATTCCTACCTACCTTAAGCCTTATAGTAATTTGAACCATGATTGTATGTCCACAAGATTTTATGTGTATTTTTACCTTAAAATGTGGATAAAATAGTTACTTTAGAGGCCTATGGATAATTTGAATGTTATCATTATATAAGAATAAATATAATTGGATAATACCCTGACTGATGAGTGAAAATATTCAAAGGAGATGTAAGTCATTAATTTTCATGTTTAATAACATTGAAATAAGGAAATCAAATTAATTAAATGATTAGTTCAACAAAATTTACAAGGAAGAATAAAAAATACATTAATTTAATTTTTCTTTGAGAATTTTGAAATTTAATTGATATTTTATGTGGATTTTTTAAGGTTTTATTTGACATTTATAATCATTTAATTCATTTTTTTAAAAATTTAAATACTGGTAAAAATGTTGACATCTTGAATTAAATGTTTCCATTTATTTATTGATTACAAGTATGGTTTATGTGTCGGGGTATTTGGCACACTCATATTTATTTCACATTTATTAAATATATTCTCAGGATTCTTTATTTTTTTAATGAATAATCCCATATAATTCAATTTTTTATTCACAATTGTGATATTATATTGGAGGATTAAAAATGAATTTAAATGGAATAAAAATTTTATTTTTGAATGTTTTACGGGTATTGTGTAATTTAATTGGTAATTTTAAATGTTAACTATTTTTAGGAATGATTTTTATTTCAAATATTTATTAATTGTTACTTATTTGAAGGTAAAAAAGAGGTTATCCATGGATGGAACTTGACCATAGCCACCTCCAACCACTTAGCTTGACCTGATGGGATGGTCATCCAAGAGGGGTCGTGGGAGATAAAATGTATAGTGATAGAGAAAACTGATCCCACAATGAGATCCCATGAGAAAAGAGTGGGATTGATAACCCATGTGTGTGAAGTGGTGTGCCCTATACCATTTTGTTTGTACCTAGGTTTCTGGGAGCACACCCCGATGAAAGATTATAAGTCAATTATTAGATGTGTCATTATTTAAAAATGTTCCCCACCCCTATTTTTTCGATATTGGAAAAGTTACATACGATTTACTGATCATTTTTAATTGAATGATGTCATCCTGCATAGCCCTGGTCGCCTGTGCCTTGGAAACATTTGATCTACCATCTCCACTCAACATTGTTGGCCACTGTCTGCACCACCGATAAATGCCATTAAAGAATCATAAGAATTTCATATGGAGATATAATCTCACAGCCAAATCCCAGGGTAAGTATGATTTGTCTCTATAACCTCATTCAATTGATATAAAGCATCATTCAACCACTTAAAATGCCAGATGAAGGTGTATACCACCACTTCTCCCTATTTCAACTTCTACCAACTATCAAGATCCACTTACACTTCCCCACTCAAATGAAAACCTGTTTACGACCTCAGGAAATTCCAGTAACCACCAATGCAGGTTCTTCCCCCATTGAATTAATCCAATTCAAAATTAGAAACCCAATATATGTGGGTGTTTTTAAAATTATTCATCTTGGGTCTCAAGGTTGAATTGATTAAGATATATATTGGGGGTAATTGGATAAGAGTTTATTTCACTTTACTTGGCCTAAAAAATGAAGAGTTTGAGATTCGAGAGATATATATTTCACACACCCACCCCCAAAGGGATAAGGCCATTGTCATTATGCCACATTTTTTACTCTTCTTTTATATTTCTTCTATTTTTTAGTTTTATTTTTAATGTATTTTAAATTTTATTTTAAAAAATATAATTCATGAATTCTTATTCCAATTTTGTTTCACCCATCATTCCATCTTCTTCTTCTTTACCTTTTTTTTATTTTATTTTATTTATTACACTCTCTCTTATCCTTATATTTTAATTTTAGTTATTTCATGTGTTTACCTTTTCTTATTATATTCTTATACTATTTTCTATTTTAATTTAATTATTATTTTTATTCTCCCTATATCCTACATATTATTTTTATATTTTTATTATATTCAATATATACATTACACCATAGTAATATCTTACCCTTGATAATGATTTGGTGACCCAAGTCTTGTCATGGGGGAGTTTAAGGTGTTATTGAATTCCTTAATAAATTTTATTTTATGTTTGTGATAGGTGAGAGTGGCATGAACTAGTGTGGTGATTGTCCCCAGGACATGAAAATAATATTTATTTCTATTAATTTATTTTATTTATGTTCCCTATCTTCCATTTACTATCCCTTCACATGATTATGTTGATCCAATCAATGATGAAATGACATACGATGGTGTTAGGTTATGGAAGATGTCACACTCTTAACTAAGGTGCACCACAAACATTGATTACCAGATGTGGTGGGATTTAAATTTCCTAAGGCATTCGATATTTTACAACACTATATAAAAGGATAGTGATTCATCATTATATTTAATGTTTATATTACCAAACTAAATTTAAATAAATAAATGACAATATTTATTGAACCTAAAACAAATCCTAGGACCAAGTGATTTCTTTCTAATCGCATTCATTTTGGCATTACATTTATTTATCAATTAAAATTTTCATAAATCATGTAATTTGGTCATTTAAGAAATTAATAAAAAAATCAAATTCATATTTCATTTCTTTGATAAATAATAGAAAAATATTTAAAAGTAATAGTGTTTAGGTGAATTAGATTAAGTTGACTAACAGATAAGCTATTAAAATGATACGATCATGGTCAGAATCTATTTTTTATGAGGAAAATAATTTTCTTTTTTCCATCTCCTATAATAGGTGTGCATTAAGACTATACCAATATTGTACCTCTTACTATATAGAGTCTAATACCCTAATACTTAGGTATAGGCTACACTAAATAAATCTAGCATGATCCATGCCCCTATAATACAACCTAACTAACCTAAGTGGGTCTTATAAACTAATGATGTATATATTGGGCCTATCTTACTTGACTGCATCCACCTCCTCAGAGTGTACGAATAGTAGTTGTTCAGATCATAGACGGACACAGAGATATATGTCATACTCTAGAAGGCGGAGCCATTGCAAATCCTCTCCCACTTATAACTAATTGGAAGGTACAATTGAATCTCTGAGGCTTTACATGAATGTTCCTACCTGAATAATGGAATATTATAGAGATACCTGAATGGGTACTCTATATACAACTACTATATTGATTATCATCTAGAATAAGTTTTCAACCAATGGAAAAACTACTTCCCTACCTCAACACTAAATTATCATTTCCTATACTATCTAATTCCCTAAAGTTATGCTCCATAATAAGTTATTGGTTCACAATTACTAGAATATTAGTTGGAAAACATTAACCTAAGAATGAATGGTACACATGACCTCATCCTCAAAACATAAAGCTTTATAAAACTAATCAACAATGCAGGATGGTGAAAAAACAAAAGCTATGTCAAACTAGGTGAATAATACATAACTAATAGAGTTCCCTATTCTATATGTAAGGAATCCCTATATTTTCCATCTCTTAGTTTCTCTAGAAACAAAAATTCATGAAAACCATCCTAAAAATATATCCAGGCCATATCCAGATGCTAGTCTACCTGGGTAATAATTTCCCACCAATGCTTGGAAGGACCATGGAGCATATAAGTAGTGAGATTTTCCCTATTCTCTAAAGCAATATCTATGTGATAAAATATAGATAACATGGCCTTTATACATGTATTAATGGACTAGGTACTACCATCCTCTAAAAACATGGCACAATGTTTCTTCTAAAACTCACATGTCATCGCTCCCATATAATTCCCCATAACTCCCTGAATAGTCTGCACAAGTTGAAGTAAACCCTCATTAAATTGGGAATCAAAACCCACATCAACTATAATACGAGGTTCCATAAATGGTACTACTGGAATGTAAGGTCCAACCACCACATGAGTATGGTCATCACCGCCTTCCTAGAGGTTTCCATGATGATTTGATGGTGTAATAGCTCTATAATTTCATAAAAATGGCCTCATGTAAGATTCGACAAAGATAAACATTTTGATACAATAATAGGATAGGTATAATCCTTAAAATACAAGAATCACATCCCTCAAGATTCTCATAATGCTAGGTCTTTTCATTGTAAATGACCATGATAAAATTTAGGAGATGCCACCTACATTCCAATACTATATTAGGGTTTCAACCATGTTCTATGTTATGTATTTGGGTTCTGGTATTCATTGAACAAATTTCACATTATAAAATTTAATGACCATTAAATTGAAATTGGATCCACTATTTTACATAAATCATTTTCCATTTACATTTAAAACTCAATATTTCTCAAATATTTCATTATGCATATCCAAATATATTTAAATAACAATGTCTAATTATATGAATCTATCATTCCCAAGATATAAAGTACTACACTTTATGAATTGAAAATTATACAAAATGTCCTTATAATTAGGATTATCAATATTCTTCAATTATATGGATATTTTTTCCCAATTTATAGAGGGGAATACACTCTTTAAATTAAAATTAGAATAAATAAAATTTTAAAAGTAAGATTTTTCAACTCGTGCAAAGAATGCTTCATGTAAAAAATGAATATAATTTTCTCATTACGGTATCATCAGAATTTTATAAAATAAAATACCATCTCATTTGATATAGAAACATTTATTATTATTACTATTTATCCCTAAAATAAAATTTAATAAAAAATTCAAAAATATATTATAATGGGAAACAAAATATTCAACAAAAAATGCACGTGATAAGTAAATATGTCTATGAATAATTCATGACATATAAATACTCATGTTTATATAATGATGCATGAGACACCACTTCTTTATCACATCAAGCCTAGGGTAAATATAGATTCCAAAAAAATAATGAATTCCATAATCCATTTTCATCACCAAATAGTGAAACCGATACAAACCTAAAAGGAATAATCATTAACAACAAATCTCATCCTAGAAAATTTAACATTTTCCTTATGCATGGGTTTGATAATCACTACAAAATGATCATTACCAAATCCCAACACATCTTAGTCTATTTTATAATATCCCAAAGAGTATGAAAATAAAAAATAAACCCTTAAGTTACCAATTTGTAATATCCTAGACCATGTTCACACAATAGAAACTAAACCTGGTCAGTCATAAGGCCTCAAGTATGCCTCCCCATATGCTAGATGCTACCGACTATTAGCAAGGGTATAAATTGGTAGAGTGAGGTTACTATACTTCCATAATTAGATTAACATGGTGGTATAATCATTTAATAACTGGAGAAAGCATAATACTAAATGAAAAAAGAATATCAATCATCCAGATAAAATAAACAGTCCTCAGTATCAATTTTTAGATCCATATACAAAATTATTTAATTTATGTATCTAATGAAATGAAATAGGAAGACAAGTAAGTCGAACACATACATATAGGTATACCAAAATAACCAAAAATACTAAAAGTAAATCTCTCGATAGCATCACAAGAAATAACTTGGTCATATTCTCCATGCTCCCATGATATAATCAATCAAGCATCTAAAAGAAGGTTCTTGACCTTATGCATACCCACATCCATGAAGTCAGACTGGGTACCAAGTGGGGCATTAATAGGTTGTGATATATACATATTTGGCCACCAACAATAGTGTATACAAAATTTTATATAGTTAATATAGTTGTAACAATTCGCATGAAAAATTCATCGATGAAGTAAAATGTATAATGAAACAACCATGTTGGACTGGGATCCTTGTGAGATATCATATTGACCATACCTACTTCAGAATAAGTCATAATTGTGTCTTCTCCCCTACCATAATAAATATATATGCATACTTAAGACAATCATATGCAATGGTATAAATGAACTTGTCTGGAATTATGGAATAGTGCCTAGTTTTCCACATTGTGTATCAATATGCCTTATATCTCAAATATCTAAATATGGAATCATAATAAAGATTATATAATGAATGGATCTAGGGTGATTCCTAGGCATCTATGTCCTTAGGGTTTGAGAAAAATCATATTCATAACTCATTCTATCTGTCTATTAGGGCCTGAGTGTATTCCATGGAGAACACTAAAGGCATTCCATTGTAATAGAGTCTAGATGAGTCCATGGAGCCCATCCAAAGTAATATCAGTCTAAGAATGTCTAGTACTAATGGGGTAAATCCATAGGGTCATGTGTCTATAGATATCAAGATGAATACAAGGAGTGTATCCAAGGAATTCTAATATTTTTAAAAGAGTAAAGTGATCCATCATTACAATGCTAAGGAATTCATGTAATAAGACAATGAATAGACTTCATGGTGGGTATATCCCATGAAAATATATTCAATGAACTAGGGTGGAATCTGTTGTGTACTGAAATCATTCCCATAGAAATCCAAGGTTACTCAAGTTTAACAACTCCTATAATAGTAAAAACTCCCATTAAAATGGAACTAAGTATATGTACATGAAGTGTAACATTGGCCATGTATAATCATTCCAGTTTAATACTTTAATTTGTTAATCATCATTTCCTCTCATTTATTGATAACAAGGATTAAAGGTCTATATTAATAGGCACCAAGTTTTTGTACAATAATTGTATCATTTTCCATGTATAGTCATGAAAATTTAAAAATTCATTTTAATTCATTTTATTAGCTTTCATTTATTGATGAAAAGTTTTGATGGTGGATAAGTAACATTGGCCATGTGTAACTCCTACCAATCAACTTAGTTAATTTATTAATTTAATTGTGAGATCAAAAAATCAATTTAATTGTGTTAGGCATGGGACACCACTAAAATTTATCCATTTTTATTAATGATTTCAAACATTAGAGGTCAATACAAACACACTAATGGGTGTTTTGATTATAAAACTATAAAGTTCAATATGGTATAAAATAGAAACACCCTACGGGGTGGTTCATGTTGAGTTTGATGACCACCAATATAATTGGTATCTAAATTAGTCATTAGGTTATAAAATAGGGAATTCAATTCAGGGATGCTTAATTTTATGAGAAACCCTCTATGAAACCAGAATGAGGCACAAAAAATAAAAATATAAACATCAATAATTGGAGGAAAAATTCAAGACCATTAACCTTATTTCTTTAGAGGAATACTCCTCCAGTATCTACCATTGGTTTGGTCTAGATATAAATAAAATAGAAAAAATACAATCTCCCTGAAAATAGTTCATAATATCTAACTAAAAAATAACTCCATCAATAGGAATATGAATAACTAAAAATAATAATAGAATGGAGTGTTGAACGGTATCTATCCAACATGATAGACGGTTCTTGAATTAATATTCATATGGAAAATAAAAAAAGTATCCTAGTTTAGTCCATTGCATTATATTTAAGGGAGGAGAGGCTAATGTGTCATCCAATGGAAATAAAATAGAAAGAATAAAGGATTTTACTATTAAAATAATCGAGGAAAATGGTAAATCTACCCCATTTTTGAAGGGTTCAATGTTTGGATGCACAGTTGGCCAAACCATGTTTTAATTTTATGCTAGGTAATGTCTATGGAAAATGGAATTATTGGTTGGGTACATGGTTTCTATAATCATTATATACCCATAAACTCCCATCTATGGATCTATGTAGCACCCCGTTCAGTTTTTTCAAACCATGTAGCCACTAGGGAACAGTTTGGTCAAACCGAGAGCCTATTATTTTCTCCCAAAATTGGATCTATAGGATTCAAACAAGCTATAGATACTCTGTATTCCTTCCATTGACCATATAGAATATTTATAAGGTTAATAAGTATTTATCCTGATAAAATTAAAAGTATAAATACATATAATAAAATACAAGGTTATTACAAGTAATGGTTTTTCTATTGATGATGATGATTCTAAAAAAGACATATGAAATTAAAGAGGTATTAATAAATAAGATGATGACATCTAGTAACGGTTTGAGAAAGAAGTGGGATGATTTAAGTATTAATGTATTGAAATTCAAATATTATGAAATATATCTGGATTGTTCAATATAATTTTTCCATTAAGTATTTTAAAAAATGGGCTAATTGGTATTGATGGACTAGAAACGTGATTTAATGGAATGTTGTTATTTTTATTATGGGAAGATAACCATTAATATGTTTTGGATTTTGAGATAATGGTATTGGTGTTAATGGATGTTGGATATGAATAATTCAGTTTGATATTGCTGAATACCTTGGAACTAATTAATGGTATCATAACAAAGTGGATTTTTCAATTATTGATAGAGTTTATAACATTGTTTTATTTGAGTAATATATCCAATAAATGGTGTTCTATGTAAGAAATGAGAAATAATTTTCAATATTAATATGGTTTTATGGTATATCAGTTTATTACAATGCTTCAAAACCCTTCGGTTATTCGCTTGCTGGGTAACCTGTTAGGCAGATATCGTTGTTCCGATTGTTATACTAAGGCGGTCTTCCATCCGGTAAATCCCAGGGTGTGTGTTTAAATGGATGCATCATGCATCCCTTTTGATTACGTTTGGATCACGATCGACGAGGATTACAGGTACAAATAGAGAGTTATCTATGATAACTGGACTGAATTTTGTGGTCATTTCAAATGTCTGGGTCACTCAGTTGAAGCCTGTCAAAGTGGTTTTCTTTCACGATCGAGGGATGCGCGGTGCAGTGGAAAGGATGAGATAATGAGCACAGAGGATGGATCAAGGAACAATATGTTGGAAAATGGTGAGAAGGTGGGTCTGGCTATGACGGCTAAGGAGTCGGTAGTAGGAGGGTAGGGGTCTCAGCCAACTGCTTTAGCTGGGGAGATGGTTTCCTCTGGATCTCAAAATTTTTCTTTGGATGAATGCATTATAGTTGGAACTGTTGGCATTAGGTTGAACCAGGATAAATAGGTGACTTCTCGGTCCTTTTTTATTGTGGATTCAGTGCAGGTTGAAGAGGATCAGGGATTCAGTATTGTAGAGGTGGTCAACTCGACCTGAACGAAGGATACCAAAGGCCTTGATCTCCTGGAGAAAATGTTTCTGTCTTTGAGTAACAGGTTTGAGGGGCTAGGTGAGGACAATCTGACTGCAGGCCTAGAGGAGGAGGTAATTATAGGAGGTGAGTGTGATGCAGAGGTCCATGAGGATAGGTAGGTTGGACGTATTGAGTAGGATTCAGTTTCAGGATCTATGGAAGGTTCCCTCACTGAGGTAAGTCGCCCTGTTTTGCTGGAATGGGTGAATCAGGGGCCGAGGGATAACGCCAGTCACGGTTTTTATGTTATGATGGTTCATGATTACACCAGGAAGGACTGCCTTGGTGGAGACTTGACTACGGAGGTTATTTGGAAGGAAGGGAAGGGGAAGGAGGTAGGTTATATGGCTGGGGATGAACAAATTGTTTTGGAAAGGCGACAACCATTGATGGAAAGTAACCATTCAGATCGGAGGCCAGTTTATAATATTGGGTGTCCTGAGTCTGTGTTGATGGAGCAATAAGGGAAGGAAATAGAGAACCCTGGGTGAGGAAAAGAAAACTTGGGTACAACTATCGGCCGTTCATTTAGCGATATCTTCTAGTGTGGAAATCAGATGAGGTATGCAGGTGAAAGACCTTCATCTACGCCACAAATAAGGCATCCAAGGAAGGATTATTCTTATTTACCATGTCCAATGCAGATGAGGTATGATTTTAAATGGAATAGCCAGGTAGTTCTAGTAGTTAAAAATGGAAGATGAGTTAAGAAGGATTCTCCAAATATGGCTGCTCTTGATCAATATAGGAATCGGGTTCAAAGCGAAAGTTTCTGGAGACATCCGGAGTGGGAAACGACCACCACAGAATAAGAATCCTACATGGGTTGCAGGGATGACTATGGTAATTATGATGTTTAATGTTGTCCTGTTTTATGTTGTAAGTTGTATTTTGACTCTCTTGGCCACGTTTTGGGTTGTATGTTGGTCACTGGTCTCCCTTGAACCGACTTTTATAAAAAGAAAAAAAATTATTGGCAGGATATTCTAGATGACATTCACACTTCCCTTTTTATTTTTCAATAGAATTTTTTGTTTATACTTTTTATGATGTGGGTTTCTATGAAGTAAATATCAAATGTTAAATCATTAATAACTAAGATAAATTTTGAATGTGAAATTTATTTTAGGGGGGAATGTAACACCATGAGTTTTTTAGAAACAATTGTCAAATTAATTTAATATTATTCATATTTATCAATACACATAACACTGAGTTTATCTTGTTTTAACCACAACACCGAGTTTATACAAAACATAAAATGTTATTAAATATTATTATATAATAGATATCACCTAGCTATTTGAATAGAAGGTATGAATATGATTGACTAAATTATGAAAATATATTGTTTACACATGTACATAATATTAATTCTTTTTTGACCAATAAATTATAAATAAAAATGAAAACTATTACAAAATAAAGGAAATCTTTTTCTGAGAAACTATTTTTACAACCACAAATATTTTTTTAAATAATAAATTTAGAAAATTACTTTGTATGAATTATATTAATGATATATAAATATATATATATATATATATTATTCAAAAAAAATATAAAATTAATCTTATGTTTCTTCAAGACAAAATATAAGAATAAATCCAATTTTACACTTAAAAATATATTATTCCAGTAAATAGTTATTTATCCTTTTTCAAAAATTAAATTTAAACTAATTTTTGAATATTTTAGAAACATTATTTGAAATAATTTTTTTAAATCTATATGTCCGAATTATCTAAGCGTAAAGTTTTCGTAATTTTTTGATCAATAATGTAAAACCATAAATTTTAATTTTCATTTAAATTAATTTTAAAGGAAAAATAAATTTTAAATTGGTTTTAAGTACAAAATAATTCTATTATATATCTAATACTTTATTTTTTTAAAATGAGAATGATTTTCATATTAAAGTTTTATACAATACTGACGTATTAATTATCTAATTAATGGAAAAATAAAATAAATGATTTTAAAAATACTAAAATTAGTATAATTTCCAAGAATTAATGTGACCCATGAAGTATATAGTTACAAATTACATTTTAGGTATGTATAAAAATATGTTATTAAAATTTCATTTGTTTTATTGATGTTATAAAAGTTAATGTAAATAAATAGTTTTGAAATTGAAATTATTGGTATTTTAAGAAAATAATAATTTTTTAAATGATATAAAAGATTTAAATATCCTATCGTCAGCCAAGTGATTAATATATGGTATAAAATATCAACAGTGGTCCATTTGTGTGAAATTATTTTATTCATTGTAACTACCATGACCTTCAAAAAGTAAATAACAATGTTGTCAGAGTAAGTGTAAAAATAATCAATGGGGGAGGGGACTAAAAAATATACTATTTAAACATTTATCCAAAATTGTCCAAATTTTATGTTATGAGAGTATTTTGACTCATACTAATATTATCCTCTAATATTATCAATATTGAACCATTTAGATATCAAAATTATATTAAATTATATTAAATATTTATGAAATTCTAAGAGTGTCTTTAACCTCTATTATAAAAGGGAAACTATTATTCTTATTTATTTAGGCTTCAAACTCCTTTTGGCTATGTCAAGTGTAACAACCCAAGATTTCAGAGTATATTTTATTAAATAAATTCAATCGCTTTCATTGTATGAAACATCGAGATTGACGACACATCAATCAATCAACCTAGCAATTTAAATAGAGTTTATGAATAAAATTAACCTCATTATGAAATTTATTTATATTTTATAAAATTGTAACATTTATCTTTGTGTTTCCAAGATAAATATATAAGGAAAAATATGAATTTATGTATAAAAATTATGGTAAATTTTACCACCATTTAATGTTGTGGCAATTTTAAAACTATATTTTGGAAATTGTAAGAAATTTTTTTTCAAAATAGAATTATTTTTTTAATTCAGATTATTAGATTTAACATAGGGTGAATTTTTTGAATTTATTCTATGTATTTTCATATTTTGATGAAAACTGAATAATAACACATTTTTTAAAAAACAATGTTTTTCATTTAAATAATTATTATACATAAAATTGATTTGTAAACTAAAAATATATCAATAATACATATATTAATCCAATTTACGTCATTAGAATAATTTTTATATTGAAATTAGATATAAAAACTTATTGAAAATTTGAATGTATCTTTTACCTGCCTTCTCACCACATCTGTAGGATTAGTGTTCAACTTAATATAGCCACATATGTGACTTTAATTTGGAAAAATAGATATACATGGTTGTAAAAATAATTATATTTAAAGTCAAATATGATCAACTTAATTTTTTTTTATATTTTTAATAGTAACATTAATAAATTTGTATTTACTACGGTAAGGGAAAATTACGTAATTAAATGAAAAAATAATCTTATAATATTATAAAGATACCCTGACAATTTTACTAACTTTATTGGATGAGTGGGTTTTGACCAGAGTCACGATTTGGCTAAAATTATAATCTTTTTTATGCCACATGGGTTAGAACATGACATTTATAATATTTTATATAAATATAGGTTAAAAATGTCATACTCAGTCTTTTAATAACTATAAAACAATTTATTATAGGTTTATAAAAAGGTTATATTCGACTGTAAATAGTAATATTAAATATAAAATATTTAAATACATTATTATAATTAATTTATAATTTTTAATGAGAAAATAATCAACTTGAATTCTGACACAATGATGATGCAATAATTATATAAATAATGAAAGAATCAAATAAATGATATAAATATATTAATATAAATTTAATTTTAGTTAGTTAATGTTATCCATTATTTTTATTGAGGAATTAGACATGCTTGTGATGTTTGATAAGTCTTGGTTTGAATTTATCTTCTTAGATTGATTTTTTATAAGAAATAATAATAAATAGTGTCGAAATTGACATTTAAGATAGTTTAAAGTAAATAACATTTTATTAAATGATATAAAATTTCAAAAAGCAAAAAATCATCCAAATAATTATAATTAGTCTTAAAATTCCATTAGTAACCCATTCAATGATTTTTTGGCATTTTATAATAATTATATTGACCCATAATATATATTGAAAAAGTATATGTTCAAGCCCCTTATTATTAAAATGAAAGAAAAAGAATCAAGAACATGAAAGATGGATGGTATCAAATAAGGGAAAGCGCACAACGATGTAGTAGAGTCTAAAAATCAAGAACATGTCTATAATCATGGTCAGAGTCCTCATCATCATCAGTAGTTTCTCACTCTAACTATGAGTTCTTTTGATTTAAGAGTAGAGGATACTTTTCTCTAAGATTTTGCAGCTCTGAAGTGAGTCCATTGGAAGAAGACATGGTGGACACATTTCTCCATTCCCTTATGCACTAGACCTGTCATTATATCCACATCATGGACAATGATTTTTTGGATGTTGACCCTACAACCATGTCGTATCTCACATACAATTCCATCCCAACTCTTTCCATTCCAAATTATGAGAACCTTATTTAACATTAATATTCAAAATTTCCTCAGAGTGGACACCAGATTCATTTCAGCTACCAATAATTGGTGTTACCTTCACGCTAGACTCTAATGTTGGGGAATCATGAATATTATATGGGACCTGCACCACACACCAATTCTATGAAGGGTATGTTCAAGGTTCCAACGCATTGATACTGACCACATTTTTCTTAGTAGGAATTTGAGAAGCCAATACCAACTACGTTTTTACCTTCCTCATAGAGGATTTCGAAATCGGGTCCTTGGATCAATTCCTTGTCCACATTATCTTGAATATCATTTTCATGGTTCTTTAAATCATTATAATTTTTAATAGAATCAACATGATCCTGCTCACTTGTGTCATTTACATTTTTTAACTTATTAATTAAAATGGGGATACAATTCCCCTCTTTCCCAACAATTGCATGCTCACTAGGATTCATAATTGTATTAACCTCCTCTACAGTAATAATATCCCACGTTTTATTCCCCAATGAGGAAGAGTAATCCTTCCCACCATTAATTGTATTCATATGATATCCATGTTGTGAGGTAGAATGACTTAAATTCCACTTTTCTTGAATCCCATCATCAATTGGCTATACACCAGAGTCCCAAAAAGATTCCATTATAGATCGATATTTCCTATTGAAATTATGTTAAACATTCCCAATATTTGAACTGTATGAACAAAAGACTGTTGTTTTTCAGTTCAGTTAGTCATGAACAATTAATTTACAGTTTAAGACAAATTTCAGGATCTTCTCATTTTAAACTCTCTACTCAATCTCCTCAAGATTAGTGGAGATGAAAATTTTATCATTCATGGTGGAGCCTAAGTCAACATCAACCATAAATCTAGCATAGTGTAAAAAATGAGAAAGCTCATTCTCTTTATATAACATAATAGGAACTCTAATAGAAAGAGAAATATCATACGGGATCTTTAGATTCCACAGTATCTAGTTAAAAAAATCAACCACATTTGATTAGATGAGCTAAGTACCTACAATGGTTTATAATTCATATCCCATTCATGGAGATTCATGACACTGGTATTGATTTAAATCAATCCATACCCCCTTGAACGCATCATTATATCATCAGTGGGAATGAGGAAATGAAAAAATCCTCCACTTAATGAAACACACCACTAGTTTTAAAATAATCAAATTGATGATAGACGTGTAACTATGTCCTATATTTTCCATAGTTTTGACCCTTGGGTAGGATTAATCTTTAAATAATCAAGTGCTTACCCAGATGTAGGTGTTCAAAGACCGCATCAGCATAAGCTCTAACATAAACAATATTCCCCTTCTGATTAATCACTACAACAAAATCATTTTATGGATAGAAGGAACTATAATTAGAAATTATAGAAGGGGAAACACCCAAGATACAACCAACCAGGAAAGACACCGAGGCTATATCCACCTTAGTCTTTGGAATATCCGGAACAATAGAGGCCTTAGGAAGTTAGCAGCATGAATCATTGATGTGAAATATCTATATGCATCAAAACACCTTGAATATAGAAGATCATCTGGGGTGAATTGTGATTACATAGATCAAAACCCTGAATGTGAGCTACAAGGCAATATTGAGAAGTAGGATAGCTCCATGATGGATCTGACGACTGAAGGTATCTTGGAATGGTTGGTCGTGAGATGAAAAATTAGAGAAACCCCAATATACATCACTAAGAGGTGAGAACTCCCAACACACAAGAATCCACTTTATTCTTGACCCATAATCTATAAATTATATGATATCATAGTAACAGTTAAAGGGGTTAAATAGGGGGTTAAACAAAATGATAACGATTTAAAATAATAATTATAACATTTCAAAAAACATAGATAATGAATATTTTACCCTTATTACATTGTGATTGATTTTTTAGTTTTTTAATGGACACTTTTCCGTGAAAAAAAATTATATATTATTTAAATTGATGATAGTTACAACATATCAATCTCTTTGTTTTTAATATCTTTTATGTTTCCAAATAGGGAAAAATCTAGATGTGAATGTACCGAAATGTCTATTTTTATAATAATCATATTAATGTCATTATATATTATTATTTTGAATTTTTAAGAATTAAACAATTACCCTAAATGCTTCTTCAATGATAAAACATTATTTATTTAATTAAGAGAAAACAAAATAATTAATATTTAAAATATTAATTCTGATATATGTTGATGAGTTAATGTGTCTATCAAGATTCATAGATCTATAGGATATATTATAGATTTTTTAAATCATTATATTAAAATTCCACATTTTTCTTAATGTTTTTGATGTCAAATTAAATGAATAATAATAAATTGAACAATAATGATATATTATTGAATTAATTTATTATTAAAATATTTAAAAATAAAAAATTTAAATAATCAAAAGGTGATAGTATATGGTCAAACATGTATTCTAATTTTCATTTATGGGCCATTTTTAAGTATTTGGATCTAGAATACTCTTATTATATATTAATATTTCTATGATTTCCAAATGTGCCCCCACCTCAATTATAAAAGTGAACCTCCTCCCTTACTTCCTCACATGACTTTGAGCTATATAGCTTGAAAAAACCAAGCCCATTTCTCCTACCAAAATTATTAGTTAAGTTATGTAGTTTTTTTTATTCCAAAAATTTCAACCCTAGTATCCTTAAGATAATTTCCAAAGGAATCCTACTGAAGAAGAGTTAATTCTTTTACCCATTCATTTTAGTTATTCTCTTCATATACTTCCTATTTCTATGATGTTTTTTACTAATGTGACAAATCAAGTATCATATATATTCTGAATATTTATTATGATTATGGTAACACAATATTTCTCTTTTTATCCATTATATAAAAAATAATATCACCATGTGTGCATACATACGGTTTACCGTTTACATGTTATGGAGTAATTTTTTCTTCAGAAATTAATTTTTATGTGTAAAATTATGGATATAAATAATAAATATGACATGATATTGATTATTTATAATTAATATACCATACAATTATGCACCCTTTTACCAATAATGAAATTATATAGTCGCTTTTGCGTACATACGACATACCTTCTCTATGACGGGATTAGATTCCTCATCCACGTTAACCATTCAAGAAGGATTATACAAATATATATAATGAATGAACATGAAATATATGAAATAATAATGATACAAGAATAATTTATATATATATATATATCATTTAATTTCTTCCATTCTATATGATAAGAAAACAGAAACAGTGTTCATGCGTACGTATGACCAACTATCTCCATGAATAGTGTATTCCAATTCAAATATATAAATTTTATATACACTAATATATATAATATATAATACATATAAATCATGTTTTACATCTTTAAGTATATAAATCATGATCTATGTTATAGGATCATGAATAAAGAGTCAAAACAAATATGATAATCAAATTAGTTTTTACCCGAAACGTTACTTTAATTTGGAATTTTTAATAAGTAGTTAATATAAAGACCTAAATGAATCATATATGATATAATTAGTATTATTATTATTCTGGTACAAGTTAATAATATGTTTTAAACCACTATACATGATTTGTGTACACATACAGAAGAAATAATACCTAAGGTAATGGTTAATTTTGTAGTCTAATTATTAGTAGAGATTTTTTATATGTAATTATTTAGTGGACATATTTATCATCCATGTTCATGATTCTTAAAAATTATTTCAAAATAAATCTATTTATGGTTCTATGTAATGGACTATTTTATTAACATCATTTTAAATGTTTTTAATATTTATTCTTCTAAAAATTCATCATTCATGTCAATGTTTTCAAAATGTATTTTATAGATTTATTTATATAGGCATGAATATTTTAAAATGTTAATTTTCATATTTATCTCAAAAACTTCAAAATGTCATGGGACACATTGACTCAATTTTTTTTTAAAGTCAAATTTTTTAAATGCATGAATTTTCAATTAATGATTTCAAAGTAATAAAATGGTATTTTTCAAGATAAAGTTTTAATGATTTTATAATTATATTTCCATATATGTCAACATCATTTGTTTGATATTTTGTTTTATTTTGTTTTATCTCTTATGATACCATTTACCATATTTCATTGAATGGTATATGATTTTGTTTGAATGTGGATGTGCAATTTTGATACCATTCATAGATTATGGATAAAGTATTCATATTTTGTATGCAAGTTTTAATAAATATGTTTATGTTTGTTATGTTTTACCACATCATTAGAGTAACCAATTGGAAATAGTAAGTGTTGGATGAGGCCCACTATAGTCCCTCAATGCATCGATATATCTCATGCGATAAACTAGATATAGACTTGTCTAAGTCCTTGAATATTGATTTTTACATATGATTTTGGTTGAGGTCTCAACCATTTATTTTTAGATGTGTTGGTCAAGGAATCAATGGTATGTTTTAGATGTCTTACATTATGAATTACCTCATTATGAGATTAGTTTTTGATATTAAATGTTATTATTGGACTAGTAGGATATCCATGGTTATGTATCTTTCTCATGTGACTATTTATATTGTGTTATTTGATCAGCTTTTCTTCATGCCATATTATGCTCAATATTATGATTTAATGGCATGTTTAGTTAGTTATAAAAATTTCCATATTTTTTATGATTATTTGTGATTTATTCCATAGTATTTGTACACTTAATGGTCATCTAATCTCACCCCATTCGTATGTTCTGTTTTCCTCAGGATGATAAAAAGTTTAATATGCAGGGTTTAACTATTACAGTAACGAAATTATAAAAGGATTATCTATGTTTTAATTTATGATTTAATTGAAATTTAAGGGTCATTAATGTAATATATTTTATAAGTCTACTAAATTTATTGGTCCTTCATGATTTTAATCTTATATCTATACCAATGTAATAAAATAAGGCATTGGATCTGGGATACTATGGTCGAGGGCGTTACACCAATCCCAATACAAATCCCTTAGAAAATCCCTTCCCACATCATAGAATATTTTTTATGTCTTAATATCAAAATTATAGATCATAATGTGTAATAAAAATACTATTTTCTATAAATATGAAGATATGGAACACATGTGTTGAGTGGAGCTCGTGGTAAGATTCTTTGTTTCAAAAATCTTCTCTTAAATTTTTCCATAAAAATATTTCCTTTCCATGTCCAAATTTTTTTAATTTATATTCTTGATGTGTTTATATAGATATAAAATGAATCTAAAGAAATTTTTTTTGTGTCTTTAAATAGTTTTCAAATGTATCCTTTTAATTTATTTTATATGTATCTTTTATACATTATTTGTAAGGAATGATCTATTTTAATGAATTTGGTGAAAATGTAATTTCCCACCACCATAACCATTATTATATTTTTGGATTTATTTACAATATTTTTATTTTTTCTTTAATTAATTTACCTTATTCAAAATGTAATAGTTATTTTCCAAAATGGTTTTCAATTAGAATGAAGATTTCAATATCTAGTGATGTCTTCTTATAGGTGTAATGGATATTTTTATGATTGAAATATCATAAATTTCAATATTTTATGACATTTTATTAGGTTATAGTTCTTGGGAATTGTTATGATTATTTTTGGTTCCATTATAATCCAAGGATGGGTGGTTACGATTTTAACGAAGGATGGGTAGTTCCCTGAAAAACCAATAATGTGTGGTTCTATTATAGCCCTCCAAAGTATTGGGTATGGAAGTTAACCATATTGTTATTACATTTAAAAGAGTTATTATATGAGTGATATTAAAATGATATTCCACGTAACCTACATGTTATATCAATGATTTTTATGGTTTTTATGGGAATCATATGATTTCTCTAGGTAATATAATGATCATTTGTTTAAAAGAAAATATATGATACTTTTTTAGGGTGAAATCTATAACGTTGTGAAAAATATGTTATGAACTTTTAATTATTTTAAAAAACCTTTATGTTTTTTATTTTTCATTTAATATTTCATCAGAAATTTTTGATGAAAATATCTGGGCAGAGAAAGTGATTTTTTTGTAATAAAATGTTTATTTTGTGGCCAATTTTTATCTTTAAAAAGGAAAATTTTTATAAGTATTCAATGACTAAAATATTATCTCTTTACATTTATGTACCTTTCTAATATTTTTCATCTCATCCCACAATTAATAAAATTCAAAGGGTTTAAGGATATTTAAGCGAAATGGAATAAATCAGGTGGAATTTCATGATGATTTTTTGTGAAAATAATACAAATTTCTTTTTATGTTTTTTTTATGTGAAATATGGATTCAAAATATATTTTTAATATTTTCATTATACGTATTTTTATATAATATATATGACCAAACACTCTAAAAATATAAACCTAAATGATATTTGGGAATTTAAAAAATTGAATTCTAGTTTAAGTTTCTAGAATGTGTATTATATATGGTTAGGTCCTTATAATTGTTATTCAAGGAAAGTTAAAATTACTATATGGGTTGGGATAATATCAATATAATACCCTTAAAATATTATTCATTATGGTTATTTAGAAATTATATATCAGTTTAATATTATAATTTTCCTTAATCTAAATAATGCCTATTCAGAATGGTTTTCTACATAAGAAACAGGGAAGTGAAGTAGGAAGTCCTTGAGGGGATGATATCCTTCCAAATATTAAAACTATAATGGTTGGAATTGGAACATAGAATTTTTTTATAACTATGGATTATTTTACACATGCTATAAATAGTGGTGTTGTGCACGCAATAGAGCATCTAGATCTACCATAGAGTGATATATCGATGGTGAAGCATTTTATGAGACAATATCCTATAACATTAAATAGATCTTAGAATAACGTGATAGATAAATGTGGGATTAAATATATATAGAATATAATAGATGTTATGGGTAGTTACGAGGATCAAAAGTTAATTTTTTAATTTACCATTTTTATTTTGAAGTTGATAAAAGGTTTAAAATGGTTCAGATTAATATAGAAATTGAATATATTGATAGTTTTCAATGGGAGTATTTTAATAATATTTACCTTTAAAATATATTCCTAAGGATACTATAATTCATATGGAAAATAATTATTGTGAGTGTGAAAAAGTGGGAACGGTTCTATGTCCACATAAGAAGAAAAAATATACAAATTGGAAAGGTATACACTAAATTTTGTACATGATTTTGATAGGAAAATTAATCTGTTTTACTTAGTATTGAAGCTATTATATCTAAGGGAATTGGATTCCCATGTGTTTAAATGTGAAGAGATTCTTTTTCGATTCACATAGAATGTAGAAATAGATTTTTTCAATAATAATGTATTCCCTAATAATAAGAATAATAAAGGTTCTAGATGGTAGGAAAAGAGGAAGAATTCAGTAAAAAGGTATGGAGGTAAAAAAAAAGTTCCCATATTGTGACAAGTGTGTCAAAATTCACCCTATGGAATGTATTCCCGAATATATTAAATTCTTATGATTTGGAAATTTTGGGTATATGGATCATAACCATAAGGAAAATCATCAATCAAATAATGAAAAGTTGATCGTAAGACACTTTAATTTCAATGATTATGTTTGTTATGTTAATATTGGTTTGAATTTAGTAACTTCAGGTTAAATTCATCAATATCCAAAATAAAATAGAATTGAAGAATATTTTACAACTACTACAATTTATGTTTGGCCCTCAAATTAAGTGGTTAAAGGTATGTTACTATTTTACTAAAATAATTCCAATAACCTATTTGACTATGGATCATCAAATTATTTCATTTATAATAAATTTTCATGTAAATTTGGAATATTGACTCATGAAATTAGGATAGAACTTTTGGTGGAAACACCATGTAGAAATTTAGAAAACTAATATTTATAGGAATCTTGTTATTATTATCAATGGAATGGTCAGTCATAAAATTCTTGTTGAAATACCCAATTTAGATTTTTATATTATTTTGGGTATGAATTGGATTTTAATTTATCTTTCTAACATAGATTTCAAAACCAACAATGTTTTACGTAATGATTTAAAACATTTTATAACCATCAAAGAAGTGGAGAAATTTATTATCAATGGAACTAAATGTTACATTTCACATATTCTTGAAAAGAAATAAACTATTCAAATTAGTAATGTACCATTAGTGAATGAATATATGGATTCTTTCAAATGATTTACAATGGATTATTCTTGATCAAGAGGTTTAGTTTACTATTTACTTATTACCTAATGCTAAGGTTATTTCAAAACAATCTTATCCAATGGATCAATTAAAAAATTTATAACTGAAAAAGAAATTGTAGTGTTTTCTATATAAATTTTGAATTTGTCTTAATCATAGAACATGTGGTTATCCTAAATTTTGTCAGTTATAAATATTGTTCCCTAAGGTATTATGTTTACTATAGAACCTTGAATAACATTATTGTTAAGAACAAGTACCCTTTGCTTCATATCGATGATTTTTTTGATCTGCTCCAGGGAGCACATAAATTTTCAAAGATTGATCTCAATTTTAGGTAACATATGTTGATGGTGAAGGAGGAAAATATTTTGAAATTTTTTTTTATAATAGATATTGGAACATTTAGTTTTTAGTTATGCACTTTGGGTTATCTAATTTACCAGTTGTATTTATGGATATAATTAATAGATTTTACCAGGATTTCATATATAAGTGTGTAGTTGTGTTAATTAAGGATATATCAGTATATTAGAAAATTCATGAGGATTATGAATGGAACCTAAATATTATTTAGAAAACATTAAAATAAAATAATATATGTGTAAATTTCGAAACAATGAATTTTGGTTGCAAAAAATCTCATTCCTTGGACATATTTTTTCTAAATATGGCATAAATGTTGACCTTGTTAAAACTAAATTTGTTATCGAGTGTCCGAAACTAAAAAATACACTATAGAATCGTAGTTTTATTGGATTATGAAGTTACTACAAGATTATAGTTTACAATATTTCTTAGTTTTCTATCTGAATAACTATGTTAACTCAAAATGGAGTGAAAATTATCTTGAAGAAAGTATGTGATGATTGTTTTCAAGAACTAACAAGATAATTGGTAATTGATATAGTTTTGGTCCTACCCTCTAAAAATGGTGATTTTTTATCTAAATATATAATTATTTGTTGGTAATTGGTTGTGTGTTGATGTAGATTGATCATATAATTTTTTATTCCACATGAAAACTACAACAACATGAGCTAAACTATCCTAAGAATGATCTAGAATTAGTTGTTGTGGTTTTTATTTTAAAAATTTGGAGGCATCATTTATATGTATTACTTTATGAAATATATATTGATCATAAAATTTTGAAGTATATATTTACTCATTATGATTTAAACATGATATAGAGAATATTAGTTGAATTGATTAAGGATTATGAATGCATGATTCATTATCATTATTCAAATCAAAAGAATGTAGGTATTTCTTTGAGTCTAAAAAATCATACCCCACTAACCATTTTATGTTTGGAACATGACCATTTGGTTATGGATTGTATGAATTTTGGCATATTAGTTGAGGATGTTAGAACAAATTTTTTTTTTTTGGTGTCAGTAAAATCATATCAGTCATTGAATTAAGAAAGATTATAAGGAAGAATTTGAGGTATAGGAAATAGTTTAATTTTTTAAGAAGGGTCATTTTCAAAAATTTAATGTTGACAAAGAAGGTGTTTTGATATTTTTAAAGAAATTATGTTTTTATTGTGAAAACCATTTGAATACATAATTATTGAATTAAGCTCATATCTCCCCATTTTTCATTCTCCCTATAAGAACTATGATATACATAGACCATTGGGAGTATTACTAGTGTGGTTGAATGAAAGGAGATATTGAAAAATTTACCCAGAAATGATTGAATTTTCAATAGTTTAAAAAGAATGAAAACTGCCTTTGAGGGTTACTTATCATTTTCTAGTTCCTTAGGGGGAATGAGAAAATATATCAACTTAATTTATAGTTGGATTTAAAAATACCTATCAATGTAATAGTGTGATCTGCGTTATTATTAATCGGTTGAATTTATATAAACATCTCCTACCAATTCAAGATACTCTTTATTTAGGTCAACATTCTTGATTGTGCCTTCAATAAATATTAAGGTTTTATAGAGTTCCTCTCTTCATTCAATCAGACCATGATCTTGGGTTCACTTCAAGTTTTTTAAATAGAAATTAAAAATTCCTTGTTATGTGAATTAAATTTCATTAAATATTTTCATTCTCAATATGAAAAATAGTTTGAGTGAATGTTTCAAACCATGGAAGATGTGTTTCATGCTTGTTTAATGGATTTCTAAAAAATTTGGGATCATTTTGAAAACACTAAACTTCTTCTTCACCTTATTTTGTTAAAGGAATCATTTTCCAATGATGTTTTTATTGTGCACATTGTTTACAAAATTGAAGGAGTATTTTTGTTAATATTATTATTTTATTATGTATTTAAAAATAATAATAATGAAAATAAATAAATATAAAATAGATTAAATGGAGTTGATCATGAATATAGGTTTTTATTAGTTTATGGGAAAATAATGTCATATTTCACTATTTTTTATGGGGTTTTTATTTTTTTGTAAATGTGGCTAGGTAAAAAAAATTCAAGAATGTGTTAGAAAGGCAGCAGAGTCCCTGTCGCCATTCGGTAAAAAAAATTAATTATTTTAAATATACATTTCTCTATATTTAAATTTTTTAAATTTTTTGTTGTGTGTATATATATATAATAAAACACAGTTTTTCTATAGAATATATATTATATATAATATAAAAAATTACATCCATTAAATGAGTCTCAAGTTCTAAAAACAACCATCACACTTGGATCCCTTTTATAAGTGGATTTCACCTGGAAATCATTATGCATTTCTGATTTGAGATTTTGGTTCTTCCATTCGTATATAGAATTAATAACATGTTATTATTAATCATTTTTATCAATTAATTAATATTAATAGTTTTTATTTAATAATAGCACTAAATAACTAATTAATTTCAAAATAGTAAATAATAACGAATATGTTTTAATTAATAACAAATTAAATAATATATAATTAACAAAAAATAATTTTAATAATAACTAATTAATAAATAATAAATATATAAGGCTTGAAGGGTGAGTTATCCCTTGGCGACCTTTGACCTTATTTTTCACCTTGTGTGTGGGGTGTGTGTGTTTATTATATTTATACCCCCATGCACATAATATATATATTATTATTATTATTAATTAGAAAATAAATAATAATTTTAAATCTTTATTAGTAATTAATTTTTATTAGAAATAAATATATTTAAATAGTAAATAATATTATTGTTTGATACTTTGTTAAATAGTTTTTTTTCATAATCATAAATCATGTCAATCTACAAATCCTATTAATTCATATATTATGTTATGACTCATGATAATTATGTCAATGACTATTTATCAATGAATAAATTATGTCACATAGTATAATAAATTTCAATAAGTCAATAAATTGTAGATATTTATGTTTCAATATGTTGACAAGCTTGTATTTACACATATTTATGAATTTAAATTAATTTTGTATTGTTCTGTATAAGACAGATGCTTTCAATGTTTTTTCAATGTCCCTCTCACCAATATTTCAAATGAGTCACTGATGGTTGAGTTGTCGATGTGGAATCACGGATCAAAGAAATCACCAATTGACGGAGTAACCGATCATGGAAGACACTGATCGAAGAAGACATTGATGCATGACTCACTAATAGTACAAACGACACACTGATGGATATGTTACTGATGATTGGTCACACGAATAATTCAAGAGAATCACTATTGGATTACTTAGCGATGAGAAACACACTGATGAATAAGTCACTAATGGACTACATACTGATGGACGAGTCACTGATGGGTGACACACCGATTGTTCTAAATGTGTCACCAATGACGACCCACCGATGCTCGGACAGACCGATATCACAAATGACTCACTGGTTTCTATAGTCACTGATGCTGCTGGAAAGGAGTCACTGATATAGAGAGTCTCTGATGATGATATACCGATGATGAAAGACCGATTCCAATGAATCACCGATACTTACGACTCAAAAATAGTCAAAAAAAATATTTTTATTCTATTAATTCTAATATATATATAATGATCATATGTTAAAAGGTTAATTTTTCTGAAATTAATTATTATTCCTTGTAAGAAATTTCCTAGACATTACAAGGTATATTCACATGGAGAGATCTTCATGTCTAATAGAACTCGAAGTATAAAATGATTACAAGATGGAACATTCACATGCGCTGATAAAATAGTATTGAAAGAAGAATAGTAATCTCCTACAACTCTCTAGGTTACATCCAAAATCTCAAGAACTCTTAGTGAGAACATATGGGGAGGTCAATAAGACAAGTTAAACCTGCTGAGGTACACTAAACATCTTTCAATCAAAGGAGAAGAACATTTCCCAGTCCTGGAAGACATACCATAGAGACTACTATACTCTGTTTTGGAGCCTACTTCCATTTTACACTAAATCAATTGAATATAGAGATTCAATTCATAACACATAGAGATCTCTAAACATTATTTTACATATTTTTCTTTGTTGTGTTCTTTTGATAGAATTTTTGAGCAGTGTGTGTATCTGTCTGTTACACACACACACACAAAGACTCATGTGAATAAGTGGTGGATACTCCATATCCTCAAACTCACTCAACATTTATCCTTTTTTATCCCACACATAATATTGGAAGTGTTCAAGTGTGACCTATTTGTTTTTTTTCATGAATAACTCTGGTAGAGGTCAGATGTGACCTTGGTAATCTTGTGTGCTATTGTGAACCCTGATCCGGGGTGTAGATCAAACTATTTATTAATTTAAACTACATGGTGGTAGGTAATCTCCATGTGGAGATAAATAAGTCTCACCTTGAGACTAAACCTCTTGTTTAAATCTACTGTGATTTTACATTTTAGTTTTTACTTACTCATTATCACATACTTCATATAACTAAATTGAACATTGATAGTTTGTTTAGAAAGTGTTTATAATTGTTTTGAACCATAATATTTGTTTCAAAAGTTGAATTAAACTTTATATTAGTATGGTTGAGAACAAATCAATCTTTTGAGAAATTAATTGAACATTCAAGACTCTTATAAATTCACTACAAAATGACATGTGTAATATTTTTTAATTTGGGGTAATTTTTAGGGAATCAATTTTAACAGATATTATTATAGATACTCAATTCACCCCCTCTTTATTACTCTACTTTGAAAAACATTTGGTATCAAAGGGTGTTGAAATTTCTCAGTTTTTAAAACTTTTTCAAAAAAAATTAACATTGATTGTTGTTGTAGATCAAATATCTTAAAATTTATTTTATTTATAAATTTTTATCACTTTGAAATATTTCCACAATTTATATTATGGAAAATATACTATAATGAGATGCTACAAATAGATGACCTTTTTTAATAGAACAAACTATGCTCGGTAGAAGCATAAAATGAAAATGCATCTAGAAATCTTAGGATTTTAATTCTGGTTTTCTATTGAAAGTAATTATGTAATTCTATAAACTGATAGAAATAGTTGGGATGAACCTACTAGGACTGCCTTTAATAATAATTATAATTCAATGAATTATATATACTATATACTAGGAGATGAAGATTTTAATTTCATTTCTTCACGTAAAACTGACCATGATAATTAGGATACTTTGTCTGTTTCCCATGAGGGAACATATAAAATGAAAGAGGAAAGACTAAATAATTATACTATTAAAAATAAAAATTTTAGAATGAAGCATGATGAATCTATTTTTGATATGTATCTCAGGTTCAATGAATTTGTGAATACCATGATTTCTTTTGGATGAGAGGTCATAGTAAAGGAACAAATCATGAGGATTATGCGATTCTTGCCATAGAGATAGAGAGGGACATCAGTATTTATAAGAAAATAATGCATCTTTTATAAGATTATAGTGAAGTAGTTAATTGGGAAATTACTGATGTATGAAGAATAACTCAATGTAAATCAAGAGGATCAATAAAAAAAGTAAATTTTTTGCCTTTAAGACTACCACATCAAAAATCAAGGAAAAATAGAATGTTCAATCTGCTATTGAGAGCACATGTAGTGAAGAATCAGCTTCAGACGATGATGAGTTAATGACCTAGATGGTGAAGAGATTTAAGAAATTTTACAAACAGGAATATTTCTTCAACAGATCAAACATTAAAGAAAAATATGACAACCAGAGAAACTAAAAATTGGATTTGAAGAGAAATTAAATATCATAAGATATTGTTTTCTCTGGATTAAATAGTGGATAACATGTCAAATATGACTATCCAAAGTAAATATACAAAAAAAGTATGAGAATATGGAGAGAAAATATAAGAAATCCATGAAGGCCACCTGGAGTGCATCTGAGGGCATCTCCAGTGAATTTGTTTCTTCTCGTGATGAGTAATAAGATATGGAAAATATGTTTTTTATGAAATACACATCTAAGTTAACCTTATAATCTCTTGCATATGATTCTTATTATTCAAAAAATTAAAATTATTCTGAAAATATGACAAGTGGTGAATTGTTTGAGTATTGTAATATACTGTAAGAGACATTCAAAGAACTAAAATATAAGTATAAATCATTAAAGAAATATCTTGTTATTACTGTGACTATAAAACTTGAACTTACTACAGAAAAAGAAAAGAATGCACAACTGCTAAAGGAAAACAATGAGTTAAAAATGTCTAATTAGCAATTAAAAAAGGATCTTGAATAGTTTACCAATGGAAAAAATAAACTTACTATAATTCTTGGTAAATTAATAGATCCAAGATACTCTTCTGGAATAAGATTCCAACTAGGACAAAGAATGTCATCAAAAACTAATTTTGTGACAAAATCTGGGAAATCTTCTCTTTTATTCAAAAATCAGAATTTTACTACAAGTTCCAGTTCTACAAAATATTTTACTACTACTAGTTTTTCGGGACCAAACCATGATTATTTTTCAAATACTTTACAATATACATATAGGAAACCTATAACACAAGTGTGGGTTTGTAAATGTTTTATTATTAATGTTACTAGACCTAGAAAAATAAGGGTACCAAAATTGTTTGATGGAAGTTTTTTTTAGGTAAACTACCTAAAGATTTCTTGTAGAAAACATTAGTACATGGATAGTGGTTGTTACAGACACATGACAGGAGACTAATAAAGCTTCAAGAATATCATCTAGATTGATTGAGGAAATGTCTCATTTTTTGACAATGGTAAAGAAAAACCATCGACCTTGACCAGATTTGTAACACTAACTCTGATTCGATTTCAAAAGTACTTTATGTTGATGGATTAAAGTATAATTTATTTAGAATATCTCAACAATGTGTTGATGGATTTAATTTTCATTCCATGTTTTTTATGACAAGAATAACCTACTATTTACTGCATGTAGAAATGTTAGTGTATATGATGTAAACATAGACACACTAGCATCAGAAAATGTTTTCTACTTAAGTGATTTTCACAAAGAGTCTTAGCTCTAGCATAGAAGACTAGGACATTGTAATATACACTCTCTTAAGAAATAAAAGCAACATAAAATCTATTTCAAACCAAAAAAAAATAGCTACCACCAATCAAGCTCTCGAGTTGGTTCACATGGACTTGTTTAGAAAATCTAGATTTTCTTGTCTCAATGAGAAGCACTATGTTCAAGTTCTTGTAGATGACTTCTCTAGGAGTACATGGACCTTTTTCTTATCTCACAAAATTGAATATTTCTCTCACTTAACGAAATATTCTAGGACTGTAGAAAATAATAGTGGACTAAAAATTAAATCCTTAATAAGTGACCATGGTCATGAGTTTAAAAATCAAGACATTGGATCTTTTTTTGTCACAAAATGCCTATAACCACAACTTCTCTGCTCCTAGGACACCTAAACAGAATGGTGTAGTATAAAGATGAAATATAACCTTATAAGATATTTCCCAAAACATGACTAATGAAGATGACCTACTAATTTATTTCTAGGAAGAAGTTGTTAGTACTGCTTTTACACACAAAAAAGAGTCTTAGTCAGAACATCCTTAAGAAAAATCTTATTGATTTGTGCAATAACAGGAAAACCAACGAAATTTATTTTAAGGCATTTGGATGTAAATAGTATATTCTTAAAACTAAAGATAATTTAGATAAATTTACCTACAAAAGTGATGATGGAATATTCCTTATATATTATACAACAAGAAAATCATATCAAGTCTTTAATAAGAAAAAAATGTGTGGAATAATCTGTGGATGTCAAGTTTGATGAATTAGATCCACATGAACCAAAGACCTCACTAGGGAATCTAGAAGAGGATATGAAAAACCTGGACATTAATGTTCAATCTTCATACCATCCTATAATGAAATCTGTAAAAACCTTGAGTTCTATAAATTCTCTAGAATCTAGTCATAATGAAGAATAAAAAATTATGAACCTAAAATAACTAGTCTTACATTTACTTGACCAACTAGGACCCTGAAAAACCATCCCTCAGATTCTATAGTTGGATATTTAGACATAAGAACATAAACTTGAGCTTCTTTAAGAAATTAGGATGAACATAAAGCATTATAGTCACAACATGAAACTAAAAATATCAATGATGCAATCAATGATAAATTTTGGGTGATGGTTATGTAAGGAGAGCTTAGCCAGTTTGATAGAAATAATTTCTAGAATCATGTTGATGGACTAAAATATACCTTGATAATAGGAACTAAATGGGTGTTTAGAAATAAGGTAGATGGAGCTGGAAATATTGTTAGAAATAAAGCTAAATTTGTTGAACAAGTCTATAATCAAGAATGATGGATTGATTATGAATATACTTTTTCACTTGTAGCAAGGATTTAATATATTATTATATTTCTTACCTATGTAGCTCACGTGGATTTCAATCTTTACCAAATGGTTATCAAATGTAAATTCTCAAATTGTTATATAATTGTAGATGATTTTTTTGAACAAACCCCAGGTTTTACAAATCCACATTTTCCAAACCATGTTTTCAAATTATCTAAAGCTTTATATGGTTTGAAATAGGATCCAAGAGCGTGATTTCAATGGTTAAGAAATTTCATTATTTCTAAATTTTCTACAAAATGAGCTGAATATCCAACATTATTTATTATAATAATTTCTAATGATGTTTTAATAGCTCAAATATATGTATATGATATTATCATTGGTTCTTCTAAAAATATTTAATTCAAATATTTTTCAAAACTGATGCAAGTGTATTTGAAATGAGTTTAATGGGTGATCTTAAATATTTATCTTGGATTTAAAATAATTTAAAACAAATAAGGTATTATTATAAATCAAATTTAGTATAATAATGCTATTTTTTAAAAGATATCGATTTGATTGCATTAAGAGTATTGAAACACCTTTGACTTCAGCATATAAGTTAGATCTTGATGCAAAATGGGAAGTCTGTTGATCAAACTGCTTATAGGGGAATGATTGGGAGTTTATTGTATTTAACTTCAAGAAATCTAGATATCATGTTTAGTGTGTGTATGTGTGGAATATTTCAATCAAAACGAAAAGAGTCTCATTCAAATATTGATAAAAGAGTTTTCAAATACCTCAAATATAAAACTAATTTAGGATTATTCTACCCAAGAGGACAACCTTTTGATCTGGTATGTTATTCAGATGTTTAATTTCATGGATGTAAGTTATATAGAAATAGAACCTCTGGAACAAGTCACTTTTTGAGAAAGTATCTAATATCATGGTGTAGTAAAAAAGAAAAATTTGGTTGCATTATCAACTACTGAAGAAAAGTACATTGCGGAAGGTAGTGGTTGTGCACAATTTTTGTGGATGAAACAAAATTTGATAGACAATGGATTTCAATTCAGAGATATACCCATAAATTGTGACAATAAAAGTGCTATTATCATTTCGAAAAACCCAATTTCTCATTCTAGAAAAAAATATATTGATATAAGAAACCACTTTTTAGATATCACTATACAGAAGGTGATATAACTCTTGAATTTATTTGGACTGAGCATCAACATGATGATATATTCACCAAACCCTTAAACTCTGAGAGAATAAACTACATTATACATGAACTCAGAATGATAAATCTCTAAAGTTTATCCAACCATATATTCTTGGAATAATATTATTGTCTGTGAAACCGATCTGTCAAACCGATATGGTGAAACAGAAATTTCAAATTGATCAGTAGAACTGATCAGTGAAACTAGTTAGGTGAAACCAATAAATTAAAACTGTTCATGTGAAACTGATCATGTGAAACCGATTACATGAAGTTGATTACATGAAATAAATAGTGTAATACAATTAGTACGAAACTGATTTCTATAAGAACCTTTTAGTAAAACATTCTGCTTAGTTAAAATGACACAATTTCATTTCATTTTATTGTTATTCTATTTTATGTTTTTAAAAATTACAATCCCTAAATGATAAAATTAATTTAAGACAAACTTTTACCTTTCACCTCCCTCGCTATCATTGAACTTCACTCTACCCATGATCCTTCGTCCTTTCGACTCCCTCCTTAGAAACTAAACCTTCCGAATGGCGAGAACTAAGAACGTGGGGGAATGACTGACTGAATAAATAGTGGAAAGTCATCAGAAGAATGAATATAGTGGTGCTGAAATCTCTAGGAATCCAGGATTGGAAAGTCATGTAGTGACCGCTGAGAAGGATGTGTCTGCTAAATGGATTCTCTCGAGCAAGTCATTATTACTGAAGATGTTAGAATATCAAGGATGGATCACCTGGTATGAAAATAATGAGAGATACTTCTATCCTAACTTGGTACATGAGTTCTAACTTAACATGAAGTTATCCATGGAAAAATCCAACGAGGATAAGATGAAATAAGTAGTAAAGGTCAAAGAGATTTATTTTTCTACAATGGAATGGGCCGAATGTTTAGAAATTCCACATGAGGGTATTTATGTTGATTACCAATGTACTATTCCTCCTACCTTAGAATTATTTTCATATGTTAATGCTTTAAATAAGCTTAATGGGAATGAAAAATCGAGGGGAGATACTTCCATAGAATTGGATGGAGAGGCAAGATTTCTTATCAAGTTTATTCAACATCAAATTTCCCCAAGGAAGGGATATTTTATAGTTATAAAGTATCAAGATGTCTTCTTAATTTATCTATTGAAAAATGTGGTGAAGGTGAACTTATGCAGGTACCTCATGGTACACATTTCTGATATGATCAAACCCTACAAGGAAAAAACATGTTTATACTACCCTAGAATGATCTCTACTATGTTGAAGAAGATGGGATTTGTAGAGGATGGAGATGAAGTAATCATAGATTATAGTGTATTATTCCTACACAATAAAATCTTCAATATGGTAAAGATATTTTGGAATACATGGATGATATGTTGGGTAGTAGATTAAGAGAAGCTCTACGAGGATTTCAATCTTGTTGATTATCCTACCAGACCAAGGGATTAAGCTGATCTGGGTCTTAAACCTGGTGGGGAAGTGGTTTATTCAGATAAGGAAGTTGATTATGATCTTCCTAAGAAAGATATAAATCTTATAGATGATAGGAGTATCCCTGATATTGCTGAGATCCCAAAGGATATGTTATATGTACCTTATATTCCACTATTAGAACTACCCTATCGAGAGCCTTTTTTAGGTGATGAGGATGAGGAAGACACTAAGGTCTCTGGAGTTTAAGGATATGTAAGTAATTACGATGATGATGTAGAGGAGGAGGAGGATAATGGTGACAATGATTGTGATTCATTAAAAGCTAAACAAGATGGATCCATTTCTGTTGCAGAATTTGTACATGGAGTTAATTATGGGACTAATAGATTGGATGCTGTTGATCCTGTTGGACAGAAGACTGATGATCATGTTGGGGAATATGTTGGTAGATAGGAAAGACATGACCATCCCGATGTTGAAGATCAAGGCATCATTTAAGAGATTAATGACCTTATGTCTTGAGGCCAATAGGAAGAGGCTGAGGATCATATTTCACCCATGCCTCTGATTAAAGAAGATCTTGGAGTATCTGGAGTGAAAATAGCTCAGGTAGAAACACAAGTTTAGTCTATATTAGTTCCTAGAAACGATGTTTTTTCTATAGGAAAGCAATAATAGGAAGATGAATCATATATTGTAGCTGAGCCTCAGAGAAGAAGAGTCATGATTGATATAGTGGAGCCAAGAGACTAGATCTATTCTGGTGAGTGGAATCGATATCCATGACTCATTCTATTTGGCTTGGACTTTGACTCTGATGAGGAGATGATGGATTATCCTCCTCCTACTCCAAAAGAACCAGCTGAAGTAGAACTAAATTCTCCAACGTCACATATAGTACCTCCTGTAGTTGAGCCTATTGTGCCTGTAATGACTAGTGACTATTTCACTAAGGCTGATTTAGAACTTTTCAAGGTTTATATATGTGAGTTAGTGAGATCTTCTATTAGAGTAAAGAATTAAGCCTCTACTTGCATGATCATTTTATATGATAATACTAATATAATTGAATGAACAGTGTTTTAGAATATTCATCCTAACTTAATCACTATAGCTAAAACCATAATTAGAAACAATATTATATTGAGAGAAGAAGTGTAGAGGATGAGTAATGAGCTCAAATATCTAACTACTGATTTCAAGACCAATCATGGTGGTGTTATGGAGGTTCTTAGGAATCAGTTCAAAAATCTACTAAATTTAGATTTGATTAAATTAATGGAGGATCATGGAAATATTACTACTGGTGCCTCTAGTTCTAAATGTGCTAGAGATACTGCTGCTGATATGGAGTCCATCAATACTATGGTAAGGGAGGAGCTCAAAGGTATTCAGAGTGATTATGACAAATAGAATCTTTCCAAGGTTCAAAGAATCATTGATCTTTTTTAAAATGTGGTATGATAGTGCACTAATTAATCTTATACTACTCAAAAGGAAATCAAAGAAAAAGTGGAAAAATATTTCACTAAAATCAATACATTGTATGATCTGATAAAGACATAAATTATTTTTCTGAAAACCTCAAAATACTTCAAGTAATAGAATCTTTCTAGAGTCAAGTGGGTCAGTTGTGGGAGTTTACACCCAGTTTGGAAAATTCATGGATTAAAAGGAAGAGTTTGAGAATGTAAAGCAATTTAGAGGTGAAATCATCACTGATTTCATCAAGCTTTTGAAGCCTTACCTACATGTTCATGATGAAGAAATAGTGGTCCTAGATGCTACATCAAATATAACTAGTGCATTTCCTCCTTCCCAGATGACATTATCTCAAGCCTTAGCTCATATCTGTCCAGTAATTTAGGAACAACCTCAAAGAAATTTTTTTCATAGAGCCGACCAAGCCTTGCATCCAATGTTTCTACAGGTGTTGCCTTACATGGTGTTTTCATTCAACCGTCCCTTCAAAAAAACACCACACCACCTCTTTCACCTCCAGTAGATCCTTCAGACAAAGATAAATAACCTCAAAATCCCAATCCTTAGCTACGGATTATTTATTTGATAGTGAATTAAACTTTTTACTTTTTTTGATGATTTTACTTTTTAAGCCTTTATGAATATCAATTTTTTCCTTCACTGTGTTTCCAATTTTATTTCTTCTATTTCTATTTATTATTTCTCTTTATTTTAAAAATTTTGAAAATCGCAAAAGGGGAAGAAATCTTTGGATGGAATTGGAATTCATAGAATTTTAATTTGGGATAATGATATGGATGGGATGGTATAAACTATTAATCTCAAGGGGAGTAATTATGGCATAGAAAAAATGCCATGTACTCAACACAATACACGTATATGTATATATCTCTCCTCCTCTAATAAAAATTACTCAAATTGATCTAAGAAAAAGGGAGAGGTTGACAATTCTCTAATATAAACTAACCTTATATATATATTTCCACTGATACAATAAATAAGGGGGGGCTTAAAAGGAAAGGCTTAGTCATATTGAGAATTCACATTCACTGCTGGTATGTTAAGTCATGTAATTTTTATTCCTTAAAATTTTGTATATCTCATTAATGCCATGATTTTTGATTATAAAAAAGGGAGAGATTTTTGGATAAATTATGAAATCGTTATTTTCAAAATCACAAATCATTCCAATCTACACATCCTATTAATTCATATATTAAGTCATAACTCGTGATAATCGTGTCAATGGCTATTTATCAATGAATAAATTATGTCACATCGTATAATACCTTTCAATAAGTCAATATGTTATGGATAGTTAAGTTTCCATGTGTTTACAAGTGTATATTTACATGTATTTATGAATTTCACTTAATTTAGAATTGTTCTGTATAAGACGGACACTTTGAATGTTTCTTCAATGTCTATGTGACCAATAATTCAAAGGAGTCACTAATATATGACTCATCAATGAGGACTCTGGGATTAAAGAACTCATCATTCAAAGGATCCACCAATTTATGAAGTCAAATATCGAAGAATAAACTGACGCAGGAATCACCAATAGAACAAATGACACACCGATGGACAAGTCAGTGATGATTGGTCGCAACAATAGTTCAAGCAACTCATTGTTGGACAACTTATAAATGAGAGACACACTGATGAACAAGTCACTGATTGGATACTTATCAATGTCCAATTCAATGATGGGTGAAACACCAAGAGTTATAAATGAATTACTGATGACAACTCACTGATGCCTGAACAGACCGATAGCACTAATGACTCACTAATGCCCAGAGTCACCAATATCGATAGAATAAACCTGTCAATACAGATCGTCACTGATGATGATAGATTGATGATGACAGATCAATTCCAATGAATCACTAATAATTATGACTCATCAACAATCATAAAAATTATTTTTTTCTATTAATTCAAATTTATATCTAATGGTAATATAGAGACAAATTATTGTTTCTGACATTAATTAATGTTGTCTGTAAGACATTTAGTAGACAGTACGAGTTACATGCATGTGGGGAGATCTTCATGTCTATTGGACCTCAATGTAGAAAAGGATTTCTAGCTAGATCATTCACGTGTGCTGAAAAAATATAAAGGAAAGAAGAACTGTAATCTTCTACAACTCTCCAGCTTACTTCCAAAATCTCACGAACTCTAAGGAAGAACATATGGGGAGATAAACAAGACAATATAAACCAACTAAGCTACAGTGAACATATTTCAATCAAAGGAGCTAATCATTTAACACTCCCAGAATCCATACCATAGAGACTAATTTCCTCTGTTATGGAGCCTACTTTCAAAAGAGGACTCAAATTTCATTTTTCACTACATCAATCTAGTCCAGAGCTTCACTGCTAAACACATAGAGATTTATAAACCTTATTCTACATATCTAGATCTATGGTGTTCTTTTGTTTACATTTTTGAGTAGTGTGCACATATGTTTATTACACAAACACTAATTCTAGTTCATTAGTGGGGGATAATCCATATCCTCAAACTCACTCTCTATTTGTCCTTTTTTATCCCACATAAAATAGTGGAAGAGTTCAAGTGTGAATTATTTTTTTCAATGAATAACTATGGTAGAGGTCAAGTGTGAACTGGACAGCCTTGTGTGCTGTTGTGAACCCAGATCTAGGGTGTGGATCAAACAATTTATTAATTTAAACTACATGGTGGTAGATGATCACTAAGGGGAGAGGACTAAGTCTCAACTTGAGATTGGACCTCTTGTTTATATCTATTGTGTGTTTACCTTTTTGTTTTTATTACTCTTAATCAAATATTTTATTATACTAAATAGAAATTTGATGGTTATTTTAACATGTTTTTATAATTATTTTGAACCAGTTGACTGGTCTCAAAATTTATATTAATATAAAGATTAGTATAGCTAAGAACTAATCAAACATTGGAGAAATTAAATGAATATTCAGGGCGCTTATAAATTCCCTACAAATTGACATGTATTATATTTTTTAATTTGGGGAAATTTTCAGAGAACTGATTTTAACATAAATTTTTATAGATACTCAATTCACCCACCTCTTGATTACTATACTTTGACCAACAATTATTTAATTAATATTATTTAGTAATAAATGTTAATTTTCGATAATTATTTAATTAAATAATACTCATTTAATAATTAGTTAATTAATTAATTGATAACAACAAATTAACAATTAGTAACTAAATAATTAAATAATAGGATTTACAATTTAATAATGTTAATATCTAATAAATATTTATTACTAGAAAATAATAATTACTAATAAATATTTAAAATTATTATATAAATTATTAAAAATAAATATATAATCAGTAGTTTTTAATTAATTAGTAATTAATCAATATTTAATTACTTATTTAATATAATACATACTAATTAATTTATTAATTATTAAATAATTATTATTTTATTAATAACTATTAATAATTATTATAATCCAATTACTAAAAAATATTTCAAATTATCATTTAGTTACTATATATTAATCATAATGATTAAATTATTAAATTATTATTCTCTAATTAATTATTATTATATTAATATTAATTAATTAACAAATTTTTGATAATAAATATTAATTAATAATTAATATTCATTAAATAATTTGATTTAATATTTAATAATATTAATTACACAAAGATATTAATTAATAACTAATTTTAATTACTAAGAAGTATTTAAAAAATTATTTAGTAACTAATTATTACAATTTGTAATATAATTATTAGTAAATAATTAATTAGTAATTATACAATATGTAATTACTCACTTATAATGTTAAGTCTAAACTAATTAATTAATTATAAATTAATAATTAATAATTATTATTATAAAATTATTAATAAATACTTAAAAATATTATTTAGTTTGAAATTATTATGAATAATGACTAAATTATTAAAATAGATACTATTAATTAATTATTATTAAATTATTATTATTTAATTAAATAATTATTTTTAATTATTATTAATTAATTAATAATATTAATTAAATAATATTATTTACCATTTAAATATATTAATTTCTATTAAACATTAGTTAAATAATAAATATTACAAATTATTCATTATTTATAAATTAATCTTAATAATTATTATATATTATATATTTATAATTTTAAAATTTAGTTACTATAAAGATTATTTTTTATTAGCAATATATTATATAGATTATAATTTATTTAAACTTATTATATATTATTAACTTTATAGATATTAATTAGTTGTTTTATAATGTTATTATATAAAAAATTATAGTACTAATTATTTGATTAAAAATGATTAATAGTAATATATTATTAATTGTCTGTAGGAAAGGGAAAACCTAAAGTGATGGCCAAGACATACCCTCTCTATCATCCGCTCTAAGTACTATGCATAAGTGATGGCCCTATGCTATGAACCTCATCTAAGGAAGAACTTTGTAACATGCTGGAAAATATTCACCCAAATGCACCTCGAGACACACAAACTGAAGAAAAAACACTTCCTCACTTCCAAAAACATCAAGGAGAAGTGAGAAACCAAGCATTAGATAGAAAAGGTGTAAAGCGGAATCATTGAATGTCAATTTAACTCTTCCAGAGTCCATATCCTTAAACAATTTCCAGGATATAGTGGTTACCTGAGTATGCAGGTCTCCGCTTATCAGTTCTTCAAATGAAAACGTCAGTTTATCCCAGACTTGAATATAATCTTCGAGCCCGATCATCCCCTTATTGAAGCCCCCAACTAGGATCGTGTCATGTTTGTCAACCCAAATATATTTTTCCTTATTAAGATTAACTTCAATATCCCGGCCCATCATCTTGGTGACTTCCTCTTCGGAGGCATTGAGATATAACACCATCTCTGTCAACTCATCCTCCGAACTCAAAACCAACTCCAAGTGAAGCTAAGGCTGACCAGGTGGTTTGAGTTGACACCTGATCTCGCAGTCCAACTTCTCATTCATTTTCTTTTTTCCTGATCGAGTAATCAGAGGAGGAGGTTAGGATTAGAAGTCCTTCCTACCCGTCCTCTTCCTATTTCACTTAGTTCTCCTTGGACTGAACTCCCCTGCAGATAAACCCTTACTTTATTCAATGGATTCCTCCACCCCGCCTCCGGTAGAACAATTTGGATATGCATGGTCAATGTTCCAAACTTCTATTTTGGTGCCACCTCGGTTAGCTAAATGGAAAGACATAACTAAAGGAATGGTGTGCTTAAATCTGAAAACTCACTTTCTCAATTCGGGTGATATGTGTGGTTGTTATGCTTGATGATTGTGGGGTGATGTGAATGGGGATGGGATCCAATGTTGTGAAGTTATTGGTATGTGGATCTGAGGCCATGTGGGGCCATATTTTGGGGCTTGGATTGGACCTAGTACTTCGAGGGATCTCACAGATCCCTTTTGTTGTTGTGACTTTACAAGAGAACTGGGTGTGAATGATTAAATTACTACTTGGCTATTTTTTCTTCCTTGGCTTGCGACTATGCGTATTTTTTTCTAATAGTAAAGAATTATTTAAAAAGAGTCACCTGAATATGATAACAAGAATGGGTTTAATATGGAATTGTTTTCCCGAAATGAGTTGTGTTATTGTTGTGCCTATTGTGCTTTTGTATGAATGAACAGTAATGAGGGTGTTTGTGTATGGCCTATTTTTGGGACCCTTAGGTTGGGATGATTTCTTGTTTACATATATTTATAAATTTTATTTTGTCTTTATTATTCGAATCCCAACCCAAGTTGATCACTTCATGCTGAACACTTCCATTTCATGGGGGAGGGTATTTTTCCCAACACTCTTATGAGTGGCTGGTTATTAGATCCTTTTGTGCTCCACTTCATGAGTAGCCCTAGACTCTTCAGGAATGTTGTGATAGCCTGAGTTTCATTATATCCTAATATTCATTAGTCATAGTATGTTGTGGTGGTTGGCCTAGCTATGTGTGGGTAGGTTGTTTCCCAAGTGTCTTAGGGATGTTGCCCATGTGTCTTTAGGTGTGGCAGTAGTTGTTCGGGCCCAGGTGTCTTTAGCAATGTTAGTAGTTGTTTGGGACTAGGAGTCATCGAGCATGGCGGTAGTTTTTCTAGTCTAGGTTTCTTGTGGGAATGATTACATGTGGTTGTGGTGGCCCAGGTGTTTACGTGTGTAGTTGTGGTTGTGGTGACCCAAACTGTTATTGTTAGGGTGGCAGTGGGACTACGGTGAGAATAACGGGGGAGGTTTGATGCATAGTATGTCTTAAATAACAAGTGGTAAGGTGGTGAGGGGTACCCAAATGTCAATGTGCTATTTCTATTACTTTACCCGACTTGTGTTATTTGGGGAGTGTTCCATGGTGAGGTTGGGTGGATAGTTTTCCTTGCTAGTTTTTTTTGGTATCATTATTTTCTCACAAGGCATTAGATTTTATCCCTACTAGTGAACAAGAGCTTTTGGTTTTACCTACTGAGTATATCTGTATACCCACCCTACATATATAAAACTCCATTCAGGTTTCCCTGAGGACATAGGGGACTGTTCATGATTGTACTAGATTAGAGATCAGTACAGTTGTCATTACTGTTTTCTTCCATTCTTCTGGTACTTTTCCTTTTGATTTTTTCTTTTATTTGTATGGGTTTATCTTTGAACATGCGTATGGGAATTGGTTCTAGCTTTACATTTACATTTATTTTAGAGTTTTTTGGATTTTTACCATCTTATCTCCTGATCATACTAAATAAAAAAGTGTAATTCCATATATATTACATGTGATTCTATACCCTTGTTGCTAGTCACCACTCTAGGGCCTACTGCAGGAAGGACTCGGAGGGTCATTTTCTCTCCTTCAATTTGAGTAAGGAAGGTTCTGGCAGTTTTCTTTCCCTTCCCTCAACTCAATAAAGGTGGGTTGTGATATAATTTAATCAAAGGAAATAGTCAAGAGACAGGATGGAGCTCAGGAAAAGGCATAGTGAGGATTTCATGGGATAGTATGGAAAAAGTGTTAGGAAATCGTGCTGCACGAAATAGGATAGAGAATACTTTCTAAGACACGGGATTTTAGGGCCCCCCATGATCCGATGCAAGGACTCAGGACCTACCAAACAACTGAGTGAGGATACACTAATTTCAGGGTACATACCCTAGTAAAGGTACATGCATCATAATGACTTTTTTTCTTGTGTGTTTTGGATGTTATGAGAATTTAAATAAATAACAAGTTTAATCAAAATTTAAAATAAATCTTCTACACTACTTGGGCTTAGGCATTCTTTTTTCACCTTGCAGCTATGGAATAGGAATGACGACCATGAGTAGTGTGGGTGATCGAGGCCCAAGATAATGATCTGGATGATCAGAAAAGGGCTAATCTAGAGGAGGAGGATGACTAGTGGAAGAAGAAGATTCGTTCTTTTTAGCAGAAGACCCTTGGAAAGTACAAGGGCAGCATCTCAGACATGGAGACTGAAAGATGGCTCAAGGATTTGGTGATAGCTTTCAGCTTGATCCGGGATCTGGCTGAGTACTGGGTTCTATTGGTAGCCAATCAGATGAGAGGAGCATTGTGTCAGTGGTGGAAGCTCTACCACAGAGAGAGAATGGAGAGTCGGATGTTGTGGGATGACTTCGAGAAGGATTTACTGGATGAATTCTTTTCTTCTATGATGAAGGCTGAGAATAGGCAGTAGTTACTCTCCATTAAGTAGGGGAGTATGTCATTGAGGGATCTGGGGATCAAGTTCAAGGATCTCTTTATATTTTCTCCAGAATTTTTTTCAGATAAAGAGTCTCGGGTGAGACGTTTATAGGAGGAATTTAGTCCTTCTCTTAAATATGACGTTACTCCCTTCACCCAACCGATGCACTTGGAGGTCTAAAATAAGGCTGAAGTTGTTGAGAGGATGCACACATTGGGAGGTGTGCCACAGAAGGGGAGACAGTTGGGATCATCAAAGGGGAAGGTCATCAGTATCAAGCCTCTAACGTTATGGACTTCTATTTTATGTTCAGTGGGGATCTGGAAATAGAATTTCCAGTATCAATATCCCAGTCCTCACCCTTTCCTTGTGGGCCCAATAATGAGGTACTTCATCTATGGCATCCAAGGAAACCTTCAGAATATTTTCCCGAACATAATGCAATACATTGGGGGTGGGCAGGTTCAACAGCCACCTCAATATAAACAGTTTCCATCCATGCCCTTTAAGCAGTAGCAACCAGGATAGTGAGCTCCCACTCCTCTGAGATGAGACGTTGGAGGGGGAGGCTGACCATAGGTAACACCTCAAGGACCTCAAACAGGGCATGTTCAGGAAGGCAACCAACAGTTTATGGGAATTGGAGGTGGGTGTGGGCAGTTTCATGTCGTAGAGGTAGCAGTTCTGGCAGGCTCGAAAGTTGTTTGCGGCACGATTAGCTTGTTTAGAAATCTTTCATGTGCCTTGTTAGATTCAAGAGATTTTCACTCCTCCACTACACCCAGAGTAGCCCATGCCTTAGTCCTAGACATAGAGAGACTCTCCATGCCCCTAGTACTGAGTATGCTGGTTTGGGTTCATACCAGCTTGTTTGATATTATTCGAGGATGTAGACTGGTGTGGGGGTAGCATCAGTCTAGTGGGAATCTTCATCTGCAAGAAATTCATCCATTTGATTTCATACTCGGAATGGTTTGGTTGTTTTTTGTGCATTCTATTATCAACTTCTTTGGGATAAGAGTCGTGTTCTCTAATGAGGATAGACATCATGTGGATTTTTGATGGAAAATGGAGTTTTCTAGTGGGGAGAAGGTTTGTGAATCCTCTTCTTTCAAAGTTGGCTGAGCATTTAGCAGAATCAGTGGATGTTGAGATGATGGATGTTCTGGGAGATTTTGTGATTTCTTGGACATTTTTTCTGAGGTTGTGACTCTAACCCCTCGACGTGATGTTGAGTTCGGGGTAGACATACAACCCAGTACTCATATGATTTTGATGGATCCTTATAAGATGGCACATCTTGAGTTGTGGGAGTTGCATATTTAGATTGAAAATCTATTGAAAATTGGTTTTCTCCAATGCAGAATGTCACTATGGGGTGCTCTGGTCTTTTTCAAGAAGAATGAAGATTGTGGTCCCATGTTGTGCATAGACTACCAGATACTGAAGTAGGTAATGTTCAAGAATCATTACCCTCTCCCGAGGAAATATGATCTCCTTGACCAACTAAGGGGAGCTAGTTGGTTATATAAGATTAATCTATAGTCTGGGTATCACCAGTTAAAGGTGAAATACAGTGATATCCTGGCGATTTCTTTCAGATGAGGGTATGGGCGCTTTGAGTTCGTAGTCTTGTAATTCAGTGTTACAAATGAACTCGTTATGTTCATGGGGATCAAGAAGTTTGTTTTCCATGAGTTTCTAGACTGTTTCATAATTGTGTTCATCGATGACATTTTGATCTACTCATGATTAGAGGAGGAACATACTAAGCTCCTCTAGATGTTCATGGAGATCCTTCGACATCACTAGCTCTATGGGAAGTTGTCCTAATGCATGTTCATGAAACGAGGAGTGCATTTTCATGGACACGTCGTGTCTCATCAAGGGGTAGTGGTTGATCCATCAAAGGTTTGCGTGGCTGTTTCTTGAAATGAACCCATGAATGCGACGGAGGTTCGTAGTTTCCTGAGTCAGGAAGTCTATTATTAGTGGTTAGTTCCCGAATTCTCTCGATTTTTAGCTCCATTTACAGCTTTGAACAGAAAGGACCAAGCCTTCTTATGGAGTGAGAAGTGTTGGGAAACTTTTAACTATCTAAAACAAAGGTTGTCCAGTGCTTCAGTGTTGAGGTTTCCATAAGAAGGGGTGTTGTTTTAAGTGTTTTGTGATGCTTCTAGACTTAGCCTAGGGTGTGTGCTGATGCAGCATCCGGGGGTGATATTTTATGGGTCTAGGCAGTTAGGTCCGCATGAATATAACTATTCCAGCCATGACCTGGAGCTTGAAATGGTTGTGTTCACACTAAAGTTGTGGTGGAACTACCTCCTCGAAGAGCTCTTTGTGGTCTTCGCAGATCCCAAGAGTTTTTTGTATAACTTCTCTCAGCAAGACCTGAACTTACAGAAGTATAGGTGGATGGTGTTTCTTCAAGACTATGACATTGATATTTCCTATACTATAGGAAAGGAGAATGTGGTGTCCAATTTCTTGAGTAGAAAGTCTCATAAGTATGTGGTTCGAGAATCGGTAGAGGCTTGGAATGAAATGGAGGAGTTTGCTGCCCAAAACCATGATGCAAGGGTGGAAGATGCTAGAAGCTATCTATTTAAGATGATAGTATTGTTCTCTCTATCGAAGTAGGTGGAATAATCTCGATGGGGGATGTAGAGGCTAAATTGATGTGTGATTATGTTATTTGGGGTAATGATTTGGAAGGATGGTCAGAAGACAGACCGAATTGGATGTTGTTTCATGGAATATAGTTTGTCCCTACGGCACTGTGCGGGTGAGTTCTTTGGGAGTTCCACAACTCACCCCTGGTGGTACACCCATGATTTTTTAATAACTACTAGGGCTTGAGGGGTCAGTTTTGGGGGCCCGAGGTAAATAAGGCAGTGGCAGAGTTTGTGGCAATGTGCCTGGTGTGTGAGTAGGTCAAGGATGAACACCACAACCCAGGAGGTTTGTTGAAACCTTTATGTGTCCCCATGTGGAAGTGTAATGACATCTCGATGGATTTATTAACATGAATAATCAGGGTTCAAGGAGGGTCTGATGCTATCTGGGTAGTGGTAGACCGACTAATGAAATTAGATCACTTCCTAGCGATTAAGGAGTCGAGTGAGGTAGATGTCTTATCATAGAGTTACATGGATGAGGTGGTGTGGTTGTATGGAGTTTTGAGGTCCATAGTCTCGGATAGGGATGCATGGTTCACCTCATGAGTCTGGAGGGGATTGAAGCATTCTTTTGGTACCCAACTATTCCTTAACATTGCTTTCTAACCCAAGATATATGGACAGACAGAGAAGACCATCCAATAATCGGAGGATATGATAAGAGCATGTATTTTGGACTTCATGGGATTGTGATTATAACACTTTCTTCTGGTAGAGTTTTCTTAAAACAATATCTATCAATATACCATTGGCATGGATCTATTAGAATCTTTGTATGGGAGACTGTGTCGCTCACCTTTGTGCTGGATAGAGGTCGGGGAAAAAGGTGTTCTTGGCCCGGAGGTGGTGCAGAGCACCAAAGAGAAAGTTTATCTTGTTTGAGAGAGGATAAAGGTAGATAAGGACCGTTAGGAGTCATATTCCAATCATTTTAGGAGACCCATAGAGTTCATGTTCGAGGACCACATGTTCATGATGGTCTCCCCTCGACATGGGAAACAGAGGTTCAGAAAAGGGGGAAAGCTCTCTCCTAGGTTCATTGGGCCTTTTGATGTGTTGGGGAAAGTCAGTGAGGTGGAATATCATCTAGAATTTCCACCTCAGTTGGAAAGGATCGATGACATTTTCCACATCTCCTAGATTCATCGATATCTGCACAATGATTCCCATGACATTGATTGGGGAGAGTTGGATATAGGGGATGATGCTACGTTTATGGAGAAACCAATAAGGATCAAAGATCGAAATTAGAAAGTTATTTGTGGACGAACCATCCCTTTTTTTGAATGTTGTGGAGGCATGTTGGCCTCAAAGAGAATACTTGGGAGTGAGAAGCTCAAATGTGCGCCCAGTACCCATAACTGTTTTGATATTTATTCTCTTTTTTCATAGTTTATTGTGATGTAGTGATGGACCTTGTTAACTATGAAATGTGTTATTTTTCTTGTTTTCTGAATATGTATGAAGAGTCATGACTCTAGGGATGTTAGGAACTGATCATTAATCGAGACACATTAGGTTAGATGTGAATAAACCCGTGTGAGAAAGTCAGTTCCACCCAATCCAGATAGTATCTTTACATGGAGGAAGGGACTCTCTAATCCATATGACTAGATTGTGTGACCTTTGTATGTTTGTGTATATGAGGGAGATGTGTTCCTAGCTGTCGAGGAGGTTTACTCCTAAGAGGTATCTTCAAGTTGGTTGTTCAGACCCCTCTATTTTCTTCTTGTCTAGTTTTGATTCTATAAGAAGAGAACAGTTTGAGAGGTATCTGATGTAATGCCCTAGACCCTCCTGGTCCACTACATTTTCGGTTTTTGGTGTTGGGGCTCCCTAGACCCATCAGTGAGTCGTGAGGGAGATCGTGTTTGTGGGAGGGTGTCACTATGGTGTCACCCATCAGTGTCACCAATCAGTCTCACAGATTTGTGTGTCCCAAATCATAGAGTCACTGATAAGTCTAAATGACCAGTGTGTCCCTGATCGGTGTGTCACTGGTTAGTGTGTCCCTGATCGTTGTGTCACCGATCAGTGTGTCCCTGATCAGGGAGTCATCGATCAGTCTGATCGATCAGTGCCACAAGGTTATCAGGTTTTTCATTCCCTAGTTTCTTGAAATTCTTCTAGTAAGGTTTAAAGCCTCTTTAAAGTGGTTTGGGGACATTTTTAAAGAACATAAATGATGTTATAGATCTCTGAGAGTGGGGAAACCCTCGACTGAACCAATCCTTGTCTCGTTGTTACATTTTCCCTCTATTTAATGGACATATTTTAACACAGAACTTTAACGACGACTTCTCTGATAAGAATTATTGAATGAAAATTAACTCCATCATGTGTAACTGTCCAACCGTGTGGTGAAACCATGAAATTCCTTTAAATTAATTCATTATTTTAATTTCATAACTCAAGGATGTCACCTTTTATCGGACATGGATTCTTTCTTATTCTTTTCTAGTCTTTTTTCCTTTCCTTGGTGCATTTGGAGTCCCCAATCTTGAGGATAGTGGTGCGCTTGTGCTGGGGCCTTTCCTACTCACTCTTAGAGTCCTTGGAATTCCTCCCCTACAAGTTGTGCTTCCCCAGTTCATGGCGCAGGTAAAAAAACATTGATCATTGATCATATATGTATGGATTCTTCTTCCATCTCTCTTTATTGTGAATCATTCGGTGTGGTTATGATGATGTTCCCTCAGGAAATAGATGAAACCAATTTTAATAAAGATAATAAATGAACCTTTAATGAACGAAGGGGTGGGAATGATAATTGTTTGCTGTGTTATACATTTGATGTCATATTATGAATTTTATGGTCTTTTTTCCATTGATAATCATGGTCGTTGGTGGTCCTTTAGTACGCACAAATGAACCTCTATTTTATGGATAATTCTGTGATTGGATGGCTATAACATTGAAACTAGTTAATCACATAAACTCAGTTGATTAAATAGATTCCCAATGAATAATAATCCTTGTCTAGTCACCTCAGTATACTAAAAGGAAAGATGGAAGTAAATGAATGTGGCATTTAAATCTGAAAACACCCATGCTTTATTATGGTGATATGTGTGGATGTTTTGCTTGATCCTTGTGGGGTGACATGGATGGGGATGAGATCCCCTATTTGGAATTTGTTGGTTTTTGGATTTGAGGCCATGTTTGGGATGTATGTTGGGGCTTGGTTTGGTTCGAGTACTTTGAGGGATCTCATGGATCCCGTTTTTTATTGTCACTTTACAAGAGAACCAGGTGTGAATGCTTAAATTATTGCTTGGCTATTTTTCCTTCCCTGGCTTGTGGATACGCCTGTTTGTTTCATGGTAGTGAATAATTATTTAAATTGAATCACTTGAATATGATAACTAGAATGGGTTTAATGGGGAATTGTTTTCCAGGAATGAGTTGTGATTTGGTTGTGGTTGTTGTGCTTTTGTATGAGTGAAAAATAATGAGGGTGTTTCTATATGGGCTGGTTTTTAAACACATAGGTTGGGATGAGTGCTTGTTGACCTATATGTATAATGTTTTTTGTGTTTCTTATTTTCACCCTATAAAAGTTGAGAACTTTGTGGAAAACACCCCAATTTCATGGGGGATGGTGTTTCTCCCAACACATTTATGAGTGGTTGGTTATTAGCTCATTTTCTGCTCCCTTTCTCGAGTAGCCCAAGCCTCTTTGGGAAGGCTGTCATAACATGAGGTCAATTATAGCCCATCATTCTTTAGGTAGGGTATGTTTTGGTGGTCGGCCCAGGTGTGTGAAGGTAGGTTTTTCCCCATGTTTCTTTTTGATGAGGCCCAGGTTTCTTCGGGCGTGGTAGTTATTTTTTAGGCTGGTTTTCAAACGCTTAGGTTGGGATGAGTTCTTATTGACCTATATGTATAAATATTGTTTTTTGTTTCTTATTTTCACCCAAGAAAAGTTGATTAATTTGTGGTAAACACCCCCATTTCTTGGGGGAGGGTGTATTTCCCTACACTCGAATGAGTGGCTGGTTATTAGATCCTTTTCTGCTCCTTTTCTCGAGTAGCCCATGCCTCTTTGGGCAGGCTGTGATAGCCGAGGTCCATTATTGCTCAAGATTATTCAGGCAGGTTATGATGTGTTGGTTATCCCAAGTGTGTGCAGGAAGGTTGTTTCTCATGTGTCTTTGGGATGTGGCCCAAGTTTCTTCGGGCATGGAAATAGTTGTTCGGGATCAGATGTCTTCGGGCATGGCAGTAGTTGTTTGGGCCAAAGATTCATCAGGCATGGAGGTTGTTGTTCTAGACCAGGTGTCTGTGGGAAAGGTTACTTGTGGTTGTGGGGGCCCAGGTGTTTGTGGGAATAACTGTGGTTGTGGTGTCCCAAAAGGTTGTTGTTGGGGTGGCAGTGGGACTATTGTGAGAATGGGGGGGGTCTGATTCCTAGGATGTCTTAAATAAAAAGTGGGAAAGCGGTGTGGGGTACCCAAATATTTATGTTCTATTACTATTACTTTATCCAACTTTCGTTATTTGGGGAGTGTTCCTGGATGTAGATGGGTGGATAGTCTTCCTGGCTAGGTGTTTTGGTTATCTCTATTTTCTCACGGGGCATTAGATTATCTCCCCACTTGTGAATGAGAGATTTTGGTTTTCTCTACTGAGTATACCTGTATACTCACCCTACATATATAAAACTACTTTCAGGTTTCTAGGAGGACTTTGGGGATGATGAGGGACTGTACTAGCTCATACATCAAGACAGTTTCCGTTGCTGGTTTCTTTCATTTGGTACTTTCCCTTTGGCGTTTTTTTTTGTATTTGGATGGGTTTATCATTGAACATGCATATGCGAATGGGTTCTGGATTTAATTTTACCTTCTGTTATGAATTTTTCTGGGTTTTTACCATCGTATCTCATGATCCTACTAAATAAAAATGGTAATGAATTCTATATTACGTGTGATTCTATAAACTTCGTGCTAGCCACCACTCTGCGGTCTATTGAAGGCGGGACTCGGGGGGTCATTATCTATCCTTTAACTAGAGGAACGAAGGGTCTGTTAGTTTGTTGTCCCTTCCCTCATCTTGGTAAAGGTAGGTCGTGACTTGTACTCTCTAGGATATATATATATATATATAGACACACACACACACACATATATATTTTATTAATTAGATAATTATAAATATAAATATATTATATAATTTTATTTATTTATTATTTATAACTATATATTTATATTTATATTTATATTTCTATAAATTTACATATTTTTAATTATACCAGGAATGTTCAGAAACCGAGTGTGCTCAGTCACTAAAAATTTATTAATAAAAAGAAAAGTGTAGTAAAAAATTCATGCGGCATAACAAATTCCCTAAAAACATGAATGTCACAAGAATATATCACCTAAAACAACACAGATAAATCCCTTCCACAATTGAAAAGATCATGTTACCCTAAATATATAAAACCAAAAATCCCTCTAGCAACACCTTCATGTCACCACATCAAACCCATCAAAAGACCAGCCAAAAGCCCATCTCCTAAAACACACTCACCAGCTTATAATCAATGTTATCGCCCATCCATCCAAAGGACACCCCATAAACCTCCATATCTCATAGTTGTTTCTCTTTTTCTCTAGCCTGTCACCATTACCCAAGGATAACCCCCATCCTCTCCCACAATCTTCCTCGCTATGAACTCCAGACTAGATGCTTTAATAACAATGCCTTGCATCCCGAAACTCGAGCGGCATACGTCCTCCCATGTGCTGCACCCTCCAGCCTAAAAATTTATTTACATAAATATATATTTATAGATGTAAATAAATACAATTATACCCATTGTGCTTTTAACTTTTAGTTTTTACTTACTCTTTATCAAATATTTCATAAAAATAAATAGAACATTGATAGTTAGTTTAGAAAGTGTTTATAATTGTTTTGAACTACGATATTTGTCTTAAAATATATATTAATATTAAGATTAGTATAGTTGAGAACTAATCAATATTTTGAGAAATTAATTGAACATTCATGAATCTTATAAAGTCACCACAAACTGAAAATGTATTATATTTTTTAATTGGGGAAAATTATCAAAAAATCGATTTTAACAAAAAAATTATAGATACTCAATTCACCCCCTCTTGAATGCTCTACTTTGACAAAAATTATTTAATTCATATTATTTAGTAATAAATGTGAATTATCGATAATTATTTAATTAAATAATACTATTTTAATAATTAGTTAGTTAATTAATTCATAATAAATAATTAACAATTAGTGACTAAATAAATAAATAATAAGATTTACAATTTATTAATGTTAATATCTAATAAATATTAATTACTAGTTAATAATAATTACTAATAAATATTTTAAATTATTATAATAATTATTTTCAACAAATATATAATCATTACTTATTAATTAATTAGTAATTAAGAAATATTTAATTACTTATTGAAAATAGTATAAACTAATTAATTTATTAATTATTCAATAATTATTAATTTATAATAACTATTAATAATTATTATTATCCAATTAATAATAAATATTTCAAATCATCATTTAGTTACTATATATTAATCATAATGATTAAATTATTAAATTACTAATCTTTATTTGATTAATATTATATCAATATTAATTAATTAACTATTTGTTGCTATGAAATAATAATTAATAATAAATATTAACTAAATAATATGATTTAATGTTTACTAATATTAATTTCTCATAGATATTAATTACTAACTAATTTTAATTACTAATAAATATTTAAAATTATTTTCTAGTAACTAATTATTACAAATATAATATAATTATTAGTTATTAATTAATTAGTAATTATACAATATGTAATTAATCACTTATAATATTATGTCAAAAATAACTAACTAATTAATTATAAATTAATAATTATTAATAAATAATGTTATACAATTAATAATAAATATTTAAAAATATTATTTAGTTAACAAATATTATTAATAATGATTAAATTATTAAAATTTTAATTATTAATTTATTATTATTAAATTGTTGTTATTTAACTAAATAATGATTTTTAATTAATATTAATTACTAAATAATATTAATTAAATAATATTATTTACTATTTAAATAAATTAATTTTTACATCCCAGGTAAATAAAAAACATGACATTTTTCAAATTTATTAATATTTGTGAACTAAATATTAATTCCACTTTAAAGGGGACATTATGTTCTATGGTATACGCAATACACAACAATCGGTTTCTTTGAAATCATATGTTTCTCACAAATAATATAATGTTATTATTCTAAATGGTAGTTAACACCTAGCTGTTGTGAGGGCAGGAATGAACATAACTAACTACAAAATGATTATATATGTTTTTTCCAAGTTTTTACATTTATTTAATAAATTTTTGTGGCTTAAAGTGAGAATGAAACTAATTTTAATCATAATTTACATTAAATTGTTGATTTAGCTCCATTTAATGGTGAACCCTCTTTAAATCTAGTTTGGATCACCTTTATATGTTCAATTTGACAAAATAAAATTCTTCTTTACAATAGGGATGTCAAAATTTACATTTGATTATTTTTTTTTATTTTTATAATATTATTTAATTTTTTATGAATAGTGAGAAATAATGTATTTTAATTCAAAACTTCCTTTTAATATAATTTATTTATATGGATATATTATATTATAAATTCGTTTTGATGTGTAATAAGATTATATTTACACCCTTTAAACCAATTTTGGTCATTGGAATTAATTTCACTTTGAAATTATACATAAACAAGTGTCAATCTTTGGATAGTTATTGATTCTTTAAAACACACTATTTTTTTTGACAATGGTCATTAATTTTAGATTAATTAATCCAACTTCAACTTTTTGAATTTTTTAAAATAGTCATCATTTTTTAATTCGGAATATCAAATGAAGCTTATGATGAATTTTTGGTACTTTTATGAAAAGCATTAATTTTTTATGAATAGTGAAACTAATAAGTAGTAGTTAAAAATATGACATTTTCATTTAAATGAAATTTTACCACTTCTGTGAATTGAATTTCAAAAATCTGAGATTTGTGGTTGTTATTAATAATAAAAATGTTGTTCAATAAAATGAAAATATTTTTTTGGTGAATTTTAACTTTTGACTTTTATTTACCGTGGATAAAGGTAAAATGATTTCCTACATTATGGTAATTTTTTTGTAATTTTTAGAAATTAAATAAATTAAATTATTAATGACACAATAATGAGGTAGTATTTACCTCATTAATAAATGATTTAAATAAATATGATTATTAATATTAAAATAATATCCAAAACCTATCCAATTCTTATTGGATGATTTTATTTCTACCATTAGTCATCTTATCTTCTACTTTAATTAGTTTTGGACCATTATAAACCAAATATCACTATTTAATAAAATAATATTTTCACAATTTCTTAAAGAGCCCCTCCACCCCCTTATAAAAGGACACCACTTCTTACCCATTCCACACACCTCTCAAGCCCTTTGGCTCATCAAACCCCTACAAAAATAATCTCTCAAGATCCCCTTATTCCTCTTAGAAGCCTCACCTTCGGTAGAAGGCACTTCAAGAAGTCATTTTCATTCAATCCAAAGGAAGTTACCCAAATATAAGGTAATGCTTTATCTTAAATTCTTTTGTTTTATTTTGTTTTATTTTACATCTCCAACCCCCCTAAACACTTTTTATTACTTTATTTCATAAAAAATATAATATCCTTAATATACTAGGATGTTGTTATGAGAATTATTCGAACTACACTTACACTCACCTCTATCTAATGTGTGAAGAACATATTATTTCTCTGGATGACAAGCTAACGCCTCACGAAACGATGATTGTTCAATTATCTCCTACCACCTCTCATGGTAGCCATTAATATGGTACTATATTTATATATGATATATATATTATTTTTATTTTCTCTTTATGCTTCTCTATTTTCTATTTATATCATTATTTTATGATTTCCATTATGGGTAAAACGTGATAATTTCATTTGAGTAAGTGCGGACTACGACACCCTCAAAATTATATGACACGTTAATTACTTGTGTGGGACGTATAAAGGATATAATTAATGATATTATATGTTATATTATACATGAATTATAATATAACTATGTATCATTATGTTTTAATTCCATTAAAATACAAAATCGAAATGAAAGTACGTACAACTTACCGTCTCCATGAATGGTACATTTCATTTCTTATCTCCAAATGTTATGTACTGTTATAAATAGATATATATATATAATATATAATATATATATGATATCTAAATCATGTATATCATTCTAGAGGTAATGGACTTTTGACCACATGGAAAAATAGTAATTATAACAAGTTCATTTTTGACTCAAGTTCCGAACATCGATAAAATATCCAATATGAACTCAAAAAAATAACTAATTAATATATCAAGATAATAAGTGATATAAAAGAAATAATAAACTTTAAAAATGTTATTAATCAATATAAATTAACTTAAGTTTATTATTGAATAATAATAAGGAACATACAAGACAAGTCAGACTTGAGGTAAGAGGTTTCTTATCTCACTTTTAATTCATTGAGATTTCCATTGTTCGCCACTTATTTATTTCATGTGGTGTATTGTGTAATTACATTTGATATATATTTTTGTTATTCTCTTTATATTCATGGTATTATGTGAATAATTTGGTGGTTATTAAATTTTTTTCATAAGACTCGATTGATTACAACAAAGTAAGTGTTTTTCATCCCACTTTTATTCCCATGAGATTCATGTTATATTGGCCACTATTTTCTTTTGTGTGGAGTATGTTCTGCCCCTAATTGTATTATTTTTTGTAATATAATTTAATGTACATTAATTGACATATTTATTTTATGTTTCTTCTTTAATGGGTTATATGTTTCATAAGTTACCAAATCGGTAAAGAAATTTCAAATTTCAATTTCCACTCATTGGGCTTTAACAGTACTTCGTTGATTATTTTACTCCATGATTATGTGTGGAATAAATGATTATTATTTGTGTAGTAATTTACACTCCCCTTTCTGTGGATATAATTTTGATACACATAATAACTCCATTGATAAATTCTGAAGTCATCGATATGAACTTGATAAGAGTAAATATATCTCAATCTCCATTTATTGAGTTAAACATCCAATTCATTGGTGTTGTTTTTTCAAGAATATGTTTGAATGTCATCTGATTGATTTACACTGAATTTCCAATCATATTTAGTGTATTGATATTTTCCCCACATAATTATGTCGTTGATTTATCCTTAACCTAAGGATACGGTCTTTATAAGATATTTCATCTCAATTTACATTCTATAGAGATTTCTTTGTTGTTATAAGCCAATTCACATTTATATGGTGTATATAATGTACTTTGACCTATTATATCATGAATCCCTTTATTCTCATGATAATATGATGTTTTTATTACTTCAATTATTGGTATTCAGGTGTCTCTCTTTTGGTTAGGAACTCAAACTAAATTATCATTTTAAATGTTTTAAAAATTTATTATTCTAATTCATTCTCATTAATTTACATGTTATTAAAAATAGTCTAAAGTATTAATTTATATGTAAATTAATGTTTTCAAATTAAAATTTCTTTTAAAAGATTCAAAGTGGTATGGGACACATTGATTCAAAAATATATTTTTAAATGGCTTCATCACAAATAGTGTGTCTTTTAAATGTTTTCAAGAAAAAGTGGGATATTTATCTCAAATAGTTTTGATGATTATTATCATCTATGTAAAAATCCTTAATTATTCATGATTGAGGTTAATTTTTTATAATAAAATATTCCATATTATATTGAATGAGTTATGTTTGACTGTGGATGTGCTATTTTTATACCATTCATGGTTTACAGTTAATGTTTTGACATTTCGTATGCCAGTTTTATATGAATGTTTATGTTATGTTTAATCCTTTTCATATGAGTAATGCATTGGAATTATTAAGTGATGTTTGGAGCCCGCTATATCTCCTCGATGCATCAGTAGGTCTTATGAGACAAACTAGTGTCATGGCACAAGGCCTGGACAAAATCGTATTTGTAGTCTTGGCACGAGGCCTTGGCTATATGGTTATAATGTCTGGCATTATTCATTCCGTAATTATGAGATTAGATATTGATTTTTCATGTGGTTATTCAACTAGTAGAATACCCATGACTATGTTTTATTATGGAATTATTACTCAGTTCATATTCCCTCCATAAAGTGCTCATGTTTATTATTCGTTAAGTCGTGTGTTTTCAATTATTCACCATGCCTAAGGTTTATGTTATCTTCTGTTGTATTTCTTACTCCTACTGAGCATCTGAGCTCACCCCTTCTCATGTTTCATTTTCCCAGGATACGAAGAAGTTAGTTATGAGTGACTTGTAGGAATAATCTTGGATGCATGGATGTTTTAAATGTAATATATTAGTGTTGTTTTTCTTTTCATGTTGTAGTGTTGAACTTATGTACATATCTTGTTTCTAATGCTACTAAACTGATCGGTCCTTCGGGACATGATTCCTTGAAATCATTCCAATGTATTAAAATAATTCACCAGCTCCTGGATTCTGGGGTTGGGGGTGTTACAATTGGTATCATAGAAATTTTAGTACAAACCTTGAAAACTAGATATAGATAAACTATGATAAGATCACATGACCCTAAGATAGACATTGAGGATTAGTATAGAAGAACTTACTAGAATCTTGGTAATGTAGAGATTTTGTTTATTTTCCATGAAGTACATCCCTGCCTGGATATGAGCAGGAAGAGGCGGCTCTGGCACCATTGTACCTAGGATTGAAAACTCCGATAAGGAGTTTCAGGCTTGACCAGGGGTATCTTGGTACACGACAATAGGCCTTGAAGCACTCTTGGTTACAACACTCATGAGGGTTATGCTTAGGATAATTTATATTCTATTTAAAAACCGATTTGAAAGAATTTAATATAATATGAGAATAAATGACCTTGGTTAATCCAAATGTGTTTTAAATTGAAAAAAAGGTTTCATGATATTCTCTAAATGATTTTGTGACAATTATTACTCACACAATTCTTTTTGGTTTTAGTCAATGGCTGGATTCTAAGGAATTCATACTAACATTGAGCATGATTTACAAGGTTTTAAGGGTGGTGGAAATGTGCAAAAAAATCCAAATGTTGACAGTCATAAAAGATATCGTGTTCATACTGAATCAGTTTTCAAAAAATATGATCAACAACATATATATTAACCAACTCCCAGACTCAACAAGGAAGAGAAAAGTAGTGAATGATATGATCTCCAGTAGTGAAGACCATTGAGAAAAATAAAGCTCATATTCCATCATGCAGGAAATGTGGAATGAGACACTAAGGAACGTGTATTAATGGAACACATAAATGATTTATGTGTGCAAAAGAAGGGCATAAAGTAAAGAATTGTTGAGGAAAATTGAAGAGTACTATGAAAGAAAATAAAAATGATCCTAAGAATCCAATTATGGTCAATTTTCGTAAGTGTAAGGGGCCATGGAATTGCCCAATTTAATTCCCTATTCTATAGGATAACATCTTGGTCCAGGAACAGCCTATGTGGAAATAAATGGGATGAAAAATGTTTAATGGTATTAGTTCTCTTTGTTGATGAGATTACTTTAAAAGAATTTTCTCTTGTATTTGTAACCATGCAGTTTGTCATGTTAAAATGACATTCGAGGAAGAATTATCTTCTCTATTGTGGATATAGTTATAAATAATCATTTGGTTTTATATGAACATTGAGTTTGAGAAATTACAAGTTATTAAATTTTGGAATGAAAATGTGAGGTATGAGGTAACATTTGTGATCAAATTATCTTATAATTATTTTAAGGAATCTATTTCTTTTTTTGGAATAATATAAAATTATATAGTTTTTGAAAAATATTAACACATAGACCGTGTGACAACCCCTCTCGTCTGACAAAGCTGCAGGAATTGAACCCACAACCATAGTGCGATTGGATTTATAGCCTACCACTAGACTACGTGAAGTCTCTGGTTAGTGTGACTAATTATTTTTCGTTAAATGATTTTATTGATCAATAATAACTTGATTTGGGATCTTATGTCTTATCAAATGGATATCCTTAGTAATGGAAAACAATTTAGTGATTAAGTGATAAATGTTATTTTGGAAGACGTCTGCTATGTTGGGAACACTATATAACTAAGGAAAATTTAATACTATAATATTTCATTTGAGGAGTAATGGTTGATTTTTACCTATATTTTGGGTTTTATATGGAAATGATTAACATATCATAGAGAATATGTGATTTGGTTAATTACTTTTGAGTATGAGACTTTAAGGGTAGTCGATGTCATTTGAAGATACAATTTAATGTGGAAGACTACATAACCAAATTCTTCTAAGTATTGGGTTTCAATATTAATTTGGATTATATTGAAATATTTTAAGGAAAATTTTTTATTTAATGTTATTTATTTAACTTTGGGGTATTTTTGGTTTAATTTTAGAAATTACGATTATTATTTATTTCCCTAACGGATTATACTTTTTGGGATCCTCTGATCTTATACTAACCATTTTTTTGGTGGTAACCTCTAAAGACAAGGTAAATATATTTTTTATCCTTTGTGGATCATGTGATTCTCTAGAATCTGATTCTAGCTCTTTTAGTGTGACCAAGTCATCTTTAATACTCAACATATGAAAAAAAATATCAGTTGGTGGTAAAAATTTATTAAATAATGAATCTATACTTAAAAAGTAAATATATATCTTTATGTTCTTAGTCAATCTCATAAATAATTTCCTCAACATTATGAAATTGAACTTAAAACAAAAAAAACATTATCCGTTTACTTTTCTTACTAGGAAACTAATGATCGTTTATCCCATCACAAGTTTGTGGGTTTCTTGTTGTTAACTTTCTCCTAATCATGTTTCATATCCCTCTCTATTAGAAATTTAACACTTATTTTATCTTCCATATCTGTGTTTACCAACACCGAATCCTAGTATTGGTTATCCTGGGTGACCATTGTAATTTTATTTCTTTCCATTAAAGTGATAGTTTTACTGACACTTTTTCGATGTAGGACTTTTAATGATGTTTCCAAGTCCGGTTTTAAAATTGCGAGGATGCAATTACCAAAAGGGGTGAGGATGTAACATCCCAAGTAAATAAATAACCTGACATTTTTCATATTTATTAATATTTGTGATCTAAATATTAATTCTACATTAATGGGGAAACTATGTTTGATGGTTTACCTGATACACAACAATGGGTTTCTCTGAAATCTTACATTGCACACTAATAATATAGTATTATTATTTAATATGGTAGTTAACACCAAGCAATTGTTATTGAGGGAATGAAAATAACTAACTAAAAAATGATTATATATGTTTGTTAAATGTTTTTACATTTATCCAATAAAATTTAGAGGCTTAAAATGTGAATGAATCTAATTTTAAACATAATTTACTTTAAATAGATGATTTAACGCCTTTTAATGGTGAAAACTCTTTAAATATATTTTTGGTAACTTTTATATGTTTTATTTGACAAAATAAAATTCCTCTTTAGAATCAGGACATCAAAACCCACTTTGTAATTTTTTTTATTTTTCTAATATTATTCATTTCTTTATGAATAGTAAGAAATAATGTTTTTCAATTCAAAACTGCCTTTTAATCAAATTTATTTATATGGTAAGATTATATTTTAAATTGGGTTTAAAGTGAAATTATATTATATTTTTACCCTTTAATCCAATATTGGTCATTGGAATTAATTTCACTTTGAAATTATATATAAACAAGTGTCAATCTTTTTATTATTATTGTTTCTTAAAAACATGATATTTATTATTGAAAATGGTAATTAATTTTAAATTAATTAATCCAACTTCTAAATTTTGAATTTGGTAAAATAGAATTCATTTTTGAATTCAGAATATCAAATATATCTTATGCTGAATTTTTGGTACTTTTCTGAAAAACATCAATTTTTATGAATAGTGAAAACTAAGTAGTAGTTAAAAATCCAACTTTTTCATTTAAAGGAAATTTTACCACTTCTGTGAATTGAATTTTGAAAATCTAAGATAAATGGTTATTATTAGTAAGTAAAATTTAGTTCAACAAGATGAAAATATTTTTTCTTGAATAGTAACTGCTAACTTTTATTTACTACGGTTAAAGGTAAATAGGGTAATTCAAGGTAAAAGGATTATTATAATAAAACAAAATTACCTAAACATTTTCCTAACCTTATTGGATGAGTCATGGCCGACCATGGGCATCAATGGGTCAATTTTCGGAACCCTTGGAGCCACTTAATAATGATAATGACACTTTATTTCAATTAACTTAATGTAAAGTCAAAAAGGACATTAAAAAATATCTTTTAGTATATAAATTTCTACATGGGGTTATATAAGTCATATTTTAGAATATAAATAATAATTGTAAAGATAAAACGATTTCCTACATTATGGTAATTTTTTAATAATTTTTAGACATAAAGTAAAATAAATTAATTATAACACAATAATGATGAAGTATTTACTGCATTAATAGATGATTTAAATAAATATGATTATTAATATTTAAATAATATCCAAAATCTGTCCAATTATTATTGGATGATTTTATTTAGACAATTAGTCAACTTAGCTTCTACTGTAATTAGTTTTGGACCTTTAGAAATCAAATATCACTATATAATAAAATAATATTTTTACCCTTTCTTAAAGATCCCCTCCTCCCCCTTAGAAAGGACACCACTTTTAACCCATTACACACACCTCTAAAGCCCCGTGACTCTTACAACCCCTGACAAAATAATCTCTCGAGATCCACCTCTTCCTCCTAGAATCCCCACTTTAGGCATAAGGCACTTCAATAAGTCCTTTTGGTTCAAACCAAAGTAAGTTTCCCAAATAAAAGGTAATGCTTTCTCTTAAATTCTTTTGTTTTATTTGGTTTTATTTTACTTCTCCGACCCCCAAAACACTTTTTATTACATTATTTTATAAAAACAACAGCATCCTAAATATACTATGATGTTGTTATGATAAGGATTCTAACTACACTTACACACACCTCCATCTAATGGGTGAAGAACATACTGTTTCAGTGGATGACAAACTAAGGCCTCATGAAATGATGATTGTTCAATTATCTCCTACCGCCTCTCAGGCTGGCCATTAATATGGAATTTTATTTATATTTGATATATATATATAATGTTTTTTTATTTTTTATTCTTCTTTATTTTTCATTTATATCATTATTTGATGGTTTCTATTATGGGTATAATGCAATAATTTCATTTGAGGAAGTGCGGACTACCGCCCCCTCAAAATGATATGACTCATTAATTCCTTATGTGGGACATATAAAGGATGTAATTAATGATATTATATATGATATTATACTTGAATTATAATATACCTATTCATCATAATGTTTTAATTCCATTAAAATAAAAAATAGAAATGAAAGTATCATTCATACGTACGTACGGATTACCGTCTCCATGAAAGGTACATTTCATTTCATATCTCCAAATGTTATGTGATGTTATAAATAGATATATATACTGAATATATAATATATATATTATATCTAAATCATATATATCATTATGGAGATAATGGACTTTTTACCACATGAAAAAATAGTAATTATAACAAGTTCGTTTTTGACTCAAGATCTGAACATCGATAAAATATCTCATATGAACTCAAATAAATATCTAATTGTTATAGAAAGGTAATAAGTGATATAAAAGGAAAAATAAACTTGAAAATTTTTGTTAATAAAGTGTAAATTAACTTATGTTTATTATTCCGGAAGAACAAGGAACATACAAGACAAGTCAGACTTGAGGTAAGGGGTTTCTTATCTCACTTTTAATTCCCTGAGATTTACATTGTTCACCACATATTTATTTCATGTGGTTTATTGTTTACTTAAATTAGATATATATTAAAAAATATCTCTTTATATTCATGTTATTATATAAATCATTTTTTGGTTATTAAATTTTGTTCATACGACTCGATTGATTACAACGATGTAAGGGTTTTTCATCTCACTTTTATTCCCTTGAGATTCATGCTATATTGGGAACTATTTACTTTTGTGTGGAGTATGTACTGCCCCTGATTTAATTCATTTTTTTAATATAATTTAATGTATGTTTAATTACATATTTATTTTGTGATACTTATTTCATGGGGTGTATGTTTTATAGGTTACCAAATCAGTAAGGAAATTTTAAATTTCTATTTCCACTCATTGGGCTTTACGCGTACATCATTGATTATTTAATTCCATGATTATGTGTGGAATCCCTATTTATCATTTGTTTTTTAATTTAAACTTTCCTTTTTATCTATATAATTTTAATACACATAATCACTCCCTTGATAAATTCTCAAGTCTTCGATATGAACTTGATAGGAGTAATTTTAACTCAATCTCTATTTATTCAGTTAAACAGCCAATTCATTGGTTTTTTTTTACAAGATTATGTGTGAATGTTCTCTGATTTATTTACAATAAATATCCCATCATATTGAGTGTATTTATATTTTTCACACAAAATTATGTCATTTATTTATCCTTAACCTAAATATGCGGCCTTTATAAGAGATTTCATCTCAATTTACATTCAATTAATATTTCTTTATTGTTATACACCAATTCACATTATGGTGGTGTATATAATGTAATTTGACATATTAAATCATGAATACATTTATTATCATGATATTATAATGTTTTTATTACCTCAATTATTTTTATTCAAGTGTCTCTCCTTTGGTTAGGAACTCTAACTAAAATATCATTTTAGATGTTTTAAAAATTTATTATTCTAATTCCTTCTCATTAATGTCCATGTTTTAAAAATGGTTTTAAGGATTTTTTTATATGGGAATTAATGTTTTAAAATTTCAATTCCTTTTAAATGTTTCAAAGTGGTATGGGTCACTTTGATTCAATAATATATATTTAAACGGCTTCTTGACAAATAGTGTGACTTCTAAATGTTTTCAGGAAAAAGGGGATATTTCTCTCAAATAGTTTTGATGATTGTTTTCAACTATGTCAACAACCTTAATTATTCTCAATTGAGGTTAATTTTTTATAATAAAATCTTCCATATTGTATTTAATGAGTTATTTTTGACTTTGGGTGTGCTATTTTTATACCATTCATGGTTTACGATTAAAGTTTTGACATTTCGTATGATAGTTTAATACTAATTTTTATGTAATGATTAATACTTTTCATATGAGGAATTAATTGGACTTAGTAAGTGATGAGTGGAGCTCGATATAACTCATTGATGCATCGGTAGGTCTCAGGAGACAAACTAGTGTCTTGGCATAAGGCCTTGAGAAAATATTCTTTATAGTCTTGGCACGAGGCCTTGACTATGGGGTTATGATGTCCGGTATTAGGAATTAAATCTTTATGAGATTAGATATTTATATTTCATGTTGTTATTCTACTAGTAGAATACCCATGACTATGTTTTATTATGGAATTATTTACTCATTTCATATTCCTGCCAAAAAGTTCTCCTGTTTATTATTCCTTAAGGTGTGTGTTTTCAATTATTCACCATGCCTAATGCTTATGTTATCTTCTACTGTATTTCTTACTATTACTAAGAATCTGAGCTCACCCTTTATCATGTTTCATTTTCCCAGGATATGAAGAATTTAGTTATGAGTGACTTGATGGAATAATCTTGGAAGCTTGGATGTTTCTAAATGAATAAACTAGTGTTGTTTTACTTTTCAAATTGTAGTGTTGAACATATGTATGTATCTTGTTTCCAAGACAACAAAACTGATCGGTCCTTTGGGACTTGATTCTTTGTAATCATGCTAATGTATTAAAATAATGCACCAGCTCCTGGATTCTGGGTTCGGGGTGTTACATTAATTTCTATTAAACATTATTTAAATAATAAATATTAAAAATTATTCATTAGTTACTAATTGATATTAATAATTATTAGAAGTTATATATATATTATTTATTATTTAGTAATTATAAATATTATTTTTTATTAATTATATATTATATAGTTTATAATTAATTTAAACCTATTATTTATTATTAACTGTTTAGATATTAATTAGTTGTTTAATAATATTATTAAATAAGAAATAATAGTACTAATTAATTAATTGAAAATGATTAATAATAATATATTATTAATTCTATGTTGGAAAGGGAGAACCTGAATCTCATATCGGAAATGCAGAATGATTTTTAGGGGAAAAAATCTTACAAAAGGTAGCCCTTTGTGAGGGTTGTTGTTAGAATTTCAGATTGCTTTAATGGTAGTATTGTTGGTTATTAAATATAAGATAAATTCTGCTAAATTTTTTTGGTATGTATGTATATAAACAAAAAAAATAAACATAAAAATATTAAATATGCAAATTTTTATATTTAAAATAATTAATATATTACTTTTTTCTAAAAGGCTACAGGTCCACTGTCGCCTTTCGGACACATATTTGAAAAAAAATGACTTTTCTACATTTACAAAAAAAAATCCAAAAACCTATAAAAATAACAAAAATCCATATGTCATCTTCTTCAACCTCATGATATCTGTGTTACGGCTTGCCTCGTTCACTTGGAGTGAGTACAGCACAATAATAGAGCCTTGAAAAGATGAGATTTCATGAAATAAAACTCCTCACAATGAGACTACCATAACGAAAATTGTTATAAGAATACCCAATGATTGATATGATAAACAACATATATTCATATGATAAGAAAATTTGAACCATGATATTTCCCACAAGATTCACAATATTTATCTCAACACAAATCTCAAGTCGATATAGAGAACTTCGATGCTCCTATAATACATCGTAAGTGCATAAACGGAGCCCACAATGTTGATTGCGTGAACCTAAGAATATGAATCCTGTGGGATTATGTTTTTCCCCTATGTAGAAGTGTGACTTCGAGAAAATGGACAGTGCATTGAGTCAAAGTGTGATGTTCATAGTCCATAGTGATTAGTTTGGAAGACCCCCTTGGGTGAAAACCTACATCACCCGAAATAGAGAAACACCCACTTGCCTGAGTGTGTAATGGGGCTCTAGGGAAAACATCCACATGAATAAGTGAAACATGTGAAGTAAATAGGTTCAATACCCAATTAGTCGAGTGTACAGTTGAACGCATGGGAAAATCTACACATGAAGAAGGGCATGCACTCTCTATACAAGGAAAATATACATTTATCATGGAAAATATAGCATGGTGTGAAATAGTTTTGTGAGCTTATTACCAGGCATGTATATAGTGTAGGAACAAAATATGAAAATTGTATCTATGGGTTTTTTTATTTTTAAAAAAATTTAAATTGTTTCAGGTGAATTTAATTTGGAATAAAAAGTTATAAAACGCCACTTGAATTGTTGTTTTGGGACTCCAAGTGTTATTTCCCCATTTTTTGTCCCATTCCAACGCCCCCTCACCCACCATTTATAATATATATATTAATAATTATATATATGTGTTTTTATATATGAATGTTAAATATATTTCAAATGAATATATATATATATATTCTAAAAGGTGTTTCATGCTTGACATAGACATGTGGTGATGCATATCAGATGCATACAAATGGTGATGCAAACATGATGTAGATATGATGTTGCATTGGTAATTTGGGTCAGTTTCTGGGTCGTGGGGCCATATACTGAGATTTATACCCTATGGGTCTTTGGGTCATGTACTAAATAAATAAGTTTTGGTGGGTGGGCTATCCCTTAGGGGGGCTATGACCTGTCTTTTCAGCTAGTATGTGTGATGTGTTTGTGTTTAATATAATTGTACTCCCTTGAACACACACACAGACATATTCTATTAATTAGATAATTATAAATATGTTTATATTGTATAATTTTATTAATTTAGTATTTATAATTATATATTTATATTTATATTTATATAAATTTACATGTTTTGAAATTATTTTTATATATTTAATTGTACAAGGAATGTTCAGGAACCGAGCGTGCTCAGTCCCTAAAAATTTATTATAAAAATATATGTGTAGTAGAAAAATCACACGACCTGACAAATTCCCAGAAAACATGAAAGTGACAAACATATATCACCCAAAACAACATAGATAAATCCCTTCCAAAATTGAAAAGATCAAGTGACCCCAAAAATATAAACCCAAACAACCCTCTAGGAACACCTTCACACCAACATATCAGACCAATCAAAAACTAGGCTAAATCCCATCACTTGAAATGCTCTCCCCAGCTTGTAATCAATGTTGTCTCCCACCCATCCTAAGGTCACCCCATCAACCTCCACACCTCACAGTTGTTTCACCTTTGCTGCAGCCTGTCACCATTAACCAAGGTCAATCCTCACCTGCTCCCACAAGCTCCATCGCTATCATCTCCAGAACATATGCTTCCAGAACAACACCTTGATTCCCAAAACTCAAGTGTCATTCATCCCCTTGTGCACTGCTCCCTCCAGCCTGTAAATTTATTTAAATAAATATATATTTAGAGTTTTAAATAAATATAATTATAAGTAAAGGAAAAATTATAAATATATATATTTTTTATTAATGGTAAATATATTTATAAATATATTTTAATAATTACATAATTATAAATATTTTTATATTATATATTTATAAATATTTACTTATAGACGAATATTTATAATTATATTAATTATTTATAAATATATATTTGAAATTATATATACATACATATATTTATAATTAATAATATTTTTAATAACATTTTTCTATAATTTTAATTATATATATAATTATAAATGTTTATCTAAAATTTATTATTTATTTGAAAATAATTTAAAATTATTTATAAATATATATATATTTCTAAAATTAATCAGAGTTTAAATTTATATGAAATGTTATAATTATAAATATATTTATAATTATATAATTATAAGTATCTTTTTAGAGAGATAGATTTATAATTATATAATTATAATTATATAATAATAATTATATTCATTATATATAATTATATTTATTTATATAAATAAATATAATTGTATTTATAATTATAAATAAATATAAATTTATTTAAAATTTATTTATAAATAATTAATTATAATTATATAATTATAATTATATAAATATAAATATATATAATTATATAATTCGTAAAATAAAATTAAAAATAAAATTCAAATATAGTTATTATTTAATTACAGATATATATATATATATATATATATATATTTAAAACTAAATATAATTAAAAACATATACATAATTATAAATTAATACAAATAAATATTTTTATATATATAATATAATGAATATATTGCAGTTGGGGGCCTGCCTGAGTTGTAAAGGCTCTTCGTAATCCAACATCAGACAAAATTTTAAATCTGGGTCGGAGAGAATTTTTGTAGGCATGCGGTGACGTAGGCCTGCCATAGGCACGACACATGGAGGCAGTGACACCGGCATGACACAAGTTTCATGGCACGTGCAGTATGATGTAGGCAAGATGTTGCACTAGGCCTTCAGGCCATCTAATGGGTTTCATGCCCACCAGTCCTACAGGTCATGTACAAAATAAATAAGGTTTGGTGGGTGCTCTATCCCTTGGGGTGCTATGACCTACCTTTCTGGCCTGTGTGTGTGGTGTTTCTATGTTTAATGCAATTTTCCCCTCATGTACCTAATATATATAATGAATATATTTATTATTATATAAACACATATGAAAATATATATTTATAATTATATATATATATTATTGGAGGGAAGTCCCTCCTATGTTTTTATTTAAATCATAAACCAAATATTTTTTCTATGAGATGAGAGAACCCATTACATTTCCATCAAGGAACAAAGGTCTACAAAGACACAGATATGACCCAATGGATGAAGAAGAATTAAACCCTAATATACTAACTTGTAGGCTGGCACTAAACCACCCAACTGTCATCCCATTGCGACGATGTCATGCTTCTCCCACTGCTAGGGCACGCCGATCTCCATTGTCATCCTCTGGTCACTTAGCCATTACATCAGATGTCTATGTGATTTTTTTTGTCCCTTGTACCAAGTTTTCATCCTCCATCACCGATCCTACAGCATATGTTTTTTGATCATCACCATTTTTCCTATAGTAGGCATTCTGGTCGATGTCATCATCTCCAGGCATGACCATCATTATCCCTCACCATTGCCAACGTCATTGTTCGTTTTTTGAGGCACACCGATCTCCACCTCTATCATCAACCATTCCACTCATGTTTTCATGGGATGAATTACACTTCCCCCGAGATTGGGGAGGAATGATGCAGTCGGGGTTTGATCCTCTGACTGCCTGTGTGTGTGGTGTGTTTCTGTTTAAGGTAATTTTACCCCCAAGCACCAAATATATATGTATATATATATAATTATAAATCTATTTCTTTATATATATTATATTTATATTTATAATTATTTAATTAATAGAATATATTTTTATATACATTTAACATATATTTTACATTAATATATATATATATATAAATATTTATAATTGTTAATTTATATATATATATATATATAATAAATAGTGGCATGGGGCATGGCAATGGGAAAAAAGAGAATGTGGGAAAAAAGGGAAAAACCACTTGGTGTGGCATTTTGGTCCCAAAAATGTTCAAAAAGCTGTTTGAATTGGAGTATTTTTATTTTACCCCAAAATGCCAATTCATGTGGCTTTTTTAACACCATTTACCAAATTAAATTTTCCATAAACCCTTTAAATTGTATAATGAATTTAAAAAACCAACATACTAGTGAATATGAGTTTCTAGAATATCATGTGCGTGATGGAACTCCCCAGTGCATGCATGGATCTTCTGGAGTGGATTATGCATCAATGTATTGCCTCCATGTGGTTATTCGACAACACAAATACAAATGTTTTTCGCATGAATAATACCTAGAGCTTTAGTTTTTCAAAGGTAGTTCTAGACGAGGTGATATTTTTACATCAGAGGTCAGGTAAGTCTGTGTCTTCGATGACTTACTGTGTTTACATGACACAACACCTTTTTCAGATGAGAATATTCAATGTGATAATTTTTCAATAAATGTAGGGAGATCATAAGTTGGAGAGGGTTGCTGCCTATTGGGAGAAACTGATCTCTTTTTATATGAGAAATAGAGTATCACAAGAACACATAAACGTTATGTTATGCCGTATAAGGTTTAAATGAAGAATCTTAAATGAGATTACATGATTTCTTTCACATGAAGAATCTAATGAATCTCATAACCAATCATGTAAAATTCTAAGGCATCACAGAACCAGTCATGTGAAGGGATGCATAACCTATCATGCTAAGGGGATATGATTCCATGAGGGGTTCATACTCTCAAATAGATTAAACTATGATCTCATGTATATATATACATTATCATGCGATCATGGACCCGATAACATATAATGGTCTTGCCTCCACCCAGAAGAAGTTTCAATTACCACACACCCAGTTATGTGAAGAATTGTGATCAACAACACAACTGGTGATCAACACCTAAATATTTTATTTTATATGAAAGCCAATCCAGAATAACACTCAAGGCCCACTACTGTATCGTATCAATTTGATAGAAGATTGTTCCATACACATGCAATATTCCTTCTCATATTAAAATCTCCATGAGTCACTTTATATCATTGTGTGAATATAATATATCTTCCATGCATTGGAACTATGTGAATGAAAAGTGAAGTCTGTGTAAGACATTATCAATGAACCCCCTCTATGTGACCACTTGGCGATTCGAATGTCATGATATGTCCTCATGCGAACCATAAACTTCATCCCACCATTCAAGCAACTTGGGTTATGCGATTAAAGCATGAAACAAATTACAACAAGAACCTTTGTGTCCTTTATTATGATTCAAGTTCAATCATGCGTACTTGGTATTGTGATGCCTTATTGTAATCTAGGATGTTAGTAACTTCATTCTCTTTATACATGAACCTATGATCTTGAAATCCATCTCCAATCAAACAATAAATTATCCTTGACAGGACAACCCTATGACAAGTGGCCTTGATAAGAACTGGGGCATGCAACCCAAAACCATGGCTTAATGATGAATTTTTATGTTGTACGATGTCAACCACATACCCTTAGTCGATTAAAATTTAAAAGGCCCCATTTATCTTGTGATGGCCTCATATAACTTTGATTTTATGGCCCCAATTATGAGATCTCATGAGACAATAAACATCATGAAACACCCTTTAGTGTCCACAAACAAGCGGAGTGACCATCCATGATGATGTCCACACACTATCACGAGATACATTATTGATTGTATAATGCCATGATAGAAAACTAATGGGCATGGGATGTGAAACCTCGTAAAATAATGGATAAAAATATGAAAAATTCTGAGACATTAAGCGGTCATTTATTTTCATGAGATAAGCATAGGTGGTATGAAAGACACCACAAAGATTAGGTGACATGTCTACCTTTTAATGTAAGATCCTATTGACATCTAACCTTCATCATGTAAAGGGTCTTAGACATGCCCATTTGATTATGTGCTTCCCCTTCAGCTCCATAGGAAATTAGATGGGTTTCCAATGATAATGATTGTGAATCCTTACAAGACCAATTATTGGTCACATGACACATCACATAGAGGGAGAATGATTAACATTGATAATGATTACACAAATTCATGTGACCGCCTACTCTTCAAAAATAATGAAATAAATAAAATGGGATAAATATGGAATCATCTTGAGGAGTAAATATTTTTTGATCATTATACAAAAGGGGATATGCTCCCCAAGTTATCACCGTTGATCGTAAAAAGTCCCCCTCGACATGTCAACCTGATTTCACAGAATCCCTCTTGACAGTTGTCTTTGTCATGTGATTGACCCCAGAAAAAAATCCATTTAATTGATTGAGGAACAATAAATGGGGTAATAAAGGTACATTCTTATTGTTTATAAAAATCATGTAACACTCCCTAGATGTCCTGTGGAATGATCTTGCAAATTTTATGACACAAAATTATTCCACAAACTCTATTCCACATATATGAGATATTCACCATGAAAAGCGGCATATAACCATGCTGGAGACACCTATAAGACACACCCCCTTAGAAAAAAAGTATCCTTGATCGATCACATACAGGATCATATAAAAATAATTCTTAGAGCAACCATTCATGTAATAGAAAAGGCCTTATATGAGGTAAAATATGGGGAATAAGCTAAAAGATCATGCAACATTGATATGTGCTTTATGTGATCAATTTATAAATCACATGATGGAATTCTGGCGTGTCAGTCAGATTTTGTGAAGGAGATCCTGCTTGTCAGTTGGTTCATGTGAAACCTAAAAAAAGAGAACACTGTACAAACCTAAGACACATATGTAATTAACTAAGAAAAAATACTATAAAAAGATATGAGACTTATGAGAAGACAGATTTACTGATCCTATTACACTTCTCAAGACTCACCCAAATTATGAGAGGACACTAGATCATGGTAGTCCAAATATGGAATGCTATCTAGACATGATATATTGATCATTTGATGAATCTTTTATTTATCAATATAACCACAAAATTCCTTCCATGCACGAAAATCATGACTCATGAAGTCCTCTGGGGAAGCCAACAAACTTGTGATGTCTTACAGACATGTCACCCTGAATCATGTGGTGACACCGATACAAGTTATCTAGGTTTCATAATAATAGAATGAAATTCCAACTAGTTCCCATGATGTATCTAGGAAATTCCATCATTGATCATGCAAAAACCTCCAAACTTGTCATTCTTGATCACACAACACCCTCCCAACATGCCAAACAAGATCATGTGATGTCTACTAGACATGTCAAATGGATCATGTGATTATATTCATGAATTATGAATATATATATCCATGTCATGTCTATACAACATAAAATATTCTAGGTAGATAATCAGACATGTCTAGTAGAAAATCGGGCCATGTTCAAAGATTTCACAGGACATGATAACCTTGTCCAGTGAATACTAAAGGGAAGCCTCATTGTATAATCCCCAAAAATTTGAACTATAATGAGTCTATTTCCTTCCATAACAAAGAAATGTAGAATTAATTTTGGTGGCTCGATCTCAAATGACAATCCACTTTTGTGTGAGTCCCATCATGTCTCCAACATCACAATCATAGAGACGAAATCACTCCCATGGGCTAGTCATTATTCCTCATCCACCAACTGGCTAAGAGGGAAACTTCAGTGTGTATGCCTCAATAAATTAAAATATGATGACTGTGATTCCTACCCTAACCATGATACTTAGGATATATTCCTACATTTAGAAATGATATGGTCATCCACTTTGGTGTGAGTTCATCTATATCACCGGAATCTCAACCATTGGGACTCAATCACTCCCATGGGCTGGTCATTATTCCTCATCCACAAGAAGATTGAGAGGGAAACCATAGTTTGTAAGTTCCTATAAACTAATATATGGGGACACTGATTCTTTCCATACATAGGATGTGGAGGATTCCATCATATAGATCAAGATCTATATTAAAACCACAATGGAGTTTCGTAGCACATAATTCCCACATCTATATGAAGTGAGACTAATTACTTGTTATCCCTTTTTTCACACCGAGCATGGCTGACATGAGATTATGGATATACAATAATCATACCATTCAGATATTGAATATCTACCATCTAGGGAAACCTCATCATGCAATCCCTAATCAGTGGCATGATATAAACACTCCCATGTAATGGAATTTACCTTGGGTAAAGTCCCAAGGGAATAATCAAACTACAATGACTGTGATCCCTAATAAAAACAGGATACAAAGGATGCATCCCTAAGGTTCATGATCAATTATTGGTGACTAAGCTTCATTATATATTGAATTTTTGTATGGTGCTGATACATCACAATTTTGATGAACTATGTAGTTTTTTATTCCTGTTATAAAAAGGATATATAGGACACCTAAAAATGGATTAATCAGATCCTTGAAATATTAATATCTTCCTTGGATAAAAACACCTTCATATGATCCTAGTTACACAACTTCAATATATAAGAAGCTATAGATTAATGGGAAATGGATGAATAACCTCAGATACATATAGATGAAGTCAATAATTGGCCTCTTTTTTCCTATAGAATAGTTAAACACTTGATATTTTTTTAGGGTAACTGATCTCATATAGGGATTAGGAATAGATTATTGGTCATATCATAAATATATAAGAGATTAATAAAGTAGGACACTATACCCCCAAGGGTTTAGTGAGCCTCACCTCCCATCCTTTCAACCCATGTGAGTTCCTATGTGCCATGGGTTCTGAAACCCCAATTGACTGCCTTTCTTTTTAAACTAGTTTTGTACTCAGTTATGGATGTTTGAACCATTGGGAGTCTCTATAGAAGTTAAAAGTTAATGGAGAACCCAATATGAATTATTTGACCTATATCAACCCCACCCCCCACACAATAAAAAAATGAGTCCATTTTATCACTTCCTTTTGAGTGATATTCCTATATCATATCAAGATAAAAAACATGGTGAACCCAATGTGAGTATCTTAAATAAAAAAATGATTGGTATACCATGTGTTGATTCATTTTGTTTGTATATCCTACAAAAAAATAAAGAACCCTACATGAATCTCTCAAATAGAAAAGTGATTGGTTTACCATGCATTAAGTCGTATTGATTGAATTTAACATGAAAAAAAATGATGAAACCTGACTAGAATATTTAAAATGATGGAAATTATAGGCTGATCCTCTATATCCCGGGTTCTCATTAAATAATTCCATCCTCGTTGTGACATGTCCACATGATAATAATGGCCATATCGAGAATAATAAAGGAAAATTTTGTTGCCAATATATATCATATTGAGTACATAACATTCCTATGACGATGAAATGATTGGTGATGTTGTTCCTTATTTTTGTTGTGAAATCATATAAAACTATCACAAATAACACCTGACCTGAGGTCATGTCTTTATCAAAATATTGTTCTGGAAAATCATCTATGGTTGTAACCCTCACGGGATACAGAGAAACCTCCCCTTATTGACACCTTCAACATCATTTAAAATATGCAAGGGTCCATGAATACCATAAGAATGGCATATCCCAACCCTTGAGGATACCCAAGAGGGTCTAAAAATGTTGAAGCTGGTGAGTCCACGTAGTCCAAAGAATGATGCAGTAAAGCTAGTGGCAATAGATTATACTACTGACCACTTTAGAAGATTGTCCATGGAATATAAAGATCATTACCTTCAATATATGATGAAGTTTGATCAAGGATTCAACTGCATCTCCCTTCTAATTCAGAAGCTACTAAGGAGAGACCCTATCAAACTTCGTCCCTAGCACCATCCCATCAGTTCTATTTAGTCACTTAATGAGGGAACCACCCAAAACATTTATATATATGTCACCCATGAATGGAAAAAAAGGATGGAACATTAAGTGCATAATGGTATGGATAACTGAGAGTGGGCTCATATCCCTTCTCCCACTAATTAAGCCCACTGGTATATTCTGACGGTAGCCAATGAGTATACTCATATCCCTACTCACTCAGAAAAATTCATTGGGTATATTCATGATGAAAGAATGGGGGAGTCACATATCCACCCCCCATTAATGTATTTTGTCATCATATTATGGTGGCACAAGGAGGACATAAGTGGGATAATATTCATACATCAATTGAAGACATCTGTCAATATATAATGGACACAAAAAATGTGTAGGAAAAAATTCATTCTCACACTTTTCTAAATTTACATTAAATATTAGTTTCAGTTGAATAACTCTACTAAAATCTTTCATCATATGTGCAGGTAGAGGGATATGGACATGCTTCTATCCCTATATCCAACACAGCACAATACAATGATCAGTAAGAATAAGTGGTTTCTCTGGAGTAAGATCACATTATTTTCACCATCTAGGATAATTATCCGCATATTTTAGTAAATGAAGAGAAACCATATTGGGCTCATATTCATGTTCTAACTAGAGATCACTAAGTGATATCGTGTTAGGTCCACTAGGTTAGATACCCAGAGAGGGGGTTGAATTAGGGTATGATAGATTAAAACAACTACCCCTATGGATCTTATCTCACTATTAAGAAACACTCTCTTCACTCTCTTTCTTGCAGCAAAGTATAAAAAACTAAAGAATGCACATGACACATCAATTTTTACTTGGTTAACCCTCACTGGGCTACGTCCAAGGAGCATACACTGGCGATGTGCCAATGTACCAAATCCACTAAAAGTGCACTATTGTTTACAAGGTTTAGGATAGATCACTTCTATTCCCAAGCTCACAACCTTTAAAAATTTTAGGGTCAGCTCACTGCATTCCCATGGGACACTCCCTGTTTCTCTTGCACTGGATAACTACTAGTAGAAAGGATAACCTTCTTCCTATTCCTTTGCTCACTGCACTTAGAAGGGATCCAATCATAGAGTATAGAACTGTAGGTCTCTTCATTATCACTAATGAATGCATCCTCCACTATATGTAGATGATTTATTTAAGTTGGTATATCATCCACTGATGAATACCCCTTTTCCTCTGAGCACCAGGAAACTTACTTTGGAAACTCCTTTGCAAAGCACCCAACTTCATGAGGCTCCCAATTTCGCAAAGCTCAAAGAAGACATTGTGAAGCTCCTACATTTTCACGAAGCACTCTTGCAAAGCTCAAGTCGTCGTACAGCAACTTCCCTCATGAAGCTCACTGAGCCAACATGGAGATCACAACTTTCACGGAGCTTGATTAGCCGCCGTGAAGCTCTTTTTTTCGTGAAGCACATTGCCTTCATGAACCAGCTTCGTGAACCCAGAGCAAAGGATTTTCATTGAAATCTCTCTCTTCTCTTCTACTTCTCTTTAAGGGGTTGAGGCCTATTTATAGGCAATTCCACCGACCCTCTAACTTTATATGGAAAGTCAACGCCATGTAATCTCAAATCGCGAAGCTTCGATGTTCCTGCCGAAATTCTCTCAAAATAGCGAAGCACCATGGAAATTTTCGATCATGAAACGTGACATAATTTTGGAGCATCACCTTCAATACCTTCACACCCTCTCCGTGATGCTCCCTCAAAAATCCATTCACTGGCGTGATGCGCTTCAACCTCTGCCATTCGCGAAACTTGAAGTAATCGTGAAGAATCACAGCCATCATTTTTCTGGTCTTCGTGAAATCAAATCCATGAAGCCTATCATCACAAAATTCATGCCTTTTCCATATTTAAATAAGATCTTAAAGGATATCCACTTTTCGTGATGCTCACCAACCATTAAATTTTGGACCCCAAAAAATTGGCGAACACTGGAAAACAACACCACCTTGTACTGCTCTTTTTGTAATACCTCCAGATCATCCATTTCTTTTTCATCATTATTTTTCAACATTGATTGTCAAAAAATTCTCTGGATCTTGAAAATTCACCATGGAAACCAAATTTGTCAACAAACACAATCATCCCAAAAATAATGCAATGATACCTTGAGGTATTTTTTCCCTCATATCGACACATTCCTCAGGTTATGGGAACATACCATTCAAAAAATAATAGTGACATGCTTTAAAGTATTGGGATACGGCTCATATCCCCACTATGAATGGGGATCACCAAGATAGAGTGCAAAATTCCTTGAGAAAGGCTCATATTCTTGTCAAAAAAACCAACAGAATACTATAAAGGCTCCAAATCAGGCTCATTTTCTCATTTTGATTGAGCGTCACTAAGTGAGAGTGGGACATTTCTTAGGATAAGCTCATATTCCTATCTGTAAAGCTAATTCACATATTCTAGTATCTCATGGAAGCTAGAATAAAATCCCTACATCCACTAATGAAATATTTCACAAGCATCCTTCAAAGGACATATAAGAGGAGGCTCACATCTCTTCTACCTTTCTAGAGGTTATTCAGCATATTCTTATAGGGAATTCATATTTATATTAGGATCATATTCATGTTACAATTGATTATCACCATGTTATAGTGGAATATTCCTCGATACATGCTCATAGTTATTTTGAAAAAATACTGATGACATACTCAAAAGGCTTAGGATATGTCTCATATCCCCGTTATAACTGAGGATCACCATGTAAGAGTGTTTCATTCCTTTGTAAGGGATCATATTCCTATCAATGAAGCTACATGAAATGTTACAAAAGCTTCTATACAGTGGGATCATTAACTCTCATCACTAGATGGTTCTCAATATTTTCAACCAGCCATCATATAACAGGAACATATCTCTACATAATCCAAAATGTAAGATGTTATATCATGGACATGATGTATAATGATTATGATATCCTTAAAATACTCAATTCCAATGTCATTGAGCTTATTTGAGACCCATTTTTCAACAGCACAAGGGCCTTATAACTATTCAACCAAAGATTAATGTGATCATTTCCACGATTGTCCTCCTTATGGTAGTGTGGAGATGGATCACATGGATTGTTCACCTGATATCCTCTATGGAAAACCTCCCCATGGTGATATATACCATTTAAAAGAAAATCATACACAATCCAAGACACCTACATATAGAAATGTTTTAAAAACTTAGATGAATTGGTATAGAGTGGGGTTTAAAAATCATGTTCAACCATATATAGTTCCCCCATTAACTTCTTGAAACACTACACTCTAGTCAGTAGGAAGCTTCTGGAAGCACCTTCGGTGTTCTGACCAAATGGAGGTGTGTAAATATGATGAGAATGAGGATAATATTAACATATAGAGATAGTTATCTAAAAAAATCTCACCACCATTTTCTAGCCTCTCTCCACTTATGACTATGAGATCTTAAAAAATCTAGAAAATGAGTGCATGCCTCATCTAAACCAAAATATATGGGAAACACATCAATTATTGATGCATATAACCCTCCATTGTCTAGGATATTAGGGTTACCTTCAGATCATAAATACACACTATTTTCAGTTGTATCTGGCCTCCTTTTACATAGCTCGAAACCCAATAATGGAAGAGACTAAAAAACACTTCTGTAGTTTTTTTCTACACATCACAACACATCTCCATAGACTAATTTCTAAATCATCATCAGACATACGTATCTAATGATGGGAAAATATAGATCAATTTACTCTAATTTATCTTCACAATAGTAGAATCCTGTGATGTAATTTCCTTCGATGAAATCAAATTATCAGTTAAATGCGAGCTAATTGGTCACTATAATGGAATTCCCTCATTTCAACGGTGTTATGAAATCATGAATGAAGGGAGAGGATAGCCTATAGTTCTTTGAACTAGGCCCCTGAAATAAATATGAACATATTTCAGACATGGAAGTTGAGGTTGTGATCAACCCAACAAATTCTTATAGAGACTAACTCCATTCATTAGTTGTCATTACACACAACTCACACACGAGAATAAATATTCAATATCAAATAGGGTGCATTAGTATCTTCCATAGCAGCTGTCTAGGAGTGGACCCAACCGACCAGGGTGGAGGAATATCTACCACCACCTCCACCCCATAGATTGTCAATTCCTAAGAGGATTGAAGACATATCGGTAGTAGTTATAAATCAACCCCATACAATTGAGATGGGGAATTTATATCCCAATATCCATTACTCATTTCATCATCCCCAGAGAGGGTCCTCAAGAAATCAATGGATATTCCAAACCAACAGCATCTTGTTGGGTTGGGGGAATTTATATCTCAATTTTTATCCCATTAATCCTTAACTTCTCATTTGGAATAATTGAATAATCATTAATAGGATCATGAAATTACAATTATAGAACTATATAGACATATCTCATGGATTCTATGTAATTTTAATCATCATCATCATCATCACTGTAGATAGAATCAGCCTTCTTTGGGTTGGGAGGTAAATATCAATAGTCAAAATCCTATCTATTCCCCCACTACAATATAAACCTCTACAATTTAGGGCCAATTTAGTAAACCTGACTGGAATATGTCTTAAGGTCACTAATCACAATCCAAATGGGAGGAATGCATGATAAAGTAAATCAATCCATGCCGGATTCATAATAAAAAAAGGTCCATTATAGAAAATCGTTCGAGAAACGATCATAATGCAAGAAGTGACAAATAATAATGTTGTGTTGAGAATATTAATAAATATACCATTTCCTGGTACACATCTGTTACATCATCACCATCAACTCAAAATATAATTTTGATCCAGATTCAGATACAGAGGGACACGATATAGAAAATATACCCCCAGAGGCACATCTGGATTCACCAATTGAGGCTACATGTACCTAGAACCAGAGTATAATCCAAAAACAAAAACCTGTGAATATTGAGTTACTGCATCGATGGAAGAAAAATTCTAATGATAAAGGAAAATGTGTGAATACATCTAAATAATCATCCATAAGAGCTGTAATTCCATCCATGGTGGAATAGATGGCATGATATAAAAATAAGATACAATCCCTCAAAAAAATCAATAAGGATATACTCTGGGGAAACATTCCCAATGGGTATCATCTACAGTAATCAAAAAATATCCCTTCACTAATAAAATTATAAAAAGGCGATGCTCTTGAAAGAGTAGCATTTGAGCATCGGACTGACTCTAGATCTAGGTATCCAGTCTAGATAAATGAGGGAGTTGAAAATGATTGTGGATTCCCCCCTTTATGGTTATAACCACTCCCTTTATATGGACATCATTTAGTATTTGAATTAATTGAGAATCAATGGGAAATGAAAATGGGACGACCTTATTAAACCTAACCCCTATCTATAAATAGAAGGTAGATTAGACAGTAATACCCCTGGAATTGGTTAACACCATTAAGACCCTAACAATTCAAATGGAAGACATGAGAGGGAGATACACACTAGTACATATGATGAAAATCCATGCCCTGAATGTGTGGAAGAAAATTTCCCCCATCCACTTTTGGAAATCCTACTTTATCGACCTTTGATGGTGTAAGGGACCCGAACAACATCCAATGCATGTCATTTAATCATAAAATCCTATAATGGACCCTCAATATCAATAGGAGGAAACCAATATAAGGTTTTTTATACAAACACTAAAAGGGAAAACCATTGTTTTGTACAATAGTCTTTTAATGGGATCTAATGTAGAATGGGAAGACCTTTCTCATAAATTTGTTTACTAGTTCAGATGCACTGAGAGAAAAATGGAAATTTTCGACTAAATGAACTAATGAAATGTGAAAATGATAGGGTGTATTACTTCATATCCATATGAAAATATTTAAACCATTCACTCAACATCCCGCTCTCACATGAGAAACTACTTGAACTCTGTACTGAAAATCACTAGGATGAGCTCCAAACACCTCTAATCCCAATGAAATATCTAGGTGGATTCTGTGAATTTTCCAAAATTTCACAACATTTGGAAGATTCCATTTAGTGGACCCAAGATAAGTCTCAACTCATTACCTTAATATAGTGTAAAAATATTAGCAAAGAAGAGTGCCACTATTACCCACATGCTGGTAGCAACACCCATTCAAGCTCCTAGGTAGGTCCCAAACCACCATGTGCCTCCTATTAAGAGGGAACAATAATAAAATCACACATGGACAAAAGAAATAATAGATTAGTGTCACTTGGGATTTAATTAATATATGAATAAAACATACTCCTTCTGAAATAAATAATTCCATAGTTAATTCCTTATATCCATTGAATGGACCTTCTCAAGATACTATAACCTTAAAACCCCAATGAGGTCAGCCTCACTAATCATCCCAACTAATGCCATTCTCATAGAAGGATGGGTCACAATATCAAGGAATACTTCATCTTCAAATACATCCTATAAAGAATAGTTGATTATGGATATGTGAAGTGAGATAACTCCCCAACACAAGTGACCTTCATAACCATTTCCCTGTTAGAAGAAAAAGGTGATTGAAAAAATGTTCCATCTAGGAATGGACAGAAGTTCAACAACTAGATGACACAAAAGATAGTTGACTGAGGCCATTCAACTATATGATCATAGATTGGAAGATTCATAATGTTTCAATAACCTTGGTAGATGATATCAAATACACCTCATTATAGTGTATGCGAATATCATACACTAGAATACAGTTAAGGGGAAGAGTTGTATTCAGCTAGGATGCAAGGTATGACTCTTTCATATTTTTTCCTTGAAATATCTGAAGCATAGAAACCAACCCACCTAATGGAACCATATTCGTATGAAGAGATAATATTTTGTTCTATTAACATTATAAACTTGGAGTAACCATTCTTTGATGATGAATATACCTCTGAGAATGAGTCCCCCATACATAACATGAGATCCAGAGGCCACAAGCACAAGAGCTGAAGATATAGAGGATAGTTTGGGTGTACTCAGACACAATCTTTCAGTCGTATATCTATAGAGTACATATATTCATGTGATACCTATGGGAGCCCCTTGATGAGGACTCACCCCCTGAGGACAAGCTGCTACTAGACACATCTGGGAGGATTACTCACCAACAGAAAAGCCTCCTAGGTCTCCATGTACCCACGGAGGAACAGACACTGAGCCAAAACATCGGAAAGGGTAAAGAGCCCATCGGGTCTGTCAAACACGCCGACCTGTCTACCTCGGTGAAGAAGGCAGACAAAGATCCCGAGAAGGACATGCTACACCAACATCTTGCTGAGCAAAAGAGGCAGGTTGATGAGCACTTGGCCGAACGCATTGTAGAGCGGCGACCTAACTACGGTAACCCTAGACCAGGACAGCAGGGGCAGGAGCATCTACCCCTTGCTGAGATTCCCCCGGGAAATCGCAACCTTGTTGTGTTCTCTAACAAGGGAGAAGTTCAACCCATGGCAAGAGGGCGCGATATATTTCACCGAACCCTCCCGAGCGGTGGGACCACCTGGGGGACCCTGCTCAGTTTCCTCCCGCCGCCCCGAGAGTCACTCCACCAGCCGCCCCGCGAGCTGCTGAGCTTGAATACCGTATCGAAGGGCCTGACAACGCGCTTGTGGTTAGAGATCCCCTTAAGGATAGGAATCCGCTTCTGAATGATCTGATGGAAGTACTCATCGCCTGCTTGGAAGCCCTGGAAACTTGGCAGGTGGAAATCCCACCGGACGGTAAGCCATACCCAGCGTGGGTGGATGATATGCCAGCCCCACCGGGATTTTGGAACCCCACTTTTTCCCCCCTTTAACGGGACCAGAGACCCTCCACAACACCTGGACCACTTCAACTCGAGGTGAGGGACTATGTTAGGGACTCCGGCGTAGCAAGAGGCTACCAAGCTCCATTGCTTCGTTCAGACACTAGAAGGACCAGCATTCATCTAGTACAACCAGCTCCCTATTGGATCTGTGACTATATGGGAGGACCTTCGCCAGAAATTCCTCTTCCAGTTTAGTTCCAAAACCCGGAAGATAAACATTGTAGACCTCTTCATGTGCAAACAAAGGCCCGGCGAGCGAGTCGCGGACTTCGTCGCCCGGTGGAAGGGGCTCACGTACTCCCTTGACATGCCACTAACTCAGGAGAAATTACTGATGATGTGTGTAGGTAATGTCAAGGCAGAGCTGGTTCTTTCTCTGACCAATCAGAATTACCCTGGAGGGTTCTGGGACTTATCAGACAGGGCTCAGCGCATCGAAAAACCCCCTTTAACAGGCCAGCCAGGCACGCCCGCTGCCTCCTGTAATCTCTGTAAGGAGAGCTGCTAGAGCCGAGCCCGCTACTGTAGACTAGATAGAGGCCCCCAGATAGCTAGATTTTCTCCCATTAAGGCCATCTCAGCAGCCTCATAGGGGTACACCCCCACGGGCACAGCCTCCGGCCCAGCAGCGACCGCCTCAAAATCAGCAGGCGCCTCCGTGTAATGCACCACCACCACCTAGGCGAGACAATCCGGCTCTGCCTCCTCGGCCTACTACTCCAGACCCTGGACATGGTCAGCCTCCAAGAGCCCCCTTTCCAGACAGAAGAAATCATACTTACTCATTTGGCGAGGCTCAGGTCCCTGGTTATTTCCGTAGCGGCATAGAGCAGAGGATCATGCGGCTTCCTGAGTGCCGGAAGCTAGAAGAGGCATGTCTTACTGACCACCCTAACTACTACCCTTATCACCGGATCCTCGGACACACCATCCAGCGATGCTATGTGTTCAAGGACTAGCTCTATGACCATATTGACAACAACATAGTCAGGTTGGGCCCAACCCCGACATAGGTGGCAGGGGTCTTCATGAGATCAGATGGCAGCAATGACAACGAGGATGAGTGGGAACAGGTTTCCGACCAGGGGTCTCAGAAGTATAATGACCGGATGGCCTTCAGGTTAGTCGCCCATGCCCATGGAATCATCCATGCCTGCCTGAGTCATCTAGAGACCTCAGAGTCTGCGAGCACCGCTTTGGCATTGTCGTCCCAGCCTACAGTTTTCCAGAAGATCAAGCGGCAACGCAAGAAGAAATAACGCGCCCTTCCAGTGTCGTCATCTTCCCGCACGCTTGGCGATTTCATGCCCCTAGAAATGGGTATCCCTCTGAGAATCCGTCTGGTAGTGGATGAATCCTCAAGAGAAAGCCCGGGGTACGCTTCGGTTAACACCGTATAGTAGGTAAATCCATTTTTGACTCCCGACAATGAGAAACGCCAGGTGGGCCTCCCCAATGTCCCCAGGTGTTTCCAACGTCAGCGGAGTCATGGCTACGTTAATCACCGGGGCATGGCAGTCGCCACCTCCAGTCAGGCCATGTACGCTACAAAGACCAGGCAGTAGGACCGGTACAGAGAGCAGCACACGTGGCTCCCTCACCCGGTGTCAACAGGTTCTCCTCCACCACCATTTGTGTTGCTGGAATAGGCAGAACTGCCTTTTCCATGTCGCAACCAGCCCTTCCCTGCCACTGGCCGACTACGGCCTTCCGGTCCTAGCATGATTGCCACCTCCCGGGCTTAAGCTAGTGAAAAATGTGACGTGCTTAGTACCATTCAGTCACCGGTCCCGCCAGCAGGGCCCATCATGCCTCCAATCGCAGAGCGACCTCCTGTAAGCAGAAGCTCGCGTTTGGCTCGATGGTATGATGTTCTGAAGCACTTGGACGGCATTCCGGCAAGGCTTTATATACTGGAGGCCATTCGTCTGTCGTCTGAAATGCGTGAGGTTCTCGCCGTGGCTTTAAGGAGCCCCCTCCAGTTTGAAATGGAGGTAGCGGCCGCAGAAGCCTTCCACACCGAGGTGATTGAGGACGCCGAATGTCAGGCGGTTATCTCGTTTTCCGGTGAAGATGAAGACCTTCTCATATAGGGGAACATCCTCCCACTGTACATCACCAGCCAGTTCAATGGTGTGGATGTCCGCCGCTATCTTGTAGACACGGGTTCCGAGATTAACCTGATCCCAACTCGGACACTACGGAAACTGGGGTTGTCTGAGGATGTTTTATCTCCCTCCGACCTCAGGATCCAGGGGTATGACAGGACCGAGCAAACTCCACTCGGCAATATTCATCTGAAGACCCAGTTCCGCAGTTTAACTACCAATACCGAATTCATGGTTGTCTCTCGGGACACCGCCTACAACGCGTTGATGGGAAGGTCGTGGCTCCACCTTCACGCAGCGGTTCCCTCCTCGTATCACCAGTGCCTCAAATACTCCCTTAAGGGTCGAGTGGGAATTCTCCAAGGAGATGCGTCTCCGTTTGCCTATTGTGAAGCCCGTTACCTGGATGCTGACTATAACAAGAGCAATGATAAGCAGATCCTAGTAGGTGAGGTCGAGCCCGCCACTATCACGAGTGATCCCTGCGCAGGTTTGGATTATGCATATGTCTTCCCAATCCATCGGTTGGATTCCACGACCCCCGATATGGGAGAGTGCTTTGTTGTCTCGGGTACTAGTGGAAGGCATATTTCCGGGTCTAAGCGACGGTGATAAATCACCTCATACTCTTACACCAACCAGGCTCAGGTGATCCCCGAACCTCCTACCCCTGTACGATATCGGGACGTTGGGCTCATGGCAACGTCAGTACGTCATACGTGTCTGTTTCTCCAGGTCGGAATCGACTGGATCCAGCAAACGTGCCAGTACTACTTTGATGTCGTAAAGCGTGGCCCCTTGGGCCGAAGGCCAGATGGGATTGGATCGACCGCCTTCGTCGCCATGGTCTCCACGGTGCATGAGTCTCCCGATGTGACGACCTCTACCGCCCAAGCCAGCGCCAGCTTCCCATCCGGGTCTAGTAGCCCCGAAACGGCTCCCCCTGTGGACGATCCTTCCACGAGCAGAGAGGAGGACATGGAAGATGCTCCTCCATCCTTTGAGGAGGGCGTCTCCACCACTGTCGATGAGTTAGTGCAGGTGAACCTCAGTAGCGAGGCGGACCCGAGACCCACATTGGTCAGTGCCGCTATGCCCCCCGAGGAATGACAACAGTTCATAGAATTCCATAGATAGCAACATGATGTGTTTTCCTGGGGTTATGAATAGATTTTGGGACTAGATCCCTAGGTAGCCTTCCACCGCCTTGGCCTCCCAGCAAACCATCGTGGGTTCATGCAACCTCCCAGAAAGATGCACCCCTCTCGTGGTGCCATGGTTGAGGTCGAAGTTGATAAGCTCATCAAGACCAACTTCATCAAGGAAGTCCATTACCCTAGGTGGCTAGAAAACATTGTTCCATTGAGGAAGAAGAATGGGAAGATCAGGGTCTGCATCGACTTCTGTGATCTCAATCGCCAATGTCTGAAGGATGAAATTCCCTTTCCTGTGACATAGCTGTTGATCGATGCAACGGCCGAGTTCCAAGCCCTCTACTTCATGGATGGGTACTCCGGGTAGAACCAGATCCAGATGGACCCCAAGGATGAAGAGTTCACTGCCTTCAAGGCCCCCCAGGGTACTTTCTTCTACCGGGTTATGCCCTTCAGCCTGAAGAATGCGGGTGCCACCTATCAACGGGCTATGCACGACATATTCAAGCCGATCCTCGGGACACTGGTGGAGTGTTACGTAGACGACCTGGTGGTTAAATCTTGTCAGTGCCAGGATAATCTCAATGACCTTGAGAAAGTGTTCAGCTTCTTCCGTTCTCACCACTTGAAGATGAACACATTGAAGTGTGCCTTTGGGGTCACCTCCAGAAAGTTTCCTGTCTTCATTGTTCGGTATCGAGGCCTCGAGATCGACCTAGAGAAGATCAATGCCATCAGTTAGATGCCTCCCCCGAATAATATTCAGGAGATTCGAGGCCTCCAAGTCCACTTAGCCTATATACGCCGATTCATTGCGAATCTCGCCGGAAAGTGTAAGCCCTTTTCTCGGCTAATGAAGAAAGTTGCCACCTATGGATGGAACGAAGTGTGTCAGATCGCTTTTGAGGAAATGAAGTAGTATCTACTTCAACCTATAGTCCTAATGCCACCTGTTTCCGGAAAGTCGCTGGTCATTTATGTGACCACCCTGGAGCGATCCCTCGGCACCCTTTTCGCCCAGAAGAACAACGAGGGAAAAGAGAATAGCCTCTACTACCTCATCTGCATGCTCCTCGACGCGGAAATTAGATATTCTCCCATCGAGAAGAGCTGCATGTCTCTCGTATTTTCCATACAGAAATTGTGGCACTACTTGCAGCACCACGTGGTACAGCTGGTCTCTTGGGTAGACCTGTTGAAATACATCCTGAACCGACCTATGTTGATCGGCTGATTGGCGCACTGGGTGGTGATCCTCCAGAAGTTCGACATCAGGTTCGTACCTCAGAAGGTCATAAAATGACATGCGTTAGCAGACTTCATAGCTTCCCACCCAACCTCCGTGGACTAGACACTAGATCTAGGCTTTTCTGATGAGGCAATACTCTCAGTTGATCACGCCATCCCATGCTGGCAGATGCACTTTGACGGTGCCTCCCGAAGACCCACCGGTAGAAGGCTCAATGATCCTAAGCATAACAGAGTGGGCCTGGGTATCGTCTTCACCACCCCAGAGCAAGACATTCTTCCATATTCATTCCTGTTTTCAGAAGGCTGCACCAATAATGAGGCAGAATATCATGCCCTCATCACTGGCCTCGAGTTGGCTTTGGAGGTTAACGTACCCCATCTGTATGTAAAAGGGGACTCTGAGCTAGTAATCAAGAAGGTCATTGGTGATTATGTTGTCAGGAAGGCAGATCTCGTGCCATTTATGGAGTACACCCTCCGTCTAATGGCTATGTTCCCCTCCCGACCAGAGGTCGTTCACATTCCTCGGTCGTAGAACAATCGAGCGGATGCTTTGGCCAGCCTGGCCGCATCACTTGCGGAGTCCGAACAGGATGACCTAATCATCCACATGGCGCACCGGAGATTCATTGCTCCTATTATTCTGGAGGGAGATCGTGGCTCGCGAGTGAACAATCTCACCGCTGGCACCCCTATGTTAGGAGCCCCGGGGGCTTCCGGTGTGGAGATCGAGACAGTTCCCGATTGGAGGATGTCGTTTGTTGAATATCTCTAGCATGACAATCTTCCACTAGACCGAGCCGAGTGAGAACGAATCTAACGCCGCACGCCGCAGTTCACCCTTCAAAGTGATACCAGCCATGAGCATCTCCTTTACAGGCATGGGTTTGATGGTGTTCTCCTCTATTTTCTTCAAGGAGTCGAGATTCCACAGGTCATGCAAGAAGTGCACGCTGGTTCCTGTGGCGCCAACCAGGCCGGGTCGCCGTTGTCTCACCAGATTCAGAGGCTGGGATACTCCTATCCCTCCATGATCTACGACTGCATCAAGTATTCCAAGAGGTGTTATTCATTCCAAGTTAATGCTATCTTTGTTCATCGGCCACCTAAGCCCCTCCATACTACCCAGTATTCTTGTCCATTTGCAGTCTGGGGGCTGGATGTCGTAGGGCCTTACCCGCCGGCGACGGCCCGCCAGTGTCGGTTCATCTTAACCGCTACAGATTTCTTCTCGAAGTGGGAAGAGGCAATCCCGCTCAGGTAAGTCAAGGCTTGTTCTATCACTGACTTCGTGAGCTCTGTATCATCTATTGGTTTGGAGTACCTCACGCTATCCTGACGGATAACGGAACAAACATCCGAGCAGGCGAGCTGATGAAATTGTACGCTAAGTACAACATTCGCTATAACCACACCTCCCGCTATCATACACAGGATAATGGACAGATCGAGGTGTTTCACAAAACCCTCTCTAACATTCTGCAAAAGATGGTTGGTCAGAACAAGAAAAGTTGGCCATACAAGCTCCCCAATGCCCTCTGGGATTATAGGATGACGACTCGTAACTCCACCCAAGTGACTCGGTATTCCCTGGTAAACGGATCTGAGGCTGTCCTGCTCATCGAGATCCATTTTCCCTCATTACGCACAGCGGTCTATGACCAGAAAGTGCCAGATAGAATTTCATAAATCCGTCTAGCCGAATTGGAAGCGTTGTACGGAAGTAGGCTTCACGTTTCACATAACTTTGAAAGGCATCAGAGCAGGATGGCTCGATCTTTCAATAAGAAGGTTCACCTCCGCTCCTTCCTTCAAGGTGACCCGGTGCTGGCTCTCAGAGTACCAATGATTCTCGGCAGGAAACCACCCAAGTTGGAGCCCATGTGGGAGTAACCATTTATTGTCCATAAGGTCTATCCCAATGGCGCGTATTCTCTGGTGACTATGGATGGTGAGAGTGTCACTCCTCCCACCAATGCCAGGTTCCTCAAATGGTATTTTTCCTAAGCGTCAAGGGTCCGAGTTCTAAGAAATAAAACTAAGATCCTCTTTTGGTCCTGCATGACCTTAAACTGTATGGTACTGCATGAATTTAAACTATATGGTCCCGCATGGCCTTAAACTGCACCCGGTCCAGCATGACCTTAAACTACATTTTGCCCTATATTTGAGATCTATGGTCCTGCATGACCTTAAACTGCACTGTACGGTCCTACACGACCCTAAACTGCACCTTGGTCCAAGTTCTAGGACCTAAAAATAAGATCTGTATTTCATCCTACATGATTTTAAACTGTGTTTCGAGAACTACGTCTAGATTGATTCCCATCTTAATGGGGTACGTAGGAACGCCCAGACCTTTCGTCTTTGGGTCCAGCTTGAGGTCCTCTCTCGTTTTTTTTCTCTCCTTTGGGACCCTGACAACAGGATCGCGTGGCGTGGTATGGGATTATGTCCTCATTCACATTAGGTTTGCAATAGCTGCACCACGTGCACCCTGTCCTCAGGATTTGCCCTCCTATGACATGTTCCCCATGACATTAAAAGGCGCCATCTAGAACTATGTGCGACTTGATTCCCATCCTTATGGGATACGTATGACCGCCTGAACACCCTGATGTCGGGTCCATCCCCATCTCTTAGGATATCCCACGATCTCTCGGTTGCCAGGGTGTTTGGCATTACGCCCCCCTTTTCCCGGGGATCCGCCATCTTTTGGACGCTCTCAGACTGAGCCCTTTGACCCTTTCCAGTGGTCTTATAATGTGTTCAGAGTACTCTGGTCTAGGACCTGGAGTGTTAGATTAGACTTATGCAAGTTCCATCCACTTTCCAAGCTTCGTGTTCCCCTTCATTCGGGACCCCATCATCCTTCACACCCGGATGGACCCCCAAGAACGGCCTGGATACAACACCCAAGGGCTATCCTACCGTCACGGGCCAACTCTCCCTAGGGTTTTAGACAACAAATTGATACAAATCCCGTGTTGTGAATACGGTCAGCGGTTGATGCTCATTTGTTTGTCCCCATGGCTAATGTGATAGGATGATGTGTTGCGAACGTGGTCAGCAGTAATCCTCAGTCATCACGCCGGTTTCCCCAGGCCCTGAATGTTGGTTGCATGATTCACATTATGTTCCTCCCCACCGTGTCAAGGTGGAATCTCGACACTCCTTGTACTAACCCTCAGGACACCCCCACACATCTGACAAACCAAGAAGTGTAACGGTGTCTCTCGGGGCTCCTGAAATCTGAGAACTAGAGTATGTTCTTGGGTTTCTTCTTTGCAGGTTGTGTGCAACTTCACCCTCATCCCCATGGGAAACGTGGATTCGACCGGACATTGCGTTTAGGGGCCAGCACATCTGGGAGATAGCATCTTTTGTCCCCCTCATGATGGTTGGACCCTCACCGACCCCTTGTCCTGAGGCTCCTCTCTCGAAATCATGCGCAGTGATGGTATCGCAACGTGCATGTTCCCCTTGGTCAAAGCCATACGACCTTAAACTGTGCTTTCGGTCCAAGCCATATGACCTTAAACTGTGCTGTCGGTCCAAGCAACACGACCTTAAACTGTGATGGCAGTCCAAGCCATACGACCTTAAACTGGGCTGCCGGTCCAAGCCATACGACCTTAAACTGTGTTGTCAGTCCAAGACATACGACCTTAAACTATGTTGTTGGTCCAAACCATATGACCTTAAATTGTGCTGTCGGTCCAAACCATAGGACCTTAAACTGTGTTGTTGGTCCAAACCATACGACCTTAAACTGTGTTGTCGGTCAAAACTATAGGACCTTAAACTGTGCTGTCGGTCCAAGCCATAAGACCTTAAACTGTGCTGTCGGTCCAAGCCATACGACCTTAAAATGTGTTATTGGTCCAAGCCATATGACCATAAACACTGCTGTCGGTCCAATCCATACAACCTTAAACTATGTTGTCGGTCCAAGCCATACGACCTTAAACTGTGTTGTCGGTCCAAGCCATACGACCTCAAACTCTGCTGCCGGTCCAAGCCATAAGACCTTAAATTGTCCTTTCAGTCCAAGCCATATGACCTTAAACTGTGTTGTCCGTCCAAGACAAATGACCTTAAACTATTCTATCGGTCCAAGCCATATGACCTTAAACTGTGGTGTTGGACCAAGCCATACGACCTTAAACTGTGCTGTTGGTCCAAACCATATGACCTTAAACTATGTTTTTGGTCCTACCATCAGACCTTAAACTGTGATGATATCATCCTGGCTGCACGACGAATAATGGCACTACATTGTGATGACCTCCCCATGGGAGACATCACACCAGGTATTGGTTGATTGCCATACCGCTTGTCAATGCCTGTTATGGCTTGATTATTATGGAGATGCCAGGAATTTCTACCCTAGGCCGGTCTCCCCACAAATGAAAAACCATTTACCTTCAAGAAAAAACAAGATATATCAAATGCATCTTCTTTTGAAGCGAGGGCTAGACCCGCACGACTCCTTCATCCTTTGCACATGAGCCATATCGCGCTATGCTTCCCTTCAAGAACTACGTATAGCATGATTCTCATCTTTATGAGATACGTAGGAGAACCTGGGAACTTCCCCACAGGCCCAGCCTAACTTTTCACGCTTGGTCTCTCGGCTTAAACACGTCCCTTGGAGCACATAGTAAGCAGGGCTTTGCCCCATTCACATTGGGTTTTGCAATCGCTTTACCAAATGTATCCCATTCCCCTTCTCCTTTGGTCCATGTTCTAAGATCTAAAACTAAGATCCTTTCTTTTCCTTTCTACGACGTGCTCTCTCTTTTGTGATTGTATGGTGTGGTGCGACATTATGTCCTCATTCACGTCAGGTTCCTAGCCGTGTCGTTCCTATCCCCAGATGAGATGTGTCGCTCATCCCGCATGACGTTAAACTTTATTTCGTCCAACATGATGTTAAACTGTGTTTCCAGAACTATGTGTGGCTTGATTCTCATCCTAATGAGATACATAGGAATTCCTGGACATTTTGTTTTTGGTCCAGCCCTAGGGATTACCAAACCCCATCCCTCCTTATTGTCAGCCTCTTGGTCTGACATCATGGGATGTAGTGTAATCGGTAAATCTACCCCGAATAAGTTTGGGATTCCCCATTGTAATAATGGGAAGCGACCGTTATCTCACCAAAGAGGTCCTGCCTGAAATTTGGGACGACCCGTGATCAGGATGGTATGTCCGCCTAATGCACCATCGCCACGGTGGCGCAATCTCGGGAGTGTTGGACTCTGTTCAAACATACCACCACTCCACCTTCCACGCTTCTTGTTCCCCTTTATTCAGATCCTGATTTCCATTCATGTTTGACAGGACCCCCTAATAGTATGGATGATAGACTTTGGTCCGCCTATTTTAGCAATATGGATAATAGACCTTTGGTCCGCCTATTGTAGTGATATGGATGATAGACCTATGGTCCGCCTACTGTCCTGGGCCAACATTCCGGAGGATTGGTCATGTTTGACGGGACCCCCTAACAGTTTGTATGATAGACTATGGTCCGCCTATTGTATCAATATGGATGATAGACCTTTGGTCCGCATATTGTGGCAATATGGATGATAGACCTATAGTCCGCCTGCTATCCTGGGCCAACGTTCTGGAAAACTAACCGACGATATTTTGAGTTAGGCCCCGTGTTGCGAACATGGTCAGCGGTCAGCCTTCATTTATTGTCCCCATTCCAGGCCAACATGATATGGATGTTGCATTTCTGCCACAGTTAATAGTTATCCTCAATCGTCGCACCCCATAGTGTTCTGAATTTGGGCAGCGTTATTTACCTTTCCTCTCTATCTCCCTATGTTCAGATGAATTTCAATTCCCCAAGCATTGCCCCTCTCTTGTGTCAGAGCACATTGAAAAGAAGATATATCAATCGGTCTGAGGTCTCCTCAGAACTCCAGGCCCAATTTCGGATGCCTGAAGCTTGGTCAATGCCCCACAGTTGGACGAAATGATAGCACGAGTATCCCTTGCTTCTCGTGTTGGGTGTGACCCACAAGATCATAGAGATGAGTTGTTATTCGTTTCAGAATTATGGTAGAGCATATTAAACCAAGGGTATAAATGAATGGATTTAGCCATGTATTGGATTGAGATGATGAGCCGTACAAGCAAGAAGTTCGTGAGATGGCCAAAACAAAGCCCTTAGGGATCAGTGTGTTGAAGCGAGCTTTCCAGCACTGCTACCCTTTGGCTAGTAGCCTCTAGGACCACTTCTCTCTCCTTGAAGACTCTCTCCTCATCAGCCGCCGCAGAGCGCAACTCGCCAACCCTAGCTTGTGCCTGCACCTGCTCAGTTAGAAGTATGGTCATCTAGTTATTCGCCTCCATCAGTTGTTCCTGCGTGTCAGCCAGCTGGGCTGTCAGTTTCTCCACAAGCTCAGAGCAAGTTCCAATGAAGGCCTCCTTATCTGACACCTGCCCTTCAGGGTGCCGGACCTCCCGCTCCGCCCTCAGCAACGCTTGGGCACTCACCGATCCTTCCCGTCACTGGGCAATGTCGGTGCGCCAACTGCTATCGCGTATCTTCTCAGCCATGTAATCACGGACCATCAAATGAAGGCGATGAGCGTCAACCCCTCCGGCACACAGGAAGCGCAGCCAGGTCTGGAGTGATCCCATCCGCCTCAGCCAATCCGACTGGGGATTTCTGAGAAAGTGCTGGATACGCTTCCACCCTTTGTTCCATGTCATCCGGCTCTTCTCGGCTACCTCTGAGTATGAGTCATCTATCTCCTCATGGTTAGTGGGTCAGTACATAGTGAAGGCAGCCAGCAGATCAGCAGTAGGATCTGCCCCAAGGATGCCTTCGTGAGGAATAGGATCCTCAACGTCCGGGAAACCTTCTTCTCTCCACCCAACAACGACGATGACTCCATCAGCTTCTGACCTTGCCTCAGGAACAGCGCCACTTATGTCCGCCACCCCCTACTCACCAATTTCCAGGACCAACTCGGTGTAGGGAACATGTTCTGAATGAGGTGGTATGTCCTCCACTGGTCCGCTCATGGACGGCCCGGGCTCCGCAGCTTGATGAGCCTCCAATGTTGAGATCACTGCGCAAGGCATATGCTGGTCAGTTGGGATATTTTGATACCAAGAACCAGTAGTGAAGCATGAGACTTACAGGAGTCTAAAGTATCGGTCTCTAGTGTTCCGGCCGCTGTAGGAGCTGCCATGATGGGAGACCCCTCTGCACTAGTTAATTCAATTATGGGTGTCGGATCCCCATCATGTCCCATCGGTTACTCTCCTCCCTCCTCTGGTGGGGACGCTCGTCCAATTCTCAACTGCTCCTGAGTGAGGCAGGGAAATGGGTTAGAAGTTGAAAAGTAAAATGGATGAATAAGGAAAATGAATGAAGATAGAGACAAACCTCGAGTATCTCGGTTATGTTGAGATCAGAGCCGACAATCTCGCTGCTCTCTCGGAGACTCCCTTGGTAGGTCGCCCCTTGCGACCCCTCACCTTTGGGTTCTCCTTCTTCGTCTTCTCCTTTGCCTTAATCTTCTCCAGTTTCCTCCTCCCCCTTCAACTCCTCGTCACTGTCGCCTTCTCCCGGCGGCATCGCTTCCGAATCATGCTCCTGGTCGAGCATCACTTTTACTAGGAAAGGTGGCTCCGCACGCCAACCCCTTTGGTGTGCGTATGCGTCCATGGCCGTCAAATAAGCATGCCACCGATGGAAGTTCACCTGGTTGGTAATTCAAATGAGGCCGACCTCTAGCAGTTGGATCCCGTTATGCATGATCTTCTACCAGATGGCTTCAATGCTCAGCGATTGTCACATGGTCATCCAGGCCGACCACAGTGCCGGGAAAATTCCATCTTGGGAAGGTTCGAGCAGGTATCTTATCTGCTTCCCAGGCAGTTCCATGGCCGCCTCATGTGACCCCCCCATGGGCGACAAAGATGTGGCGGCACTATGTGATGTTCCCACTGCTGAAGTCCCGGCCTGCACAGGCCTCGCTGCCTGACACACCCTTGGTTCCCCCCTTCCGGCAGCACCTTGCCTTCTTTCCCGTCGCCTGGTTTCTTCGTGAGTAACCTCGAGATGCCGGACTCACTTGCGTAAAATCCCCTCAGTTTATGCGATTATAACACCCCGAGCATCCACGGTACACTTCTCTTTGAAAAATACAGTAGCATGTGTTGTACGCAACTTCGAGTTCTAACACACCACAACCAATCAAACTAGCTGTTAAGAATGGTAATACATAATTTTTGAAATTTTATAAATTTTATCTCTCAAAATAGACTTCATTTTTGGATTTGGAGTATCGAATTTAGCCTAAGGTGAAATTTTGGTACTTTTCGGATAACATTAATATTTTGATGAATAGTAAAAATTACTAAATTTTAAATTAAAAACAACTTTTTTAATAAAAATAATTAATAGTGATAAATTATGAATTTGAGTGGTTTTAAATTATATTTAGAATATATTTTTACCATTTAATACAATTTTGGTAATTTTACATAATTTCACAATTAAACCGAACATAAACAATTATCAATCTTTTGATAGTTATTATATCTTAAAAACACGCTTTTTGTTTTGACAGCGGGAATTAATTTTAAATTAATTTCTGCCACTTCTGTGTTTTGAATTTGGAAAAATGGATTCCATATTTATAATCAGGATGTCCAAATTGTGTAAATAGGTAACTTTTATTTTTAGACATTTTGAATAATTACTTCGGAAAATATTTTATTTACCATGGTTAAAGGGTAAATCTGGTAAATAAGGGTTAAAAAATAATATTATAATAATAATAAATTATCCTAAAAAGTGTCCTAACCTTATTGGTAGATAGATGTCCGACCATGGGAATCTTTGGGTCGATTTTGGGACCCCACGGTTCCACTTGTAAGTGATAGGGACACTTTATTTTAATTAAGTTAAAATGAATACAAAAATGACAGAAGCATATTTCTTTTAGAAAAAATTTTTTTACATAGGGTTCTATATGTTGTATTTTCGACTATAAATATTAATTAGAAAGACAAAACGATTTAGTAGATAATGGTATTTTATTTATAATTTTTAGACATTAAATAATTTAATTTATTTATGACAAAATGGTGATGTAGTAATTACCATAATAGTGAAAAATTAAAATAATTGATATTATAAATACCCTAATAAATATAATTTGAGACTTTAAATGAATTAAACTAATTTATTAGGATGATATGACATATTAGGATTGATTTAATTATCTTTTTTTGATGTAATCATTCTGTTATGAATTTTACAGAAATCAATTATTGAATAGTGTCAAAATTGACATAAAAGAGTTTTTAAAACAAATATTATATTATTAATTGATATTTAATTCCTAAAAACCTAAGGATCGGCCACGAGACTTATATAATGATGGGTATATCATTAATGGACCACTTGGGGGTCTCTTGGATGTATATAGTATGTTTATTAACCATATAATATAAAAATACAAAGAGACATTGTAAAAGTGAAACTAATTAACAAAGATTTAATACTTAATGATAAGGTTAATATAATAACCCAAACCTGTCTAAATTCTATTTGTTGAGTTTTCTTCGACCCATCCCCATATTAAACTTTATATAATCTACTTTGGAGCCATTAGAAACCGAATATTAATTTATTATAAATTAATAATTTATGTTTTTCTAAAGAGCCCCTCACCCCTCTTATAAAAGGACACTCCCTCTTCTCATTAATTCACACCTTCAAAGCCTTCTAGATCGACCAAACCCTACCCAAATACTCTCTCAACTTCCCTCACTTCATCATAGAGGCCTTCCTTTAGTCAGAAAGCCATCCTAATGAGCCCTTTTGTTCAAATCAAAAGGAAGAACCCGAAGAAGAGGTAATGATTTCACCACCCTTTTTCAAGTTCCTTTCTTCTTCCACTTCTTATTTCTTTGTTTTACCGTTATAAAATAATGAATCCAGTATCTCCTATATACTGTATTATTATTATATGAATGGTAAAACCATATTCAGTATTCTATCCATCCTTTGAATGACATGTCACCATATGTGCGTACGTACGGCTTGTCGTCTCCACATCGAGGTGTAATTGTTATTCAATATATTATTATTTGGATGGGTATAATAATGATTTATAATTCATGTAAATAATAAATATAACATGATAATGATTCTGTATATATGATATAACATCCAATTATATATTATTTTAATATCAAAAAATGATATTTTCGCTCTTGTGTACGTACGGATTACCGTCTCCACGACGCGATGAGATTCATTTCTAAGTTCACCATTCATCGACAATTATAAAAATATATATTACTAATAAGTATGTAATATATGACATAATAATTATGCTGGATATATATATATATATAATATTTTATGTACTTACATATATCTTATTCACCTACTTCCGTTCAATACTATATGAAAACAGAAACAACATTTATGCGTATGTACGGACTACCGTCTCCATAAATAGTGTTTTCCATTTGATATATATGTCTATTATTGTTATTTATATTCTAAATATATATGTTATATTTATCATGTTTTATATTCTGGAAGTATTTAAATCATGATCTATGTGATACAACCAAGAGTGACAAGTTAAAATTCATACGATAAAGAAAGTGATTATTACCCGAAATGTTATCTTAACATGAAAATTAGTATTAAATGGGTAATATAAAGTCATAAATGAATCATGTATGATATCATAAATATTAATATGGTTCTGGTATAATTTAATAACATACTACGATCTTCGTACAAGAGGTAAAATGTACCCTCAACTAAAGGAAAATGCAAGGTAAGGGGTTTTCATCTCACTCCTTATTCCTGTGAGATTCATGCCATATTGCCACCATTACCTTTTGTGTGGTGTATGTACATCCCATAATTATATTATTCATGTAATACACTTTAATTTATGTGTATTTACATATTAATTGTGTGATACCTCTTTCATGGGTTGTGCGTTTCGTAAGTTACCAAATTGGTAAGGGTTTATTTCACAATCTCTTCATTATCTGAGGTTGTATATACGTAATAATCTATTGGGATATCTTTATCATCCACATCCATGTTTCTTAAAAATGTATTTCAAATTTTTTTTACTATTTACAAGAATATGGGTTAAAGAAATTTATACCCTTGTTTGACTTTTTATAAGAGTTTTATAAAGGAATCTTTCCGTTGTTTTCCAAACAAGGTCCTTTTTAACCTTTTGACAAAATTAAGGTAAGAATGTCTTTTTTTAACTTATACAGCGGGTGCGGTTATTCTCCGCCATTATTACACCTTTTAACCTTCTTTCACAAGCATATAAAGATATTTTCAAAATAAAGGTTTTCTCTATAAATATACGACTTTTAAATGATTTCAAAAAATAAGATATATTTCTCTCAAATAGTATTTATTTAATCTATGCCAACATCCTTTGATAAAATTTTAAACATGTTTCAAGTTGATTTATTTTGATACAAATCATCCCTATTTTATGTAAGGTTTTGTGATATTTTTGACTATGGATGAGTTATTTTTATTCCATTAATGGTTTATGATTAAAGTTTTGACATTTTGTATGTTAGTTTTAATAAAAATGTTTATGTTATATTTCATCCTCTTCTTAAGATGAATGTGTTGGAATAGTATGTTTCGGGTTGGGGACTGGTAAAATTAAGCCCTCCAGGTTGGTGTCCGGTTATTATAGGCACTCTGGGTTGGTGTCTGGTTATTAGAGGCACTCCGGGTTGGTGTCCGGTTATTAGAGGAACTCCGGGATGGAGTCCGGTTACAGAGGTTCTCCGGGTTGGGTTCCGGTTACAGTTATCCCTTACGTCTTGGCACGGGGCCTTGAAACAGAAATTAAAGTTCGACATCATGAATTCCATTATTATGAAAGTGGTTAGTGATATTGCATGTGATTATTCGATTGGTAGAATTTCCTTGTGAATAAGTAAATGGAATTATTTCATTTTATTTCTTCCATATTATGCTGAAGTTATAGTTTAAAAGACTTTTGTTTCAGTTTTATACATTGCCTTAAATGTTTATGCTTATTTTTGAAAGTTTCCACTGTATTTATTTCCCTTACTGAGCATTTGAGATCACCCCTTTCTATGTTTTATTTTTCCCAGGATTCCAAGAAGTGTAATGTGATTGATATTCAGGGGTAAGACAAGGGAATAATGGCATTCATAAAGATTATTTATGTTGTTTTGTATGTCTTAAAGTGAAAATGTGACATTCATGTATGTGATCTATTTTTCCAAGACTGCTAAACAGGTCGGTCCTTCGGGACTTGATTCCTTGTAATCATGCCAATGTATTAAAATAATGCACCGACTCTGGGTAACTAGGGTTGGGGTGTTACAGTTGGTATCAGAGGAAGTTTAACAATAACATTAGAAACTAGATTTAGATAAACTCTGATTAGAGAACATAGCCCTAAGATAGACATTGAGGATTAGTATATAAGAACTTCCTAGAATATTGGTATTGTAGAGATTTTGTAGGTTTTCCAATAAATACATCTATGTCTGGATACGAGCAGGTAGAGGCGGCTCTGGCACAGATGTACCTGGGGTTAAAACTCGAAAACACTACTTTGAGCTAGACTTGAATGGGAACTGGTGCACGACAACGGGCCTTGCTGCACTCTTGGTTACGACACTCCTGGGGGATATGCTTAGGATAATTATCATTTTCCTTACAAACCATTATAAAGGGCTTATGAGTATATACTTAGTCAAAGAAAACATTTTTATGATTATGGATTATATCCATAAACTGTTCAATTTGTGTTAGGTATTTTACAAGTTTGGTAATTATTCATTGCAATTCATATACTGAACTAGTTTATGTTATTGTATAGAAATGGTGCCCAGTAGAAGGAATGTGAAAACCCGTAATACGTATGATCCATAGAGTAAGAAGGATCATATCTTTCGTGGTCCTAAGCCAGAATTTAGTAGGGGAATAGTTTCCCACGTATTATAATCATATGAAGAAATAGTATCATGTGTTGATAATATGAGTAAAGAATTCACTGAGTCCTATGGCTTTTAAGGGATGCAAGAGAAGAAAATTATGGAAGAGAGAAAGATGGATAAAGGGAAAAGGGAAAAGAAGAATTTTCCTATATGTGATAACTGTGGGAAGAAACACCCTGGAACATGCCTGAAAGGAATGGGAGTTTGTTATAAGTGTGGCAGAAAAGGGGAAAAAGTGCGTGACTTCAAGGGTAAGAAAAAGGTTTCAAATATACAATGCTTCATTTGCAAGGAGTTTGTACACTACACGAACCAATGTCCCAGTCATCAGACTATGCAGCAAATGATGAAATTGGATAATAATCAAGTTATGATACTACCACAGATGAAGAGGAATGGCTAGCATTCTAATGTTGTTATTTTATAATTATTTCATTTAAGTGTTGTATCAATGATGTTCTAGAAATAAATAAGGATTGTACTGCAGTACTATTTAATTAAGGATTTGAGATTTTATGGTACTAAGAAAAGTTACTCTACATTGAGTTAAAATGTTTTGGAATTTAAATTGTTGAAGGAAAGATAAACCTTACTATGGTCTTAATATTGAGGTAGTAATTTTAGAATAAGAGATGGTAGATTTTGGTAATTAAGGATGTTACAGTGTTTTAAAAGAATATATGAGGAAGGCGTTCACATGTTATTACCTAGAAAAAAGGATCCTCATTATGTTTAACTTCCTTGTAAATTTTGGACTGTGAGTTTGGATAATATTATTGTGGATAAGTCTAATGGTTGGAATTGATTGAGTTTGAAAGGTTAGTTTTTTGGATTTTTATAAAAGGACAACACGCAGACCGTGTGACGACCCGTCGTGTCAGACAAAGATGCGGGAATCGAACCCACAACCATAGTGCAATTGGGATTTATCGCCTACCATTGTGCTACATGAAGTTCCTAGATGGTATAATGTAGTTTCACTACATAAAGCGTCTGATATGTGAAATATAAATTCATTATATTTGGAACCCTATACGCTTAGGATAAATAGAGTATTTTTGAGTTGTATTATGTATTGGGGTGAAAGATGAGTTTGTGGTAGAAATTTATTAATGGATAAAACTATAATTATAAAGTAAGTATATCTCCTTATTATCTTAGCCAATCTCATAAATAAATTCCTCAACATTAAGAAAAGGAACTTAAAACAAAAATTTTGTCCTAGATGGTAACTTATATCATCACTAATTTATGGCTTTGGGATTATTGGCCTTTTCATACCCATGTTCTCTACCACTCTCCATCAGATAATTTATGGTTAGATTTCTCTTTCATATCCATATTTTCCTACATGGAACCCTAGTATGTGTTATTTTCGGTAATCTTTATACTTTCCACTCTATATTTTAAATAGAGGCCACATTAATTCATTCTTTGATGTGGGATTTCAACTAAGATATTTTGAAATGTCAAAAATGTGTTATCCTAAAACCTTATGTTTTATTGAAACAATGGTATTTTAAATCATCATAGATTGATGAATTTAAGGACCTCAATTTTAAACATGTTTGTGATTCATGACCTCAATCACTACCTATAAATATTTACGTTTTTCCTCCAGTTACATGTCTATAATTTCCACCAATGTTCTCCTAATCGAGATCATAATTTTGTGGTGACCCTTTCATTTATCTTTTCATCACGTTAAGACTAAATTTTATTAACCAAATTTCCGATGTGGATTTTTTTTCACAAAGATATTTTCTATTTTCAAACATTATTTTCAAAGAACAATATCAAATTACGAGGACACAATTTTTGAAGGAGGGGAGAATGTAACACCCCGAGCTTCCACGGTACACTTCTCTTTGAAAAATATAGTAGCGTGTGTTGTACGCAACTTCGAGTTCTGACACACCACAACAAATCAAACTAGCCATTATGAAGAGTAATACCTAAATTTTGAAATTTTATAAATTTTATCTCTCAAAATTGACTTCATTTTTGGATTCGGAGTATCAAATTTAGCCTAAGGTTAAATTTTGGTACTTTTCGGATAACATTAATATTTTTATGAATAGTAAAAATTACTAAATTTTAATTAAAAACAACTTTTTTAATCAACATAATTAATAGTGATAAATTATGAATTTGTGTGGTTTTAAAGTATATTTAGAATATATTTTTATCATTTAATAAAATTTGGTCATTGGACATAATTTCACAATTAAACCGAACATAAACATGTATCAATATTTTGATATTTATTATATCTTAAAAACACGCTTTTTGTTTTGACAGCGGGAATTAATTTTAAATTAATTTCTACCACTTTTGTGTTTTGAATTTGGAAAAATGGATTCCATATTTGGAATCATGATGTCCAAATTTTGTAAATATGTAAATTTTATTTTTAGACATTTTGAATAATTACTTCGGTAAATATTTTATTTACCATGGTTAAAGGGTAAATATGGTAAATAAGGGTTAAAAAAATAATATTATAATAATACTAAATTACCCTAAAACGTGTCCTAACCTTATTGGTGGATACATTTCCGATCATGGGCATCTTTGGGTTGATTTTGGGTCCCCATGGTGCCACTTGTAAGTGATAGGGACACTTTATTTTAATTAAGTTGAAATGAATACAAAAATGACACAAGCATATATCTTTTAGAAAAAAAATTTTTACATAGGGTTATATATGTTTTATTTTCCACTATAAATATTAATTATAAAGATAAAACATTTCCTAGATAATGTTATTTTATTTATAATTTTTAGACATGAAATAATTTAATTTATTTATGACACAATTGTGATTTAGTAATTACCATAATAGTAAAAAATTAAAATAATTGATATTATAAATACCCAAATAAATATAATTTGAGACTTTAAATGAATTAAACTAATTTTATAGGATAATATGACATATTATTATTGATTTAATTAACTCTTTTCGAAGTAATAAGTCTGTTATGAGTTTTACAAAAATCAATTATTGAATAGTGTCAAAATTGACATAAAAGAGTTTTTAAAAAACATATTATATTATAAATTGATATTAAATTCCTAAAAATATAAGGTTCTTCCAAGAGACTTATATCATTATGGTTATATAATTAATGGACCACTTGGGGGTCTCTTGGATTTATATAGTAAGTTTATTAACCATATAATATTAAAATACAAAGAGACATTGTAACAGTGAAACTAATTAACAAAGAGTTAGTACTTAAAGATAAGGTTAATATAATAACCCAAACCTGTCTAAATTCTATTGGTTGAGTGATTTTCGACCCATCCCCACCTTAACTTTTAAATAATCCGCTTTAGATCCATTAGAAACCGAATATGACTTTATTATAAATTAATAAGTTATGTTTTTTCTAAAGAGCCCCTCACCCATCTTATAAAAAGACACTACCTCTTCTCATTAATTCAAACCTTCAAAGCCTTTTGGTTCGGCCAAACCCTACCCAAATACTCTCTCAACTTCAGACACTTCATTATAGGGGCCTTAAATTAGTCATAAATCCATCCTATGTAGACCTTTTGATCAAATCAAATGAAGAACCCGAAGAAGAGGTAATGATTTCACCACCCTTTTTCAAGATCCATTCTTCTTCCACTTATTATTTCATTGTTATTACCATTCTTAAATAATTAATCCATTATCTACTATATTCTGTAATATTATTATAAAAATGGTACAACCATATTCAGTATTATATCCATCTTTTGAATGACATGTCACCATACGTGCGTACGTAGGGCTTACCGTCTCCACGTCGTGGTGTAATTGTTATTCAATATATTATTATTTGGATGGGTATAATAATGATTTTTAATTGATTTAAATAATAAATATAACATGATAATGATTATTTATATATGATATAACATCCAATTATATATTATTTTAATATCAAAATAATGATATTTTCACTCGTGCGTACGTATGGATTACCATCTCCACGACGCGATGAGATTAATTTCCAAGTTCACCATTCATCAACGATTATAAAAATATATATTACTAATAAGTATGTAATATATGAAATAATAATGCTACTGGAGATATATATATATATATATAAGTATTTATGTACTTACATATATCTTATTCACCTACTTCCGTTGAATACTATATGAAAACAGAAACAGCGTTTATGCGTACGTACGGACAACCGTCTCCATAAACAGTGTTTTCCATTTCATATATATGTCTATTATACATAATTTTATTATAAATATATATGACATATTTATCATGTTTTATATTCTGGAAGTATTTAAATCATGATTTATGTGATACAACCAAGAGTGACAAGTTTAAACACGTACGATAAAGAAAGCGATTGTTACCTGAAATGTTATCTTAACATGGAAATTATTATTAAATTGGTAATATAAATTCATAAATGAATCATGTATGATATCATAAATATTAATATGGTTCTATTATAATTTAATAACATACTACGATCTTCGTACAGGAGGTTAAACGTACCCTCAACTAAAGGAAAGTGCAAGGTAAGGGGTTCTCATCTCACTCCTTATTCCCGTGATATTCATGCCATATTTCCACCATTACCTTTTGTGTGTTGTATGTACTGCCCATAATTATATTATTTGTGTAATAAAATTTAATTTATGTGTATTTACATATTCATTGTATGATACCTCTTTCATGAGTTGTAAGTTTCGTAAGTTACCAAATTGGTAAGGGTTTATTTCGCAATCTCTTTATTATCCGAGGTTGTATATACGTAATGATCTATTGGGATATATTTATCATACACATCCATGTTTCTTAAAAATGTATTTCAAAACATTTTTACTATTTACAATAATATGGGTTAATGATATTTATACCCTTGTTTGACTTTTTATAAGAGGTTTATAAAGGAATCTTTCCGTCATTTTCCAAACAAGGTCTTTTTTAACCTTTTGACAGAATTAAGGTAAGAATTTCTTTTTTTAACTTATACGGTGGGTGCGGTTATTCTCCGCCGTTATTACACCTTTGAAGCTTCCTTCACAATCTTATAAAGATATTTTCAAAATAAAGGTTTTCTCTATAATTATACTACTTTTAAATGATTTCAAAAAAAGAGATATTTCTCTCAAATAGTATTGATTTAATCTATGTCAACATCCTTTGATAAAATTTTAAACTTGTTTCAAGATGATTTATTATGATAAAAATCATCCATATTGTATTTAAGGTTTTGTGATATTTTTGACTATGGATGAGTTATTTTTATTCCATTAATGGTTTATGATTAAAGTTTTGACATTTTGTATGTTAGTTTTAATACGAATGTTTATGTTATATTTCATCCTCTTCTTAAGATGAATGTGTTGGACTAGTATGTTCTGGGTTGGGGACTGGTAAAAGTAAGCCCTCCGGGTTGGTGTCCGGTTATTAGAGGCACTCCAGGTTGGTGTCTGGTTATTAGAGGCACTCCGGGTTGGTGTCTAGTTATTAGAGGCACTCTAGGATGGAGTCTGGTTACAGAGGCTCTCCAGGTTGGGTTCCGGTTATAGTTATCCCTTAGGTCTTGGCACGGGGCCTTGAAACAGAAATTAAAGTTCTAAATCATGAATTTCATCATTATGAAAGTGGTTAGTGATATTTCATGTGATTATTTGATTAGTAGAATATCCATGTGAATAAGTAAATGGAATTACTTAATTTTATTTCTTCCATATTATGTTGAAGTTCAAGTTTAAAAGGATTTTGTTTTAGTTTTATACATTTCCTTAAATGTTTATGCTTATTTTTGAATCTTTCTGATGTATTTCTTACCCTTACTAAGCATTTGAGCTCACCACTTTCTATGTTTTATTTTTCCCAGGATTCCAAGAAGTGTAATGTGATTGATATGCAGGGTTTAGACAAGGGAATAATGGCGTTCATAAAGATTATTTATGTTGTTTTGTACGTCTTAAAGTGAAAATGTAACATTCATGTATGTGATCTATTTTTCCAAGATTGATAAACTGATCGGTCCTTCGGGACATGATTCCTTGTAATCATGCCAATGTATTAAAATAATTCAACGACTCTATGTAACTCGGGTCGGGGTGTTACTGCGATGGTCCAGTGTTCGACATACTCGGTTGCTAGGCTGGCATCGACCCCGGTTGGAGGAAGAGTAACGACATCTCCAGAGCCGAAGGTGGTAAACATCAACCACATCTGGCGCAGGACGCAGGGATTCTTCTCCAGCCAGACATCCGTGAATACCTTCTTCGGAATTCGTTGGTGGCACCCGAACTGCCTGGAAAATCAGGATGGCATGTAAGGCTCACAGATCACCTTCCCGTCGATCCGAGCCATGATCACCACGCCCTGAATGCTCTAGAAATATTCCTGCTATTCCAAAGAGCCTCGCCCGTTGTCCACCATCTGGCCGACTGGGGTGGGGAACGAGCTGAAGTTGAAGTTGGTATGGTTGCCAATGCATATTCTCACGCCCTACTCATTGAGTGTCATCGGCACCACCCCTGAAATGTTCAGCAAGGACGGTCACATGCCATTCCCCGGAGGATGGATGACGTTTGGGAAGGTGTACTCGCTGAGATGAGCCACCACCCAGCCATGGAAGATCTGGAAGGGACAACATACTCTCTGAGGCGACCCCCTCGTGAGATGCGTCCCAGGATGGCATACAGCTGGGCTAGTACAGGGACACCCAAGTTGAACCATTTGTTGGCGGCCATGGTACCCGACATCACCAGTGTTGCTGGAGGGATGCCCATCCTCGCGTCCCACACCGGCAGGAGCCACTCGCTCAGGAAGGCGGCACGGAACCCAGCATACCGAACGTTCAGATCCTGGTCCTCGATGATGTGATAGCCCCATGATTGGTATTTCCCCGCCTCAAGGGTCCTCCAGTATGACCCATCCCTGCTCCTCTAAGCCACGGTTGGGCACCGTTTACCCCATCCCAGCATCTTGATGGCCGGATCCTTCTCAAGAAATAGGCTGAACCAGCCCTTTTAAGCAATGTCCTTCAGGAAGTCCTTGACACCCAGCCTCTCTTTGGCCGACTCCAACAGGTGCCACATCAGCATAGGCATCCGCGACATGTCTCCCCTGGTATTCTTTGGAGGAATGAACTCATCATATTGGTATCCCTACAATGGTATGCCTCCGATGCAGTGAACATCCCAGATAGTGATGCCAACTTCCCCATGGTGAAGGTGGAATGCATTGGTATCAGGAGACCAATGGGTGAATAGCTCCGGCCCGAGCTCAGGTTGACTGTGGAAGTGGAACTATGTCGTCCATACCGCCTCAAACATGCCGATATACCGCAGCTCATCCCTGAACTGGTCATAGGTATGGCAATCCCAGAATGCCCATGCCCATTTACTGGTGAAGTTTCCCCCGGACCACAGGTCCTAATCCTTCACCCAGCCCTTCGTGTCATCTATGACGCTTTGACGGAACGTACTCGCATAGAGGGATGGAGAATTCTCTGCGATAAGCTCATCCCCCGTAATGGTCCTGGTCCTCGGGTTCAGAACATATATGTCCATATGTGTCATTTCCCTGGCAGGATGTCCATTGTTGGTGATGTTGTAGAGAGGAAGATCTTCCTCTCAGGTCTCCCATGACCGCGGCGTGTCCACCTCGAAGTAGTTGCGCGAAATCCAGAGCGGGAGGTTGTCAAACAGGGGATACGTCTTTTGGGCTGGAGTCAGTAGATTGAGCAAGGTCAGGTTGTTGGAGACGATCACTTTGGCGCCATAAACCTCTTTGTTTTCTGCCAGCTCACCCCTACGAGCGGCGGCTTCCCCCTCATCAACTCGGTTTGCGGCCATCTAGAATTTTTTGGGAGTTGCGTGAAATCAGGATGCAGTGCGCGTAATCAGAGAGTGTTGCATGAAATCTGAAGTAGTTGTGTGATATACGGGTGTATTGCACACAATCGGCATGTCAGTCACGGAATACCCTGAGAAGGCGCGCAAAGACGGCCAAAATTCGGATGGAATTCCGTGCTGCCAGAGCATTTTTACGCGCAACCGCGAGGGCAATTTCGTGCACGAGAGCGATAAGCCTATCACGCTGAAAACCTTGGGTACGGATTCGCAACCCCACACCCCTTTTTTAAGGCAAGGCCGGGGTTTCACACCGTTCGGGAAGAGGATTCTGCGTGAATCCATCGTTTTGCGCGCCCCGTTAGAATTTTGCGCACAAAGTGCCTAAGAGGCCCAACACTTCGGCATGTCGGCGTTTCCCTTGGAATCTGATCGTTGCGACCTCTCGCCGATCCAATTCTGAGGGGGGGAATTTGTAGACCCCGAAATAGTCTGTAACTCCCGGAGGAAGTTTCGAAATGATGAAGCGAAGTCATATTCGGAATCAGAGGCCCGATCCGGAGGCCTGAGAAGTGGTGAGCGAAATAAAGGAGGATCCGCGCGAAATATTTTTTTGCGCATGAAGCGTCCCCAGGTTTCGCATAATCGAGCTGGTAAGGCACACAATATTTGTGTGCCCCAATTCTGCACAGAGAGGCTTTGCACACCAACGGTTCCCGGCGTGGAAACTTTCGCGCGCCGCCTGGATTCCGCTCCGGCCGATGACTATAAATAGAAGGCAACCCCAAGCAGTTTGGGGGTTGCATAATTAGGATCGGCTCTCGTGCGCACAATTCGACTCCCCCCGCACGCAATATGACTTCCAGGTAATTCCTCTTTTCACGCAACCTTTCCCCGGGGTTTGCCTTTGCACGCAACTCCACTGGCTTAAGTGAATTTTCCCCCTCCTCAGGGTTCCTTCCTTGTGCGTAATCCATGTTCCGTGCACGCAATCCCTTTCCATGAACACAATACCATGCGCATAATCCCCTTTCCGCGTGCAATTCTCTGTCCCTATTCCGCACGATCCTGGTGTTTTGCGCGCAAACCTTCTCTTTGCGTGCAAAACCCATGACCCCTCACCTTGATACCCCTTGGCTGCCTCTCTGTGCCGGAACCTGATGTCTACCCTGCCGAGCATGTGCTCCACTCATTGTTTTCTCGTACAGCCTTCCAGGATCGTACGAAGTAACCTCAAGGTCCCTTGGGCGGTGTTTCCTGTTGCGTTTTTTTTCCTTATGCTTCTCCGCATAGGCACGCTAATGGCTATTGCTTCTTTGCATAGCCATGCTAACGTGGACCCCTCAAGGGTTCGCCCTGCAGCCCCCCTTCACTATGGCCCTGCCGATGCCTTCCCTCCCACAAGGGGTATATGGAATTGGGCATGTATTCCCTAGGGGTGTGGAGCGAACCAACCTCGTCCAAGCTGCAGGATGTTAAACTGCTGAGCACCTCGTCCTTAACACATGACGTTAAACTATGGTCGGACCCCGTGCTTCGCACGCAGGGTCCCCCCAGCTCGGGAATTCTTTACCCCCACTCGTCTCCATAGGAATGGACTCTTCCTTGAATGGAATGAGATCCTCCTTGTCGGAGTGGCGTTTGTCTGCGGGGGAAGGGAAGCTTTAGAGCATAAGCCCCTAGCCTCTCAACGGAAGGTTGCACCCGTGCATCTCCGTAATTCCCCCTACCAAGGCCAGTGGAGACCCTTTCCCACTGCCCTTTGTCACACCACGGGACTCCACCTTGGAGTAAGCCCCGGCACCAAGGGATGCTAACCACGCGTAAGCCCCTATTTCCTATTTGGGCCTCTCAACGCGTAAGCCCCATTCCGCTTCTCACGGATGCACCCTTTGCGACGTGATCGTCTAGTCCCTGCTGCCTCTTGATTCTCACACTGAACATGACTCACATGGTCTTAGAGCACGCATCGACCATGACACCCACCATGGGCCACCTCAGACCGTAAGCCCCATCCCAGCAAACTACATGGACTTTGATCCGTGCTAATTCATGGTACGTAGGAAGCCACCACAAGGCTCAAGCCCACCACCTGGATGTTCCGACCTCTCCACATCAGTTCCTCGAACACCATGGTCCTCCTCAGAGCATAAGCCCCAAATTCCTCATCCTGTATGATGTTAAACTGTATCTCGTCCTGCATGATGTTAAATTGTATTCCCCCTCTTGGGTCGTCTCATAGCGTATGCCCCATGTATCACACCCATGTCTCATCCTGACTTCCCCCCTAAGCCCACGTGCCTTGGGAAGCTCATGGCCTCACCCGGAGATCTTACTTCCTCCAGGCTCCAATCCATGCGTTCATTCTCACAGGTCGCCTCTCCAGGTGTCCCACCATACCACCGAACTACGCAGACTTTGATTCCCTGCCATGGGGATACATAGGAAGCCTCCACAAGGTTCAAGCCTGTCACTCCACCATTCATCCTGATCCTTACCCGGGCCGCCACATCCTGGTGAGATCATGCCACCCCTTCCCACTCCATGACATCTGGGAAGCCGCCCACGTGCCGGCCCCAACATCGGTGTTCCCCCTAGGGGTTCCTTTAACCTGATCCGTCTCTGATAGATGTAAAACTCATGACATACCTTGTGTTAAACATGGGATGATGAGGAAAAACATTGATGGTACACATTCCCCGCATTCGATGTGGGATGCCTCGGGCTTACGCACCCTCGGGAAGCCCTGTGATAAGGGACAGAAGACAGACATGCCAACGACACCCCAACGTGACCATTCTCCTCACCGAAGGTTGCTGCCCCGACAAGACCCCTTGGAGTGTCTCGACGGAAGAAACGTAATTAACTGGCGTCTATGTAGATATGGCGCCAGGAATGAGTTTCACGAACCCGTCTTAAATCTATGAGGGAGACCCGGACTAGGTGACGTGTTCTGAGGAGCAATCCACGGAATGAAGAACCGACATCCCATCATCCAGGTTTCGATCAGGGAGTAGACATCCCTGAACGAGGAACGTATGCCCCCCACCTTTGGAAACCAGGAATGCAGGGTACAAGCAGTGCGTCCTCCCCACAGATGAATGTGCGCACCCCGGAGAAAGCGTCGGAAACTATTGTGATTTGAGATGATGTGGTGTTGACTTTGTGTGGAAGGTTCAAGGGTTGGTGGGATTTCCTATAAATAGAACTTGACCCCCTCAGGAGAAGTATAGAGTGTTTTCAAAGAAAAATATTTTCTAAAAACTCATGAAGGTGGTTCGTGAAGGCAGTGTGCTTTGTGAAAGAAGAGCTTCTCGGAGGCTAGTCTATCTCAATGAAAGTTACGATCTTTGCGTTGGCTCCATGAGCATTATGAGGGAATTCTCTCTGTGATGACTTGAGCTTCGCGAGAGTGCTTCACGAGAGTGATTCATGAAAAGGAAGGATCTTCGCGAAGGCTTGTTGAGCTTCGAAAATTGGGATCCTTGAAATGTTGGGTTTTTCAAGAAGGTGTTTCCAAAGTGTGTTGTCTAGTATTGAGTGGAAAAGAAGTATTCATTAGTTGATGAAATTTGGACTTCAATAGATCATCTTCAAAAAGAGGACGATGAATTCATTTGTGGTAATGAAGAGACCTACATATCTATAAACTGTGAGTCGATCTTCTGAAGAAGCAGTGAGCTCACATTAGTTGCGAGAGCAGTGAGTTCGGAAATTGTGAGTGGTTATAAACTAGGAGGGATATTGAGTCCGCTTTGAACTAGTAAACAGAATTGCACATATAGTGGAATTGGTACATCAGTACACTACTGATGTATGCTCCTTGGTCGTAGCCCAGTGAGGGTGAACCAAGTAAAAATCACTATGTCCTATGCATGCTTTATGGTTTGTTCATACTCTAAATCGAGAAGGAGAAAGAAGAGGGTTTTGTCTAATAGCAAAACAAGACCAAAAGGGGCAGTCGTTTAAATCTGTTATACCCTGATTCATCCCCCTCCCTTCTCAGGGTATCTAGCCTAGTGGACCTAATAATCATTATCAGAGTGAATGGTTAATATAAGTTTTTCTCTTTCAAATGGAGGTCACTAATCATAAAGGGATTCCAATCTTTGGCGGGAACAATTTCCAGCTATAGAATAATCGGATGCAACACAACTCCCAATCATTAGGAATGGATGTATTCATAGTAGTAATGCGTGGCATAAAAGGTGACATTATTAGTGGTGTATTATCATAAGCTGAGCGTAGAGAGTTGGATGCTGATGCCAGAGGATTTGATGTGTTAGGGGGATCCCTATCCAATCCTATCTATACAAAGGTGATGTCATGCAAAATGTCACATGCCATGAGGGAAAAGATATTGAATATATATGAAGGGGATACAAAGGGAAGAGAGGCAAATCTATAAGTGTTGTGGAACAAGTATGAAGATCCAAGAATGAACCTGAATGAGTCTGTTGATGCATTCTTCAACATGGTAAATGTTGTATTGGAAGACATGCATGGTCTTGGAGAAGTTATTGAAGATATACAAATTTTGAAGCACATCTTGAGGAAACATCCCCCTCATTTCAATACTAAAGTTTCGGTTTTGGGAGATAAATACCCGAAAGATCTGACATTGGATAACCTTCACAACACCCTTGTTTCATATGAAATAAGAAATGATGATAACGGTGCTGTGGAAAAGGGGAAATCCAAATAGTTCTCATTCAAGGCCATGAAGAATCTCACTATTGAAGACTATGAGGAAGAATAAGAGATAGATGAGGTGATTTCATTCCTCCCCTCAAACCTTTATAGAGGAAAATGAATGTTTAAAGGGAAGATTCCACTTGCTTGTTTTCGATGTGGAATGGTTGGACATCCTGCGAAAAGGTGTCCCAAAAAGATCCAAGAGGATCATGGAGTCGATGAAAAAAAATTCCCAAGAATAAGTTTCTAGCCTATGGGAAAGGCACGAAACAGTTCAAGAGAAATTTGGTTAGGAAGAATAACCTTCATTCAAAAGAATATGATAGTTCAGATGCGTCTGAGTTTTAGGAGGTTGAATAGATAGAAAACAGTAGAGATCGTGGAGAAAATGCTATGGTGGTAGTTGTCAGTAGATCTCATAATAAGAATGAAATTGAAGCTGATGAAGAACAAGAAGAAGATGTTGAGTGAAGAGTTGATATGAAATCTTAGTTATAGGATTCTCTTAATGAGATAGATGTTGGGAGATCCAAAACAAAGAAAGTCTACAAAGTTGTTCATGGCGTCAAACTCTATATACAGCAGCAAGAAGATGAGAAGTTTGAGTTGATGGAAGAAATTGAGAAAATCAATTCATCAACACCAGAGGACTCAGAATTAATTTGTGAGTATAAAATAAAAATTGAAGAACAAAAAAGGAATATCGATAGCTTGAATAACACAATGGAATATCAAATCAATAATATTGAATAACTTGAAGGAGAAGTTGTGAGTTTGTGGGAAAAGGTTAAAGATCAAGAAAAACTTTTGACTCATGCTAGGTCATCAGGAAAGAAGATCACTCAGAAAATTGAGAAGATGAAAGTAGAGAATAGTGGTTGAGAAGAAAATAAGCATCAACTATGTTTAGATGCTAACACTGATGGGGGGCTTGACCAAAAACAAAATTCTATGAAAATTGAGGCCAGACTACAAGCACCCACTCTGAGATTGATGGTTGATTTAGGCACAAGGCATAATCAGATTATTCAGAGATCCCAAGGGGAAACTCGTAGAGTATAAGTAACACAAAGGAATGCACCTCATATCAAGTTTTATTGTTGTAGAAAGATGTGACATTCACAGTATGTGTGTTCCGTAGCCAAGATATATCAAATAGAACAAGAACAAAGATGAAATCCAAATAGAGAATGGATCTATAGAACATATTTTGAAGGACACTGTGTTTGGTGTGGAGGATTTGGGTACATGGCTAGGTATTTTACTTCGACCATACAGAGGAATGTTCCAAAGGAGAATCAAAATGTTCACAATTAGCAGATCAATGAACCATCAAGTGAGTTGAAAATGAAAAACCGATTTGAAGGTCTGCAAAATGAATCTGGTCTATCATACTCTGAGAAAGATCAGAAATATCAATCCATGTAATGTATGAATGCAAAAATATGGACCATGATGAAAAAGGATGAGAAAGAAGTGGTGGCAGATATTTTTCTTAAAGCATCATATTGCTCTCGTGTGTGGATCCTTGACAGAGGTTGCATACCTCCCATTATAGGTAATAAGGATCTTGTTACAGGTGTAAAATATGAAAAATAAGGGGTTTTCATGGTTGGATAAGATGATTTCCTAATGATAATTGGCTCTGGAATGGCCAAGTTTGGGGGAAAAGAGATGAGACATGTAAATGTCTTAGTAGTAGAAGGCATCAGTCACAATTTGATCAGCATCATCCAACTATGTGACTCTAGACATTCTATAAGGTTTACTAAGAAGCTGTGTATCATCAAAGAAGTATACAGGGAAGTATTTCTACAGGGAAAAGGGACAAAGGGAAATATCTACCTGGTATGTAAATAAGAAGATATATTCTTTCTATCCATAGAGGAAGAAAAAAAGTTGTGGCATAAAAGACCTGGTCACCAATACCAACTATCCCTAGAAGATCTAGTTAAGTGTGATGTTAGAAAAGACCCCCCCTATGCTATCACATGATCATACTCAAACATGTAACACCCCGAGCTTCCACAGTATGCTTCTCTTTGAATAATACAGTAGCGTGTCTTGTACGCAACTTCGAGTTCTAACACACACCACGACCAATCAAAGTAGTCGTTATTAACAGTAATACCTACATTTTAAAATATTAGAAATTTTATCTCTCAAAATGGACTTCATATTTGGATTCGGATTATCGAATTTAGCCTTAGGTGAAATTTTGGTACTTTTCGGATAACTTTAATATTTTGATGAATAGTGAAAATTACTAAATTTTAATTAAAAACAACTTTTTTAATAAAAATAATTATTAGTAAAAAATTATGAATTTGAGTGGTTTTAAAGTATATATTGAATATATTTTTACCATTTAATACAATGTTGGTCATTGAACATAATTTCACAATTAAACCAGACATAAACAAGTGTCAATCTTTTGATAGTTATTATCTTTTAAAAACACACTTTTTGTTTTTACAACGGGAATTAATTTTAAATTAATTTCTGCCACTTCTGTGTTTTGAATTTGGAAAAATGGATTCTATATTTTGAATCAGGATGTTCAAATTGTGTAAATAGGTAACTTTTATTTTTAGACATTTTGAATAATTATTTCGGTAAATATTTTATTTACCATGGTTAAAGGGTAAATCTGAAAAATAAGGGTTAACAAATAGTATTATAATAATAAAAAATTTTCCTAAAACGTTTCCTAACCTTATTTTTTGATACATGGTCGACCATGGGCATCTTTGGTTCGATTTATGGACCCCATGGAGCCACTTGTATGTGATAATGACACTATTAATTAAGATAAAATAAATACAAAAATGACATAAGCATACATCCTTTAGAAAAAAAAATTTACATAGGGTTATATATGTTGGATTTTTGACTATAAATATTCATTAGAAATATAAAAATATTTCCTACATAATGGTAGTTTATTTATAATTTTTATACATTAAATAAATTAATTTAGTTATGAAACAATGATGATGCACTAATTACCATAATAGTGGAAAATTAAAATAATTGATATTATAAATACTCAAATAAATATAATTTGAAAATTTTAATTAATTTAAATAATTTTATAGGATAATATGAAATATTAGGATTGATGTAATTAACCTTTTTCGAAGTAGTCATTCTGTTATGAGTTTTACAAAAGTCAATTATTGAATAGTGTCAAAATTGACATAAAAGAGTTTTTAAAACAAATATTATATTATTAATTGATATTAAATTCCTATAAAATCTAAGGATCAGACAAGATACTTATATCATGATATTTGTATCATTAATGGACCACTTGGGGGTTGCTTGGATGTATATTGTATGATTAATAACTATATAATATAAAAATACAAAGTGAAATGGTAAGTGTCAAACTAATTAACTAAGTGTTAAATCTAAAAGATAAGGTTAATATAATGACCCAAACCTATCTAAATTATATTGGTCAAGTAGTTTTCTACCCCTACACACCTGAAATTTTAAATAATCCACTTTGGAGCCATTATAAACCGAATATGATTTTATTATAAAATAATATTTCTAGCTTTTCCAAAGGTGCCACTCACTAGTCTTATAAAAGGACACTCACCCTTCTCATTAATTCACACATTCAAAGCCTTTTGGATCGGCGATCCCCTACCCGAATACTCTATAAAATTTTTTAACTTCATCCTAGATGCCTTCCTTTAGTCAGAAAGCCATCATAAGAAGCCCTTTTGATCAAATCAAAAGGAAGAACCTGCAGAAGAGGTAATGATTTCACCACGCCTTTTCAAGTTCCATTCTTCTTCCACTTATGCTTTCTTTGTTATTACCATTCTAAAATAATGAATCCTATATCTCATATATACTGTAATATTATTATAAATATGGTACAACCATATTCAGTATTCTATCCATCCTTTGAATGACATGTCACTATACATGCGTACGTACGGCTTACCGTCTCCACGTCTTGGTGTAATTGTTATTCAATATATTATTATTTGGATGGGTATAATAATGATTTGTAATTGATTTAAATAATAAATATAACATGATAATGATTCTTTATATATGATATACCAAAAAATTATATATTATTTTAATACCAAAGAATGATATTTTCGCTCGTGCGTACGTACGGATTACCGTCTCCACGACGCGATGAGATTCTTTTCCAAGTTCACCATTCATCGACGATTATAAAAATATATATTTATAATAAGTATATAATATATGTCATAATAATTCTACTGGAGATATATATATATATATATATAAGTATTTATGTACTTACATATATCTTATTCACTTACATCCGTTCAATACTATAGGAAAACAGAAACAGTGTTTATGTGTACGTACGGACTACCGTCTCCATAAAAGGTGTTTTCCATTTCATATATATGTCTATTATACATATTTATATTCTAAATATATATGATATATTTATCATGTTTTTTATTCTGGATGTATTTAAATCATGATCTATGTGATACAACCAAGAGTGACAAGTTAAAACACGTACGATAAAGATAGTGATTATTACCCGAAATGTTAACTTTACATGGAAATTATTATTAAATGGGTAATATAAAGTCATAAATGAATCATGTATGATATCATAAATATTAATATGGTTCTGGTATAATTTAATTACATACTACGATTTTTGTACAGGAGGTTAAACATACCCTCGACTAAAGGAAAGTGCAAAGTAAAGGGTTTTCATCTCACTCCTTATTCCCATGAGATTCATGCCATATTGCCACCATTACCTTTTTTGTGTGGTATGTACTACCCATAATTATATTATCTATGTAATAAACTTTAATTTATGTTTATTTACATATTCATTGTATGATACCTCTTTCATGCGTTGTATGTTTCGTAAGTTACCAAATTGGTAAAGGATTATTTTGCAATCTCTTCATTATCCGAGGTTGTATATACGTAATAATATATTGGGATATATTTATCATCCACATCCATGTTTCTTAAAAATGTATTAAAAACATTTTTAATATTTACAATAATATGCTTTAAATACATTTATACCCTTTTTGACTATTTATAAGAGGTTTATAATGTAATCATTCCGTCATTTTCCAAACAAGGTCCTTTTTAACCTTTTTGACAAAATTAAGGTAAGAATGTTTTTTTAACATATACTGTGGGTGCGGTTATTCTCCGTCGTTGTTACACCTTTGAAATTTCCTTCATAAGCTTATAAAGATATTTTCAAAATAAAGGTTTTCTCTATAATTATGTGACTTTTAAATGATTTCAAAAAAAGAGATATTTCTCTCAAATAGTATTGATTTAATCTATGTCAACATACTTTGATAAATTTTAAACTTGTTTTACGTTGATTTATTATGATACAAATTATCCATATTTTATTTAAGGTTTTGTGATATTTTTGACTATGGATGAGTTATTTTTATGCCATTAATGGTTTATGATTAAAGTTTGGACATTTTGTATGTTAGTTTTAATAAGAATGTTTATGTTATATTTCATCCTCTTCTTAAGATGAATGTGTTGGACTAGTATGTTCCAAATTGGGGACCGGTAAAAGTAAGCCCTCCGGGTTGGTGTCCGGTTATTATAGGCACTCTGGGTTGGTGTCCGGTTATTAGAGGCACACCGGGTTGGTGTCCGGTTATTATAGGCACTCCGGGTTGGTGTCCAGTTATTAGAGGCACTCCGGGATGGAGTCCGGTTACAGAGGCTCCTCGGGTTGGATTCCAGTTACAGTTATCCCATAGGTCTTGGCATGAGGCCTCGACACAGAAATTAATGTTCGGCATCATGCAATCCATCATTATGAAAGTGGTTAATGATATTTCATGTGATTATTCGATTAGTAGAATATCCATGTGAATAAGTAAATGGCATTATTTCAATTTATTTCTGCCATATTATGCTGAATTTCAAGTTTCAAAGGCTTTTGTTTTAGGTTTATACATTTCCTTAAATGTTTATGCTTATTTTTGAAAGTTTCTGCTGTATTACTTACCCTAACATAGCATTTGAGCTCACCCCTTTCTATGTTTTATTTTTCCTAGGATTCCACGAAGTGTAATGTGATTGATATGCAGGGTAAGACAAGGGAATAATGGCATTCATAAAGATTATTTATGTTGTTTTGTACATCTTAAAGTGCAAATGTAACATTCATGTATTTGATCTATTTTCCCAAGACTGCTAAACTGATCGGTCCTTTGGGACTTGATTCCTTATAATCATTCCAATGTATTAAAATAATGAACCGAATCTAGGTTACTGGGGTCGGGGTATTATAGTTGGTATCAGAGGAATTTTAGAAATAACCTTGGAAACTAGATTTAGATAAACTCTGATTAGATCACATAGCCCTAAGATAGACTTTGAGGATTAGTATAGAAGAACTTACTAGAATTTTGGTATTGTAGAGATTTTGTGAGTTTTCCGAGCAATACATCCATGTTTGGATACGAGCAGGTAGAGGCGGCTCTGGAACAGATGTACCTAGGGATAAAACCCAAAAACACTGCTTTGAGCTAGACTCGAATGGGAACTGGTGCACAACAACGGGCCTTGCTGCACTCTTGGTTACGACACTCCCAGGGGATATGCTTAGGATAATTCTCATTTTCTTTACAAACCATTATGAAGGGCTTATGAGTATATACATACTCAAAGAAATCATTTTTATGATTATGGATTATATCCATAAACTGTTCAATTTGTGTTAGGTATTTTACAAGTTTGGTAATTATTCATTGCAATTCATAAAATGAACTAGTTTATGCTATTGTATAGAAATGGCGCCCATTAGAAGTAATGTGAACTCCTGTATTACGTATGATCCAAAGAGTAAAAAGGATCATATCTTTTGTGGGCCTAATCCAGAATTTAGAAGTGAAATAATTTCCCACGTATTATTATCATATGAAGAAATAGTATCATGTGTTGATAAGATGAGTAATGAATTCTCAGAGTCCTATGGATTTGAAGGGAAACAAGAGAAGAAAATAATGGAAGATAGAAAGATGGATAAAGGAAAGGGGGAAAAGATGAATTTTCTCATATGTGATAACTTTGGGAAGAAACACCCTGGAACATGCCTGAAAGGAATGGGAGTTTGTTATAAGTGTGGAGGAAAAGGGCACAAAGTACGTGACTACAAGGGTAAGAAAATGGTTTCAAATGTACAATGCTTCATTTGCAAGGAGTTTGGACACTTCGCGAACCAATGTCCCAGTCATCAGACAATGCCGCAGATGATGCTATTGGATAATAATCAAGTTATGATACTACCCCAGATGAAGAGGAATGACTAGTGTTATTATGTTGTTATTTTAGAATTATTTCATTAAGTGTTGTATCAATGATGTTCTGGAAATAAATAAGGAGTGTAATTCAGTACTATTTAATTAAGGATTTGAGATTTTATGGTACTAAGAAAAGTGACTCTAGAGTGAGTTAATTTTTTTTTGGAAATTACATTGTTGAAGGAAAGATAAACCTTAATATGGTCCTAATATTGAGGTAGTGATTTTGGAATAAGAGATGGTTGATTTTGGCAATTCAGGATGTTGCGGTTTTGTAAAAGAATATATGAGGAAGGCTTTCACATGTTATTACCTAGAAAAAAGGATCCTCATTATGTTTAACTTCCTTGTAAATTTTGGACTGTGAGTTTGGATAATAGTATTTTGGATAAGTATAATGGTTGGTATGGATTATGTTTGAAAGGTTATTTTTTTTTGAATTTTTATAAAAGGAAAACACACAGACCGTGTGACGACCCGTCGTGTCGGACAAAGCTGCGGGAATCGAACCCACAACCATAGTGCAATTGGGATTTATCGCCTACCATTGTGCTACATGAATTTCCTGGATGGTATAATGTAGTTTCCTTACATAAAGGGTCTGATATGTGAATTATAAATTCATTATATTTGTAACCCTATATGATTAGGATAAATAGAGTATTTTTTATTTTTATTATGTTTTGGGGGTGAAACATGAGTTTGTGGTAGAAATTTATTAATGGATAAAACTCTAATTATAAAGTAAGTATATCTCCTTATGATCTTATCCAATCTCATAAATAAATTCCTCAACATTAAGAAAAGGAACTTAGAACAAAAATTTTGTCCTAGATGGTACCTTAGATCATCACTAATTTATGGATTTGGGATTGTTGGCCTTTTCATAGCCATGTTCTCTACCACTGTCCATCAGATAATTGATGGTTAGATTTCTCTTCCATATCCATATTTTCCTACATGGAACCCCAGTATGTTTTATTTTCGGTAATCTTCATAATTTCTACTCTTTATTTTAAATAGAGGACCCATTAATTAATTTTTCAATGTGGGATTTCAACTATGTTATTTTGAAATGTCAAAAATGTGTTATCCTAATAACTTATGTTTTTTGAACTGATGGTATTTTAAATCATCATAGATTGATGAATTTAAGGACCTCAATTTTAAACTTGTTTTTGATTGATGACCTCAATCACTACCTATAAATATTTACGTCTTTCCTCCAATTATATGTCTATAATTTCCACCGACGTCCACCTAATAGTGATCATAATTTTTTGGTGACCCTTTCATTTCTCTTTTCATCTTGTCAAGACTAAATTTTATTAACCAAATTTCCGATGTGGGTTTTTCCAAAAAGATATTTTCTATTTTCAACCTTTATTTTCAAAAAACAATATCAAATTGCGAGGATTAAATTTATTGAAGGAGGGGAGAATGTAACATCCCTATCTTCCACGGTACACTTCTCTTTAAATGATACAGTAGCATGTGTTGTACGCAACTTCGAGTTCTAACACACACCACAACCAATCAAAGTAGCTGTTATAAATAGTAATAACAAATTTTTAAAATTTTAGAAATTTTAACTCTCAAAATGGACTTCATTTTTGGATTCGGAGTATCGAATTTAGCCTAAGGTGAAATTTTGGTACTTTTCGGATAACTTTAATTTTTTGATGAATAGTGAAAATTACTAAATTTTAATTAAAAACAACTTTTTTAATCAAAATAATTATTAGTAATAAATTATGAATTTGAGTGGTTTTAAAGTATATATAGAATCTATTTTTACCATTTAATACAATGTTGGTCGTTGAACATAATTTTACAATTAAACCGGAAATAAACAAGTGTCAATCTTTTGATAGTTATTATCTTTTAAAAATACTCTTTGTTTTAACAACGGGAATTAATTTTAAATTAATTTCTGCCACTTCCATGTTTTGAGTTTGGAAAAATGTATTCCATATTTGGAATCGGGATGTTCAAATTGTGTAAATAGGTGAATTTTATTTTTAGACATTTTGAATAATTACTTCGGTAAATATTTTATTTACCGTGGTTAAAGGGTAAATATGGTAAATAAGGGTTAAACAATAATATTATAAAAATACCAAAATTACCCTAAAACGTGTCCTAACCTTATTGGTTGATACATTTCCGACCATGGTCATCTTTGGGTCGATTAATGAACCCCATGGAGCCACTTGTAAGTGATAATGACACTTTATATTAATTAAGTTAAAATAAATACAAAAATGACAGAAGCATATATCTTTTAGAAAAACAATTTTTACATAAGTTTATGTATTTTGGATTTTCACCTATGAATATTAATTATAAAGATAAAAATAATTTCTACATAATGGTATTCTATTTATAGTTTTTAGACATTAAATAATTTAATTTATTAATGACACAATGATGATTCAGTAATTACCATAATAGTGAAAAATTAAAATAATTGATATTATAAATACCCAAATAAATATAATTTGAGCCTTTTAATGAATTACAATACTTTTATAGGATAATATGACATGTTAGGATTGATTTAGTTAACTTTTTTCTAAGTAATCATTCTGTTATGATTTTTACAAAAGTCAATTATTGAATAGTGTCAAAATTGACATAAAAGAGTTTTTAAAACAAATATTATATTATAAATAGATATTAAATTATTCAAAATCTAAGGATCGTCCAAGAGACTTATATCATGATATTTGTATCATTAATGGACCACTTGGGAGTCTCTTGGATGTATATTGTAAGTTTATTAACTATATAATATAAAAATACAAAGTGACATGGTAAGTGTCAAACTAATTAACTAAGTGTTAAAACTAAAATATAAGGTTAATATAACGACCCAAACCTTTCTAAATTATATTTGTTGAGTAGTTTTCGACCCATATCCACCTTAAGATTTAAACAATACACTTTTATTCCATTATAAACCGAATATGAATTTATTATAAAATAATATTTCTAGCTTTTCCAAAGGAGCCCCTCACCCCTCTTATAAAAGGACACTCACACTTCTCATTAATTCACACCTTCAAAGCCTTTTTCCTCGGCCAACCCCAGCCCAAATACTCTCTCAACTTCTCTCACTTCATCTTAGAGGTCTTACTTTAGTCAGATAGCCATTCTATTGAGCCCTTTTGATCAAATCAATAGGAAGAACCCGAAGAAGAGGTAATGATTTCACCACACTTTTTCAAGTTTCTCTCTTCTTCCACTTATTCTTTCTTTGTTATTACCATTCTAAAATAATGAATCCAGTATCTCATATACACTTTAATATTATAATAAATATGGTACAACCATATTCAGTATTCTATCCATCCTTTGAATGACATGTCACCATACGTGCGTACGTACGGCTTACCGTCTCCACGTCATGGTGTAATTGTTATTCAATATATTATTATTTGGATGCGTATAATAATGATTTTTAATTCATTTAAATAATAAATATAACATGATAATGATTCTTTATATATGATATACCATCCAATTATATATTATTTTAATATCAAAAGAATGATATTTTCACTCGTGCGTACGTACAGATTACCATCTCCACGACGCGATGAGATTCATTTCCAAGTTCACCATTCATCGATGATTATAAAACTATATATTACTAATAAGTATGTAATATATGACATAATAATGCTACTGTAGATATATATATATATATATATAAGTATTTATGTACTTACATATATCTTATTCACTTACTTCCGTTCAATACTAAATGAAAATAGAAACAGCGTTTATGCGTACGTACGGACTTCCATCTCCATAAACGGTGTTTTCCATTTCATATATATGTCTATTATACATATTTATATTCTAAATATATATGATATATTTATCATGTTTTATATTCTGGAAGTATTTAAATCATAATCTAAGTGACATAACCAAGAGTGACAAGTTAAAACACGTACGATAAAGAAAGTGATTATTACCTGAAATGTTAACTTAACATGGAAATTATTATTAAATGGGAAATATAAAGTCATAAATGAATAATGTATCATATCATAAATATTAATATGGTTCTGGTATAATTTAATAACATACTATGATCTTCGTACAGGAGGTTAAACGTACCCTCGACTAACAGAAAGTGCAAGGTAAGGGGTTTTCATCTCACTCCTTATTCCCGTGAGATTCATGCCATATTGCCACCATTACCTTTTGTCTAGTGTATGTACTGCCCATAATTATATTCTTTGTGTAATACACTTTAATTTATGTGTATTTACATATTCCTTGTATGATACCTCTTTCATGGGTTGTATGTTTCGTAAGTTACCAAATTGGTAAGGGTTTATTTCGCAATTTCATCATTATCTGAGGTTGTATATATGTAATAATCTACTGGGATCTCCTTATCATCCACAACCATGTTTCTTAAAAATGTGTTTAAAAACATTTTTACTCTTTACAATAATATGGTTTAAAGACATTTATACCCCAGTTTGACTTTTTATAAGAGGTTTATAATGGAATCTTTCTGTCGTTTTCCAAACAAGGTCCTTTTTAACCTTTTTGACAATATTAAGGTAAGAATGTTTTTTTAACTTATATGGTGGGTTCAGTTATTCTCCGCCATTATTACACCTTTTAAACGTCCTTTACAATCTTATAAAGATATTTTCAAAACAAAGGTTTTCTCTATAATTATGCGACTTTTAAATGATTTCAAAAAAAGAGATATTTCTCTCAAATAGTATTGATTTCATCTATGTCAACATACTTTGATAAATTTTAAACTTGTTTCAAGTTGATTTATTATGATACAAATCATCTATATTGTATTTAATGTTTTTTGATATTTTTGACTATGGATGAGTTATTTTTATGCCATTAATGGTTTATGATTAAAGTTTTGACATTTTGTATGTTAGTTTTAATACGAATATTTATGTTATATTTCATCCTCTTCTTAAGATGAATGTGTTGGACTAGTATGTTCCGGGTTGGGGACCGGTAAATGTAAGCCCTCCGGGTTGGTGTCCGGTTATTAGAGGCACTCCAGGTTGGTGTCCGGTTATTAGAGGCACTCCGGGATGGTGTCCGGTTATTAGAGGCACTTCGGGTTGGTGTCCGGTAATTAGAGGCACTCCAGGTTGGTGTCCGGTTATTAGAGGCACTCTAGGATGTTGTCTGGTTACAGAGGATCTCCAGGTTGGGTTCCAGTTACAGTTATCCCATAGGTCTTGGCATGAGGCCTTGACATAGAAATTAATGTTCGGAATCATGCATTCCATCATTATGAAAGTGGTTAGTGATATTGCATGTGATTATTCGATTAGTAGAATATACATGTGAATAAGTAAATGGAATTATTTCATTTTTTTCGGCCATATTATGCTGAATTTCAAGTTTAAAAGGCTTTTTATTTAGTTTTATACATTACCTTAAATGTTATGCTTATTTTTGAAAGTTTCCGCTGTATTTCTTACCCTTACTGAGCATTTGAGCTCACCCCTTTCTATGTTTTACTTTTCCCATGATTCCAAGAAGTGTAATGTGATTGATATGCAGGGTAAGACAAGGGAATAATGGCATTCATAAAGATTATTTATGTTGTTTTGTATGTCTTAATGTGAAAATGTAACATTCATGTATGAGATCTATTTTTTCAAGACTGCTAAACTGATTGGTCCTTCGGGACTTGATTCCTTGTAATCAGGCCAACGTATTAAAATAATGCACTAACACTGGGTAACTGGAGTTGGGGCATTACAAAACGTGTGATGCATTCCAGCAAGGGAAGCTCATCATAAAGACGTGTAATGAAAGGGAAATAAAGTGAACAAGAGTGCTCGAATTGGTTCATATTGATGTATGTGGACCTATCACACCAAGAGTAATTAACGGAAAGAGGTGAAATGTTATTTTCATTGATGACTATATAATAATGGCATGGGTATTTGTTATTTCCCATAAGTCTGATGTGTTCAAGTGCTTAAAACAATTCCGGAGGGAGAGAAAAAGGATGCTTGGAATGAAAAATCTGATGTATCGTACTGATAATGGTATGGAATTCACAAACAATCAGGTGGAATACTATCTCAAGAAACACTGGATAAGGCATCTAGTTTCATCAGTGAGAAATCTACAATAAAATGGATTGGTTAAAATGAGAAATAAGATCATCAAAAACTTTTCATGAATGATACTCATAGAAAAAGACCTCCCAGAGAAATTTTGGAATGAAGCAGTTTTGACATCGATCTACATTTATAACAGGGCTCTGTTGGGTCCAAAGGAAGGAAAGACTCCGTATGAGATGTGGTATAGAAAGAATCCAACAGTGAAATACTTTTGAATATTTGGAAGTAATTGATTCATCCTCCATAAGGAGAAACATCTAAAATTTGAGTTTCATGGTGATGAGGGGATATTCCTTGGCTATTTAGGAAAAAGAAAAACATACAAATGCTTTAACAAAAGGCTGGGAAAAGTGGTTGAGAGCAATGATGTCATGGTTTTAGAGAATTAATAGAGTATTCAATAGCACAATGAACAATTTCCAGATTAAAGAAATGATGAGGAAGGTCATGTAGGAGGGGAAGAAGTGGCTGATGCTGATTCAGAAGAAGATACTGATGATGATCATAAAGAAAAAAAATATCTATCTACACAGAATCCCGGGAGTGGAGCTGAAATTGATAGGAAAAATATCATTGGAGAACAATCTACTCTAGTTCAGACAAGAATAATGAATTCACTATAACAGATATATTTCTTATCTCAGGTAGAGACAAAATTCTTTACTGATGCAGTTGAAGATGAAAACTGGGTTCAATCCATGAATGAAGAGCTAGATCAGATTGAGAAGAATCAGACATGGGAGATTGTTTTGAGGCCAGAAGATAAGAATTTCATCAGGACTAAATGGGTATATCGCAACAAGATTAATGAAAATGGCACAATGATTTGGAAGAAAGAATGACTTGTGTTCATGGGATAATCCCAGCTAGAGGGAATAGATGTTGATGAGACATTCACACTATTTGTGAGACTAGACACAATTAGATTATTTCTAGCCATTTTAGTGCAATGAGAGTTCAATTTTTTCTAGATGGATGTCAAATCTGAATTTTTGAATGGTGTTCTGGAGTAAGAGGTTTATATTGAGTAGCCAGATGGTTTTTTCATTCATGACGATGAGAAAAAGGTTCTCATAATGAAGAAGGCATTTTATGGGATGAAACAAGTACCAAGAGCATGGTACTCAAGGCATGATCAATACTTAAATAAACTTGGTTTCCAGTATGGGGGAGTTGACTACAATCTCTATTTCTACAACAATAGTAAAAAAAGGATGATGCTATTGGTTTATGTCGAAGACATAATATTTGGTTGATTAGATGAATCTCAGTGCAGACTATTTTATGAATTCATGAAAAGTTAGTTCGAAATATCAATGATTGGAGAGATTACATTTTTTCTTGTTATATGGGTGACACAAGGAAGGAATGGAATATTCATTTCTCAATACAAATATGATAAGGAAGTTTTGAAAAGATTTGGAATGGAAAATTCCAAGGATATGAAGACTCTGGTAGGTACCTGGATGAAATTATCAAAAGATGATCATGGAAAGGTAGTTAATATAATCGAATAGAGGCAGGTTATTGGGAGTTTACTGTACCTAACTGCAAAGAGACCTGATATTGTTTTTTCCACCTTCCAAGCAGCATGATATTAATGAAATCCCAAGGAAAGCCACATGCTTGTAGTAAAAAATAAGACTTTGATATATCAAGGGCACAATGGACTTTATCTTGATGTATAGTGGAAAATCATAGACATAGTTATTAGGATATACTGATGCTGATTGGGCCAGTTCAGCGGATGACAGGAAATCAACCTCAGGAGGCCCATTCTATCTTGGTGGACTATGTATTGCTTGGATAAACAAGAAGCATGATTTCATTTCATTAAGCACTAAAAAATATGAGTATATTGCGGCCACTCAAGCATACACACTTTTATTGTGGATGAATAAGAAGCTTGATGATATGGGAGTTAAAGTGATGTCTTCGATCGGAATCCAGTACGATAACTCAAGTGAAATCAATATTAGCAAAAATATAGTCCACCACTCTAGGAAAAAATCACATTGAGATAAAGTATCATTTTATCAAGGAGAAGGTTGAGTAGGGAATCTTGAATTTGGAGTATGTGCCTGCAAAACTACAGGTTGCAGGCATTATGAGGAAGGCTTTACCCATGGAAGCTTTTGAGAGGCATCGAATGGCTCTGGGAGTCAAATCGACTTCCCGCACCAGAAAAAGTGTTGATATGGGACCCCACTCCACTCCCTAAGGTATGGTATGTTTTTCCTTAATGTACTGACATGTGTTTTACCATGTTACAGACTGCAAAGGAGTGCCCTTTGGGTTCATTGACAAAGGAGGAGAAAATAGTGATTGTTCAAAGGAGAGATGGTGTGGCTATTTGATAAATCATTAATGATATGGGAATAATCTGACAGGTGGAGCTATGAGATAGGGGGAGAGCAATGAGATAGGGGGAGTGTTTTAAATTTGACTATACTAGAAGTGATCAATCAAAGAGTAGATATCACGACAGATGAGAATCATGATAAAAGCATAACAGTGATGTTGGAAAGGTGTGAGAAGGTTTCCATCAATCACCAATTGGTATAAGTGTGGTATCAAAAATTGGAATCAGTTTGGAAATTGGTATCAATTAGGTGTCAACAATGTGTGGAAGAAATGAAGTGATTCATTGATAATCTTTTCATTTACCCTTGTTTCTCAGGACGAGCATTTCTCATGTGGGATTAGAGTATTTGGTGAGTGAATCATTGGCCACTGTCTGAATCACAAGAGGCAAATGGTGGTAGATGATGGAAGGACACTCAGTGAGGTATCAAAGTGCAGAAAATTGTTCTGAGAAGAGTTTTTAACAAAACTAAAAGAGGAAATTCTTGGACAAAATCAGTCAAGGTAACATTGCATAATTTTTGTGTTGGTTGTGTTTGTTGACAATGCAGGTTTCCATGGTGAATTTTTTTGTTCGAGAGATGTTGTTGACAATCCATGTTGACAAAGAACCATGAAAAATGAATCGACGATCTGGAGGTGGTATAAAAAAACTGATACCAGGTGGCATCGTTTCCTAGTGTTTCCCAAATTTTTGGGGTCAAAAAATTGGAGTTTGGTGACCATTGTGAAAATAGGATTTCCTTGAAGATCTAATTTAAATATGGTAAAGTCATGAGTTTCGAAAATATATTCTTCATGGATTGGATTTCTTGAAGACCAAAAAATGTTAACGGTGACGCTTCAGGATTACGATGAGCTTCGCGAATAGCATAGTTGAAGAGCATTGCGAGGACGTAGGTCAATGCGAGTGGAGATTCGAGGAGAATGTGTGAAGTAAATTATGGAACACTCATCAATTATGACGAGCTCCGCGATCAGAAATTGGCTGTGGTGCTTCGCTATTTTGACTTAATTTCAATGAGAACTTCATAGTGTCATGATTTGAGATGACGTGGCGTTGAATTCACATAGAAGGTTCAAGGGTCAGTGGAATTGTCTATAAATAGACCTTGACCCCCTCTTGGGGAGTAGAGAGAGTTTTCAAAGAAACATATTTTCTCTCGGCTTGTGAAGGTGGTTCGCGAAGGTAGTGTGCTTCGCAAAAGAAGAGCTACACGGCGACTAATCTAGCTCTGCGAAAGTTGCGAGCTCCGTGTTGGCTCGGTGAGCTTTGCGAGGGAAGTCACTCTACGATGGCTTGAGCTTCGCAAGAGTGCTTCGTGAGAGTGATTCCCAAAAAGGCAGGAGCTTCGCGAAGGGTTGTTTTAGCTTTGCGAAATTGGGAGCCTCGCGAAGTGGGGTCGTTTTCGAAGGTGATTCCAAAGTTTTTTGTCTAGTGTTTAGCGCAAAGGGGTATTCATCAGTGGATGAAATTTGGACATCAATGTAGCATCTAAAAACATTGGAGGATGCATTCATATGTGGTAATGAAGAGACCTACAAGTCCATAAATTCTGAGTGGATCTTCTAAAGAAGCAGTGAGCTCACTTCAGTTGAGAGAGCGGTGAGTTATCAAATTATGAGTGGTTGTAAACTAGGAGGGACAATGAGTCCGCATAGAACTTGTAAACAACAGTTCTCTTATAGTATTATTGGTACATCGACAAAATATCAATGTATGCTCCTTGGACATAGCCTAGTGAGGGTGAACCAGGAAACAATCTTTGTGACATGTGCATGATTTCTGGTTTGTTCATACTCTACATCAAGAAGGGGAGAATATAGGGTTTTGTCTAAAAGTAAAATAAGATAAAAAGGGGTAGTCGTTTTAATCTGTCATGCCCTGATTCACCCCCCTTTAAGGGTATCTAGTCTATTGGACCTAACACTCTGCATTGATTATCGATAACATGGACAGATCTCTATTAGGAACATATATCCTCTTCACCTCATTGATGACTTATTCTTGAAATTACGTGGAGCTCCATACTTTTCCAAGATTGATCTTCATTTAGGATATCATCAATTAAGGGTCAAAAAGGAGGATATACCAATGACAACATTTCATACAAGGTATGGTCACTATGAATTTAGAGTGATGACTTTTGGTCTTATTAATTCCCCTACTATCTTCATGGATCTAGTTTATAGAGTCATTAGAGACTATCCTGATCAGTTTGTGGAAGTATTTATAGAAGATATTCTTGTCCATTCAAAGAGAAAGGAATAATATGATGATCACATGAGAATTATACTAATGACCATGAGAAATGAGAATCTGTATACAAAATTTACAATGTGTAAATTTTTTCCTCAAAAAGATTCATTTTGGGTCACATAATCTCAAGAGAGGGATATCTGTGAATCTAGCAAAAAAATATAGGTTATTGAAAAATGGTCGAGACCAACAATGGTAACTAAGATCCATAGTTTTATTGGACTAGATGGATATTATTGATGTATTATGAAATATTTTTCACGATTATCTAATCCAATAACTATGTTGACTCAGAAATGAGTTAAGTTTGTTTGGATGGAGGAATGTGAAGATAATTTCAAAGAGATAAAAAGAAGGTTATCCAGTGCACCTATGATCACATTGACTTGTAGTGGAGAAAGGTTTGTGATCTACATTGATGCATCCTAGAATGGTGTAGGATTTTTTCTCATGCAAAATGATATGGTCATAGCATATTCTTCATGGCAGTTGAAAATTCATAAGAAATATTACCCAACTCATGATTTGGAGTTAGCTGTGATATCCTCTACATTAAAGATATGAAGGCATTATATTTATCGTCAAAGGTGTGATATTTATACTTATCATAAACTTTTAATGTATATATTCACAAAAATGAAGATGAATACACACTAATGAAGATGGATAGAGTTTCTTAAAGATCATGATCTCCCAATACATTACCACCCTAGGAATGTGAACATGGTGGTAATGATTTAGTCAAAAAGACCGTGCTAGATTATACATGATGAAGATCAGGAAGGATCCAATATTTATGGATTTTCAATGGATGGATCTGGAAATTTTAATTGAAGGGGATAAATATTTTCTATCTCAAATGAATGTACAACCATATATACAAGTGAAGATTAAGGAGGCACAAAAGTAAGTTGTTTAACTATAAAAGAATGTGAGAAATGTTCCCAAATTAAACCTAGAATATTATGGAATAATACGTTTTAGGAACTGTGTTTGTATTATTCCCATATAATAAATAATTAATAATTTGTTGGATGATTCTCATTTTTCTTTATTATCTTTTCATACTAGAAGCATAAATAGGTACAGAGACCTAAATTTGTATTTCTAGTAGGATGACAAGAAAATGGATATTTCCAAATATATCTCTTAGTGATTGGTTTTTCCACAAGTTAAGGATGAGTGAAATAAGTCTAAGGGGTTGTTACAACCATTGCACATACAAGAATGGAAATGGGGAAACATCACTATTTACTTTTTGGTCAGACTTCTCAAAACATCTAAAGGCCATAATTCTATATGGGTTATAGTTGATCACCTTACGAAGTTGGAACACTTCATTTTTATTAGAGATTATTTTTATCTTGATCAGATTACTAGGATATATGTAATGGAAGTACTAATATTTAATGGATATCCACATTCCATTATAACATATCGTCATACGAGGTTTACCATGATGTTCTGGAAAATTCATAACCATGATTTGGATACAGAGTTTAGTTTCAACACTACTTATCATCCTCAAAAAGAAGGTCAGTCGAAGAGGACAATTAGAACTCTTGAAGACATTTTTGAGATCTTTCTCTTTGGATTTCAAAGGTGGTTGGGATCAATACCAACCATTGGTGGAATTTTTTTTAATATTATAGCTTTCATTCCATTATTCAGATTACTACTTATGAATCACTCTATGGAAAAAAGTGCAGAACTACAACTTCTTGGGGTGAAGTTGGGGAAATAAATCTATTAGGACCTGATCTTGTTGATGAAATTATATAAAAGGTTAGATCTATTCAACAACACATAAGATCATCTCAGAGTTGAAAAAACGTTATGCTGACAACCAAAGAAAAGAACTAGAGTTTTAAGTGGGTGATAAGGTATTTCTACAAATATCTCTCTAGAAAGGGGTAATGATATTTGGAAATAAGGGCATGCTGATCCCTAGGTATATTGGTCCTTTTGAAATTATGGATCGTGTTGGGAAGGTATCTCATTGATTGGTTCTTCCACCGAATCTCACCCAAGTTTATGATATGTTCCATGTATCTCTCTTGATAAAGTACAAACTCGATCCTTCACATGTACTATGCACAGAAGTATCACTATTTATTTAAGATCTATCATATGATCCACAACTGATAGAGATTAAGGATCATAGTGAAATTGTTCCAAGAAACAAGACCACTTGCCTGGTTAATGTTTTATAGAGGAAACAACAATTTAAAGAAGCTACATGGGAACTCGAGGATATGATTTGGGAGAGGTATCCTTATCATTTTGTTTCTAATTGATGATTTTTTTCGGTGAAATTTAGTTCATGGGGGGGAGAATGTGACACCCGGATGTCTTTTATGAAATATTTTCATTAAATATTTTTTATTCTTCAGTAGATTTCATTACATGAAATCGTGAGTTTATATTAACCATGAGATTCCATTAGTATAAAATTACTATTATAGCCTAGTCCTTATATTAGTGGGAATAATTATAACTAACTTATGAAAATTCATTGTGAATTCATTAGCTATCAAGTATTTATGAAAAATATAAATTAGATATTGGTATTTTTGAGTGATTTAAATTTGGTGATGAAATTAATGAGATATATATGTGTTATATAATTAGTAAAATATTTCTAATATTCATCAAATGGATATTTTAGTCATTGGATATGAATACAACTCTATTTGATGTATAAAACCAAATTTTTTAAAAGTTTAATTTTACACCTTTGAATGGAGAACACCTATTAAATTAAGATTTTGACAGATTAATAATTTTTATATGACAACATAAAAATTTTATTTTGAAGTGGGATATAAAAATTTACTTTGGATGAATTTTTTATATTTTGTTGATAACTTTCATATTTTGATGAATAGTAAAAATACGCTAAATTTTAATTGAAAATATCTTTTTTACATACAAATAATTTTTATGGTTAAATTAAATTATTTTATGGGTTAATGTATAAATATAATTTAATATTACCATTTAATATAATGTAGGTCAATGGAATTAATTTTACATTAAATTCAGATGTAAAAACATTTTCATCTTTAGAAATGTTTTTACTTAAAAAACTCCTTCTCTCATTCTTACAATGGGATTGATTTTAAATTAATTACTAAAACATATGTGTTTTAAACTTTTAAAAATGGACTCCATATTTGGAATCAGTAGTTACAAATTATTTTAACAGGCTACTTTTATTTTTTGGCATTACGAATAGTAACTTTGGTAATTTTTTGAATTACCATGATTAAAGGTAAATCATGTAATTAAAGAAAAACAATAATATAATAAAATTACCTTAACACCTTTAAAAAATCCTATTAGATGAAAAAATTTTACCCTTATGATCTATTGTTCAAAATTGAATCACTTTATGGCCACTCACATACAAATATGACATTAATATAACAATAACTAATGAATGTGAAAAAATTTCACAATCTCATTTTATTTAAGTATATTAATTTTAATATATGGATAACTACGAGATAATATCAACTATATATAAAATATCTAAATATAAATGAATTACATACATCATAATTTTTTTTTAATTTTTAGAGATTAGATAATTTCCATTAATGATAACACAACAGAGATGTAGAAATTATTTTATAAATAGAAATATCAATTAAGTGGTTTTAAAAATATTAATAAAAATATCATATGAACTAATTAATTTTCTCCATAAATTTTCTAGGAGATTATGACATTTTAAGATTATATTTAAAAAAAGAATTTATCTTATGTGGGGATTTTTTTTAAAGTCAAATAAATGAATAGTGTCAAAATGTACACTTGATATTTTATAAACATAACATTTTATCAAATTAATTAAAAATCATAAAAACATTTAAAAATCAAAAAGTGATAATTTTAAGATCTAAAATATCATAAAATACCCATTTATATTCAATGAACACCATATAAGAAAGTATTTTTAACAATTAATATTTTATAATTTTAATACCACAATTAAAATTAAATAGAATAACTAAGTGTCAATTAAAAAAATATGGTTTAAATTGACAAAATAAATTGTCTATAATTTATTTTTTTATGATATTACAAACCTATATCATCTCATCTCTTAAAAAGGGACATTTTGGATGTTTCTAGGTAGGGGTTTATTTTATTATAAATTATTATTTATGGAGTTTACAAAAGTGCCTCTCACATCAATTAAAAAAGGGCACCACATCCCTCACCTCTTCACTTCATTTTGAGCCTCCAATCTTATAAATACGATGTAATTTCCCTTCTCAACTTCTTTATTCCCATTCTATAGGATTTGGTCATCTTCAAATACCAACTCTGGTGCTATAATAAGAGAATTAGAGGAAGCACGTCGGGGAAGAGGTAATCTCTTCTACCGATTCTTTCAAACTTCTTTCTTCTTCTACTTCCTCCTAATTAGTTGTTTCATTATAATGTTATAACATAAATATCACTGATATAATGATATGTTATTATAAATATGAAACAACCATATTTCACCTTTTATCCATCCAATTAAAAATGAAATCATCGTGTGTGCGTACATACAGATTACCATCTCCGTGCCATGGTGTAATCTATTTTTTACCCCCAACATACATGGATGGGTATAATAATGAAAATAATAACTATATATGATTATCGTAACAATATAATAATTATTAAATATCATACACTATCCACTTAAATACCATTCAATAATTTTGGGAATGATGTCATCACTCGGGCGTACATACGACCTACCATCTCCACGATGCGATGCGATTCATTCTATATGATCTTCATTAAATAATTATTATATACATGAATTTATTGAATAAATATGATATATATTATACTAATATCATTTTTAAATTATTTAGCTATAACCTACGTAGTGGAATATAAATTTATCTGACAAATATTTCATAACAACATAAAGTAGTCAATATCCGAATAACGCGTGACAATGAAATGTTACTAACAAATAGATGATAATATAATAATAAATGATATCATAAATATTATTATGATTCTGGAATAAGTTAATAAAATTATTTAAATCATTATACATGAGGTTCAGATACATACGAAGGATATCATACCTAAGGTAAGGGATAACTTTGGAAATCATGATTTTATCTGAGATTGATTATTCGTAAGTATTTACTATGGTATATTTGTCATCCACATCCATGTTTCCTAAATATGTATTTAAGAATATTTTTTATATCCTTCTGTAATTTTTTAAATTCAATTTTACCCATTGGTTAATTTTTAATAAACGGTGTGAATAGAATCTTTTGTCATTTTCGGTATGAGGTACTTTTTCACATTTCTGAAAAAAGTTTTAGAAGAATTATTTTTAACTTGTATGGAATAAACAGATTATTAAGGTTTCATAATGACTTATTTCCATGAATCATACCTTACAATATTACAAGGTTATTTTCACATAAAATAATTTCTTCTAAAATTTTGTGTCATTTTGAGAAAAGAAAATGTTTTTGAATAATAAAGGATATTTACTTCAGGAAATAATTTCATGTATTTAGGGAAAATTATTTTCCATCTGATATGACACTCTTTAAATAAAGTTATATTTATATCAAGTTTATTACTATTATTTGATCGTTTTTATGATTTTATGTAGTAAATACATTTGATTTATATCAATTATGATGAAATGATGTTTAAGAAACCCATTTTATTTCACATGTTATGCTATGGTGAATGTTTTTATGTTTTTGTGGAACACGTAAGAATGATTTCATTATGAGATTTATGGGACCTATAACTCCATCCAATGCATTGAGTAAATAATTAGATCTCATGATATATACATGACTGGAATGTCAAGTAAATCCAGTTCAATAATACAGTTTTGGAATGTGGAGTGAACTCAGTTCAGTAATGGACTTTGTCTGCTATGATGGTCTCAACAATGAGCCTTGACTAATATGAAATGATTTTCTATGCTTATATGTGTGTTCCACTAAATTTAATGTCTTATTTTAAGAATATTGGGATTAAATTTCACTTATATGATATATCTGATGACTTGATATTATGATCTTTTACATGCAAGATATGTTTTTAAAATGTTTTGTTCTTTTGATTATGATATGGCTGATATTTTTATTGTTTACCCATACTGAGCATTTGAGCTCAAAATTTCATATATTTATTTTTCCCAGCTCATGAATAAGGGTATTAATTATGATAATTCAAAAAAGGAGTCTAGTTATGAAGAAATATGTGGGAGAAGATGTCGATTTTTTATGAAGTAGTTGTTTATGTTTCCTTGTTTCTTAAGATACCATACCTATAAGGTCATGGGGTGGTTTTTATTATGTTCTGTTATAAATATACTTTAATGTTGAATTAATATCTATATGCAATTTATGGGATATTATATTCCTGGTAAGAGATTTCAAAGGTGACACCATCTTAGATAAGTCCTTGATGAACCGTTAGTAGTATCCAACAAGAACAAGGATGCTCTATATGTCAAAGATATCCCATGATTACATCCGTGAAAAAACAACCTTTATTTCCAAGGGATAAAATTATAATCCATTATTAGATATTATATTCACCAATGAACTTCACTTCTTCATTCCAAAACAAAAATTTGAATGTTTCCCATACATACGACGACTTCTCAAAATGTCCCGAACAAAAATCAGGTGTTGCTCATGCTCATGCTCAGATTTCGAATAAACCAGAATATCTTCCATGAACACTACCAAAAAAATTTCAAGATATTGATGGAATATCCATTTTATCATATAAATAAAAACATGAAGAGAGTTTGTTAAACCAAAAGGCATCACAACATATTTTTAATTGTTATACCATCTTCTAAAGGCTTTCTTGGGTATATATGACTCCCAAACTACGAGTTGATGATACCCCAACCAAAGATTGATCTTTGAAACCACTTTTCCCCATTTAGCTGATCAAACAGATCATCTAAATGAGGAAAAGGATATTTGATCTTAACCATTACCTAGTTCAACTTCTGATAGTCCACACATAAATGAAGTGAACAATATTCTTTCTTGGCAAAGAGCACATGGGCTACCCAAGTAGAAATAGTAGGCTGAATAAAACCTTTATCCAACAATTCTTCCAACTAAATCATTAAATATTTAATCTCTACTTGTTACATACAATAAGAAGGTATCAATATCAGCTATTTTCCTGGAACCGGATCAATAATAAAATTTTCTTATCTCTCTGGAGGATGACCAAAGATATCTTCATGGAAAACAACAAGAATGTATCAAATAACAACATGAACATCATTATTAGAAGAAATTACATTGGGATCAATCACACCAGAAACCAAAAAACTCATGAGCTCTGGGTGGGAAGGTCTTGTATAACTAGACATTGGGTCCCACTCCCCCTGAAACACACGAGAGATACCATTGACAACAAGAAATTAAACATGTTGATGATAACAATCAACCTCAGCTTGATTAACAATAAGAAAATCTATAAAATTGATGGCATCAAATAGATCTATCTCAAGAATGAGGAAATCCCAAACAAACTTCGTATCGACTGTATTTAACGAACAAGAAGGACACCTATACCCCAACTCTTTCCTCATGTTAATAAGTGTCCCTCTCTCAATTGTAAAGGTAATAAGTTGCATTAGAAGTTTAAGAATATGAAAAAACAAGAATATATAAACGAGTGGGAGGAACCACTATCAAACAAATAAATTTCAACTGAAGATGAAATAAGAAGAGTACCTCCCACTATTGATAGACCCAAATAAACTACCATTGGAAACTCATATACTACATGTTAATGCTTCACTTTGAGGCCTATGGCTAGAACCTTTAGTCATTAAAGCTTTTGATTTCACCATAGTTGTCTTTAGATCTGATGAACCCTAACTATAAATAGGCACAATCATAACCTGACATAAGTGATGTAGATGACCAACACATCCACAACTATTTCACATAATCATGGGAATATGAAATTAATGTTTAGTGTGTCCACCCTTAACACACTGATAGAAATTCAAAATCACACTACGAGCTGTAATAGATGGTTCAGAGGAGGCTCACTATAGAGACCCACCTCCACCATTTCTGTGACGATCCTACCAATTTCTCTTCTTCCCATTTGTGCCACATAAGCTTTCACCATATGGAAGAGAAGAAGTATAAAATACGACATTTCTAGCAATATTCATCACTTTCATCATAGCTATGTCCATTGTCTCTGTATAGGTTGAAGCTTTAGCATAAACAAATATGATATGATATCTAGTTGTACACCCTACAGGAAATTTTATGCCTTTAGTTGGCTATTCTTTTACATGATGGGAGAAAAATAGACAAGCTCATCAAACTAGTTTGTGTATGAAAACACAAAATTCACTTTGTATTGTAAATAAATGAACTATTAATACTTCCCCAACATCAGAAAATATTGAAAAATATAAAGAAAGAATAGGGTTTTGAAACCCATCCAATCTAAGCCCAAATGTATGTCTTACTGAACCATAGAATCCCACCATCACTTTCCTGATTTCTCAAGTCTGAACACTGCAGACTTCAACTTGATATTCTCAGGTGTCTTTAAGAATTCAATTGATTCTATCAATCCTATCCATCCAATCCTTTTCCTATTGAGGTTCATTCATTCCTTTAAAGGATAGTGGCTTCTCATACAAGAACACTCATGACCGATCTTTCTCTCATCCCACTTCTGGTTGTACCTCAACCACTGTGTTATAAATTTTTGGGACATCCTAATTAACAACACAGAATTATTATACATTCATCTCAATTAGGTTATAATATATAAGTCAGTTCCATTGAGGAGAATCAGTGTAACCCTCCTAAGGAACTCATTGAAGACATCTTATAGGCCTACTATTGCACACTAGAACATAAGAACCATCAGACAATAGAATAAATCTCACCCCAAAATAGAAAACCCATAAGAAAAAAATTATATTTTTTAAAAATTCCAATTCTAGATACACACATCCCAACATCCCATTTCAACTTGAGTCTTGTTACGATAGTATCTATCCATGCACTTATCTCAACATACCTCCCATGTCCCGAAAATCTAATATGTAGTCTAACAGATGTCCCAAGACATTGACTAATGATGGAAAACCTTATATGATACGAAACTATTATGAACCAACCTGGATTTCCCTCAAACATAGCACCTGACCTGATCCTCCACAAACCTAAAGGGCGTTCCCGATCCCCACGGGCTGGAGACAAGCACCCAGTCATAGAACAAGACAATAGAGGGAACGATTTTTCCTAACATGATCAAACACATGGCCTGTATGTACTAAAAAAGGAAAATTAGAAGAAAAGGATTGTATATATTCCATAAATATAAAATAAATAGTGGTAACAGACAAAAAAACTAGATAAAACACTGAAAGATTAGTCCAACTACAAGGGAACCAAACTAGACAACTACTCCAAATTATGGCATAGACAAACTCCCACAATCTCCACACTTTCTACCCAACCAACTGACATAAACCTCACTTCCACACTATGGAACCTTACCTTTCCCTACACTAGAAGAGATAAAAAGGTATATACACCATAGAAGTGGTGCACATTTTGTGAGATAACATGATAAATAGGATCACACCTAGGTGTTCGACCATAATTACTTGTATAAAAATTCGTGTATACTCATTTTATGTAAAAACATGGCATGATAATTAATAAAATAGTTTTAAAGAAAAATGGTGAAAATTTACCATTCTCACAATTCTAAATGAAAGAAGGTATATCAATTTCAATGCACATTTTCCATATCATTTTTCACAAGCATAAACATGCATATCACGACTACCTCATAAATCCAAACAATACCAAAAAAAAAAGTACCACAACACCATGGAATATAGCATGTCTAGGCTCTAGACTACTCAAACCATAATAATAAATGCACAATTTAATCCTAGAACATGTTCCTAGGAATCAAAGGAATTCCCCATGAGAAAACCTCCCTAAAAATGTCAATATCAGTCCCAGATAACAATGGACCAAGGAAATAGAGGAAATCCCCAAGACAAATCTCATTGATAATCACAAAAAATGGATGAAACCATCAAGCTAAACCTTCCACCTATGTCCCTAAGGTAACCCATGTTCCCATTTTCCTAAATCCATTTCAAAACCATTTCACAATCCATTACTGTGCCTTAAAATTACCCCTTTTCTTTCAATTTATCTCAAACTAAGGAAAACCCATTTTTCATTGAAAACTCATTTCAACACACACAAAAAAAATAATTTCAATATCCATTTGTGAATCATTTTTTAAATCAAAACAATAAGATCTGTTATCATAGGCTAGATATGGAACTAGATACCTCAAAACATAGGCCTCACATGCCTATGATGGAAAACCAAAATCAATAAAACCCAACAGTATCAAAGAAGGCCCCAAAATTCAAATCCCCACATCGTAGGATTGATTCAAATCTAAACACAATAGGTTGGAGGAATATAGGAAACCCACATACATCAAGGAAGAATGCCAGCTGCACCACGACAAATAAGGAAAAACCCTCCAGAATGAGATCTCTCAATGGATCCAGAATAAGATAAGAAGGAACATCCAACATAGATGAATGTATTTGGTACCACATAGCTTGGTTTCAACCACGATCAACCACAATGAAGAACCAGAAAGATCACTTACCCGAATAGACACACCATAATCACAATGGAGTTCGAATTCTGAACTGATCGATCTAGAGGGAAAAGATGCTCTAAAAATCAAATAGGATGAGCCTTGGATCGAGGGAAATGAAGAGATGATGAGAGAACTAAACCAAAATTGATGAGCATGATTTTTAATATTGGACATGGGCTGAGCCTCGACGTGTAACCCCTTGTCATGTTGTGAAGTCCATGCTGAAAAAATATGGTGAAAAACCTGTCTCCTCAGGTAAAATAATGACATTTTTTCATGTCACATCATGTAATCCCTGGTCACGACGTGTACCCTTTCACAGAATGATCTCCCTATTAAAGACATGTAACTAGAAACCAATACACGACATGTACCATCGTTACACAGTGTGTACCTATTCTATAGCTTGATCAAGTTAAGGAGAAGTTACACATCTTCTCTACAGTATAATATTATCAATGACATATCCACGCAAGAGAGACCATTCTACAACTATACCTCTTATGGATTTTGTAGATGTGAGAGAACTAATATACATTTCTCAAAGAGGGATGTGTAGAAAAAGTCATTCACATGATAGAGGTCTGTTGTAAGTTAAAGTTAAATGTAAATATATCTGATGTGATCAAGAATCTCAAAGGGTTCGATGTATTAGGGGAACAACTTTCCCTTCTTCTCAAACCACATTTTGTTCTTCCATTAAGATATGTGAAAGAACACATTATCACCAACATTAATCTCGAGTTTGAATTAGTTATTTTCAGCATAGATCATATATCGACTCGTTGTTAATTTGATGCATTATTGAATGGATTTAACCTTATCCATGTTTTATTTGACTAACTTGGGTCCCAATAACTTATGTTATCCAAATTAATTCCCACAAATTAGAGTTCACAATTTATTCCTATAAAGGGATTCATAGGGATATATATGAATTAATCAGTGGAAGATATTATTTTATGGAATGTCTAACAGAGGAATAAGTTGGTCATATCCTCGTTTGAAGGCCATAGAGAAAGACCTCAACATATCCTCTATTGTATGAGTGGCCCTTTCAGATTGGTCATCAATTTTGGGGGTCATAAGTCTTATTGAAGTTTAAATCTATTCTCTATATGTTTTTTAAAAATCATATAGCTATTATTTTCTAAAACTAATGAAAAACAATTTAATGATAGTTATTTAAAAAATTGAAGAATAATTTAGCGATGGTTTTTTTTCCTTATTTTTATTTTTTAGTTTTTTATTTATGTATTTATTTTTTTATTTACAAATGTATTATTTATTATTGTTTCCAAATGCACATTTCACGCATGCATGCATCTTCCATTCTGAAATTCAACACATATATGTTTTGGGTGAGAGTTGAACCCCATACCTCTTGTTTATTCTATAAAGACTTTACCACTCTAGTAAAATCTTTTTGGGGTGAGTAAAGAGAAATTTGTGTATATATATATATAATAACATAAATTTGTAATAATAAGTAATAAAAACTGTAAAATAAATAATAAATAACAAATTAAAATGAACAAAATAATTATTGATTAATAATTAAGAATTAAAAAAATTAATTAATAATTAACAAACAAATGATTAATAAATAAAAAATAGTAATTAAATAAATAACTAAATAAACAACATCATAATAAATATTAAATAGTTAATAATCATTAATAATAAATAAGTAATAAATAAATAAATAATATATAATAATTAAGTAATTAATAAATAATAAATAAATAGTAAATTAAAAAAAAAGAATAAAAGAATAAATTAATCATAAGTAATAAATTAATAAATAATAGATTATTAATAAGTAATACATAAATATTAAATAATAAAAAATAATAAAATAATAATAAACTAAATAAATTAATGAAATATAAATGAAAAATAATTAATTTAAAATAACAATAAGTAATAATAAACAAATAGAACATAATAAATAAATTATAAATGAATAGTAAATAATAAATTAATACTAAATAATAGATTAATAAAAATATATAAAAAAATTAAAAAATATTAAAAAATAATTTAGCATTAATTTATTAATATATAATAATTTAATATATAATAAATAAGTAATAAATAAATATATATATATATATATATAATATTTAATAAACTATAAATGAATAATTAATAAATAATCATAAGTAAATAATTGTTAATAAATTATTAATAAGTAACAAATAAATAATAAATAATGAATAATGAATTAATAAAAAATAATAAATATTATGTAAATGATGCCATTATAGTGTTTGAGTGGAACTCAGTTGCCACCACTACGTCAAGCTACCTAGGATCGAATCCCACTCGCATCATTTCCCCGTATTTGTGGGTTGGCCAATGAAGCGGTGGTTGATGGATTTTGAGTGCCTGATCTAGGATTGGTGAGAGAAGGCGGTGACATGGTCGACATATGGATGGGTGATTTTTCTCAGGCTGTATGGCTTGATTTCCTTTAGTAATATGAATGGCGGTGGTGGGGGAGATAGCAGGAAGCTGCTGGTAGGATTCCCTCGTGGCAGATGTGATGGCAGATGAGGTGGGATCATAGCGAGAATCATGTTCACCCACGATGATTGCAATTGCGGCGAGCAAGCAAACTTCACCCATAGTGTAGGGGCATGAGTTAATGGCCCATAGTTTGGGTGGTCCCCTGTAGTCCATTTGGATCTGGTTGTTTGCAATGGGATGATTGATGGGTCTCAATCCACGGGTGGATAAGGAGGGGATTATATAACCCCAATACATCTATAAAATATAAATAAAAATGCTGGGTATTCTCGATTCTATCTTTACATGGGGCTATGGACTGGGTTTATCTTTGCATGCAGGTGTGAGTGCATGTCTTGGATGTAGTTAAACCTTGAAACGCAAAATATATATAACAAATTTTAGTTAAAAATAAATAATAATAAATAAATAATAAATAGTAAAAAATAATAAATAAATGAACAAAATAATAAATAATAAATAATAAATAATAAATAGTAAATAAAAAATGGATATAAATATCTACAAATGTAAATACATATAACGAAATTTATATAAATATATAAACATACATTTATGTGACAAAAATATTTATCAACATAGTCATGTATATAGTTGTATATTAATGTAAAATTCTATATAAATACAAGTAAAAATATATATCTATATATTTATACCCATATAATATATAAAAATATATAAACATAAATACATATATATTTTTATATATGTATGTAAATATAGATAAATATTCATAAAACATATAAATATCCTTGCATAGATACAATAAAATATGATTGTATATAAATATTGATAAATATATATATTATAAATAAAGATATATAGATTTATAGAAATACATACAAATATACGTATAAAATAAACTACCAAAAGAGGGGAAACGAAATTTTTTTCAACAATATAAGAACAATAATAATTTAAATTCATGAAATAAAATCCTAGACGTCCCAAAAAGCATATGTAGACACTCTAAAATGAAGATGAAATGTCATAGAATGTTAAAAAACCATGGTATATGTTCTACCTCCGAGGTGGTACATTTTCAGGGTGCTCGGGAAATGGAACAACAAGGATCGTTACCCATACCTTTTTTATAGAGATGACTTCTCTTCAAGTTCACCATTTATTTTTTTTTCAACCCGTCTTGCATCATTATCCTTTAAAGGAGGTTGGATTAACCATGTGAGAACTGTTGGTCCCAATGGGAGATTGCATGGGGGTTAAGTACATGGGCAATCAGTCCACCTCAGATATAACTTCCTCGGATGGTCTCCAACGGGTTTATTCATGGAGACAATAATTCCCAACAGCCATGGTATCAATGATTCATGGACCTTCTTTCCAAAGGAAGGCACTCGTTGATTGATGATTCATCCAATGGCACATAAGGACTCCATTGGTCAAGAGGATTGGAGGTCAGGCTCACCGCTCCCTTTTGGAGTGGAATTGTTGCCTATTCCACGACTATCTTATAGATTTTAGTCGTGTTCATATGTTCTTGAATCCTTGGATCATTCCGAAACAGTGTGTCCAAGGGATACCCTTGATTTTCAGGATCATCATAGGCATGCATATATTTGATCCTACGGATGCAATGCTGACTTGATCCATATTATAAGGTACTCTAGAGTTTATCGTCATCTAGGGGGGATGTAAGGTGACCTTATGTTGGGATCGATCCCACAAGAAGGGATTTCTACATATCCTCAAGAGAACAATTAGAACCCACATAGATTGGATTTGCTGGTGCTTATGCATGGGAGATGACCATTGGAGGAACATGATTGGATGGACCGATTTGGATGGGCACCCTTTTGAGCTCAGTCCCTATGCTATTCATCCTATATATCATAATTTTATCATAAATCAGAGTTATATTAGTTCAGAATCATTTGGATGTTGTAATCCTCATAAACCTCAAAGCCCGTGTGATTCATTCTCTGTGTGAGAAACAAGAGGATTTTAAATATTCAACAATGTTCATACTTCTTCCCCTTTTGGTGGGGAGGGAGATCCCATGGAGGAAGAGTCTGGGGTGACTGTGAGTGAGGGTGTGGAGTGATGAACCTTTCGATGTGAAATTACATTAAAGGTCATGCAGTCCGGCCTTTACAAATTGGGAATTTACCTTAGTGGGAGGGTCTTGAAATACGTTATGGGAAGGGGAGGAGTGTCATCCTTATTAAAGGGGGTAGAGAACATAACTCCTTTGACCAATGGCTATTCCTCATTGAATGGAAATGTAAGTGATCACCCATGATCCCTATAATGGTGAGGATCATATCAGCGGCCCAAGGTTGGACTTCGGTTTACCATGGGAATGTAGACCTAGTGGTATTCCCAATACCCAAACTGTTGTGGGGAGAGCCTTCATGACTCTGCTTACCATGGGTATGTAGACTTAAAGGGGTGCGTTAATGAACTAGATGGTCTGATAATACAGGTCCAGTGGCTTTGGAGGAGGCTTTGGCCTGATCCCAGAGGACTGGTTCATGGAGGGATCTTGGAGGAATGGATGGTAATTGAAGTGTGATGATAGGATCAGAAAAAAATACCATAAAACACCCCATTTTGCGTACTTTTTTCTTATACAGGATGGGGGAGGATCCACATAACATAGTGGTGCACGGGAAAAGGGTCCATCCACGTACTGATGTGGTACGTGAGCATGGGTATAGTCTATTGTGTACCATAGTGGTATGTGGCTCCTCACACCGCTTTGGGTTCTATCCTTGTACTGATGAAGTTTTCAGTGCTGGGTTTAGTCCACATAGTGGTTCACTACGTCGAGCACCAAATTGAAGGAGGATCCGGGGATTACTGTTCACGGGGAACTCATCTGCATGAAGTACATGGATTGTAGTTTACAAGTTAGGTTCATGTTTCTATTATTATTATTTAATTCCCATATTTTATAGTTCATGTCTGGCTATAACTGCAGAGGGTATGGTTCACGATTCGGCCTTCATCGATGAATAGAGACTGAAGCTGGAGTCTTCTCCGAACTCTTTCTTCCAACCTCTAATTCCCCTTAAAAATTTCGTCCCTCATCCATCTTCCTTTAAATATGAACCCTTCATTGAGAATCAGGGTAATTGTATCTATTTGGAATGTGGCACAATTTGTGGAGTCCCATGAAGCAATATCTTGACCAACAAAAAACATGGTCAACCGAGGTTTGTGGGGGCTACGGTTCACGATCATGGTTCACGAACCATCCTATTTCGCTTCATCAGTGAACTGATTAGTTCTCGAAATGGTACACATATGGGCTTCTCATGCATGAGTCCTTAGGTGACACGTTTCGTGGTCTACCTTGTCCAATATCCATCGCTTCTACGGGCTAGCAGTTTATGGATCGTTCCGTGTACCAATTCGTTCGTGATCCAGCTAGTCCGCGTACCTTTCTTGGTGATGTTATACAGACCACTCGAATTTCTTTGAAAACTTGAAATCCTTCAAGTTTATTTTGAAAATTACAACTCAATTTGAGTCCAGTCACCTTGATAGACTTGTAGAAGTACATTCATACTTATTCAACACGATTTTGTGGGTATTATCTTCCCTTGGTAGATTTTTCAAGACCCTACAAAAGCCCCCGTCAGAATGGGGTATGTTTGGAATGGAACAGGGACTATTACGATGTTGAATCCATTTTGAACAGAAATGGTTTGCAGCAGAATAGGCATGCTCATTAGGGGGTAACCACACCTATATATAGGGACCCATTTCTTTTCTATTTTACTATTCCTTGTGGAGAAACTTTCTCTCGATTTCCCCTTCTTCCTCTGCTCTCACATACCATTCTCTTTGTTAAAATCCTATTCATGAACCACTTTGTATGTACCACAAACTGATCTTCTCACCCTTTGTTTATCTGTGTACCATGTTTTGGATTTCATGAACAGTTTTGTGAAATTTTAAGACTAAATTCTAGATTCTATAAAGGAGGACATTATGCGGTTGTGGTGTCCATATACCAAACTTGATCTGGTGAAATGAACTTTAATAAATAGTAATCCGAACACAAACTTTAATTTTCATCTTCTGAACATGAACATAATCAAGGACTAGGTTCACGATATCCATTTTCTAATAGACTCTCAATTCCCCGGCAAACAATCTGCAGGCCAACACCTCACAGATGATTCGCGAACCACAACTGTATGTGGTGATAGGAATCCTCATACTGTAGCAGTATGCAGGGTTACTTTCACGATATGTGGCTGTATTCAGTATGACACCTCTGCACCCCATGTAGTATGCAGGATGTGGATACCACGTACCATTTTTGGAAACTATACCTGGAGCCTTATGTGGTCATATTTTGAGTTCTCAATCCATTCTTACATAGCCTTTATCCAATACTTTCTATTGGACTAACTTTCTCTCGACTTATGGATCTTCATGTGCAGGATACAACAGATACTTCACAATATGATACTGACATCACTAATTATTATGAGGTAACTATTGCTTCTCCTCTTTCTGATGCAGACGAATGATCAAAGAACATGGTGGATTTGGTAGGCGAACAAATTCTGGTCATTCCATTGTACCAATATCTGGAGAATCTGCTCACAGTGGGACAATAGGAGTACCCAGATTTCGATAGACTACATTCACATGGGTTTGGACCATTGTTTGACACAATGATCCTGGCGCCAAACTCGATTGATCAGCCAAATGCCTGGATAATTAATACCTTCATTCTGAAGACATTGATTTCTTCCACGGGGAGGTACCCTCAGTGAGATACCACCTCCTAGTCTTTTCTGAACTATGCACCTCAAACTTTAGAGGGGTTATAGAGGAATCCCGATCAGATGACCAACTATTACAAGATCATAGAGAAGAAGTCTATATTAAACGAGAATCACAGTTGGTCATCTCAGCTATACATTCGGCCTGAAGGCCCATTCGTCTTGGACTGGGGGTGGCCTTTTTGGGTTCTCCAAAGTTGTGAAGAATTATGAACTAAGATACAGAATATGGGACTGTATGAGGCCACTTGGGTTTCTCATACATACACTCATCATCCTACTTCCCTTATTTCATAGCTCTTAAGCAGGTGGAGTCCAGATACCAACACATTCCATTTGACCCACGGGAAGGTCGACATTGTTCTATGGGAAATCCATCTGATTTCAGAAGTCCCTATCACCGTGGACAAGTATGATGAATTCCATACCCCTTCATATGTTTGGGATGAAGAGGAAAGAACCCCCCTTTATCTCGGAAACCCATCATCCAAGCGAAGGTTCTTCTAAAGGAAAGTGATCACTGCGTGAAGAAGGATGTTCCTTTAAGAGAATGGTTTGGATCTAATGTTAAGCATACTGGTCTCGATCTCAATCTGTGTAGACCCAAGTCTTGTCCCACCAAAACCACCTGGAGGTTAGTGGGTAATTATTGGACCACCATAGAATAGGGGGATTTTCAGAAATGGGGATGGGGGATCATCTGTGACGTCGATCGATTATTTCAACTGGCAGCTTTCTTGGTCATATATTTGAGCGGGTGGCTCCTACCAGTGGATGAATCTGGTGGTCTAAGATCCTCAAATTTTATCATGGCCTCTAGTTTGCCACCAAAAATGTATCAATTTTTTTTATCTCAGTTTTGGCCAAGATATACTCTCTATAGGGCCAAATCAGTGAAGGGGGTCATCTTACCAGATGACTGGCCCTTTTCAAATTCATTTGGGTTGGATGGGATCCCACATAAATGGTTATTCCTTCATCAATTCCCTACCAATTCCAGATTCCACCCTCTAACCATACCTTCTGATCACCAATGGGGTCATGCCAGTGACTTGGGCATCACAGGATAAGCAAGAGGAGTAAACTGAAAAGAAAGAGCATGACTTAATGGATTATATGAATGTTTACAAATGGTTCTCTTACCGCCAATATTATTCCTTGTTGGTAAAATTGCAAATAATGTAGCTGAGGACTTCATCAACCGAGGTTACTTTTTTTCTCTACGAGAAGGCGTCCTGTTGACCAATATATAAGGGGAACTTATTTGCGATGGCTATACACCCTACAGATTTAGTCAACAATTCATCTGCATCCAGAAGCTATTCCCTCACGCTCTCAATAGTGCTCATTAGAAGAAACATTTTATGATAGCCCATAAAATATGGTTAATATTTACCTGAGAGGACACCCAAAGCCATACCCGACTTCCAGACTCTAGGTATTTTGTGCCCTTCCTTACCAAGAACTATGTTGAGGCCTGGGTTTAATCATACCCCAATGAGCAATTAGCTGACCTGGTGCCTATCATGATAACTTCTTAGGAATATAAGGTGAAGGTAAAGTGGAAGAAAAATGGAGTTGCTGAACCCTCTCGACCAGAAAAATGACTTTGAAGGTCTATTAGCTCCCCCTTGTGGATTGTTGTGAAATATAGGGTTATGACCTCACGGGCAGCCGAACAAGCTGCTTGAGCTATTTCTAGGAATCCATCATCCATTTAGTCTAAGGATGATTTTCTAGTGACCTGGAGGCAATGAGACCTTTTTAATGTTCGTCCATCTACAAGTGACAGGTCCCCTCATGATTTATGGTAGCTCCTCCAGTCTAGGTATGTGGACCTTAGTGGAATTGGCAACGTGTTAGCACTGACTGACATTTCTTTTGATGAGGATCTAAATAGTGTAAATTTCTATCTCAAGGACCTCAAGACCTTTATACACTATCAAAGTGGTCACTGTAAGTACTCACATTAGGTACTTTCCATGTTGCTACCAAAAACTATTGATGAGGATGATGAAATCATTGGATCACCTACTGTAGCTTCAACAGAAAATGTTTCTTACTTGCTCGCATCGTCTCATAAACGTTCCTCTTCTCGGGGTCCCAAGTTTGTAGGTACACCCAGGAAACATTTATGGTTGTCGAAACCGGACCCGCTTCCTTGAACCATCCTTCCAGCACTGGCCATTCCAATTATAGCCGTATTTCTAGAGTCTTGGAGATTCTGGGATGAATTGAGGGAGAGCGCTTCAAATGAAGATATATGGATGCTTATTTAGAGGAAATTATTTGATCTGCAAGGTTTCAGGGAATACATTGATCCTACCAATATTTCAACAGACAAAGAGCCAAATGTGGTGGTATATTGCTTTACCAAAATGGATATACTTCTTCAGGATCTTGTGGATATGAATTAATGGTCAAACTACATGGCATTGATGGTAGTATACCCACGACTGATGGGAGAGGTTTTATCTTAAACCTCCTGCCTTAAATAATTTTATTATAGAGATCCTGAAATTTTCTTGATTTCCTTTTTAATATTCAGTGACCTTCTAGATATCGGGAAACATTTTTTTCCCCAACATATTCTCCCAGAGGTACTGCAGCTGGGGAGTACGTCCCATCAATGGTAGGGGTATTTCAGAAGGATTCCTCAGAGCCTAAGAACATATAGAATCAGTTATTTTAGACCATTCTAGGGATTTTCCTCATCCAAATCGTCTTGGTGATCTTATTTAGGAACCATCCCCTCGACAGTCAACGAAACACAAGAAATCCTCTCAGCTATCCAAGTATATTCGAAGGGGTTTCACAAGTAATTTTCTGTTTATATGATGATCGAACCAAGTACCATTATCTTGTTGACTTACTGGTACATATATTTACTTTGATGCATAGCCTATTGGTAACCAAATGACAACTGCTCAGGTATCTACAGTTCCTATCCCTTTTATTGTAGAAGAAGGGTTTCCATCTGTCACAGATGTTAGAAACAGGGAAGAAGGACCATTTGAAGAGACCAGGGGTGTAACTGACCCCTCAGATGTGGTTTCTCCTGCCTGAACAATCTATGCCCCATCTATGTAAAGACATTCAAATGTTGAGGGATCACTTGACTGTGTTGAGATGACTCTCATGGAGGGAGACAGGGTTGTCTTTAAGGTAGTGGCCAAGTATTGTGATGATCCCCAGACCTTGCTGGATCTTGGAGGGGATTCAAACATTGAGGAGCCAATAAATATCAATTTATCGGAATTTACCTAGATAAGGGGAGTCACTTCGGAGAATGATGGTCTACCTGCTCATGGTGGCTCTAGGGAAATCACAATCTTGGAGGTTTTTGTTCTATCCTCTGAAAATTTGGAGTGGGCTATCATGCCCTTTTTTCTAGTTCTGAGAGGGGTTATATTTTATTCCCCCAGGATTCCAAGATCACTATCATTTTCAATAATGACTATCCCTATAGGAAATATATTATCTGGAAACCTTTTAAGGGTCTGCTTAATGGGTATTGTTTCAACCAAGTGTGGCCTTAGGCCTTCAGAATTCATGCATATCCATAGAGTTCCACTGATGATTGAAGATGCGTCTTCAGTTGTTTTAGATACTGGTACTGCAGTTTGGGTGAGAGGTATTGAAGATTACACCCCTCCATCCTCATAATAACAACAACAAGCCTTTGAAATGGTGGCAGGCACCCATACCTTATCATCTATTACCATTAACAAAAACAAGGCTATTGCAAGGTCAAGCTATTTTGTGGCTGCATAGTCAAGTCCCTCTCTGGTGATGTTCATTCGTGAATATATTTCATCATCAGGGAGTGATTCCGAGTCCAATCGAGGAAGCCTAGTCGATCTTCATCCCACTCAGATAAAGGGGTGGAGGAACATTTGGTTATTAATCTCCCAAACTCTTTTGGATGAGATTCTAGTAAAATTTATAAATTTACACCGATATTTTGTAGTTTTGGGTTTCAGTGTATTTAACTATCATGGAATTTATGATATAGCAAGGTAGGTGGTTGCTACTCAGGAATCAACTGGTTCATTTGAATATTGACTCTTTGTGGCTGATTCGACATCTTATCTGGATTATACATGACAAAATATCATTGAAGAAGAAACCACTCATGCTGGAACGGTTGAATTGTTGCAAAAAAACCCATAAATTAATAATTTTTTATGGAATATCTTGACCAGAAAGTGGAAAAATAAATCTATAAAATATAGTGGCTCAAATAGAAGAAGGCCCTAGACACATCCGCCATTGAGGAGGGGTGATGGAAAATATAGGATGAAGAATGGACTAGCCTCTAATCCATGAGGGAAGAGGATGCACTATGAGAAATTTTAAAGGTTGAGACTGCGAATTTATTGAAGCTTCACCAAGACGTTCACAAAAATCGTTGATGAAACTTTGTAACTCTGTCGAATGTCTCTTGTAAAGGTCATGTCTTTATTATAGGGAGAGGCTCTAGGCTTTGGAAGCCCACCATATATTTGCATGGAATATTATGGAACCAATTTGCCTAGGAACACTTCCTTTTTTCCTTTTACCTATCATGTCAATTGATCAATCAAGAATATAAGCATCATTTCAATTAGGCATTAATTTTAAACCATGATTTGAAACCAGTAAACTAAAATAATCAAATTTTTCTCTAATTGTTTCATGAGTCATGGGACTCAGTGAGCATAGTCCGACTATTTCTGAGGTTTTATGGAACACCTCACATATTTTTCTATCTTTTTCATTACTACCATAATTTTTTCCAAAGCATGTTTAACCTGGTCATATGGGTATAACATGAATTTTTCCTAGGCCACCCTTTTTTGGTTTTTGTCTTAACAAGATTTACACCTTTTATAATGGCTTAATGTTTTTTAAAAATGAACCGATACTCTAATTTTACCCAGAGCTGCCTTCTATGGATTTTCCCTTTGGATAGTATGGTGTCTTTTCCACTTGCAGTTCACAGTCTCGCCTATCAAACACATTACTGGTATTTTAGGTCAAACAACTTTGACCAAACATAACATGTAAGGGGCTCTAATTTAGGACCATCAGATGAGAATGTTCTAATATCCTTCATACATGGATTATTTATTTCTCTTGACCCTTAATTTGTAAATTCTAGACATCCATGAGGCTCGAGAGCCATTTTAGGTGTATAGAGGAAGGAAAGGACTCTCTTGTGGAATAATTTTCCTTTGATGGGTGACTATTTTTGTGAGAAACATATGCAAAGCCTCCGGGGCACGATGTTCATAGTCAAAAAAATGTTTCCTCAGGACACTGGCCTTCTATTTCTGATAGCCTTGTTGGATTTTCAACATTTTGAATTTATTTTGAAGTCGGTTGTCGTAATGGTTGGATGGCCAATGTAGTGATGTATGAAATAATTAGGGAAATTAATGTTATCTTTGAGTGGAAAAACATTCTCACACAGTTCTTACTTGCGTGCAGGAGAGTCGGTGAATGATCAATTTAGTTAGAAATACATTTTTTCTTTGTTAGGGGAATTTATAAAGAGAAAGGTATGTGAATAATTATCCATAAGCTTTCCAAATTAGGGGGTGTGACAGGACATGAATGTCATTTTAGCATACGAGAGATGGAAAGGAATCTCCTGGGGATGGATTTTCCTTCTATTAAAGATCATTTTTTGGGAAACATATACAGAGACACCAGGGCATGATGTGTATAGTCAAACAAAAGTGTCCATAGGATAGTGGACTTCCATCTCTGATGGATATGGAAGATTATGGAGATTGGGAGATTTTTGAAATTGGTATGTGACCATTGAATAGGGTTGACCGTGAACCTGAAAAGGGGAATTTTATCTAATCTTCTCTTGGAAATGAGTGGCGGAACACTTCTTTTTTATGCGGATCAACTTCACGGATATGGATAGGGTATCTTTAGAAACCTAAAAAGAAACTATGGATGAATCGGTCCAACAAGTTCCAATATATGCAGGATGTGTGTATTGGGGAAATGTAAACCATGACATTGAGGAACCTTCAATCAAGAGGGATGGAACAAGGCTTGAAATCCATTGGGCGTACTAATATAGGAGAGGACTCTCCTATAGATGAATTTTCCTTTGATTGATGACCATTTTTGTAGGAAACATATGTAGAGCCTCAGGGGCATGATGTACATAGTTAATCAAAGGTGTCCACAGGACACTAGCCTTCCTTCTCAGATGGATTTAGAGATTTATGGGGATCCAAGATCACTCAAATCATGGAGTTTGGGGTATGGTAGTTGTGTATTCAGATATATTGGGGACATTTTGGTAGCAATTTACTCATGAATTTGGTGTCACTTATGTAGATATGACTCGTACGTAGGGTGAGACATTTGTTCCATCTTTGGGATTCATTTTCATTTGACATCACATGGACAATATGTGTGGTTACTCCTAGGGGAGGGAACTGTGACATGCCTTTTAGGGTTGTGCTTCTAGGGCCAACGTTTTGACATTTTTACCATAATGTTACGGTGTATCTCTTGCTAAGATCCCTAAGCTCATGTGAGCTATTATCGGTGTGAGAAACAAGAGATTATAAGGATTACAAAACATTTCCTAAGAATAGAAAAGTCAACATTAGAGGGAAAATTAGGCTTAAACCTATACTATATATTTTAACTTCATACAACAAGTACGATTTTGGCCTAACAGTTTAATGTTGTGCGGTGAGGACATGACGCTGTGTAATTTATTGTCATGTAGTGTGGACTATTATACTTTCATAAAGATCATTAATAGCTTTCGGTTAATCATAATAAGGTTGTTTCAGTGATCCTTAGACACGAGTGATGAGAGAATTTGTAAACCATAGTCTCGAGGGAACCATGAATCAAAAGGGGTGACATGAGGACTGGAATATGTTGGCCATAATGAGATAGGAGGGTACTCTCCTGGGGAAAATTTTTTCTTTGATTGATGACCATTTTTGTGGGCATCATATGCAGAGCCACTAGGGAACGATATGCATAGTCAAACAGAGGTTTCCATAGGACACTGACCTTCTGTCTCAAATGGCCTTGAATTATTATGGGGATCCATGTTTTCTCGGAGTATGGAGTTTGGAAAATGGGAAATATGAATCATGGAATGGAGGGAATATCCAGATTGTGATTACCTGCAAACTATAGGATGTTTGACACAGATATAACTCATATGTAAGGGGGGAAGTATGATCTTTTTAGTTCTCATGAGTGGGGGATTGGGATGTGTGGGATCTCATAGCACTAATGAATTGGCGATACATAACTCTTGAGGAATTTTTCTACTTATTTTCATGTGGTAGGACCTTTCATGGACTCCCCGTACAATTCTGACCAATTTATAGGAGGAAAGGGGCATTTTTTGATGGTGGTGGGCTTGAGATGCCAAATCCGAGCATCAATACGTATCTTTCAAGGGAATGAATGAAACCACATGTAGTTATTAATGTTCCCTACAAATTTTTTCACAATGTAGGGACACATGAGGGCATTTTTTTCTTTTTTTATGATGGCTGGGGCGGGATTTCCAATCTTCGCATCACTACATATCCTACGGGGACTTGAATCAAGCCACACATAGTTCAGAATGTTCCCTATACTGATCTGTCTCAGTCTATGTGTGTGGAAATTTTTATTTCATTTTCTTGGGGTTCCAGGTCCACCATAATTCTGTATAACTTATTTTTGAAAGAGAATCATTACAACTAATCCTAATCTCATGTGAGTCATTCTCTTTGTGAGAAACAAGGAGTGAACATAGGGTTTCCTTGGTAGGTGTTGGGAGGTAGAGGATATGATGGGGGAATTCTTTTTTTATTGGTGGGGATGGTCCAAGATCGAGTATCAAGGTGTCTCTACGTATCCTACAAGGGTATGACTCAAGTCGTACGTAGTTCTATATTTACCTTGTACCGATATGGCTCGGTCCATATGTAGGGACATGTGAGGGTATATTTTTCCATGATGGATGGTAAAGGATGCCAAATACATGTGTAACTACATATCCTTCAAGGGCAGGAATCAAGCCATAAACAGTTTTAAATGTTCCCTGTACAAATTTGGACCAGTCATAGGGGTAGGGGCATCTTCGTTCCATCCATTACAGTTTTCAGGTCTACAATGTTTCTCTATAGTTTTCATTCCGAAGAGAATCCCTACCACAGATCATCATATCAGGTGAGTTATACTTGATGTGAGAAACAAGGAGTGACAAAGGTTTCCCTTAAAGATATAGATAGATAGGGGAAATAATGGATGCATTAATTTTTTTTGTGGGGGCTAGGCCAAGATTGAGGGTCGAGGCATTAATATGTATCCTGCAAGGGAAGGAATCAAGCCGTATATAGTTCTGTGAGAGATCATGCGGTTTATCTTCATGAATTTAGGATGCTTTGTGGCATGTAGTTTAACGTCTTATAGTGAGGACATGAGTCATAGTTTAATGAAATGTTTCAGGGATGAGTTCTATATAGTTTAACATCATGTGGAAAGGGTGGTGATTTATTGTTTAAGGTCATAGAGTTTAGATCGTGGCTTGACATATTATAACTCATAGTTTTGGGTCATAGAGCTTGGACCAAAACATTGAGAATTTATGGTATAGTTACTCAAAGTTTAAGGTCTTATAGTTTGGACCATGGATTGATCATGTCTATTATGAGAATCATTTCTTCAATAACATCACATTCGTGGGAGCCGTGATGAACAGTCCTTCCATTGATATCTATGCGTATGATCCATTGGAATAGACCCTATGTATGAAATATCGTCCTTCCCACTTTGGATCAAGATTTGGGGGGTTCTTCTCAAGTATCGTTGGGGTTATGAGGATTAACACCATTTTATCTTTGAGGAATGATCGAAGGAGAACCTTTTTTTGAAGGCTCATGCAATCCGGTTTTGGTAGATTTCTAAATGGTGCAGAGTGTGCAACCTTTTATCATCCAGCTACTCCAATTATTTAAACCATATTTAGGATTTCTCGTCCATGGATATTTGATCACAAATGGCCACATGAAGTGATGGAACATTTATTTCGATATGTAACACTACCTCTACCTCGTATACTAGTGAGTAGAGGGTTGCATGGGTAGTAGTGCCAGTCGTGGTGCGGTAAGCCCAAAAAGCATGAAGGAGCTTGTATGTCCTTGATGTATTATCCTTATTAACAATCTTTTGGAGTATTTTGGCCAGATTCTTGTTGAAAGCCTCTATTATCCAATTTTCCACCATCTGGTAATGGAAAAAATGGTTGGATTTGATTCCATACTTCTGGTATAGTTTTTCCAAAATAGCAGAGAAGATGTTGGTGCCGTTGTCTATTAATATTTTATGAGGGACACCAAATTATTTGATGATGTTGTCCTTAACCAAACTAATGATATTTTTTACCCTGACTTCTTTAAGGGTTATGGATTAGGCCTATTTAGAAAATAAGTTGGTCATTGTGAGTATGAACTTAAATTGTCTGGCTGTAGAGAGAGGATATAGTCCCACATCATCTATCTCCCATATTACGAATGGTCAAGATTAATTAGATGTATGATGTAACTCTGGGGGGTGGTTTATAAATTTGGAATGAACTTGGCAGGAAGAGAAATTCTTGGAGAATATGACACAATCATGTATCATAGTGGGCCAACGATACCAAAGTCTTTAGATTTGGTGAGAGAGTTTGTTTCTTGATTGATGCACTCTACATGATCCAACATGCACTTCTTTCATGATGGAATTAGTCTCCTCTCCATCAATTCACTTGAGAAGTACTCCATCAAGGCCTCATTTATAGAGAACCTTTTCATGGTTTACCCCATTATATAGGACAATGTTGACATCCCGTCTTCGGATCTTCTCCCTTCCAGCCCAATCTGGTGGGAGTTCAACATTCCGAAGGTAATTTTCAATGGTCCTCATCTAGACAGTGGTATTACCATTTGGCTCAAAAATGGGCCTAACGTTGTTTATTTCCTATGTATTACTCTAGATAAATGGAAAGACCCTCCGTTGGCGAGCAATGTTAATGAACATTTCATCCCAGTCTAGATCGGCCAAGGTTGTGGCTACATTTTCCAAAGTGTTGGCTTGAGCATTTTGTGACCGGGGGATATAAGTCAACATGGGTTCATATGGTAATTATGCCATCAACTCTAAAAAATGGTTCATCAAGGGGACCAATACCTATTTCTTTATGGCATATTCACCATTGACCTATTTGATGACTAGCTTTGAATCACCATTTATTTTTAGGTGTTTGGATTGCACATGAAGTGCCAGTTCCAAACCTACAATGAGAGCATGATATTCTACTGAAATATTTGTACACCATCCTGAAACAAGCTAACAGTGTGGTAAGGTGGACTTTTCAGGGGATACGAGTATAATTCCCAGCCCCATTTTGTTGAGCTTGGGATCTTCCATCCTTTTCCCTATCGCGCTTTGGGAAGCACCATCAAAATACATTTCCCATGTTTGGGGGTAATCTCAGACAAAAAACACCTCTTCATCCTAATGTTTGGAATTCAAAGGCATTGTTTCTCTCAAGGGTTTCTTGACCATAAATTCTACTAATGCTTAGACTTTGAGGGCCTACTGCGGCACCTACCATACCTCAAACTATTGTAGGATGACTTCCCATCGTGATAGTCTCTCATTAAGCATGGGATATGTAACGCCCTGACCCCAATTTCCCAGAGTCGGTGCATTATTTCATAACATTGGCATGATCACAAGAAATATCAAGTCTTGAAAGACCAATTAGTTTAGTAGCCTTGGAATAACAACATACATTCATAAATTTTACATTACATCATAAAGTGAAAAACTACTACAACAACATATTGTCTCCATATCCCCTCATATTATCCCTGGAAGTCATTCATAAATTACTAATTCACATCCTGGGAGAAAAACATTGAAAGGGGTGAGCTCATATGCTCAGTAAGGATAACAATATAGCGGAAACATTCATAAATAAGCCTTAACATTTAAGGCAATGTATAACTAAAACAAAAGCATATTAAACTTGAAATTTAGCATAATGTGGAAAAGATAAAATGAAATAATTCCATTTACATATTCACATGGATATTATAATAGTCTAATAATCACATTCAATATCAATAACCACTTTCATAATGATGGAATGCAAAATGCCAGACTATCATAACAACGTAGCCAAGGCCTCGTGTCAAGAATAAAAATAATATTTTGTCAAGGCCTCATGCCAAGACACTAGTTTGTCTCATGAGACCTACTGATGCATCGATGAGCTATAGTGGGCTCCACCCATCACTTATTAAGTCCAATGCATTCCTCATACAAACAGGTTTCAACATAACGTAAACATTTGTATTAAAACTAGCATACGAAATGTCAATACTTTCACCATAAACCATGAATGGTATAAAAATAAAACATCCACAGTAAAAAATATCACAAAACCTTCAATAAAATATGGAAGTTTTGTATCATAATAAATCAACTTCAAATAAGCTTAAAATCCATCAAAAAATGTTGACCTAGATGAAATCAAAACTATTTGAGAGAAATATCGATTTTTTTGAAATAATTTAAAAGTCACATAATTATAAAATAAAACATTTACTTTGAAAATATCCTTATAATATTGTAAGGGATGCTTCTAAGATTTTATAATGGCAGAAAATATCTGCACCCGCTATATAAGTTAAAAAAAGACATTCTTACCTTAATTATGTCGAAAAGGTTAAAAATGACCTTGTTTGGAAAATGACAGAAAGATTCCTTTATAAATCGCTTATAAAAGGTCAAAAAAGGGTATAAATGACTTTAACCCATATTTTTTAAAATATCAAGAATGTTTTGAAATACATTTTTATGAAACATGGATGTGGATGATAAAGAGGTCCCAGTAGATAATTACGTATATACAGCCATGGATAATGAAGAGATTGTGAAATAACTCTTACCTTGTACTTTTCCTTAGTCGATGGTATGTTAACCTCCTGTATAATGGTGAAATAATTGTTATTAAATTATACAAGAAACATATCAATTATTATGATATCATATATGATATTTTAACATTGATTTGTTAATAATATCTTAGTATTATAATCGTTTCAGGTGTTAACTTACTAGTTTTCTTTTATATATTTTGTTAAATAAGTCATGTTTTTATGGATAGATTGTATCTTATTCATATTCAGAATGATATAAAGTTCTTAAACATTACTTTTAATCATCAAATGAGAATTTGTTTTGAATAGATACGATGGAGAATGAATCTCATCGTGTTCGTGGAGACGGTAGTCCGTACCTACGCACGAGCGACAATATCATACTTTTGATGTTAAAATAATATTTAATTGGATGGTATATCATATATAAAGAATTATTATCATATTTTATTTATTCTTTACATGAATTAAACATCATTATTACACCTATCCAAATTATAATATATTGAATAACAATTACACCATGACGTGGAGACGGTAAGCCGTACGTACGCACGTATGGTGACATGTCATTCAAAGGATGGATAGAATACTGAATATGGTTGTACCATATTTATAATAATTTTATAGTATATAGGAGATACTGGATTTATTATTTTAGAATGGGAATAACAAATAAAGATGAAGTTGAAGAAGAAAGGAACTTGAAAGAGGGTGGTGAAAACATTACCTCTTCTTCGGGTTCTTCCTTTTGATTTGATCAAAAGAGCTCCATAGGTTGGCTTTCAGATCAAAATAAGGCCTCTAGGTTGAATTTAGTGAAATTTAGAGAGCATTTGGGCAGGTGAAGGATGATCCAAAATTCTTTGAAAGTGTGAATAATTGGTTAGAAGTGGTTTCCTTTTATAAGGGGGAGGAGGGGCACCTTAGCAAAATCTAGAAATATTATTTTATAAAAAATTCATATTCGGTTTATAATGGCTAAAAAGTGGATTATTTAAAGGTTAAGGTGGTTATGGGTCGAAAAACACTCAACCAATATAATTTAGATAGGTTTGGGTCATTATCTTAACCTTATCTTTTTGTTTTAACTCTTAGTTAATTAGTTTGACACTTACCAATGTCACTTTGTATTTTTATATTATATAGTTAATAAACATACTATATAGCTCCAAAAGACCCCCAAGTGGTCCATTAATGATAAAAATATCTTGATATAAGTCTATTTTCAGATCGTTATATTTTTAGGAATTGAATATAAATTAATAATATAATATTTGTTTTAAAAACTCTTTTATGTCAATTTTGACACTATTGGGTATTTTGTTCTTGATAAATTTATAACAGTATTATTACATAGAAAAAAATTTATATAAACAATCCTAATATGTCATAGTAGCCAAGAAAATTATTTTAATTTATAAAAAGTCTAAAATTACGTTTATTTGGGTATTTATAATATCATTTATCTTAATATTTCATTAATATGGTAATTACTACATCATCATTGTGTCATAAATATACCCAGTGAAGCTTAGATTTTAGCTGGGACTAATTTCTAATGCAAATGTATTATAATATAGCTATTGTACCATACTCTAGGAAATTTAACATCACAATAACCTCCTCCCTCATTGCATCAGGACTTTGGTTAAACATCTTGAAATTGTTTTAATCCCTTTTTTCACAAGTATGATGTGATAAAGTATCCCTATATTATTTTATCGTGAATTTTGTTCCTAGATGCTATTCTTTTGTCCAATGAGATTTGGGAATCCTTTTTTGATTCATTATCAGTTATAGTGTGTTAAATATTGATTTTTTTACTATTTGGGAATATCATATTGACACTAGATTCACTAAATTTTACAAAATCTTTTTCTTTATATAAAAAGATTCGAAAATAAGTGTATAGGGCACATCAAACCCATATATGTGTCTTGAAATATTGATAATATTATCATTAATCAGAACATGGTTGATAATGGTTCTACGATTCATTTCGTTCCTATTAAAAATATTGACCTCTTAGGTAAGAAATAAATTTATTATGTTTTTTATAAAATAAAAATTAAGGGTTATTAAAAAAGTAGATGAAGTCCCATAGAGAATACAATTTTTAAAACCCTCTATGGGGATTGAGTATTTCAAAGTGAGTTCATAGTGGTTTGTCATGACAAAATACTCAATTCCTCATTAAAAAAGGATATGGTTTAATTTATACATGAATTTACCCTCCTCATATAATCTATTATAAGTTATTTATAGTGATATATTCCATTTCAACTCATGTAAAGATTAATATGTTGACGTTGGATACTAAATGTGGGAGGGGAAGCATCCTTAAAATGAGAATATATCATTTTTGGTAGCCCCAAATGGAATATAGGTTTCTTTTTGTAGTCCCTAAAATGATGTAAGTGATATTATATTACTTATTATAAATCATATTTAAGCAACCATAGAAAACATAAGAAGTTAACTTAACCTTTTGATCAAAGGAAAATTATAGAGACCCTAATTTTTCTTACAATACTATTAAATCATTTTGCAGATAAAAAACATAATAGAGTTACATTTAAATGATCCAATTGTTTAGTGTCTTGGGAAAATTAAACCCATAAATATATTTGACATAATAAAACATAAACATTATTTAACTACTTCTTTTATTACTTATTAGTGTCCATCACATTATCCTTAGTACAAGTAATCACCTGAGTATGTACATAAAAGAAAGGGGTGAGCTAGAATTTTAGTAATTAGTTAGATAATAACATTAATCAATATAACATGTGGTGATAATAATCATTTTCATCATAACATGGGCATTAGATCATAATCATGAGGGGAATAATTAATTAAAGGCTTGGAATGTAGAAATGCATAAAAATGAAATGTCATGTTTTAGTGGTCAAATACAATGATTATTTCACTTTATATCATGAGATTCATAACATTACACAATTTATTTGAGTGATATATAATTTCATGCACACCTATCACATCATAACATTTACATGTGGTATAAAATTCTAGGCACACCCATCACATCATAACATTTACATTATTATTCAAGACACATATAACATATATAAATCATTGATATAAAATAAACCATGGAAAGAAATAAGTTTTATTTCAAAAATAATACATTCATGAATTAAAACATGTTTTCCAAAAGTAATTAAAATTCATGATATCAATCTTGGGTGAAAGAGAAAGAATCTCAAGATAAGTAAAATATGTGTTTTTAGAATGAAGATTTCTTTTGGAAAAAATATTTGCATTTTTCAAAAAACCAGATTGAAAAAATATATATATTAGAATATATAATATTATTTTGGAGAAATGATATTTAATTAACATAAAATGAATATTCATACTAAAAATGGGGTGAAAGAGGGAAAACCTGAAGAAAGAGAGCTGGGTTCGAGAATTCTCCTTACCAAAATTACCGTATAAATTCCTCTCTCTTATAAATCCTGAATAATAAACTTATGTTTATTAAAAAACAAATAAAAAAGTAAATAATAGGTATTTTATTAAAATATTTATCAATTATAATCATTTTATTATATTTCTTAAATTTTTTACACAAAATTGAATCGTTTTGATATCATATTTTACTTGAATATTTCCCATTTTTCAACGATTTCACTATTTTATTAAATTTAATTTACACATTTGTATAATTTAATTTTGAAGAATATGATACATGTAATTACATATTATTATATTATATCTAATTCATAATGTATATCCATGAAGGTGGTTGTGAAAATTTTCTTACTAGAGATTTTGTATGTGGTTAACCGACCTTTAATGGGACATTATTGAAAGAGTGGGAAATAGAATTATGAAATTTATATTTATCATGAATTTGATAATTACAGTATGTTAACATCATTGATATAATTTTAACTTATTGTATAATAATTTTGAGCCTAATTTTTTGAAAGGGATAGGGTAAAATAACAATAGAGGATAAAAATATAGGGAAGTGTTACTAGAGACTCCCTCTCTCCTAGATGTAGCTTCTCTTGTACAACAATATGGCTCCTTGGTTCTTCGAGTTGGATTTATCCAAAAAAATTAAGTATTTTAGAGGATTTATAGGGGTATTTGGGAAGATCATAGTCTTTGTAATGGGAGGGAGGAGTGGTTTTCCAAAGGGAGGTATATGGTTTATTTAAACTTGAGGAGTTGATATTTTTAGAATAATATATTGAATAAAATAAGGGTGGTATTAGTGGAAAGAGATCTGACATAAGAAATTAACATAGTAAGAATGTCAGGATTTGTTTTAATTCCTCTTCCACCTAGTGTAATCTCAATGGCTCGTAGGGGACGTAGAGGAACTGGAATGAGGCTCATTGATGTGCTATTAGTGAATCTTAGTTACAGACATTCTCCAAAACATTAGTAATAACAAGTAGTGTTTATTTTCCTTTCAATTAGATTGGATACTCCAAAAACACAACATTGTTTTTTCTCAACACATGAAGTTATTAAATTCATGTGGACACCTAGTTCATTTACATAAATTCGTTCAGTCTATTTATACTCCTTATTATGAATCAGGTTCTACTTCCTCTAAATGGTCTATGGTGTAGCTGGTTTCTTCATATTAAATAGCATTCCAATAACATGACTTTGGAAAAATTTAGTTACACATGGTGGATGTATCTCTAGTGTAAGGACTTCCAAGTCCATTAAAGGGATTAGTACTATATATATTGATTATTCTTTAGTGAAAAATTTATTTGAAACTGTTTTATCACACTCATTCATATCATATAATTTTTCAAATATTTTAAAACATACAATATAACTCATTTAATATGTGATGAATATGGAAACTCATCTTAAGAGGAATAATGAGTAGGGTTTTCAAAGGACCTCATATTATTTTTCAATTTTTGAAGTGGAGATGGTTTGGGAATTCAAATTCTAGAATTAGACAACTTTTGTGTTATTGTTGGAATTGATTTTTTGATATCCCATAAAGTGAGGATTTATTGTTATTATGGGTGGATTCCTTTTTCCTATGAAAAGATATTTTCAATATTTCTAGATGAGTGGGGTCTGATGTATAGTTTAGAGGTACCTCCTCTATCTGAACACAGATAATTGGTTTCTTCTTTCTTGACTGAACATGGAGATGATCACCTAGTTTGTGATATTCTGGTGGTGGTTAGGTAGTTTTTTGAATTTATTCCGGAGGAATTTTATGATCATACTCTAGAGAGTAATGTAAAATTTTCAATCAATTTCATTATAAAATTTCAACTGATATATATTCCTTCTTATCACATGAAATCTACAAAATTGAAATAGTCAAATATTAAGTAAGATTATTTCAAAGTGAAATGTTTCATTCAACCTAGTGTATCAACTTGGTAAACATAAAGCTTTGATCTAAGAAAGCTAAGGGGTTTCTTAATCTTTGTGTTGATTATCAGAAGCATAACCATGTAATGATTAATAACATGTAAAATTGGCCCCATATAATTAATTTTTTGACTAATTTATGTTCGAAAATTTTCTTTTTTAAATCAAACTCTAGTCTAAGTATCACTATATCAATGTTAAGGATTTTAATATTCTAAGTATGATTTTCAGGAGTAATTATAGGCACATTGATTATATTTTCATATCATTCAGCTTGAATAAATCTCCTATAGTTTTCATGTATTTTTTGAAAAATGTATTCCACTGGTACTATGTTTTTTTCATGGTATTAATCGATGATATTGTGATTTATTCAAAATATGTGTAAGCACATTAGATTCTCCTAAAATCTATTTTTATAATTTTGAGAGATCAATGATTATTTTCTAAATTATATTTAATATCTTTATGAATTAATGAATTAAAATTCATTGGATATGTGATTTAAAAACAAATAATTTCACTTGATATTGAAGACTTGAAAGCTATATTTTTTTGGAGGATCCCTGGAACATATTTTTGATTAAACAATTCCTTGGTTTTACTAGATATTGTTGGTGTTTAATAAATAATTTCTTGAATCTTTCATCATTATTGACTTCTCTTACCATGAAAGGGATATATTTATTTTGTGACTATATATGTGAGACTTATTTGGATGAATTTGAGAGATTTATAATAAAATATCATATTTTGATTGTTTCAGAAGATGATAAAGGATATTTAAATTGTTATGATGATTCAGGTGCATGTTTTGGATGTGATTTTATGAAAATTTATTATGTGATGGAATATGGATCTCCTCCATTTTCTTCATGAGAATAATAACCCCACTCCTGAACATGAAATTGTTGCAATTATGTGTACTGTTATGTTTTGGTGACATTACATTTTTAGATAAATGTTCATAGTCTATTTTAATTTTAAGAGTTTAAGATATATATATTTCCTCAAAATTATATGAAGATCAAGAAAATTCTAGTATTCGATTACCTTAAGACCATTTTCCCTAACCCATCCCAATGGAGGCCCATGCCATAGCTACCCAAAGACCATCTCTAATAGGCCAAGGCCTAGAAACCATCACTGAGTAGGTATATCACAAATATGGGAGGCCTTATCCTAATGTACCTATATAGACGCACACATCTCCAGGCCCATAAAATACTAAAATATTAAACAATTGGTAACCATGCTTGAATATATCTAAAATCCCATTATCAGAGTATGAAAAAAAGTACAAGAAAGAAAAAGGGCCAAATACAAGCCCACCAATTTTTTAGAAAGAGTACAACTTGAAATAATACAATAGGACTGCTGTCAAGGAAACCACATGAACACAAATTGATCTGTCCATCTCACTAAGATACGCTTAGTCCTGGTCCCACTAGGACTCGATCAAAAGGTCTATTGCCTATATAAGACCTGACACATGCAGGAAAATCCAATGTTGAGGTGATTATAACAATAACTAGTAGGACACTCTAAAATCACGATACATATATCATCAAAAATAATATTCACCTCATCAAATGGATATGTCAAAGGAATACATAATAAGAATATATATATATACTCAAATTATAAAAATAGTTTCAATGTAAGATGAAAACCATAATTGTAGTCTAGGATTCTTTCTAAAAGGTTCCATATATCACTCTTCCAATAGAACACACTCCATAAGTCAAATACCATTGATGGAATCCACCTAAGATTTCATGATCGATGAATCCTTCCATTGGAAGGACACGCCAGAAGTGTGAAGAGATCGATATCAAAATTGGGATCACAACCATTACCATGGGGTATATCAGTAACCCAATCTATATTAACCCACAATGTAAGGGATCAAATCCTGTATATTTTTTGTCCTCATGATATGAAAAAATCCAACCTTTGGAAATAATGATGATACATGATGTCACTTCAGGCCTCACATAAGTATTACAACAAATCTATCCAAGATTGAAGTTACTCATATGGGATCACTATCCTATTCATAGGACTTGAATACATACAAAACCCTTAGGGAATGGTTCTAGGGAATTTTACCTAATGAAATCTATTCAAGATAGAGCGGAAAAGGATCTAAGACATCATTGGAAAAGTAAAAAACATGTCCCTTTGGCACTAGGTTCTACCCATGTATCAAAGACCATTCCTGTGTCTATGTAAAAGTACACTATGTGAGGCCTTCTACACAAATGTTGGGAAAATATGGTATCTTGGGAGTGTACCACAAGTACATGTTCAGTCTACTTCTAGTTTGTATAAAACTTGTGGCATGAACCACACAAAATATTACACCACTCAACTTATTGGGTATATAAACCTATTACATGAAGAGTTGGTCCGCTTGGTCACATGGCACATGGTAGAGACCACATCGAATTTAATCGTTATCTCTGCATGTAAACCCCAACACCTACTCAATGGACCCCAAACGACATGTATTTTATGATTACATTCCATGTAACATGATATTTCATAGAATACTAGATCATCTTTTCACACTGTCGTACACACCATCACAACCATAAAATTCCACTACAAGACAAATCTATGTTTAGAAGACCCTTTCTGTAATTTATTAATGAGTTCTTTCCTTGAAATTCATTCAAAAAATTTCTATACACATCATATGTAAACTATGTCATCGATCTTGGATGAATAGAAATATCTGGACCACCCCAATCTATATCTGATCATAATCTATTATCATCACAAATCAATTTCATACTTGATCATGTTTTGTACTAAGGGTATCAATACATTATGCCAAAGAATAGTCATGAAACTATTGAATATCGAGATTTTTTTTTGAACCAAGGGCCAAAGGAATTTCTTACAATGAATGACCGATGAAATAAAAAGAAATTCACAAGAAAACAAGTGGAATGTACCCAGGATAGTTTTCATGTTGGAAATTATTTTTTTAATTAGAAATAAAAACCAAGAGATAATAATATAATCATTCGAGAAATCCACAATCTGGGAAAAAATCAATCACATTCCAAAAATACACATGATAGACAAATCAATTAATTTTTTAACTAATTCATGATCATTATAGGAATAAAATAATGTTGGTAATTCCAAATAAAACAAATGTTCTAGATCAATATGAATCAATCAATGATGAAGATCAGATCGCGATTTTTTTCATTGTAAAGTTATTTGAATTATGATAACGCGACGATACTCGATCCTGATCTGATATAATATTTTTTTCCAAGAATTATCCCCTAATACATTCCCTATCAATGTAAAATGTTATGTTGATATCCCTAAAAATTGTTCATAACATCATTTACATAGACCATACTAGGTTTTGGTGAATAAATAAAATAAATTTAATAATGGTTTTATTTATTTAATAATCTCCCCATAACTACGGTCTACCCGAACCTCTAACGCGCTCTAAGGTTAAGCCATTACCAGGATAAAACCCATTCTCTAAACATAGTGGCATCAGAAAAATTCCGAATAAAAGCCTAGGTTTCAGAGACATGAAGTTATTTCAAGCAAATTGGACATGGATGATATTTAATATATTTAACATATTTGAAAAATTAATTCAAGACTCATCGATCCTTGGAACTCATTCCATATAATCACCTAGATCTTGAAATATTACATACAATATTCAAAGTAATATATGAAAAAATAAGAGTTGTTACATTCTCTACACTTTCGGGATTTATATCTCAGAAAGATAAAACAAAATTCTATACAAAGATCTGTAGGTACTATCCAAACATCTCGATCACCCACTCTCAGGTACTCCCTTGAGGATTCTCATGCTACCACTGAACACACACAAAATAATTGCTCACCCATGATGGATATTTTCATTCTGATCCCGAATCTTCACTAGGTACTCATCAAAGGTAGATCCATCCTCAAATTTCAACTCACCCCAGTCAATAACATGTGACGATTTGTGCTTATACCTCCTCATATATGACTTGTGAAAGACATCACATATATGCTCTAACTAAATAAGTTGATCTTAATAGTAAGATACATTTCCACCTTTATTTAGAACTTTTAAAGGGCCAATGAAACTAAAAGATAGATTTCTACCCCATCTAAATCTCTACAATCCATGTTAAGGCAGGGCCCTAAAAAAGACATGGTCTATCTCTTAAAACATCAAAGGCCATTATCATTGGTCCAAATAAGACTTATGATGGCTATGTCTAGTCCTCATCAACTCTTGTATGGTCTAAACCTTCTCTATAGTGGATCACAGAAACTTCAAACCCATAAATGTTGTCTCTCCTTGGTCGGTCCATTATAGTGGTGACTTGTAGTGTCACTCAAGAAAGGACGTGAATGACTCCATATTGATGATGGAGTGGTAACTATTGTTGTACAAGAACTCCACTAAAGGTAGGTGATCATTTCAATTACATCCAAAGTATAACATGAAAGCCTAAGCATGTTCTTGAGAATAGGAATGATCCTCTGTATCTGTTTATCAGTTTGGGGGTGAAATGTTATGCTCAACCACAATTGATTCTCAAAGGCCTCCTGTAATCCCTTACATAACAACGATGTGAAGTGATCATCACATCCTAAAAATATTTTTGAGTGAAATATATTGTTTCATACTATCTCAATCACATAAAAGAGTCCCAATCTCTCAACCTAAATATAGTCTCAATTAGTTGGAAAGTGGACCAACATGGATAGTCAGTCTACGATCCCCTGGATAGCATAGTGTCTTCTGGATATTTTTGGCGACCCCTTTATGAAACCCATATACATCACATTCAACTACCTCTCTAGAAATTTAGGGTGTTGATCTAGACCAATTAGAAAATGGTTCTTAGACTTCACTTTCTAATAGGTAAGGCATAAAGAGATAAACATTGCAACATCATGCTTCATCACTAGCCCCCAAAATTGAGGATAAATGTTCTGTTTTATATCTGACACACTTGTATATACCACTAAGGGAGATGTATGAAAATACATTAGCACCTAAAAAGTATGTATAACTAGTACCATCATCCATATTATGAAAATAATTAAATTCTACACACCATTAGAAAATCTATCTTGAGCATGTCCTGTCAGAATCAATGTATGTGGGGTATCATAGTTAGTATCCCCAATATGTGACTCCATGACTTTATTTAAAAGCACAGGGGTAATAACCATCAATTGAAATTAATATAGACCATCCCCATTCATAAAGGATAACCAAAAAGAGGACAACTGAACTAATTCCACACTTAACAATGGTGAACAAGATCTTCTATGGAGGGTATCTTATACCACATTCCTCTTCACAAGAGTATAAGAAATTCAAAGTAATAATCCCAGAGGAACTATATTCATTTCATATATCTCAAGTTAAGATTATTTTCATAAATATATACTTGAGACTCTTATTTTTAAAATAGATGATAAATAACTCACCCATGAAATAGTTTTCCCACAAATTCAGTGCAAAGACTAACATTTTCAGCTCAATAGCATGGGTTGGGTAGTTATTATCATTAATCTCAACTAATGGGAGTTGTAAGAAATAAATTTCTACCACTAAATTATAAAAAAGCTAACCAATCCCATAATACATCTCAGAACACTATGTACTCAACACTCTCATTAGGAATTATAAAGTTGGGAGCACTTGTTAATATCCACATCATCTCCCAGAGAGCCTTCCAGCACATCTATATCCACAAGAAAGTATTTCACATTTAGGTCAATTTTTTCAAGTTAGATGATATCCTAAAAAAATTATTATGAATATTTGAGAGTAGTTTTCAAACCTAAAGAATATATACACCTCCATAACACTCTTTGGTGGATCCCAAGCTAAAACTACCTCGACATTTTTCAAGTCCACTACTACACCATTTGTTGGGATAAAATTTCCTATAAAGTGGACCCCTGTATCCAAAAATAGAACATTGGAAGATTTCCATAAATTTGGTTATCTCATAGTACATCTAGAACCATCCTCATCTATCTCATGTGCTTATCCTTGGATGTCAGTTATATTAGGATATCATCGATGAAGACTAACAAAAAATGATCAATGAAAGGATGAAAGACCTAGTTTATGAGTCCCATGAACAAAACTGGGGAATTATCCATTTCATATGACATCTCCAAGTACTTATAACGATCAAACAACATCAAAATACCATCTTCGGCATTTCCTTACATTTTACTCGTAGCTGGTGATATTTTGATTTGACGTAAATCTTCATTAACCATCTTTCTCCTCTAAACTGGTCGATGAGGTCATTGATCCTTGGTTGTTAATACTTTTTATTTACAGTAACCTGGTTTATATGATGGTAGTATACACACAACATTAACCTCCCTTCCACCTTCTTGGAGAACAATATTGGGGTTCCCTAGGGTGAAATGTAGGGCTTGATAAATCCATTCCACTACAAGTCCTCTAACAACACCCCAACTAATTAATATCTATGGGAGCTATCCAATATGATAGTGCTAATATAGGGGTCATCCCAGCGTGTAGGTCAACATGGAAATATATCTCTCGGTAGGGAGGTAAACCTGGAATGTCCCCTAGAATGATGTCATGATGCTCTACCCCAACTTTAAGAATCTAGAATCTCATAGCATCCACTACACTAAGGGTAATTATATCTAACTGATGAGTGACCAACCACACTCCCCTACGCAAAATTCCATCCTACTCTCCCTAGTTTTTCTTTTCAATCGTAAAGGAAAACATCATTCCATTACAGTGGAAACACTGCATCCTTTTCCTGAAATAATCTATCTAAGAATGAACCATGGATAACAAGTCCATACATAAGATGAAATCATATTTAATAATCACTAGTACAAATAGATCCCCAATGAAAATATCACCTCCAAGAATTTGGTTACACAACTGAACGAAGTGTTTGGTCACTAAGACCACTCTAGTAGGAGTCTCAAAAATAAAATTTTGAGCTTGGGACTCAACCAGAATCACTATTTCCCTAACATGATAAGTGGAAATAACAAAGTGGATTAAACCCGATTTTATCAATTATATTTCTAATGTATAAAAGACATATATCATATCCCATATCATTCATCGATTTTCTAGTTCATAACCCTAAACTGGCTACTTCATCCCTCACCTATGTCCCCTAGTTCCCTTAGTCCGGTGCATTCCAATAGGGTGTGGTAGTGACAACAAGTCATAAAAAATTACATCTCTAGCTACTCTCCCAGATCCTCTACCTTGTCCTCCACCCTATGGACTTACCTTCTCCTATAGATACCTCTACCTAGATATCCCATCTAATGTATCTCAATGGGTCATAAATTCTCATGATTTATATCCTCGACCATTATTGGAGTAGATCCACCTCTATCTTAGATGATTAGATTCAACACGTGGGACATGAACAATATGACCTCTATCCTAGGATCTCATCCTAAAATGTATCCCACATTTAGGTTCCAGTGTCTATTATTGTCTCCCTGCTGCTGAAATTTTAGTTCTTGTGCTCCAACTACCAGCACCAACTATATGTGTCTTCTCACTAAGAAAATGATTGACTAACAATCCATCATCTAGAACATCTTTATATGTAAGAATGAGAATAATTATCACAATTTCTTGAATGTATCCACATAAACCATTCTTGATGGCCAGAGCCTGAAATAATTGATCATGAACCATATCCATAGAATATCGAGAGAGGTTAGTGAACCTTTATAAATAATCAATAATAGTCATACTAACCACCTGAAGTTATAGAATCTCATGGACATGCACATACCTCAATGTAGTTACATAAAAATTCTTTATGAAAAGGACATCGAACTCTGACTATGTAAGAGGAACCACACTATACTAATGGTCCACTACGACTCCACCATAATCTAGTAAGGATTTGGATAAGAATTTATGCCAGGACAACCATCTAATCTAAAAGTGTCCTAAAAATATGAAAGACTCTTGTCAGTACCTAAATTAAATCATCAGCCACCAATGTGTCTGGCTCACCTCATAACTTGAGGGGTCATTTTTTCTGAAACTCAAGAAGCACACTTAGCCTATGTACCTCGTCTATGAATACTTCTTTCATGAACCTTGACCTCAGTATCTCAGAGCTGGTGAATTAATTTATTACATTGGAATAATATATAATTAATAACATCGATAAAAAATTAGAATTTTTTGAAAACTATGTACATTCTTGAACCATTCATTAGAAATTAAAAGATAAAATAAAATATATAGAATCCTTTGGAAACACTATTATTCTCCAATATTAACCCTGTATATCAACCATAATAATCTTCTTAGAACCCTGGAGAAAAATAAAATATATAAAATCTGTGAGATCAAATTCTTATTAAGGGTTAGGAACAACAATAACAATCATAAATAAGAAATAATAATTATGGCTTGCTAAATACCTAAAACAAATCCTGTTTAATCAATAATTTTAAGATAATATGGATGGGATAAAATATGATCAAATAATTCTACATAAATAATCAAATGAGATAGGAATCATAACCCCGGATATTATACTAATTGTATAATCACATGGAAATCAATGAATTATCTCATAATGATGTAATGAATAATGTCTAACATCTAAAACTTACAGTCGAGTCCTTGGCCATGAAATATGAAAATAAATAATTTAAATCTCATCCAAACCCAATCTGGTTTATCTCATGAGACCTATTAATGAAATGAGGGCCTATAATGACCCCTCCGATCTCTTACCTTTTCCAATGCATTCCTCACATGAATAGAAAAATATCTAAATCAACATGCCTTAACAAAATCAATAACTTTCAGTATTGGTAGTCATTCAAAATTTCAACACTTCCCTAGTCAACATTATTATAAACCATCCAAGGAATATTATAAATTGTATTATTAATGTAAATTCTGAAAAAACATTCAGAAAAGTATATAAACATGGATGAAAATACTTGAAATATATTACTGAAATATTTCATAAGTAAAATACCATTTTTAGCTTAAAATTATTTTTTAAAATCTAAAAACTGTGCATGTTATAAATAAATTAATTTATTAGAATTTTTTTTTCAAATTTTAAAGGAAGCATCAATGTTTTAAGGTTACATGATGGTGTGAAAATATACTCATTCCATATTTGTGAAAAACATTCCTTCCATGTTTTGTTTGAATAGTTTAAAAAAATATTTTTTAGAAAATGAAAAAAAAAACATTCATAACATTTTAAAAAAAAATACTTGATTAAAAAATGAAAGTAAAAAAATTAAATAATAATATAAAAAAATTATTTTTGATACAATTTTATAATATTGGGTCATGGAAGAAACATATAGTTTTAATGAAATTTTTAAAAATATAATTTCATAAATAAAGTCTCATATTAATGTCATATCATTGAAGTAAGAATATATTAAATGAATAAATTGTGTTTATTAAATATAGATAAAAACAAAATAGGTTTAAATAAAATATAATATTTTCAAGATTTATTTCAGAAATATTCTTAGTATGATATAATCAGGGAAGTAGATGTTTACACCAAAGAGTGGAAATTAGGTTAAGAATTCCCTTACAACTTTGTTATCAGTCAAATCGCATGGACCATAAATTAATAATTATAAAATGAAACATTGAATACCATTAATATTATTAGATTAATATTATTATATATAAAGTTAGGTATATACACCACACATAATAAATTAATGGTGAATACGGAATATATCTCATTGAAGTAAAAGTGAGATGAGAAAACCTTACCCCATGATTCCCTTTGGTGTATCATTATTTAACCTCCTGTATAATGGTATAAATAACATTATTAACTAATTAATTAACTATATTCATAAATATAATACCATATTTGATTATTTTATAACATATTATAGCCCATTTATTAATAATATTTCATTATTTTCAAGGTTTGATGTCATTTGTTTCATGGTTTTCTAATTAGTTCATTTGTGTATAATTATGGATGTTCTTGTAAAAAGATATTAAAAATAAATAAGTGGAGTGTAATAGTATTAATTAACATATAGAATTATTAATGGTCCCATATATATGATAATTTTATTGGTTAAGGTATACTCATTTGATAAAATGTTAATGTTAAATGTTTAATTATTTTTGGCAGTTTTTATTAACACCATGAACTAGTTTTATTTTATTTAATATTATGAGTATATATTTGTTACATAATATAAAATATGTTATAATATAATTATTAATTTTTTTTACTAGAATAATACTTTAATGGCCATCCATGAATGCGGTAATGGAAAATGAAAAATCATTATTAATGGTGATGATTAACCATTATAATTTATACAATAGTCTCATTTATTTTAATAAGATGGGTAATAAAAGGTATGGATATTGGATATGACATTATTAAAGTAAAAACATAGTATATACATTGTTATGTTTTCATAATTCCTTGATTTATTAATTATTTTATGATAACGAAGAAAAAAGAAATCTAATTAAGAGAGGCGTTTTGAGAAAATTACTTCTTGAGTATGACCTACTTGTAGGACCCCCTAAAGATATTGGAATTGAAATTATACTGATAATACAATCAGTAATATGTGGTGAGAGTGAGTATGAGAGATATTATAAGATATTTTATGATCTTAATGTATTAAAATTTTAAATGGGGTGGTGAGGGGTGGTATTTTTACTTGAGGAGAGGTGAGTTTATGTGATTAAATAATGATTATTTTATGTTTAAATCAGACCACATTTAGTTTGAATTAATTTGCATAAATTTAGATGATAATTAATGTTTAAATGTTGTTTTGGGTTTATAAGTGTAACATCCCATGTAAATAAAGGATATGATGTTTTCATATTTATGAATATTTGTGAATTAAATATTAATTTTACTTTAAAGGGAATGCTATGTTCGATGGAATACCCGCCACAAAACAATGGGTTTCTCTGAAGTCTTATGTTGCACACAATGCTGAGTCATATTGAAAAATAATAATATAATATTATTTTAAATGGTAGTTAATTCCTAGCCATTATATTGGTGGGAAGGATCAAAACTAACTACAATATGATTATACAAGTTTATTAAATGTCATTACCTTTATCAAATAAAATTTAGAGGCATAAAATGTGAATGAATCCAATTTTAAGCATAAATACTCTTATATTCTTTAACAGGTTGATTTACCGTCTTTTGATGGAAAACCCTTTTTAAATCTAGTTTTTTTCAGTTTTATATGTTATTTTTGAAAAAATATAATTCTTCTATAGAATCAGGACATAAAAATTTTCTTTGGGTAAATTTTTGATATTTTTCTGATAAAGATCATTTTTAATGAATAGGGAAAAATACTGCATTTTAATTCAAAATTACATTTTCATCTAATTTATTTATATAGTTAGTTTGTTATTTTAATTGGTTTTAAAGTGTAATTCAATTATAATTTTTCCATTTAATACAATTTTGGTCATTTCATGTAATTTAACTCTTAAATTGGAAATAAAAAAGGTCAATCTTTCGATAGTTAGTATTTCTTAAAAACACGTTTTTTGGTTTTGACAATGGGAATTAATTTTCAATTAATTTCTGTCACTCATGTGATTTAAAATTGGAAAATGGATTCCATATTTTGAATCAGGAGTTACAAATTTTATAAATAAGTAACTTTTATTTTTATACATTATTAATATTTACTTCAGTAAATATTTTATTTACCATGGTTAAAGGGTGAATCTGGTAAATAAGGGTAACAAAATAAAATTATAATAACATTAAATTACTCTTAGACTTGTCATAAACCCATTTTATGAGATATATATTACTAAGGGAATCTTTTGGGCGATTTAGGGACCCCATGAAGCCACTTGGGAGTGATAATGACACTTTATATTAATTAATTTTAAGTAAGGACAAAAATAACAAAAACATATATATTTTTGTAAAACAATTGTATACGGGGTTATATAAGTGATATATTAGACTATAAATATTCATTTGAAATATAAAACTATATAATAAATCATTTTATTTTATTTATAATTTTGAGTCATTAATAAACAAATTTAATTATGAAACAATGGTGATGTAGTAATTTCTTTATTAATAAAGGATTGATATCAAAAATATAAAAAATATTAAAATAAGTTTAATTTGAACCTTTTTTTCCATCCAATAAATTTAGAGATTACTATGAATTTTTATATTTTAATTAATTAAGGTTTTTCGAGATAATATTGTTTTTATATATTTTTTAAATTTCTTGATATGAATAGTTTATAAATTGACAGAAATGAGTTTTTAAAACAATTAATATTTTATTAAATGATAAAACAAGCCTAAAAATATAAGATTCGGCCAAATAACTTAAATAATGTTAAAAATGTCATAAATGACCCATTTTGGGTCTATTAAAATTTTATAGTAAATATATCAACCATATAGTTTGAATATTTAAGAGGGTATAGTAAAAGATGAATAAGTTAACAAAGGGTTAAATAAAAAGGATAAGGATTAAAAAATATCCAAAACCTATCCAGTTATTATTGAATGATTTTATTTAGACTTATATTTACCTTATTTTATAATTAAATATGTTTTTGACCTTTTTACCTGAAAATTATTTTATAATAAAATAATACTTTCAAACTTTCCTAAAGATCCCCTCCTATCTCTTATAAAATGACACAACGTCTAACTCATTACTCACACCTCTCAAGCCCCTTGGCTCATCCAAAATCTACCCAAATATTCTTCTTACATACCTTTATTACTAATATAATCCTTAACATAGGAAGAAGGAACTTCAAGAAAGTAATTTGGTTCAAACCAAATGGTGTTACTTGATTTAATGGTAATATCTTCCCTCAAGTTCTCTTCTTTTATTTTACTTCTTAACTACCTATGATATTATTATTATTTTTTTACATAAAAAATAGTATCCTCAATATACTTGGTTTTTCTATGAGAATTATTCAAACTACACTTCCACACACCTCCAATTAATATATACGAACATACTTTTTCTGTGGACGGCGAACTATTGCCTCACGAAATGATGATTGTTCAATCATTTCCTACCACCTCATATGGTATCCATTATGATTGAACTGTATTTATATGTGATATATATTATATTAATATTTTCTCTAGAAATGCGTATTTATCATTTATATCATACCTTTATGGTATCAATAATGGGTAAACACAATAATTTCATTTGAGGAAGTGCGGACGACCGCCCCCTTAAAATGATATGGGTCGTTCATACCATATGTGGAATTTATAAAGGATATCATTAATGAAATTACATATTATATTAAAATTGAATTATAATATAAGTATTTATCATTCATTTTTCATTTTATTAAACATAAAATAGAAATAAAAGTAGTGTTTATGCGTACGTACAACTTATCGTCTCCATGAATAGTGCATTTCATTTTTATCTCCAAATGCTATGTACAATTATAAATACATATATATGATCTATATATATGATATATATGATATCTAAATCATGAATATCATTCTAGAGATAATATACTTCTGACTTCGTGGACAACGTGTAATTATAAGACGTTCAATTTTGACTCATGTACCAAATATCCACAAAATGACCGTTATTAACTCAAATGATTATGTATTTTTTATAACATGGTAATAAATGATATAAAAGAAATAATAAACATGAAAAATGTTCTGAAGCAAGTATAATTTAACTTTAGTTTATTATTCATGATATTAAAGAATGAAGGAGTCCAGTCAAACACGAGGTAACGGACATTGTCTCAATCTTCTTTCATTAGGGCATTTTTTGATATATACACAAATTTATTTTATACGGTGTATAAACACCAGTGAATTTTCATGTCATTCAAAGGTAATATTTTTCTATGTAGAATTTTACTAAAAAAGTGAATGTTTCTTTTTAACATACGCGGTGACAATGACCTTTCCCCCCACTGCGAGCATTATTTGATATTTGGATTTATCTACAAGCCATAGTGTTTTTAAAAGGAAAATAAAGACCATATAATCTTTTTATGTATTTTGGTATTGAAAATGGTTTGGATAATGGATTTATTTTTTCAATATCTTGAAATGATATATTGTGATTGAAATGTGGAAATTATATCTATCCTTTATGTTTGTTTTATGTGTTAGTAATATGTTATGGTTCTTGGTCGTTGTTTACTTATACGGGTGGTTATATGATAAACCTAGGGCGAGTGACCCCGATATAGCTCTACAATGAATTTGGAAACATGATGGAGGTAAACACTAACATTTCTTCTAAGATATTTATGGAATATACTATGATGAGAATTCCAAATTTTACTCCCTACATAGTTGTGAAAGAAACAACATAAGTTTGTTATGGGTGCGACAAGTTACCTTTATGATTTATGATTTCCATGTGTTATTCATAAATATTGTGATCATGTGTGGTATTTTATAGATTGAAAAGTGTGATTTCATTGACTTGTATGTATTGGTGGACTAGTGTTTTTGTTCCTTGTTTCATAACCCTTATTTATCTTTTTATGCTCATCCCATGTTTTTGAAATGTTTTACAAAGGATATAAGGCAGGGTAAGAGAAAGGAATAATTCAAGAAGATTTATATCAAGAAAATAATTATTATTTTCTTTTATGAGTTTTTATTTTATGAAAATATGGATACTGAGTAGAATTTTCTACTTTTTAATATTTGAGATGTAATAAATTAGTTCAGGCCTAATTATTTAAAACTCTAATCCTGAAAAGATCCTCAATGTGAATTATTAACTTAATTCAAGATTATCCAATGTTTAAGGCTTGGGACTTATAATAATTACCTAAAACACCATTAAAAATGTTGTAATTATGTATTTTAATCCTTTACCAATTAACTTTAATCCTTTTCATTATTTTAACTATATTGTAGTAAATTTGTTTTTACAATGGTATTATTTTTATTTATAAAAATGAAAATTAAATCACAAACTAATTTGGAAATTATTATTATTAAAATATGGGATCCATTTTAATAAATATAATCCCTAAAATTTGAAAAATTATATTTAAAATTAATCCCATAAAAGTAATTGGAAAACAGGGTTTTCAACTGAAAAAGATGAAAATCTAGAAATGATTTTATATCCAATTTCAATGTGAAATTGAGTCCAATGAACTAAATTAGAATGGTTGGTATATAATTTTACTAATTATTCTTTAAAAAAAATTAAAATATAATTTAATAGTTTAACTAATTTATATGAAAAGTTTGTTTTCATTTAAAATACAATATTTTTCACCTTTCATCAAAAAATGAAAATTATCATAAAAATGAGAAAAATTAATCCTAATATAATTCTGATATCACAATTATAAAAATGAATTTTATCTTTTAAAATAAAATTTATAAAACTAAAATTATTTTTATTTTAAAATGGGTGATCCTTTAAAATATAGCAAAAATGACTTTCAGAAAAATATAGCTTTTATTCTTCAAATTTGATATATTATTATCTAACGTCTCAAAATTAATTGATGAGTTTAAAAAAATTATTTATCATATAACATATAAATATCATTAATAACTTTCACTAATATTGATAAATTTAATTTATTAAGATAAAACACCATTATGATAATAAAAATTGTTTTTTTATAAAAACACATCCTTTGTGTTCAAATAGTTTTCATTTGTATTTCTGATAAATTGTTAAAAATGAATTAATATTATAATCCTTTGTAAAATATAATTTCATTATTTATTTAATATAATTTATTACCTCTATTACTATAGATAGGTGATAAATATAACAATTAAATAATATTTAATGATTTTTTTAAGCCTAGTATTTGGAAATCTATCAAAATTAGTGTTATTTTAAAATATCAGTGTGTTATAATCTCACCTCCTTTAAAAAATAGAATCCTAGAAATTTTAAATTTCATGTGAAAAATAAATTGTGTACACTTTAAAATTAATTCATGGAAAAGACACATCATAAATAGGTTTAATAAAACATACCTTTAATAAGAGGGAAATGGGAATTCAAAGTTCCCCCACAAAATTCAATATTTAAATTGGATAACATGATTGAATAGTAAAAACCCTGACATGGAAGAGAAATATAACTATGATTCTCTAATATAGAGTGATATGAGATTGAGATTTAGAAATTCTACCATCACAAAATCATAAATGTGTGATTGGTTAAAGAACCATTGATTTCTCAGTAAGATAATTAAAAAATAGTGTTTTAATTCCAAAAAAGTTTTCATAGAGTTGGGAAATAATTTTACAATAATGATAAATATCTTGAGAAAATAAACTTCCCATATTCATTTCTATGTCACAACAATATTCTAATCTTTTTTTGTGATTCAATCTATCTCTACTTCATATCTTATACTATGTATTGGATACCCAAGATGATGTATATCCTGGTAGAAATTTTATTAAAAAACCCATAAGTATATCCTCTTCCCTTTAAACATTTACCAAATAAAACTAATTAGTACATGTTATCCAATATGATAAATCATACAATAACCTCAAATAATAACATCCAAAGATCATCATAATACATTTTATAAGTATTTAATCTTGTGACCCATTCAGAATAAATCTTTCCAAATTCAAAGACCAAAATTTTAGAGGGAAGGTTTTTAAATTTCAAAAATAAAATTAATATTAGATTTATAAAAAAATATAATATACCTCTTGTTATAAAATATATGAATGAATTGATCACCATAAAACCTTAATGGAAACAAGAATTATTCTAAAAATAAGATCCTAGGATGTTGAATATATTCCTTAAATCCAAACATGTAGTAAATCCAAAAAAGATAACATAAACCATCAAATTACTAAAAAAATCATGATCACCAATAATATATCAATATCATATATTTATCATTATTATCTCTACCCCAAGTACATATTAAGGCTACCTTCCCCAAGTCATGTGTTTTTTGAAAGGTCAACTTGAAATAGAATAACTTCTCTTGGTTACTAGTTCTATTCATCACAAACCTCCAAATCCATAAAGAATATATACTAAAATACAATCCTTATATATCACATGATTATTATTATTAATAGTATATTATTTATAAAATAATTTTAAAACACAATTCCTGAATAAAAAATTACATTAATCATTCTTCTTCGTATATGGTAATAATGTTAGCTTTACCATAATCTTTTAGCTTCTCATGAGGTATATTCCATTGACACTTTGAGAATTTATTTTCATAGTTTCCAATTTCAATATAGCTTAATCACTAAAATGAAGTATTTATTTCTTCAATTTTCATTCATTTTCTTGGTGATCCTTTGATCCACACATATAACAAACTATCAATCCTTTCAATCATTTCCTAGGGTGTTTTTTTCATGAATTATCACTTATTTAAAAATTATTCTTTCCCTTATTTCCTTTATTCATCTTTTCCCAACTGGACTCTTCTTCTCGTTATTCCCTCGAAAAGTTATCATACATATATAACTCTTTATCTATATTTTTTTGTACATGAAACTATTCGCTCAAATGATGAAAATATTTGCGATAATAGTTCCCTTCAAAATATTAGAATAGTATCATAAAAATGTTATCATTATTAATCTTTGGATCACATATATTGGTGAGGTTAACATTAAATATTCTAAGTTCTATTATTAAATCAATAAGTATATTATATAAGATCATATCGCTATGAAGCATAACGTATAATCTCGAAACTAATGAAATACTTAACATAAATTGATTTTTTAAATAATATTATAATCATAAAAATATTCGATTCATAATGTTAATATATATGTATACTCAAATTCTATCATATGATTATGTTCTATAAGATATATTTTCCAAAATCTAGTTCCCAGGATTCTAATAAACTTCGTTTAATACCAACTATAATGACCCAGATAGAAGTATCCTAAAGTCAGTCCCTTAATTTGTTACATTATAAAAATATAAGAGGAATTACATCCCAAAGAATTGAATTCATTAATTTTGTAAAATTAGATACATTCTTGAACCATTCATTGCAATTTAAAAACTAAAATAAAACATATAAAATATGTTGAGAACACCATTATTATTTTATATTTACCCTGTATCACATCCCTAATAAAATTCAATTCATCTTGAGGAAAAATAAAACATAAGAAATGGGAGATCTCAAATTCTCAGTAAGGGTTAGGTACAGTTGAAGAAATATTAAATAATTAATAATAATTATAGAAAGGTAAATTACAAAAACACATGCGATTTAATCAATAATTTGAACAAAATATGACTAGAATAAATGATGATCAACTAATTCCACAGAAATAATAATAATATATAGGAAAAGTAACCATAAATATTCTACTAATTGAATAATTATATGGAAATAAATAACTAATCACATAATGATTGAATGCATAATGTGGGACATCTAAAACTTACCATCGATGCCTCAGCCAAGTTATATAAAAATAAATATGTAAGGCCTCATCCAAAAGACAATTGAGTTTCAGTCGTGAGACCTATATATGAATTGAGAGGATATATAATTACCCACCCTTTACTTACTAATTCCAATGAATTCAGCAAATGAATAAATAAATAAAATGAATCATCATGCATAAACAAGATCAATAACAATCCATAATGGAAGAACTAGTCATACATGATATTAATACTTCCCCAGTAAAACTGACTGTAAAATATACAAGGAATATTATTAATGTTATTATTATTGTAAATATTTAATAAAATATTCAATAAAGGAAGTTGACATATACGAAAACAATTTAAATAGATTACTAAAATTTTTCATGGGGAAAATACTATTTTTAACTTGAAAATAAATTTTATAATATAAAAAATGCACACGTAATAAAAAAATTAATTTATTTGAAAGTATATTTATAAAATTTTAAAGGAATATTAAAAATTTTATGGATACATATTGGAGGGAAAATCATTTCATGCTGTATAAGTTTAAAAAAACATTCCTTTCGTATTTCTGTCGAAAAAGTCATAAAGAACCTTGTTTTGAAAATGAAAAAATATACCTTTAAAACCATTTTGTAAAAATCGATAAATGGGTTAAAATTAATTCAAAAAATTATTTTATAATATTAAAAAAATTATTTGATGGAATTTTATAAAACATGGTAATAGAAGAAAAATAAGTATTAAGGAAAATTTAAAAAAAATATATAAAAAGTAATCCCCTTATAAATATTGTATCACTGAAGTGAGAATTAATAAAATGAATAAATTAAATGTTTTAAATGTAAATCCACCTAAAATTGTGTAAATAAAAAATAATTTATTCAAAATCCATTTAAAAAAGAAGACTTGTCTGACATAATCAATAGAAGTTTAACTAAAAGAGTGTGAATTGGGTTAAGAATTCCCTTACAACTTTGTATTAGTTGAATCATATAACCCATAAAAGTAATAATTTTTAAATGAAATATTTAAAACCATTAATATAATGAGATTAATTATATGATATATTAAAGGTCAGTATATACTCTGCACACATGAAATTAGTGGTGAATAAGGAATATATCACATAGAAGTAAAAGTGAGATATGAAACCCTTACCTCACGATTCCCTTTATTGTAAAATTATTTAACCTCGTGTATAATGGTTTAGAAAATATTATTAACTCATTAAAAACTATATTCATAATTATAATACCTTATTTGAAGATTTTATAACATATTATGATGCATTTGTTAATAAAATTGCATTATTTTCATTGTTATGGGTGCGTTCATTTCATGGTTTCATGATCAGTTCATTTGTGTATAATTATGTATGTCATTGTAAAATGGATCTAGAATTTTATATGTGTAATTAAGTAGTATTAATTCACTTCCATAAGTATAAATGGTCCCATATATCATTTTTATTTCTTGTATGAATATGACTCAATCGATAAAATATTAATGATAAATGGTTTGTTTATTTTTGAGTAGTTTTTGGAAACTACAAACAATTTTATTATTTAATATTACGATTATATGTTTGTTAAATAACAGGAAATAAGATATGACAAAATTATTAAAATCTTATTTACCCATAATAATACTTTTATGACCAGCCATTAAGGTGGTAATGGAAAACATAAAATCACTATTCATGGAGGCGATTAGCCGACAAAATATAGTATAAAAATTATTATATAGTTGTAATTAATTTATCTATGAAGGCGGCGAGGATAAAAGTGAAAAGGAAAAGAAATTAAGAGAGTTGTTTTGAGAAAATTACATCTTGAATGCCACCTCTTTGGAGGTCCCCTTGAGGACCTTGGATTTTGACTTTTAGTGATACCAGCAGAACATGGATGTTGGGAGAGTGATTAGTAGATGTGTTTTAAGATATTTTGGAAAATTAAGGGCTTTGAGTTGAAATGGGGTGGTATTTATACTTGAGGAGAGGTGGGTTTAATTGATTAAATAAAGATTATTTTATGTTTAATGCCATCCACATTGATGTGACATTAATTTCCATGAATTTGGATTATAATTAATATTTAAAAGTAATTTTAGGTTCTATAAATAACTAAAAAACCCATTTAATGTTTTTTTTTGTAATTTATTTTTTTACCTTTAAACTTTATCTTTTTCATTATTTTACCTATACCGCGGTAATTTTTTTTTACAATGGTAATGTATTTATGTATAAAAATAAAACTAAAATCTTGAACTAATTTTTTTCATATGATTTAAAATATGTAATCCATCTTTCCAAATTAAATTCATATAATTATAAAAATTATATATAATATTAATCATGCTAACATAATGGGAAAATGAGTTTTAATGTGAAAAAGATCAAAAGATCAAAATGTTTTTATATAAAAATTCATTGTAAAATTTATTACAGTGATCAAAATTATATTTATTTATCTAAAATTTAAATAATTATACTTTAAAACAAATTTACCATATAATTTATCACTATAAATTATGTATATGAAAATCTATTTTTCAATTTAAATAAAGTATTTTAACATTTCATAAAAAAATAAATCTTATCAGAAAAATAATAAAAATTCACTGTAAGATAATTTTTATATCATAATTTTATATATTATGATTATTTTTTCAAATAAAATTTATTAATATGTTAATATTTAGTTCTAAAAAAGTTGCACCGTAAAAAGGTGGAAAAATTACGCTTTAGAAAAAATAACTTTTTTCCATAAAATTGGATTTAATCTTATATTAAGCACATAAAACTTATTGGATGTGTTTAAAAAAATAACAATGAATATATAAGATATAAATTTCATTATTATTTTTCACTAGTTGTGGTCAATTTAATTTATTAAGATAAAATTACAGTGTCATCTTTAAAATGGTTTTTATAAAAACATGACCATTTTGTTCAATTGGATTAAATTTTTTATTTATAATAAATTGGTGACCATTGATTAAATTTTATAAAAAAATTTAAAATATATTTTTATAATATAGATAATATAATTCATTCACTCCATTCTAATGGCTAGGTGATAATAGTCATAATGAAATAATATTTAATCTTCTGTTTAAGTTAAGTGTTTTTTAATCCATTAAAACTATACATATTTAAGATATCGGGGTGTTACAATATGGTACCATCTTCTATTTGACTGGTAATGGTATGAATGGTTCACCACCTAGAAGAAAAAACCTCTAAAACATGTTCTTGTATTGATGATTCATCACTGAGGGGATCATCTATGTGATCCTAGTACAAAATCCTACCTGATATACATCATGGAGGCATCCTGTAATTGGTAAGAGATACCAAAATAAATCAGTATATCTGGAGATATGACTCAAGAATGACACAAAAATGACAACCCATTATTATATAATTCTAGTACCAATTTTTTCCCTACTACAGATGTCTTCATTTACCAAATCAAAAGGAAAGTGGTCAGAGTCCTTGTGTATGTATACGTCTGCCCCTGAACCAACACCGGAGTCCCTAGGATAAAATACTAAATTGAAAAACATAACACTATTCCCCAAAAAAATATAACAGGATCTGATCCTAATATATTACTATATCCAGTGATACCACTTTATCATGACCTATCCTAATAGGGGCCCAGGGAAAAACTACCCCAAGCTCACCTCCAATAGGCCAGTGGCTGTTGACTAGCTCCGAGTAGTCATATCACACACATGAGAGGCATTAGACTAATGTACAAGTTCAAAAAGCGTATATCCAGTCCCATAAAAAATTTAAATGTAAAACAGGTAACAATTCCTGCATACATCTAAAATCCCACCATCAGAGTATGAAAACAAGTACGTGAATGAAAAAGGGACAAATACAAGACCATCCATAAGAAACTAGTAATAAGAATAATTTGAAACAATGGAAGAGTATTTTTTTAATGGGAACCATGGTAACACTCCATGATATACTCATCTCACTATGGTCCACATGGTTTGGGTCCCTCTATGACTCCATCAAAAGGTTAGTATCTTATATAAGACATGAAATGTGTAGTAAAATACTATACATGGTGAGTATAAAAATACACAGAATGATACACTAAAATAAATAATCATATAACATCAACAATAATAGTCATCTCATCATAGGGATATATCAACAACATAGATAACAATAATATATAGATATACTCAAAGTAGACTCACAGTCACTAGTTATGTTCCCAAATGTAAATAAAGCCTTGGATTCTTTCTCATAGGTTATACATAACACTCATCTTAGTGAATCCACTCCACAAATCATATATCAATGATAGAATCTATCCATGATGTCATGTTCATATGTAATCACCATAAAAAGTACAGATTTGAAGTCTAAAGAGATTGATACACTGATGGGGATCCAAAATAAGGCCATGGGGTAAGTGAACAACCCAATCAATATTATCCATCTATATAGGCAATCAGAAATGATGTAGTGTCATTCATAATAATAATAATAACCCCAAATAAGATATTTATGATGATATAGGATCTTACAATGGTCCACATTAATGGATTCCAACAACTCTATCCAATATTGAAGTTCCTAATTGGGGGTCAACATACAATTCATTTGATGAGACTCCATACTAAACCCTCAAGGAATAGATCAATGAAAAATAACATCCAAGATGAATAACACAAGATCTTTAATCCATCCTTGAAGGAGTGCATGATGTGTACTAAAAGTACATGATGTGTCCCTTAAGAACTAAGTTCTATCCATGTATCATGGCCCATGACTTTGTTCATGTCTGAGTATACAATTTTTTTCCAACTATACGACATCTAGGGAAACATGTTTTCATGGGTGTGTACCACCTATATTGTTTGATATACCTATTAGGGTGTACAGAGTGTGCAATGTGTCTTATACAATGTGTATCGCCACCTGAATTCCAAGGTTTGTACACTATGTACATGTTGAGATGGTAAAAATGTATCACATGATGATTGGTAGGGACCACATGGCATGTGATCCTTACATTGTACTATAAAACCTAGCTTCTAGTCAAGGGGTTCTACGTGACATGTAATTCTGGATTACACACCATGTATATCAGGATTTCATAGAATCCAAGATCAGCTTCACATGTTTTCATATATGTCTTAACCAATTAACATCTAAAAAACATGAATATGATGTCAACCAACCCCTTCCATTACTGATCACCGTGTTATGGGCTTAGAATATATTCAAAAATCATCCACTCACATAATATGTATCTATACTATCAAACTTGGATGAACAGAAACTATAGATCCATAATGATCCATATCTGGTCATACTTTTTCATCATAACACGTCAATAAAACCCTCTATCATGATTTATAACCATGGTAATGATCCACTGTGAAGATAAATGGTCGTTAAATGATCGAATACCTGATATTGTTTCCAACCAGGGGTAATGGAATTTCCCTCGATTAATGTGAAAACAGTCGGGGAAGAAATGCACAAAACACAAACAAGGGGTACTAACCTTTTCCAAGGTTCATGTTTACATCGAATCAATACCATTAGAATTATTAATGAATAGATATTAATATAATCAATTGATAGATCTTCAATCCTATATAATGTCTATCCCATACCCACAATACACATGATTCATGAATCAATTTGTTAGTTGATTGATTCACATTCCACATAGGAATAAATGAAAAGAGATAAATCTAAATAAAAAAACATCCTAACTTGAGATATATTTATTGATGAGTAGGATCCAATCTAATTAATTTTAATTGGTGAGATAGTTTAATTATGGTGGTTCAATGATACTCAATTCCAATTCGATTCAATGTTGTCTGAAAAGAATGCTCTCCTACAACATTATATTTTAATTTTCATGGTTATGTAGCTAACCCTAAATTTGTTCAAAAAAATACATTTATAGCCCATTATAGGTCATGTAGAAAAAATTAAATAAATGAAGTAAATAAAAAAATTTATTTTATTTAATTTATATTCCTACTAAAACATTTCTCAACCAAAACATATGACACAGTTCAAAGTTATGTCATTCCTAGGGTAAAATCCATGCTCTAAACTAAAAAATGGTCTCAAATTTCGTATATGAGCCTCCATTTAATAGATATTACACTATTTCACGAAAATAGAACATATCCTCTATTTAATATATTTAATATATTTCAAAAATTAATTCATAGATCACTGTGTAACATAATATCATACTATCTTGTCACCTATCTCTGAAAATATTCCACACATTTTTCTAACTAATATATCAAAAAATTGAAGTCATTAAACCATTGAAATAAATATATTTCATACACTAGGAAAGGGGAATATTATTTCTGATTCTATCAGTAGGACATTTATCTCTCAATAATTGATGGAGTATCATAATGAATTAGAATTCATGGGACACTTTTCTCAGTGGAACCTAAATATATGGGAGAGGAAAATGATATTTTTTATCATGCACATAGTTAAATTCATCTATTATTGAGTTTATTATTCAAATTTATCCATCATATAATGATTTTAGTAGTACCATGAATTATTTATATATTTGGGATACAATTATTTAATGGTCTCTAAATTTGTAAGTAATTATTTTCTTTTAGAACTTGTTTGATTTTTTAGTATCCATGAGAAAGCTTGTGATGAAAGATTTTCATTGTTCTTAGTAAAGAGTTCATCGAGAATTTACCAAGATATATTATGAAATGATATATCTATTTTGGTGTCTATGAATGAATCCTGAAAAATAATATTTTTTATCACATTTCTATATAATCTTGAATATCAAGGATATGCACTAAAAGCCATCCATTTTACTTCAAACTATTCTTATGCAAGTGAGAAAGTGGGATGAGGTTTCTATGAATTTAATTATTGGAATACCATAGACTATATATAAATAATTCAAATTTGATTGTGATAAATTGATTGAATATTTTTTCTCATGTCATCCTCATTCGATACAACAACAGGGTTGAGGATTTATGAATAATTTATGTACAAGAAATAATCAGTTTTCATGGGGTTCCATATGAATTAACCTGGTATACGGAACCTGATGACCCTCTTTGATTTGGAAAGGCCTCTAGGAGGTGTTGGTTTTTAAAATCAATATGACTATGAATAACCATCCTCAAATGGATGAACGTACTGACAAAACATGCTATTAAAATTTTGGTTGATATGTCTCATGATTACATCATAGAACATGAAGGTTTATTAAATATCCACAAGAGAATGGTTGATTTTTCATATAAAAATTGATATCAATAATCCATTAGAATGGAACCATTTGAATCACTCTATGGTCACATTTGTATATAAACACTTTGATAGTATGGGGTTGTTGAATATTTTTTGGTTGGACCATTCCTTCTCTTGGAGACATTGGCTACGAACTAAAATATTCATTAGTGGATGGTGACCACTCAAAGTTGATATAAATATTATGAAGATCACTTACATTATACACTATTATTATTATCTTTTGAACATTTTTTCATGGAATTATTTCCTCAGTTAGTTAACTATAGGATTTTGAAATATATAATGTTGGTTACAAGATATGTTGGACCATTTGAGATCACTAAGTTGACATTTGAAGTGGTCTATCAGTTTTCCTTTAATTACTAGTTCACTTAGATCTATGATGTATTAAATGTAAATCATCTCAAGAAGTATTGACCAGACCCATCTCATTTTTTAATTGGGAGGACCATGAACTAGAACATGATATGTTATTGGTTGAGAAATTAGTATAGATTATTGATTCTCGGGAAAATATCATGTATGGGATGTCTACTCTGTTGGGCTGCGTGTTGTGGAGACATGGAGTGGATTCTCATGAGATTTTGGAATGAGAGTTAATGATAAGGAAAAAATGACCTCATATTTTTGTGCAAAAACCTTCTTCATCTTTAAAATATATGTATATAAATTTGTATAGTAGGTATATTTTCACATCCTGCATTTTGGTTCAGTATTTTTTGAGCATTGAGAACATTCTTTTTTGGGTTCAGGGTGTATGGGTTGGTGCTTGGTGGAATAAAAAGCACTTTGGTATTTCTTAGTGAAACATGGTATAGAACACATATTGGAATAAACCATGTTAATATAAAGGATATCATATGTAATCTGAGTAGAACCAATACACACAACACAAGTCATATCATCGGCTGTGGGGTGTGGAAATCCTCCCTATAAACTATTGTAAAATTTTTCCCCACCACACCATGGTGCAAGACGTGGTATATAGAAAAAATGATCAGATTTTAGAAACATGACATATTTAATTGGGGTTTCTGGCTCATATGTTTTGTGTGAGAAAACCACAATGGGATTGGTGAATATCCATCGCCTCTTGGTTTTAATAGTTTGAGACCTTTAATATGCTCAAATCGATCACTTGGTCTTATAGAGGTGGTTACATAAATTAATAATATTTTGAATGGTTATTAAGAGATATGTTTTAATGAAATTGGGATCATTTTACTCTATTTTAACCCCTCTTATTTATATCCTTTCTAGTTTCAGCAATCCATCCAATTTCTGGGGTCTATTTTGGATGTCTTGTAACACCCGAGCTTCAATTATAGTAATATTTTATTTTTAAAGAAATAAAAGCACAATACACATTATTTTATTCAATAATTTAATTATTAAAATTTATATATTAAATTTTATTAAATAAAATTCATATTCCAAAATCATCATATCAAAATTATGTTAGGGTAAAATATGGGGATTTATCTGAAATGATTGATTTTTTTGCAAATAGTGAAAAATACTAATTTTTCAAATACCTTAATTTATTATTAATTAATCAAGTAATATTTGTAATTATGTCTTCAAAAAACATATAAACTATTCATTTAAAAAAATAATTTTAATGAACATTTTTTAAATTTTTTTCAAATTTAAATTTTATGCAAAAAATCATTTTTCTAAAAACCGCTTTTCGTATAGTTTTAAAAATTTAAATTAAAATGAATTTCATAAACTTATTGAAATTAAATAATGAAAAATTTATGCCATATTTTTAATTTTTAGGTACAAATTTGGTAAATAGTTCTGTTTTACTTTTAGGCATTATGAATTGTAGCCGTGGTAAAATTGATCACATCGGTAAAGGGTAAATCATGCAATTGAAGTTAAAAAAATGTGATAAGACATTAAAAATTAAACCAAAAAATAAATTCAATTCATTAGATGGGTTAAATTCATTAATATACATCTCCAATTCAAATATATGGAATTTTCGATCTATTTGACCTTAGTAGTGATATTTATATTATTTTATGTAATGAAAATTCCAAAATGTCTCTCTCTTGATTTAATTTTGGTTTATATATTCAAATATTGAAAATAATTTTTTTAATGAATATAAAACGTTTTATAAATTATTTAGTTTATTTTTTTCATTAAAAGTAATTTTTAATTTTTTAGTGATGAAATAATTACATTAAATGCTTATAAAAAGATGTTAAAGTATTTGTTAAAAAAATAGAAAAATAAAAGAAATTATATGAAAAAGTAAAATTAATATTTTATTTGTTATTTATAGTGACACATGAATGTTATATATATATATATATATTTAATGTTACATATGTTTTAAAAGTATATATTTTAATTACATATTTTTCTTGATGCCTTTAACGTCAAATTAAATAATTGTGTTAGAATTGACATTATTGATATTTTATGGAAGATAATATACTATTAAATTATTTTAAAATCAAAAAAAATATTTAAATTGGAAAAGTAGGGTTAGAAATAGTGTAAATTTTAATATATTTTCAATTTATTAGATAATTATTTTCTTATATGTAAAATTATAATGCTTCTAGTTTGGAAAGGTCATTATTGTGGCTAAGGATGAAATTGTTTAATAATGGGGTAAAACTAAATGATATGCTTTAAAATACCAATTAAACCAATAAAAATATTGTTGGTGGAAGGTATTTAAACCATTTTATAAATTATCATATAAATTATGGCCATATTGTAGATCTTTAAAATGAAATCAAATTTATTATTTTGAAATCATTTTAGTAATTCCATGTGTGTCCTTCGATTCACTATAAAAATTCACCACATATCCTCAATTGTTTACACCACCTATCACATATTATCTCGACCACAAACATCCCAATAATATTTTAAACATACATATACATGTTATATAGCTTCTGGTCTTCCCGAAATACCCCCCATAGTGTCCCTAAGAAGATAACCAAAGGAGATTTTTGTAAGAGATGGTAATCATCTTAAGCAAGATCTATCTTTTTTACATCTTCTTTCAGTACGTTAAATTGTTTCCTTAAGATTAAAATACAGTAACAAAAATATATTAAATGAAATAAATTCTTTTATGTTTATAACCTAATATTTATCCATCTCAATCTCCATCAAATGGGAAACAAGAACTGTCGTTCCTGTGTACGAAAAACAACCACCTTGAGAACCGATGTAGTTTTTTCCATAACTACCTCATATGTGATAGAACTAATGAATATATATTATATTTATGAGATAAATATGTTACTAATATTTTAATATCATATCTACCTTCTTACCTTTCAATCCATTGGAAAAAGATAACAGCGATTGTGTATACATGTAGACTACCACCTCTATGAAGTGATACGATCCATTTTTCATTAATGATTTACAAGGATAGAAATAAGAATATATTTAATTATAATATAATATATATGTGATATAATAATTATTCTATAAATTTTAATTATTATTTACCTTTCTTTCACTTAATCTATTTAAGAGTGAAAACCGCATTCATGCATATATACGGCCCACTGTCTCAAAGAACTGTATATTTTATTTGTCTATCTCTATATTGTATAAGGAGAATCTAAATATATCAATATAAAAGATATATAATATTTATATAATTAATAATGTTTTGGAGATGATGGAACCATAATAAAATTTCAGTTACTATAACTACCAAATAAAAACATACATGAAAAATGAAGCATTTAACACATGAATAATGATAATAGTAAAAATAGTGAAAACAAATAGGTGCTAAAATGTTATAAATTGATCATATATTTAATTTTAGATAAGTATATGGTTTTTTATATATGTAATTTAAATATAATTATATTTCATAGGAGGTTAAAATCACTTATGAGGAAAGTTGCAATTTAGTTAAGGGGTTATATCTCAATTTGAAATCCATTAAGTCGTATTTGGTTTTATACATTTGTTTATTTTTAAGAGGGGAATACACTAAAAATTTGTGATATTTTACAAGAATATATATTTATTCATGATGATTGATGATTCAATTCATGTTACCTTTTTAAGAGTATTTTTAAATATAAATATGATATTATTTATCTATTTGATCGGGTATAATTTTCGTCTGTATCAATGTTTATAAAAACTGTTTTTATAAAAGTATATTTTATTTAATTAAATGATTTATTAAGGAAAATTTATGACATCCTAGATTTTTTTACGGTTTTAATGGAATCATTATTTTTTTTTTCTGAAATGGTATATTTCAACTTTCTTTATAAAAAGACAGAAGTAATTTTTTCTTTTAATTTATGTGATTTTATTATTAATTCCTGCTTCCATAAATATTTTATATAATTTAACTTTTTTAAAAAAATTCAATGTTTTTAAAAAGATTAAAATTTGATGAAAAGGTATTTTAAAATTTTCATTAACATTTTTATCTATATTTTAAAAGAATTAATTTTACAAAAATATATACATTTTGATGGTCATATCTTATCTCTTGAATAAATTTTGAGTATTAAATATCCCTTCAAATTTTCCCAACATTACGGTAAAATCTCATGGTATATCACATTTATTTTAATTTTATACCATTTCTACATATAATGTTTCACTATGAATGAAAATCTGATTATATGTGGAGGTTTTGATATTCCATATTCCCAAGTCAATAAATATATTTATTGATAAGGAATATTCTTATAAATTAAATTCAATATATGAAATATAAATTGAAAATTCGGTGACTAGTTGGTCTTTGAATTATATAACCCCTCGATGAATCGACTGCTCTCATGATAAAAATTTGTAATAAAAATTAAATGGGTCGTTCCCCATAATTTTAAATTATCTTAGCACAAGTTATGTATAATAAATATATCATGATGTCTAAAATCATTAATACTAATGGTAAAAGTTAACTTCATTATGAATTCAGTTATAATTATCCATGAGATTAATGCATTGATATTATCCATGGATTCATTTTCTGCTCAAGTTATTGATAAGATGACATGTATTTCTATTTATTTACCATGAAAAAATGATTATGAATTATATAATCATAATATATTTTATTATACTCAACCCTTACTAAGAATTTGATATCACCCTTATCCTATATATTTTCTCCATGACATGAAGAGGAATTCAATGAGTGAGTTTCAACGATGCTGAACATTTTATTTTGTTATGTTTAATATTTCCCCTATATAAAATGGAATCATGTATTTATCTATATATCCATGGATTCACTACTATTCATACTATTGGGATTAATTCCATTATATATATACAAATATAATAATTTATATTCCTTCCCCATGTTACTGGAGTTAGGGTTTTTATACTTGTTATCAACGCATGTTTAGTCAAATCCTTGGGAACTAGATTTCAAATAAACATATCTAACATGAGAATTATGGTAATAAAATACATTATTTGGTAAATTATACCCTTAAAGGGATTTTTATTCATTAAACTAATTGTGTCTAATTATTTATTGTTGGTTCATAAAGGAAGAAATAGAATCAAAACTCATGGTAACATAGGGAATGACCTTATGATAAAGCTAATACAGTTGGGGTTGGAGCAGAGTAGATCACATACATATTTATACATATAAACACGTTTATATATAATAAACTTAAAAATATTGAGTTAAATGATGTTTCATGGCATAATACACCGATATAAGTTGGTTTAATGTAATATAAGCCTCCAATTTTTAGTGGAACTACAAATATAGTAGTATATGAGAAATAGATAAAGTCTCTTGAATAGATATTTCTTACAATGAGACGTAATAAATGGAAAACTTTTATGTAGGTAGAGTATTTTATTATAGGTTCTACTGATCAATGGTGATTATTAATCTATAATACATTGAAGGAAGAAGAAATATAACATATAGAGTGAAGATCTTTTAAAGTAATATTCTTTGTCAAATATTTCAATCATATGAAATAAACTAAAATAAAAATGAAGTTCATCATCATATATAGGAATAATGTGTTATAGAGTATTAGGATATGTTTTAATGTCTATTTGGGTATTCTATAAAATATATATTCAATTTAAAGAGAATAATTTATTAGTTCCTCAAATTCATTAATCTAACCCTCCGAAGGGCACTAGTTTTTGAAAATATTTCATCATATGATGATAGAGTATTGTGTGCCAAAAAATAGAGAATGAATTTTATATATCATATATATTAACTATAAATAAAGTGAATAAGTGTTCTACTAAGAACCCTGAAATATATAATTCATCAATGTAGAATAAGGTAATAATATTATTCCCATCCTGAGAAATTTGTGGAACATCCTAGAAAATTTTTCAATGTCATGAGATTTTTCTATAAGAAGAATAATAAGGGTATTATGGATAATGAATTAAATAATAAGAAACAATTAAATGGTGTCTAATTTTTCAACTTTAAGGTAATGGGTCATTATTTACATAAATTATCCTAGCATCAAGGGAACATACTATAGAAGATGATGAGGGGATAAGGCTAAATTATGGGATTCCTACAGCTAAACTTTAGGTTCCCAATGATTTAGTGTAAGGTATTTTAATAAAAGTATCAAATTTAGAAAATTAATTATTTGAATTTTTATTTTCATACCCTTCGATATCCACCATATTTTACAAGAAATTTTTATATTTCCCTAACACCTTAATAAGAGAGTTTTTAGTAAAAAACCCCAGTGGAAATATCACTGCAACAAGGATGTGTTAGTTAGTTCTCATTATGACACATAATAATTCCCTAAATGTATAATAAATTATTATACCTATAGTTTATTTTTAAATAATCCTTAGTATTCATTTCATTTAAGAATATATTGAAAATTTTTATTTCCATGATATGGAAATTTTGATTTTTGATGAGGATGAAGAAAGCCATGTCTTACATGAGTTGTGTGAAAAGATATTTATACACCCTAGTATTTCACCTTGGGGAGCCCAAGTTAATTTTTTAAATAAGAAGTATGGATCTTTGAATATGTAAATTGATTATATAAAAATCAATGTTATTACTATAAATAACAAGTATCCTTTTCATTTTGTTGATGAATTATTCTATCATCTTTAGAGAGCTCAATATTTTTCAATGATTGAACTCCATTCAGGGTATCATAAATTTCATGTAAATAGGGATGATATTTGAATGAAATCATTTTATATGATATAAGGACATTAATAGTATACAATAATTATATTTTGATTAACTAATGAATCCTATGTTTTTAATGATAGAAGGAAAAAAGTATTAAAGTAATAGAATAAAAGGTTTTTTATGGTATTTATTGATAATAACATGGTGTAATATAAAACCTATGAGGACCATGAGAATAAATTTTTGATCATTCTTAAGACCCTTAGTGAAAATCATTTATATAAGCGATTTATAAAGTGGGAATTATTGCTTCAAAAATATTCATCTCTTGTCTATATTATCTCTATGGATGGAATCTAATTTGATCAAGCATAGAAAAAAGTATTTAAATAATGGAATACACCAACAAACATAACCAAGGTACATTGTTTCATTGGTTTGTGAGGTCAATATTAGTTATTTGTTCAAAATAAATTCTTGATTGGCTTACCCATTATCTAAGATTACACATAAATGTGTTGTGTTCCCATGGGAAAAGTAATATGAAAATTGTTTGGAATAAATGATTTGTATAATGGTGAATGATACAATTTTTACTCTACTATTGGGAAATGATGGATTATTGATATATAGTTATGCATCAAAGAATGAACTTGGTTATGTCCATATGAAGAAGGATAACGTTATTAAATATGAATCTAGGTAGTTAAAGGCTCTTGAAAATAACTATATAACTCATGTCATTGAGTTGGAAGTAGTGATATTTTATTTTATAATTTTGAAAAAGTTTCTTTATTGTGTAAAATGTAGAATATACACATTTTATATGAGTCTGAAATAAATCATTTCACTAATAGAGCTCTAAATGTTGAAAATAAAACTTCATTATATACTCTAGGATTATGATTTACCAATACACCATTACATATGAATAGAAACTAAAGTAGCAGATGCATCGAGTGGTAAAAATCATGAGGTCTTTGCCAAATTGAGGATTGAGATGGATCTTATGTTCATGGATCTTGTAATGATGTATATATGAATTATTTAGGAAGAGGAAAAATCATTAAAGTTTCAAATTTATACAAATCTATCATTATTAGAAAATTTAAAAAGCTATTATCCTAATGATGGGAATTTTCTAAATAAAAGTAATGTCATGAATGATGGGAAATTAGAAAAATTTATATATGAAGATGGAATTAGGAAAATTTGAAAGAGGATATGTGTTCCTTATATACTATAGATTAAAATGTAATTATTATATTATTTTCATATATCAATCTTTTCTATACACCGTGGTGGAACCATGATGTATAGAGATTTGGAGGAACATTTTTATACGATAATATGAAGCTATTTGTTTTTATTATATGTCATGAATGTTGTTTTTTAATAGGTTATGACTAAGAGACAAAATCTTATAATATTTACAAAACCTATTCCTATTCCGATATGGAAATGGGATGAAATTACTATGGTATTTATCACCATATTACCAAATAAACCTAGAAAGAATAATTTAATATGGGTTATAATTTGTAAAATTTCCAAATCCTCCCATTTCCACTCAATCAAAGATGATTTACCGTCTGAACACATTATAAGACTCGATATTAATGAATTTATAAGACATCATTGCACACCTCAGTAAAAAAAATTTTGATTGTGATCTATGATTTATATTCATTTTTAAAAAGTGTCTTTAGAGACATATTGATAATGAGAGTAATTTAAGTAATTCCTATCACCTTTAAACTAATGGATAGTATGATTGTTCTATTAAAACATTAAAAAATATGATGAGGTCATGATAAAATGAATTTAAAGGTATATGGGATGATTATTTACCTTTGGCCGAGTTTTCCTATAATAATATCTTCCATTCATGTTTCCAAACAGTTCTATATAAAGCTTGATATGGAACGATATTTTATACTCCAACTTGTTGATATGATGTTTGAGCATGAGTGATTATGGGTCTAAAATTTTTTAAGCGACAAAATGTAAGGCAAAATATATTCAAGGAAACATTAAAAGTAGCTCAAATCTGTACAAAAAAATTCTTCATAACTAAATGAAGGATTTTGAATTTCAAGTGGGAGATCATTTTTTGTTTAAATTATCTCCATGTATGTTTTTTATAAGGTTCAGTATGGAATTAAAAATTATCTATAGATACATTATACTTTTCATATTATATAAATTATTAGAGATGTGGATTACCATTTGGTATTTTCTCTAATCCCAAAAGAATTACAGGATGCATTACATGTCTCTTTATCGAGGTACTTCATGCCAGATCTAATTCATGTTCTCACCTTTAATGAAAATGAAATGGAACTATATTTATCTAACTATGAAAATTTTATTTAGGTAGTATAAATTAGAGATCAATTTATCAAGAATTATATTACTTGACTAATTAAGGTGCATTCGATAAATAATGACATAAAATATACAACATGGTAAACTAATGAAGTTGTGATGAAATCCTACCCAAATCTATTTATGAGGTGATATTCTGAAAATATTGAGGACACCTTTTTTTAAAGAGGGAAAAATGTTACACCTAAGATTCAATTGATTTTATTTATAGAGAAGAAATAACAATATTCATGTTGTTTTATTAAATATATATGACTGAAATGTTTTGAATTTATTTTTATTAAATTAATTTTAATATTTAAATAAATATATAAAAATCAACTTTGGGTGAATTTTTGGGATTTTTCCAAAATGGTAGTTTTTTCAATGATTAGTAACATTTACCGAAATTAAAAATTCCTATGTTAATTTTCAAATAATAATTTAATATTTTGTATTTAGTCAAAAATTAACAAATGATTCATTTTTTGAATAATATAATTTATTTAATAATTTTTCTGATTTGGTTATAAGTTAATTTTTATGGTAAAAAATAATATTTTCTAAAAACTGTTTTCATTGTGTTTTACATGTTTATATTAAAATTAATTATCAAAAATTTTATAATATGAATAATGAAAAATGGATACCATAATTTGAATTAGTATTTAAAAATTTGGTTTGTAGGACTCTTTTGTTTTTATTCATTATGAATACTAATGGTGGTAAAATTTACCACATCGGTAGACGATAAATCAGGAACTTAACGATCAAAATAATCTGATAAGGAATTAAAAATCTTCCATAAAAAATAATCTAGTTAATTTTATTGGTTTAATTCATCCATATTCACAAAAAATTAACATATGTCATTTTGGAGACATTTTACCTAGGTAGTTACATTTATATTATTTTAAGTAATGTAAAATTCCAAAATGCCCCTATCATGTTTTTAGTTTATTTTATAAATTCACATATGGTTATGAATGTGTTATGAATGAATATAAATATTTGTTTCAGTATTATTAGATTCATTTTATCATGTTAAATTATTTTTAATTTTTAAGAGATGAATTAATTGAATTAAATGCTTCTGTAACAATAACATCATATTTACTTAAATAATAGAAAAATTAAATGAGTTATTTTGAAAACTCTAAAATTAATATTTTTGAAGTGGATAATTGTCACCCACAAATTATATATATATTTATGTCATATTATATATGTTTTAAATTTCTATACTGAAATTACATATTTTTATGATGTCTTTAATGTCAAAAATGAATAGTGTCAAAATTCACAATTTAGCTGTTTAATGAAAAATATTTTTAAAAATATTTTTGAATCATAAAAATACTGAATTAAGAAATGTAGGACTATAAAAATATGAAAATTTAATCTCTTATCCAATTGTGATCAAATTAATACCTTATAAGTAATATTATAACCCTTTAAGATTGAGAAATTCATTAATTTTGTTAAGGTTTAAATTGTTTATCAAAGGGGGTAAATTGAATGAAAATTATTAGACTATAATATAAACCTTTAATAAAATTTCTAGTTAAATTTATTTGAAACATATAGAATATTATCTTTTAAATTATTTTCTTATTGTTTCAATTTCACATGAAAATTAATTTATTATAGTTAAATATTTTTATAAATTCAGTTTGTTTTCGTTAATTTACTAGAAAAAGGAACCTCCCCACCTCTCATATTTACACCACATAGTCATCTTATCATAACCAAAATCATCCAAAATATATATTTTTTATTTTTATACATGTATTTTATGATCTCATCTTTCCAAAAGGCCAACCCTAATGTCCATAGGAAGAGATCTAAATGAGGTTTCTCTAAGAGATGGTAATTCTCTTAAAAAATATCATTATTTCTTACTTTTTATTTTACAATATTCATTTAAATTATAGAAATTATAATATAATAAAACTAATATAATCCATACATTGATATATTACTATTTTTATGACCTAATATTTATCCATATCTCAATCCATAAAATGGGAAACAAAACTGTCACTCGTGAGTACGAAAGACTACCGCCTCACGAACTAATTTAATTTGTTTTCCAAAACAACATCACATGGATAATACTAATGATGGAACTAATAGATATAAATGATTATTATGATACAATTATTCCTCTAAAATTATTGTATTATATCTACCTTATTACCTTCCAATCAATTGGAAAATGATTATGTCGCACATGTGTATGTGTGGACTATCACCTCCACGAGGTGATGTGACACATTTTTCATTTATACTTTAAATGGATAGTAACAAGTATATATTTAATGAGTATATACTATTTATTTATTAAATTTTAATTATTATTTAGATTTCTCTCATTCCATTAATTGAAAAGTGAAAACAACGTTCATGTGTACATGTGGCCTACAATCTTCAAGAATGGTGTAATTCATTTTTCTATCTCTATATTTTATGAATGAATCAAAATATATACATACTAAATATACTTATAATATTTATATCATGAATATATTTTTTGATATTATGGAACCATAATCAAATTACAAGGACCTGAACTACCGAATGAAAAAAATACAAGAAAAACAAAGCCTCCAACACATGAAATATTGATAATAGTAAAAGGATTGTTGATAAAATTTTGATAAAATGTAATAAATAAAATATATTTGACGCAAAAGATATGTATATGGTCATTTAATATAAATTTAACAAGTATAAATTTATTATAATGGTGGTTAAAATAACTTATGAGGGAATTCAATCATAAATTAATGGATTTCTCTGAATTTAGACTTTATTGTGACATATTTAGAATTATACACCTATTTATTATAATGAGGTGTATATAATAAAAATTTTAGGTATTTAACAACAATATATATTTATTCAAGACAATTAATGATTCAATTCATGTAACACTTTCAAGATGTATTGTTAAATAAAAATTCAATCTTATTCCCCTTTTTTATCAGGTATATTTTTCTTCGATATCCATATTTTTCAATATTGTTTGATAAAAGTACTTTTTTTACTAAAATTATTTATTAAGAAAATTTTGTATTTGAATTTTCTTTTTATATGGTTTAAAATGAATCATAATAATGTTTTTATGAAAGGTTCATTTTCAACATTCATTATAAAAATACAAAAAAGTGTTTCCTTTTAACATATACAATGTTAACAAACATTCCCTCTTCCATAACATTTTTATTCCATTTAGATTGTTCTACAATTTTTAATAGTTTTATAAATAAAAATATCTAATGAAATGTTATTTTAATATTTTCATTTCTATTTTAATATATCCATTAAAAGAATTGATTTTACTATAAAATTTACTTCTTTATGGTTGTCTCACATATCTTGATTTATTACTGATCATTAACTCTCCATTTAAAAAATCACTTTCTTATGATAAATTCTCCGTAGATATTACATTTCACTTAAATATCAATATCATAAATATGATATCTACTAAACTTTATACCATATTAGTATATAGTGTTTTACTTTGAAATTACATATAAATGTTTGGGGAAATACTGATATTGTGTAATCTCTACTCAATAAGGATATTTATTAATAAGGCATAATGTTATGAATTTAATTCAATATATGATGAATACATTGGAAATAAAATTACTAGTGGGGCCTAGAATTATATATCCACTAAGTTCATCAATTAGTGTCATGAGATAAATCTGTTGGCCAAATCAAAGTGGTCTTTACACATGGCATTAAATTATATTGGTGCAAATTATTGAGGACATATATATCATTATACCTAAAATAATTACGTAAAATAGTATGAATTTCCTTTATTTATAATTTTGTTATTATTATCCACACGATTAATACATTTATATTATAAAAGTTTTCATTTTTTTCCCATGGTATGGATTAAATGGAATGGTTTTCAAGTTATTTATCTCACCATATTGATTATGCCTTATTTACTCATGATAAATTCCATTATAAAACACCAATAATGTGTATATGAGCTCACCCTTATTCTATTTATTTTCTCCATGATATGAAGAGGAATTCATTAAAGGGGGTATTACTGATGTAGAAATTTTTCTAATTTATATTTAATATTTTATTACCAATGTAATTTTTTATCATGTATGTATTTGGTTCTCTAAGAATAATAATTTGACTAGTGTATTGGGATTATATCGCTTATGTATATTCTAATTTAATAAAGTATTCATCATTTCTGGGATACATGTGTTGGCATTATTACATGTCTTATTCTTCTTTGAGGCTTTTCCTCTAATGATCTCATCCTTCCTTAATTTTCTTTAGTTGGAGTTCTTGTTATGAGATCGATCAAGGGGTACGTGGTTAGACTTTCCATAAATTAATCTAGTGAAATTTGGAATAGATACTTATTTCTTTGTTTTACTAAATGAGGGATCATTCTTATCTTCCTAGAGATATCATTCTTATAGATTTTGGATACTATGAAATTATTGTAAATAAAAAGTCTTTTTAGGTGTCACATCTTGAACCTTGGTGCCACTAAAAGGTTCCTCGAGACCATTTGGCCCCATGACCTCGAGTGTATCTCCCTGACAGATAGAGTTAGTTGGATAACATTGATTTACTATGGAGTATCTCTGGGGAGACTATTCCCACATTACTAGAATGTAGTATAGAAGATAAATATAATAACTTGTAAATAAAATAAGTAGTATGATAAACAGATGGAAGAATAAAAGAAGACACTATATAGACAAGACCAATAACATTCTATATTAGAAACAAACTGGAATAATAAATAACAAAATCAACTAATAATAATACCTAAAGGTTGATGATAATATATATCATGTTTCTATAAAACTAGAAAATAGGTATACATGGAAACATGAAATATATGCTATAAGAAAGAAGATAAAAGAATCCAAAAACTATCCAATAATCCCAAGATCCATCTGAGTCATATTCTACCAAGATCTATCCTATTTCAAGAAAGAAATATTTTATTTCCATGGTGGGACACTTCCTTTTGTCAACACATACATACATGTAGTCTACCTGAGCACCAATGCCAGCCCAGATAGAGTGCACGATAAATCTGATTAGGCCACCACCAACGAAATCTATAACATCTAATCCATGTAATATAAACTAAAATAGTGTGCATTCCTGAATATATAAATGAAAATTAGTAAAAAAATGTATATACATAGTACCTTATTCAGCCTCAGTTGGTGTCTAAAAATGTAACCATTTCATTAATTAATTATGTTCCAATTTATATAGTAAATCATGTGAGGTATAACTTACAATAAAATTCTGCTAATAATATTATAGGATCTAAGGTATAATAAGGAATCCTGAAATTATAATAATAATAAAAGGATCCTTGGTAATAACCTTTACATTAGGGGTCGATCCAAATCAGTAAAAAAATCTATCCTAGATAAATGGTTCCCCATGTAATCTATGGAGAATCACCCATGTAATTCCACTAATATATGATTCTAACTGATTTAAAGGATATCTTCCAAGTTAAAATATGAAAATAAATTACCAGGCCCAATAGTTGTATCAATAGGGCCACATATCCATATACATCGCAGTATATCCAAGTGTGAGGCTCCAAGGTGGGTATTTTCCATAGGAACAAGAATCCCTAAATCAGAATAGAATCCATGAGATCTCACGGAATTCCTTTTGGAATCAAAGGATGGTTCGAGTCTAATAAATACTATAAATATTTCATGGTACCTATTGAATATGCACCTTGTAATTTATTCATTTAATGAATTAGTCCATTCATTACTCATGCCATTTAATAAGACATTTGGTTCAGTATGTTACATTTCATTATTGTTACAAGGATAATAATGAATGAAAACATATAGTTTTTTAGGTCAAAATCAATTTATTAGGTTCACTCTAATACCTTCTATTAAGCATGGAATGGTGTTCTATGAACATTATACCATTCCATTTAATCACTTTTAAAAAGGCCAAGTTATATACATCAAATACATTCCAATAATAATTTAAATAATTAATTGATTAATTAGAAAAACTTATATTATAAGGTTCAAGTGTTATATACATGTAATAATAATTTGTAACCCATTAATTTAATTTAAACACTTACATTTATCAAGTTCTAGCCACAACACACCCAAATGGTGGCATGAGTTGGAATAACAATCTACTAAAAGCATAATTATGGAAACACCCTACTTTGGGTGGTCAACAATGAGGTTATAACATCCAAGGATAGATAAAATATATAACTAGGGTCTTAAAATATGATTTTAATGACTATAATTCTGGAACATGAATTTAATATGCCACTCCAGATGAATTCATCTATCGTACAACTATGATTACTTATAAAATAGAAAAATTGAGGGATGAGTCATATAACACCTACATTAATCCCCTAAGACTATCCTCGTCCAGTATCAACCATTAGTTTGGCCTAGATTTGAATAAATTTGTAGAATGGATCAACACCCTAAAAATAAGGAATATCATCCTCCATATAAATAGAATCTTAGAGGGAAATAAGAATGTTGAATGGATAAAAGGAATCTAGTACATACATATGCTCATCAAACATGAAGAATGAGGATTGAATCTGAAACCATATTAGAGAATGGGATCAACATCTATTAAAGGGGAATTGAATGAGATCAAAAGGGAGGGGTAGATCACTCCTCTACTAGAATTAGGAAATTATAAGTTGGGGTGAAGTTAGAATTAGAATTTTTGGAAAAGATATAAATTTAAAAAAAATAAGAGGTGCACAATTTGGATGCATAGTTATCCAAACTATGTTCCAACCATTTAAGACTCATTTCTTTTGAAGGGAACCTTCATGGTTAGGCTGCATGATTATGGAAACTATGCACCAACTATTTGAATCTCCTATGCTAAAAACATTAGACATTTATCTTGGGAATGTGGTCCCTAGTGCATGGTTTGGAAAAAATCTGTTCCCTGCTTCACCCTACATTTAAACCCCACATAGATAGGAGAGACCATGTAGTCTCGGTCACACAGTCTGTACTAACCATGCGGCCTTGTGTTCTTCTCCACTGATCGGGGTTTTGAGCTCTGAAAAAGCCCCAAACACCCTCTAAACCTTTCTAAGATAATATGTTATCCATATTAGGTACAAGATAGAGAATAAAACTGAAATTATAAGGGTACATACCTAAGGTAAAACATGGTTCTTACTTGAGGTTAGTGGTTTCGTGAAAAAGATTTGTTATATAGACCTTTCTTTCTTTCTCTTCTAAATAGATTTCTAAAAGTGGTCAAAGTCATGATCAATGTTTTGTTGAAATTTAATAATTTTGGTTATGTTTAAGAAATGGATTTTAACCTTTTTCATTTTTCATTAATTTGGTTTGAAATAATTTTATATCATGATGTAAATTGATTTCAAATAATGATATATTGTGATGAAAAATGAATTTTAATGCATGTTTTTTTATAAGAGGTGATTTTAGGGAATTTTGTATGTTAAGGAAAAAAAATTTCATTGCTTCTCTTGTGAAATTGAATGGACTGCAAGTGTATGAAATGAATATTTTTTTCTTTGAGATATTTGGAATTGATATTAGCTGTGTACAAGGGAACCTTGTGTACTTTAGAGGGGGATAGAATTGGAATATGCATGCAAGGTATGGTTTTTTTTCAATGATGGATACATGATTACATAGATATCTAAACAATGTTTAATGTAGGGAGACACTTATTAGAGTAGACTATAACCTTATAGTCTTGTTGTTCTAGGGTAATGTGGATTAGGATAGATTTGATCATAAAGATTCTATGAGGACACTAGCTAACAAATACCTATTATATCAAATTATATAGTTTCTATGTTACTTCTCCTTAGGAACTGGTTTTTTCACATTCTTTGGATATGTGGAAAGATTTAAATGATTTGAATTCTTTGAAAGTAAAGCAGTCTCATTAAATTTGTAAAGAATAAAAAATTTATGTGGATACATTTTCTAAACTAGTTAAATAGTATTAATTTATGTGTATTGATAGAAATTGTGAAAATGTATTTAATTATTCTTTTTGTTAATTGGACATAAATAGTGTATCTTAGAAATACTAATTATGGAACTCATGGTTGTATCCATGAGGTATTGTTTTCTCGCTCTCTACACATATGATTGGGTTTTTTTAGATATTGTTTATCTGATTCATGTAAATTAAAGGTTCCTCATATAGGAGTAAACTATAAATGTTTTCTAGGTGTGGTAGGTTTGTAGTGGAATTGTGGGATATTGACTCATATAACAAATGAATATGGGTTTACTTTCATTTTTAGTAACTTTACTTGTCACGTTTAATTTATAACTTGTTGTTCCATGTAATCATTTTATTCTTTCATAATATTACTTTGTTTTGTCATGTTATAATTCATTTATATAAGTCATTTTTTGTTCAATTGTTTCTTATGTTGTGATAAAAATGGTTCAAAAAAGTAGTTATTGATACCTAATTACTTGTCACTTACCCTTTAGATCAATAATTCCATTCACGACTTGTCACATGCTTACATGGTTGTCTAGTCTAGGGGTGACGTAGAATAATTTGGAAAAAATATTCCCCATAAAAAATATAAATGATCAATAATTCATAAAAATATCATAAATTAAATTTTTTTTACTTCACATATATCATTTTTATCAACATGGATATCATATATAAGAGATTTTTCCAATAAAATATAAAATTCTTACCAGACATTAATAAGTTAGTTATTTTACTAATATTATATGATATTATGATCAATAGGTATGGTATTTTATTCATTTTACAATACATTTCATTCAACTCATAATATATTAATCTAATATGAAAGTTTACACTTTTTAAAAATATTGAAACATAAACTTTTTCTATATATTAATTGAATATGTTATATTTCATATATAGAAAAATTAAAAATGTAAATTTCTTACCTTTTTAGAATATCTAATACATAAGGATAATGTCCAACTACCACATTATATGTTAGGTTTTATAGTTCAAAATTTTTTAATAAATAATATTCCATCAATGTTTCAACTTAATATATAAGAAATACTTCACTATATGTAACAAGAAATATTTAAAAGAATGTTAAATATAAATATTACATCATATAAATATATTGAGAAAAGTATTTTAATATAAAAATAGATAACAATAAATTCACATAATCTGGATTTATTAGTAAAACAAATTAGTGATTTTTTTAGCATAGAAACATAAAATATTTGATAGTATGTCAATACACTACAAAAATCCAACAATATCCCCCATTTAATGATATAAAAACTGAATAAATTAAAATAGAAAATCTTAGAGATTAAATAACTATTAATAAATATTGTAAATAATGTAATATAGAATATTTTTTTCATATTATTCTCTTATCTGTCCATTTTTATATCAAAAAATAATGTTCTTGATAGGCTATATTATAGATAATATTTTCATTAAAATGAAAACTATGAGAATATAACACTAATGGAATGTGAATCTAGAAGTTACTTGAACTTAATGGTGACAACTAAATATTTGAGGTAATAAAGATTATAAATAAGAATTTTGAATGTTTAAAAAAGTTAATTGATAATATTTAGAATTTGATTTTTTATATTTAGATTGTTTATATTGTTTATATTTAGAATTTTATTCCTTTCGAAAATGTATATTGGGTCAGTAAAATTTTGACGTATAGATGAGGAAGAACTAGATTTCTTCGCGAAAATCCTAATACCATGAGGCTTAGTAGTATAACTTTTAACTATTTTTTAAATTACAAAAATTATCAAATATACCTGATATATATTATTTTAGTTGTACTTATATTCTTTATATATGATACGTTTAGATTTACCAGAAGAATGAGAAGAGGTGAAAAAAATTTGCAATAGGTATTACAACTAGTAAGTCATAATGAGGTTTTCCCTACATGTCAAGATTCTATTACAATTATTCCTATATAATAATTAGGATTATCCATTTCTATTTATGAAATAAATTTTTTATTCCATTTTTTCAATTGATTATTTAAGGTTTAATGTTTTTCAAGTGGAACCGAACTACGTTTCATTTATGCAATTCAGTATAAATATTTTCCAAAGACACCAATAATGAGACTAATTTATCCTTGATATAGTCATGAAAATTGTCACATACATGTCTCATAATATACCCTTAGAAATCCAAATTTAATTCGTGACTTTTATTTAAAAATAATCAATTTAAAACATATCCATATTTTATTCCCATATGTTTGTGATTTTTTACCATAACTCTTCAAAACTAATTTAAATATGTTGATTAATGATATAAATGATGTTTTTAATTGGTTTTACATGTTTCATTATCTCACTGAATTCATCCTTTTTTATAGATTTCAATAAGCCTATTAATTTCATTAAGTTTATAACAATATTCTTTGAAACACGAGGTGTAACAATAATAGTTATCACAATTGTAAATTCATTATAAATAAAAATTTCATTGGATTTTACATATACTTATTTCCTTTAAAATTTATTAAATTTAATTATATTTTTAGATTAATATAGTAATTCATATTTAAATGAAAATACTTCTTAATTTTTATCAATTTTTAACTCTTTTTCAGCCATGTATTGAATATTTTCATCCAGGGTTTCTTTATAATATTTTATATGATTATTTATATGCTAAATTTCAATTTTAATATCATAAAATTACTGATAAACCTTTTTTATAAGACTAATAAATCTATAGTGTCTCCCAATATCAGTAATGAACATAAAAATTATGTACCTCTATCCATATTTGTTTGAATTCAGTGAACAAGTATTTTTTGAATTCATAAAACATTTCATATGTCATAGAGTTGTAGAATATTTCAGTAAATGTTTCATTTGGCACTAAAAAAATTGGTGTTGAAATAAGAGTAGTTAGTTATTCTTTAAGGGATAGTATCTCCTCTAAAATAGAAGATAGAACACGTATTATAGTGGGATTATTTTACATTTTTTTAAAAAATAATGTTATTTAATTATCACTTTAGGATCATTATTTAATGATTCATTTATACATGCTTGGATTGGTTTAAAATTCATCATAAATTATTTTTGTGTACAAAACATTTAACTCGTATAAAAAATTCAATGAAATAATTTTCTATTTTAATTTTTGAAAATATTATTTTAAAATATTATATTATTTTCGTTACATTAACTCATCTCAAGCTTCCTTAAAACAAAATTTTAAGTAGATAATTTCATACTAATTCTATTAAAATTTAGATAATATACTAGTGGTGAGATGGTTAATATTTTCATTAAATTATATTTCTTTTTATTACTCAAATTTATGTTAAAATATTTCATCATCCACTAAATATTTATTCCTTCTATGAAAAAATATTTTCTTCTAAAAAATTACATATCTATATTTTCTTCCTCTAGATATTTATTTTTATCTTGATTATCACATTGATTATTTGTATCCCCAACAGGTACTTTGTCTACACTCTCATTATTTCCAATATATTTATCAAAATTAACTCCATCTCTATTTACTTATCAAGAATAAAAATCCAAACTATCATTTATAACTCCACTAACATCAAAATCCACACCTTCATTGAAAACTATAGCTCAAGCATTAAAATATTCATATTGGTCTTCAACTTCAACATCTCGATCACTTTCTTCTATAGCTAAAACATATTCCAGAGTTGCAGAGAGATATATAATATATACATGTACATCTAAAATCATATTATTATGATTATTATCTATGGGAATAATAGTGATGGTAATCTCTATATAATTATATTCTCTAAATTCCTCCCCCTCGAGAGTAGTATGTAATTATTCTTCAACATATTCATATTGCATTTTTATGGAAACATAATTTTAATGGGTTAAATCCATATGTAATTAATGTATTCCAATAATATAGTAATAATTTAGATGTTTTTATGAAACTTAAGAGATTATAATTCATTTAGATCAACCTTTTTTAATTTTAACAGTTGTTTGATCAACCTCCCTTGATGATATAAATCCATCTTCTTCCTTTAATGATATTAGTGGTTCATAAATCTCAAAAAAAATATCGTGGAATGTTATAATTATTTTAATTCAATAATAAATATAAGATATTCACAAAAAAATGAAACTCATTTAAAACCATATATACCCAAAAAAACTATGAATAGAATCAAAACAGTCAGAAGAAATATGAATAGTAAGTATTACTAAAAATTGATTTAATTTTGAATTAATTCATGAAAAATTACATCTTTTTTTATTGTGGTAACTAAAGAAATAATCCATTTTTTCAATATGTTTGGTCATTGAATAGATTATTGGAAACTATTAATCTTGAAGACATCCTTGGACCGCTCCTCCAAAAACACATCCTAGAACTTTTATGGGACTAATGATATTTTTACCTCAGATATGATGTTCCAGTGAATAACACTGCACAAATACTAAAATAAAACATTTATATATTAACATAGATTTAAATTCTGCCTCAATGTACTCAGAAAGGTCTCTAGATCAAGATAATGGTCATCTCTCAACCGGGAATACACCATAATTTCTTTAACAAATATAACCTTGAACGAATCTATCATTACCTAACCCATCAAGGCAATCCGGTATTGTGGAAATATTGGATTAAAAACCCCAAGATTACCTCTAAGAGGATAGGTATTGGTGACAAGAACTGAAAAGGCATAAAATGATGTTGGATTCTTTAGCCAAATGTACAGGTATGCATGCGCACAAACATCTCCATGTAAAAGTGAAGAGAAATAATAAAAGACTAAAATATTTATAGTATTCTTAATCATGAAATAAATTATTTGGAATGAATTAGTGTATTAAAAAGATAATCCAAATAATGAAGGGTAAAAATACATTTCCAACAAAAAATGATGTCCCAGCCTGATTGAAACTGGAATAGGGAAGACTGAAGATGGCCTAACTCCTAATATTCAATTATGAACACTAAACATGTTAAATGTACCCATGAATTTCTATGCTCCACTGATATCACTATTGATATATCATTCATTTACATAAGACATAGAACATGTCGGAAAATTCCATGGAGGGGTGAGTATATACATACCTAGTAGGATGCCCCAAAAACCACAAAGGGAGAAATAGATTGAAATTTTTTAAAGGAGATCAACCCATAGTAATATGGGAAAACCCAACATATATATGCTCTTAACGTGAAATAGATGATATAGAAAGGGGATCCTCATCTCCCTAGCCCATACAAGAAAAATGAGTCTCCATGGAGATTAAATTTTCCAAATCTAATACCCAACATCTCATGTATCTGTACATGAAATAATTTGGAGGAACCACACAACACCACTAAACTGCACAGTAGATATAACAATCCTTCTCTTTAATACACACTAAAACAATATTTATTAAAACAAATACACTTAAATAAAATATGACGATTTGGAGTTCTAGTGTCTTGGAAAATTTGGAATATTAGGTTAAAACTTAGAACATAAAATACCACATCTTTATTGAAAGCATATTTTACATTACCACAACATTCCTTCATACTTATTGTTTCATGGGATAACATAACAACATGCATAAGAATAAAGTGATCTATAAAGCCCAGTAAGGGGGTAAAAAGGAATAACATGAAAAATATAGTAAAGGTTAGGATATAGGAATATTAGTGGATCGTTAGAGAAACATGAACATAAAGGCATGATATAACATTATTATCATAACATGGAAATGTGGAAATAACATTTAAAGTGACATTATCATGATCCAATGATCAATTCACATGGAGCATGAGAAAACTCTAATTTCAATTGAATTAGCATGAGTAAAATCTCATTTAAATTTAATTAGCACTAGTAAACTCTCATTTCACTTAACGTATCATGATACTAATCTTTACCCAATGCATTAGAGCGCTACCAGGGCATACCCTCTATAAACATTTCCTTTTATGCATAAGTGTGCCACATGGATAATATAACATAGAGTCATTCAAGAACATAATTTATTCCATAAATAATAGATGTGTAATTCATAAATGTAGGTCATAAATCAACAAGTACATGTGCATAAAGGTGAATACCCTTGATAGATAAATGGGTATGTTATTTACTTACATGATGATTTTGGAATGATAAATTTTGATGTAACTTCAACAACATAATGACATCAAATAGAAATCATAAAAAAGGTTGATGAGAGAGAAACGACTATCTAATACTTTATATATGAAATGGAAAGTAAGGGGGTAATTTTACATAGTATCCCAAGATATGTAATGGAATTTAGATGTATAATATATAATAATTTATAGAATGTAAATGAGAAGAGAGAAATTCCATATGGAATTTCGACATGGTAATAGGTTTACATGTGAGGAATTAATGAGATATAAAGAGGTATATAATCATTAAATCTTAATTAAAAAAGTATGGGGGATGTGGGAAATCATACTCGAACATTTTTAATTGAATATAAAATTGAATAAAAACATAAGGAAACTTGGACATAAATAAGGAATTATGAAAAGAGAGGATCCCCTAAGTTGGAAGTGTGATACCAAAAGATTGGGAGGGTCTTAATAGAGGATTCTTGGGATCTTGGGGTCCTTAGGAGGATTCTAGAGAGATGAGGGCTGAGTTTGTTCGAGCTCTAAAGGTTTTGAGGGAAGAGTAATGGGAGATTGAGTGGGGTTATATATGAAAAGTGAGTGAATTCTTTATTATTTAGGTTTTGGGCACTACACATTTAAATAATCAAATCCAAAAACCAAAACATGGTTTTTTCCCATGATTTTTTCCAAATGGGAGTGAAAAAAATTATTTTATAAGGCCAATGGTGGAACATATTAAACTATAATTCTTTCTTATTTGGAGGTGAGTCACACTATCAAGTAAATCATTTAAAAAAGTTAAATTATTTTAAACGTCATGGAGAGTCCACAAAGGCACCTTAAAATTAATTAAAAAAATATAAAAAATCACATTATTTTAATGATAAAACATATATTGGATGATTTTTTTTTAAATTTTATATCATGACTATTAGGTCATTATGATGTCATAAAAAAATTATATATTTAAATGGTATTTTATTTTTACAAAAAAATTCGACTATCTCAGAAAATTATGAAAATTCACCATTAGATAATTTCGTCATCTTTAATATAAAAATGATATTCATTTTATTTAAATAATTTTCTAAATATTTGAATTTTATCTTTTAAAATAAAAACAAAAATTTATTGAAAATTAATGGGATTCGACAAAAACAGTTTTTAAACCTTAATGAAAATTACAATTTTATTCAAAAAAATTATACAACCAATTATATTTAATAAAGAGTAATTTAGTAATAATATTTTATTAAAATAATACTAAATTCAAAATTCCATTAATTTATCAAAATATATTTCTCAATTGAATTTCAATATTAACTATAAATACTATTTGTGCTTTAAAAATAAATTACAAAGTAACAAAGATAAAATAAATGAATATTTTTTACACACAAATAATGTACATAATCATAGTTCTAGGGTATTGTTACATAACCCATTATAACACCTGCATAAGACAGAAGGGTATGGTGTGTGATGGTGACAAACTCTTGGGGTGGCTCGGATAACATTGCTCGGGTGGTAATATATATTAACTTCAACTTATCCCATAGGTGGTTCTTTTAAATCTCAAAGTGTTAAAGCTGGGATTGTGATTGGTCAAGAGGAAAGCCCAGCGATGCTACCTCCTTTCTCAGCTCTGAAAAAATGGGCTTCATATGAACCAATTATACGGAATGAGGCCATCACTGACTTTTTCTGAGTAAATTGGATTTTATAAATCCTTATATTTATACCAATCATGTGATCACAATACAATGACTATATTAGAAATGGTAAAATTTCTTAATTTTATATTAAAATACAAAAATATAAAACCAAGGAAGTGTATAAGTTTTATATAAGCGTTTTACATAATAATACATTCAATTAGATCATGAGAAATATTCATTAATAAATGTTTGGGGGTTACAATGTTCACCCCTTACAAAATTTCACCCTCAATGTTTTCATTTACAACACTAAAATAGATGTGGGTAACTTTTCCTCATCACTTACTCTGATTCCCACATTGCTTCTTCAAACTTGTGGTTTCACCACAACACCTTGATGAGGGGCATTGTCTTATTTCATAGAAGTTTTTCACCTATGATCTAATATATTTACCAGCTTCTATTTATTGGAGATTAAATTCTCCAATGGTACAAACTGGGTATTATGTACATGTGATGGGTCAATTATGTACATCCTCAAGAGTGATACATGGAATACATCATGTACTTGAGACGAGTTCATTGGGAGTGATAGTTGATAGGTCACTGCTCCAATGCAATCAAGGATCTCAAAAGGGTCGATGTACCTTAGAATGAGCTTTCCTTTCTTCTAAAATCTCCTAAATATATTCCATGGTGATATATAGGGGAATACCATTTCTCCAATATCAAACTCTTGGCCTCATCGACAATTATTATCATAGATATTTTTTCGACTCTGAGAAGCATTAATGTGCTGCTGGATGATCTTAACCTTCTCCACCATTTTCCTTGACCATTTCTGGAGCTATAAGTTTTATCTACCCAAATTCATCCAAACATGCCATTTTTCTACACCTCTTCCCATAAATAGATTAATAAAGGGCCATTTTGATGCTTGAGTGGGATCTGTTATTGTAATAAAACTCAACCATATAAATATTTTGATCCCATCCTCCTTTGAAGTCCATTGAGAATTCTCTCAATATGTCCTCAAATGTTCGGATAGTATACTCAAATTGGGCATCAGTTTCAGGATGATAAGCCACACTCAAGTATAACTTAGTTTTCAAAGAGTGTTGGAGAATCTTCCAGAACATAGAGGTGAATCATGGATCTCAATAGTATACAATCGATAGTGTTACTATATGCAACATTACTACTTCTATAATGTTTATCTATTCCAGTATCTCTAATGAGAAATCCACTAGAATTGCAATGAAAAGTGCCATCTTTTTAAGATGATCCAAAACAACCCAGATAGCATTGTTTACATTTTATGTCCTTGAAAGTCAAGTGATAAAGTCCATGAGTATTTTATCCCATTTACACATTAGTATGGGTAGTGGTTGCATCAGAACCTTAGACTTATACCTCTCAGCCTTCACTTACTGACATACTAGGAACTTTGATGTATACTCACTGATCCCCTTCTTCTTGTTATACCACAAATAATTCTCTCAGAGATTTCAATACATATTTGGGTTTCCTTGGTGAATGGAAAAATTCAAATAATTTGCATCATCCTAAATTTCATTCTTTAACTCCAGATTTTATGGAACACAAAGTCCTCACCCAAATATCAAAATCCCTTATTCATTAACATCAATCTACAATGATTTTACTTTTCTTATAGTTTCTAATTTCTTCTAAATTCCCACATTGTCCTTTTTATAATTATTTAACCTTTCCAAAAGAGATGGTTGATCAACCATTTGTGAATGGATTGATGATATTACCTTCTTTATGATTCCCATATCTATCTTCAACAAATGTAATAATATTGGATCCTTTTGAATTCCATAAATGATAGAATCATTGGTTCCTTCTACTTAGAGAATTCTCCAACTTGTTCTATTTACTAGGGTGGTAATGGATTGAGAAGTCATAGAATTTGATCTGCTTTTACCATCTTTATTGGTGAATGTTCAACTTTTTCTATGTAAAAATATACTTGAGGATTTTATGATTCGTATATATTTCACACTTTTCCCCAAATAGGTAATGTCACCGAATATTAAAATGAATATTAATACTGCCAAATCTAGATCAAATGTTGGATAGTTTTAGTCATGAACATTCAATTACCATGAATCATAGGCAATGGATTTGTCATTTTCATCATCACATAGCATGGGCCGTTCTTTAAAGCAACACTAAATACCAAATAAATTTTTCTACTTGTGGTAGTGTGAGCATGGGAGCAGTGATAATATTCCTTTTCAACTCCTTGAAGCTATCTTCACATTTATCACTCTCAGAAAAATTGACTGCATTACGAGTTATCTTGGTAAGAGGGTTTGAAAATCATGAGAAATTTTATAAAACTCAACAATGATATCCAGCTAACCCTATAAAGCTACAGATATCCATCAAAGATGTTGGCCTCGACCATCCCTTAATTTTATTTTTCTTGGAGGGATACATAGATATCCCATTTCTTGTGATGATAAGACCCATTAATGAGACTTCCATTAACCAAAACTCACACATATTGTTCTTTTAATAGAGCTTCTCCTTTTTCAAGCTCTATAGTACAATGATTAGATTCTACTCATTCTCCTCCTTGGTTTTGGAGTATATTAGAATATCATTTATAAATACAAACACTAATTTTTCTCGGTAATCTATAAATACTCTATTCATCAATTCCATGACGATTTCTGAAGAATTAGTGAGTCTGAATGGCATTAATATGAATTCATAGTGCCCGTACCTTGTATGAAAAGTAGTCATGGGGATATCCTCCTTCTTCATGCTTACAAGGTAATTTCTAAACCGCAAATCCACCATGGAGAATTATTGTTCCCCACTTAATTGATCAAACAAGACATCAATTCAAGGAATAGAATACATGTCCTTTATCTTGATTTTTTTAAGATCACGAAAATCAATACAATGACGCATTGATCTATCCTTCTTCTTGAGGAAGAAGACTGGTGCACCCCATGGTGAAGCACTTCGGTGTATAAACCCTTTATCCAGATTCTCATATAGTTTTTTCTTAATCTCCACAAGATCTAAAACAGCCATTCAATACAGATTCTTGGATATTGGAAAATCCTTGTGTATAAGATCAATCGATAATTCAATATCTCTTCTAGGAGGAAGACTAGGAAATTCCTCGAGATACACTTCAGAAAATTCCCTCACAATAGGCATGTCTTCAAGGATGATTTCTTCCTTAAACTCAATAATCTGCGCAATATTTGTGTGATCATAAGGTATTAATATCCATCTCTGAGATAATGGTGCTAAATAAGATTCAGCATTATCATTGAACTTGTCCAGAATCAGTGGTTGATTCGCCATATTAAGAGTTATTTTTCTCTCATAGAAATTTATGATGGATCTATATATGGAAATCCAATCCATGCCTAGAATTACATCAAATTCTAGCAGAGGGAGTATGATCAGGTTCACTACGAAGTTCAATCCACAAATTTTGATAGGGGAGGAGTAATATTCATAGAATGCAATAATTTCCCCATTTCCCATTATCATCGATATCTATACTTTCAGGATTTGTGGTTATGTTGGGATTGTTATACTAAAATTTTGGGATATAAAAAAATGCATAGAAAAAGAATCAAAAAATATGTTCTCTATTATTTAATGAATGACTAGATTACCAGTCACCACTTCATTGTCGGGGTTCACTTCAGCGGTAGTGATGGAAAAATCTCACCCTTTCTATTGTGGATTTTGATGGTTGCCTATAATAACCCTTGCCTTAGGTCTTTGGTTTGTAGTCTACCCTGGTTCTTTTCAGTTTAAGTAATGAACAATGTGTTTAGGATCGAACAGATCATTCCTCTTCTCAATCACTGCATTGGTCTTTTTTTATGGAATTTAATGGGAATGTTCCTTTCTCTTCCACACCTAAAGCATTTCCTCATCCCCTTCAGGCCGTTTTTGGGGTGATTCTTTCCACACCTTTGGCAAGTGGGGTACTATAAATTCTTAGCATCTTTGGATTTATCCATTGCACTTCCATAATTAAAGTCCACTTTCCTCTTCTTATCCCCATGATACCGTTGAGATTCTCCAATATCCATTTTTACATTGAGGGAACATCAAATAATTTATTTATAGTTATCGAATTCATAGATCTCCAGGGCTTTCCGCAGGCTAGTTTTTAGTCCACCAAAGAGGCAAAAAACCTTGAATTTTGGGGTAACGACAATTCCATAAGAATATCGTGCAAGCCTTGTGAATTTTTTCTCACACACTCCAATGGATTTGTTGTATTTTTTTTTATATTAAATTAAGTCACTTTCCATATTAAGTTAGAGGGTGTGAGGAAAATATTTATTAAATTTCTTTTGGAAATCTTTCCATTATAATGCCTCAATATCTTCCCTAGGATTTGTATTTTTGATCAATGTTAACCATTGATCAGATTCACCCTACATACAATAAACAACCAGAATAACCTTCTATTTTTCATATTATTGAAGGATTAATAATATCTCCTTAATGGAGTTGATACATTGTTTGGAGATTGAGGGATCATTTGTTCCATTAAAAGTAGGAGGCCTTTGTCTCATGAATCTCTTGATTGAGCTTGTTCTTACTTTGGGGGGGGGGGGTGGAAATTCCTCTCGACCCATGATCATATTCACAACATGATTTAATTGAGAGTGTATCATGAAAATGTTTTTGATTCCCACTCTAATTAGATTGGTCATCTCATTTGAATAGTCGACACATTGATCTTGCATAAACTTTTAGCTCGATTACTCCTATTATCAACCACTGTCTAGAATAAAAGGAATGTTAGGGGTAACACATAAAGGGGAATAAAATGAAAAAACAGATAAATTATAAATTAAATTTCTCTCTTTAACTTATGAATTTATATGCTTCAATCTATGTTATCCATGATCTACTTTCCAATATATATTCTTAGGGGTATTTTTTATTCCCTTAAAAATGGTTCATACTAATATTATGAATTTACCAAAGTATATCCACTGGGATTGTTGTAACCAAGAGTGAATCAAGGACATTTTTCATGCATTAGTTCCCATTTGAGTCTAGTTCAAAGTGGTTTTTTTGGGTTCTACCCCTAGATACATCTGTGCTATAGCCACCTCTATATTTTCATATCCAGACAGGGATTTATTTTCTTGATAAACCACTAAAAATATAATAAAAAATATTAGGGATATTTTTAATATACTTAGTCTTATTCCTATGGCATTCACCTATGTTTTCTAATCTTAATACCAAAAATAACTAAACTTATCCTCTGATTCCTACTATAACAACCCTACATTAGTACACACATAAACCTGATTTGTTACATAATAATTAACTTTAGAAAACTCCAAGGATAAAGAGGTATAGTGTATTGGGAAATTAGGAACATTACATAATAACTTAGAATGTAAAATACGACATCTTTATTGAAAACTTCTTTTACATGACCACAATATTCCTTCTTACTTAGTATTGCATGTGATATCCTAGGGACATGCACAAGAAAGGGTGAGCTATAAAGCCCAGAAAGGGGGTAAACAAGGAAAAAATTAATTATATAATACAGGTTAATAAATAGTCATATCAATGGAGAACAAGAGAAACATGAACATAAATTCAGGATATTTCATGATTATCATAACATGGAAATGTGGAAATAACATTTAACATTATATTAGCATGATCTAAGGCTCATTGCACTAGGATAATGAGTAAACCATAATTGAACATAAATTTTCCTGATTAACCAATTATTTCAATTGAATTAGCATGATTAAAACCTCATTTCACTTGATATATCTTGATACTAATCTTTACCCAATTCATCAGAGCGCTATCATGGCACACCCTTTATAAACATTTCTTTTTTTTGCATAAGTTTGCCACATGGATAATATAACATAGATTCCTTCAAAATCATAATTTATTCCATGAATAAAAGATGTATAATTCACAAATGTAATACCTCAGTAAACAAGTACATGTTCATAAAGGATAATTAACTTTATAGAAAAATGGGTATGTTATTCACTTAAATGATGATTTTGGCATGAGGAATTTTGGTGTAACTTTGGAAACATAACGACGTCAAATATAAATTGTAAATTGGGTGATTAGAGAGAAAGGGGTCTCTTATCATTTATAAATGAAATGGACAGTATGGTTGTCATGTAACATAGTATCCCAACATTTTTAAGGGAATTTATATGCATAATATTAAATAATTACCTGGATGTGAATGAGAATAGATAAATTCCTTATGAAATTTTCTGCATGGTAGTGGGTGTACGTGGGAGGAATTGATGAGAGAGAAAGAGGTAACTAATCATTAAAACAAAATGGTAGAAGTATGGGGGAGGTCAGAAATCATTCCCCAACATTTTTAATTGAAAATAAAAGGGCATAACAATATAATGAAACTTGTACATAAATAAGGATGGAAGGAAAGTGAGCATCCATTACTTGGAAGTGTTATCCTAAAGGCTTGGGATGGGCTTGAGAGAAGATTATTGGGAGATTGGGGGACCATGTGAGGATTATAGAGAGTTTAGGGTAGGTTTTAGTCTAGCTCCAAAGGTTTTTAATGAAGAGTAATGGGAGATTGAGTGGGTGTATAAAGGAAAGGATATGGAATTCTTTATTTTTTAGGTTTTGGACACTACACATTAAACTAATAAAAACCACAAATAAACCCTTGGTTTTTACCATGGTTTTTTCGACAGGGGAGTGGAATTTTTATATGGACAATGGCCAAACATATTAAAATATTAGGCTTTCTTATGTTGAGGTGAGTCAAACTCCCAAGGAAAACATTTTAGAACGATAAAATATTTTATAAGTCTTGCAGGGTCCACTAAGGCCCCATAAAATTAATAAAAAAATATAAAATCACATTATTTTAAAGATAAAACATATATTGGCTGAAAATAATTTTTATATTATTTTATTAAATCAATATTAGGTCATTATGATGTCATAAAACACATTATATTTTTAAACGAAATTTAATTTTTACCCAAAAAATTGATTGTCTCGGAAAATAATGAAATATTCACCATTAGATAATTTTGACATCCTGAATCCCAAAAAGTTATTAATTTTATCTAAATAATTTTTTAAATATTTTAATTTTTCATTTTAAAATAAAAACTGATATTTATTGAAAATTCATGTGTTTTGAAATAAATAGTTTTGAAATATTAGTAAAATATTCAATTATATTCATAAAAATTATAAAAAAATTATATTTAATAAAAATTAATTTTGTAATTATATTTTATTAAAAAAATATTAAAAAAATATCTATTAATACATCAAAAATGATTTCTCAATTGATTTTGAATATTAACTAAAAATACTATATATGCTTAAAAATCACTTACAAAGTAACAGTGATAAAATAAAATCCAATTAATTATACAAAAATAAAGAACATAATCATAGTTCTAGGGTCTTGTTACATAAACCTTTATAACAACCACATAATACCTAAGGGTAAGGTGTGTAATGGTAACATACTCTTGGAGATGCTCTGATAACATCGCTTGGGTGGTAATCTCTATTAACTTCCACTTCTCCTATAGGGGGTTTTATTAATGATTAAACTATTGATGCTCATCTTTGGATTGGTCAAGAGTGAATCCCAGTGACTCTACCTCATTTCCAAACTCTGAAAATTTGGTTTCATATGGTCCAATTCTACTAGATGAGGACATCTCTTCCTTTGTCTGAGTAAATTGTATTTTTTAAAGCCCTATATTTATACTAAAAATGTGATCACCGTTCAATGACTATATTATAAATTATAACAATTATTAAATGTATTTTAAAATCCAGAAACATAAAACTAAGTATGTTCATTTGTTTTATATAACGATTTTACATAATAAGACATTGAATTAGATCAAGATGATGTTTCATTAAAAAAAATTAGGGTCGTTATAGTATAGGGGGTATAATATCTAAAAGAGGACCAATCCTAGGATTGATATGTGGGTGTCACTCAGTATTGAGGGGACTGGAAAACCTATATAATATGGAGTACAACTCAAATTGATTGAGGAACCTTTCTATGGAGTGAAAAGGTGGTGCCACTTGGTAGATAGGGGACTTGATCCCTAGTATAACATGGGGTGGGGGTTCCAATCGGTAGATAGATGACTTGTACCCTAGTGAGACATTGTTTTCCTATATAATAATAGTGTAATCACACCCTAGTAAAATAGGTGGTACCAATAATCTTGGATAAAGAGAATTGGGGACCTTTACCCTGGTGTGTTAGACGTACCCCAAACCCCAAAATCTCATTAAGTATAACTCCTTACCACTTATATAATTCGAGAATCTCCTAAAGAATAATCATGTTTGAAACATATCATTTCATATCTCAAAATACACCATTATGGATTCCATCACCTTATACCTGGTAAAATACTTAGGATAGGCTACTCACATGACACCATCTGAGTTGTGAAGAAATAGATATGGAAGGTAAATGTTCCAAGGATAAAGACATTGCATGTGTGTGGGATCACATAACATGTGATCTCACCTCATTTCCAAGTTGTGTCTAGAACTATATGTGGATTTGGAATACATTCCATTTTACACATTGTGAACAGGTGGTAAATGACATGTCTCAGTCATATAGGGCCACGTGTATTCTCCTAGATCATGGACATATATATTGTACATGTTTTTTAACCTTGGAAGAGGTCAAGTATATAATAATTACTATATACACTTTACATCTACCTGTTCTATGACATGTACATGCCCATGTACTCTTGGAGTACATTTTATTAAACTAACATTGGGTCACATGACATGTATGTATCATGAACAATGTGTGATATTTATATTTTCCCAAAACCCTAGCCTACATATCCAGAGGACAACAGGACATGTAAACCTCCATGGTTGACGGTGTGTAGCCAACTTTTCACATAAACCTAGTTTCTTTAAATGGACCCTATAGACATTTCTTGTGACATTGTACATTCCTATTTGACTACTTGAATCCACTAAAAAATAAAGTAAATATCACTAACCATCGATTCCCACACTCTAATGACTATAAAATCATATTTTTGATTGCCCACCTTGGAATCCATCATGCATCTACTACCACTATAGATCTCATAATCCATGAATTAAATAGACATATCCTCCATCTACTTTCAATCCATATGAAATTCATAAAAACTTTTATCATTCACATCACTATCCTTTATCTGGGGATTTAATCACACTATAATGCAATCGAGAAATTTTGAACCATGACCATGTGGGACAAAATGAAAAACATGAAGAATAATGTGTGGGAATGCACACAAAAAGGTGATGAGAATTATTGGACAACGTGATCCTATAAAATGATAAATAAGTGTTGGATCATGTTTTATAGCATGGAATAAAAAATATAAATTGGTTTAACAAATTAAATTTACATTAGGGCTCATGTGTAGAATGGGTAATTACATATCCATGATCATCAATTAAAATATGGTGGAATGAAAATATAATTATACTTACAAAGATTATGGATCAATATTTGGTGAGGAACGCGTTCTCTAGAAATGTAGATAAAGATATGTTTTTTTCACTATTCGTACCATGGCCCACCATAATTATTTTATCGACCCAAATACTTATTTTTCTAATGCTAATAAAGAACTCTAATCCTCCTATGGTTATGTGACTACCCATTTTTATATTAAATAAATAGTTATTTATAAGGGAGGATTAGTTTTATTTCATTTAAATATATTATTTAAATTAATTCATCGATCCACTTAACGCACCTGCCAATGGCCGCCTAAATTGAATTTCCGATTCCGACCAACATTAGGTCACACCTAGCGTAAAACATAGTTCAAAAACTCAACCATGGTATCATATTTTCCATCAGAGGTCCTATTAAATGGGGAAACCATTTATAATAAAATAACTCATTCGTGTGAAACAAAATATATTAATATTTTTATATATATTAATTTTTAGGTCCCAAAACACAAAATCACTACACTGACCACGATAAAAAAAATTAGATATATACAAATAATTATTCAATAGACTAATCCTACAAAACTAGAATCTTTATTTTTCCCCTCCATCATGTTTAATCACCTTGAAAAGTTTACGATACACAAAATGGTTGTGGTATTGAGTCTACATCAGACTCTCATGCCCCCAGGAGATCTCATTCATTCTACCATACTTACAATGTATTCAAAATAAAGGGATAGAGAATCCATGCAGGATCCTCCACTATCATTCCTCGATCACCATCAAGTACTCTATGATGGTTTCTCCATACTTAATGTATAGGTCAACCCATTCAATTACATTAATATTTTCATGCACATTTCTTATCATATATGATACATTGAAAATGTATTTCACTCTATGCAATAATGGTGGGAATGTTAAGTGGTAAGTAACCTTTCCAACCATCTGTTACATCTTGAATATCTAGATGAACCATGGGGATAGATTGATTATAGGGAAAAATATACACAATCACCATCTTGGGAATAATATTAGGAAGACATGTTATCCCTTATCAAACACCAGAGGCCTATGGTTTTAATATGTTCAGGATGTATATCTGCTCTAGGATTTCCTCAGGTTCTCATGAATCATCTAAACATTCTCCGTCATTACCTGTAGCATGTCAATCCCATCAAGTAATGTATCATTGTCCTCTACCAAATATAAGGGTAACATAAAGGGTCTCCCTTAATGTTCCCTAAAAGGTTTCATGTTTATAGTATAGTGATATATGATATTATAAGAAAATTATACTAGTGGAAAATGATCCTCTGATCTCCAACAAATGTGCATCAAACAAGATCTCAAAATATTCTATTACACCTTGATATTACCCTTATTTTACCTATCTTTCATGTGATATAATAGTTTACTCATCCTCAAATGGGTGTTGAAGGCCTCCTGCATGCCTCTCCAAAACCATGATGTGATCTATGCATCACGTTTGATGAAAATTAGCAGTTATTTCCCATGAATTCATGAGATCTCTCACAAATTCAACTTCCCCGTACTCTCAACAATGATCTACTCCTCGATGGAAAGAATGTGTGACAACTTGGTAAGATATTAAATAAACACCTATATTTCATCATGGTTTATCATTTTCCATGGAAACCCTATATAAAATCCATTAACATGCCATCCCATTTTTGGTCTGGAATCTCAATAGGACGTGTCAATCCTATTGGAGCCCGGTTCTTAACCTTTACCTACATATATGTGAGAAACTAGGTGAAAAAAAATTCACCACCTTATTCCATCCAACCATAAATATTATTGAAGTTACTTGTATATATTCTCCACATTGGGATGTAAAACCTAAGGGGATTTGTGAAAGACCCTCATCAAATTCTCATGCAATGTGACCAGAACCTCAATAAATACCTAGAAATGGATGACATTATCCCCTATATTATAAAATATATCTGGTGATTCTCCTAATGATATGTTCACTTGTAGAACCATATAGTTGATGTCTCCCAACATAGACTCTCCCACACACTGAAGAAGTAGAGTATTCCCCATCATCGACTAAATAAAAATTGCACACCTCCCCTCTAATAAGGTTAATTTCAATAAATCCAACTACTCAGAAACCACCTCTTCTAGTTTAGAATTGGACATCCTTACAAGGGTATCTACCACCACATTTCACTTCACAAGAGTATGAAATATCTCCAAATCATAGTCTTTTATAAACGTCATATAGTGCCTACAACTGAGGTTAAGAACCATTTGGGTGAAGATGTGCCTAAGACTCAGGTGGTTCGAGTAAACAATTAAATGATCTCTGATAAGATAGTTCCTCCACATCATCAAATCGAAGAAAACTACTACCAACACTATGTCATGAGTCTTAGAGGTTTATTAATGAGTTCTTAACTACAACAACTGATATTTGATCACTACGTACTCTGTATCAACATACAACTAAGATCAGTTCTAGATGCATCAAGGAACACTACGTACTCAACTCCCTCCTCTAGTAGTCTCAATATATGAGCAATGATAAACCTCATCCTTAGATCATCAATGTATCCTTAACACTACTCAGTCCAGGTAAAAGGTCTCCCATTTAAAATAATGAAAGTCAAAGGTGTTTTAACCTATAGATGTTTTCTGCAAACCACTTTTTGTATCCCATTAATCTAAGAAAAAATTTCACCTAAAACATGCTCTTGGGTTTTTTCAAATAAATAAATATATAAATTATTTATGGTTTAATAGTTAAACCATGATCAGAGATAAAATTTCATAGAAAGTAAACCCCATGGTTCCAAAAAATGGCACTTTGAGAGCATACTATTAATATGGTTGTTCCATAGAAAGTTTAGGACCATCATTAGATTATATGTTTGATTCTCCAATGAAACGTAGTAGATAAGTGTTTCAATGATTAAGAAAACAATGAATCAATTCATTTATTTCTATAAGATCTTGTTCATAAAAGAATGAATCCTCGTGGTGGATTCTGTAACACCAAATGGAATCACCAATATCTAATAGTGTTCATAGAGACATTTGAATTCCATCAATAGAATGTCATCCTCATGAACCCTCAATTGGTAGTAATCAGACATAATTTCAATCTTCCAGAGGCAACTCATGTCTATAAACTAGTTAAAGAGGTCAAAAATCATTGGTAAGGGTCACTAATTTTTTATCATTACCAAATTTCGGTGATGATAATACAAAAAAAACCTCTAGCTCCCATCCCACTTTTCCACCAAAATATTAGATCTATCCAAGGGACACAATTGGTCTAATAAAAACAATTCTCTAAATGATTCAGAAAAATCAACCTCAACTTGCATTTCTCAGAAGGGGCCACCTGATATGCCTCAAAATATACTTGTGGGTTCTTGGACTGTAAGTAAATGTACAAATCCATCTCACTCCATATAGGTAGTCCCAAAACATCTTCATGGAATATGTACATATAATATTCCACCGCTAAATGATTCCAAACACGATAATAGACCATTGAACCAAGGGATAATCTCTCTAATATATGGGTGATGGGTTACACCTTCTAGCTTATACAACACAATAAATCATTCAAAGGATATCAGTTTCACATAAATGAGAGTCATGTCCCATAATTACAAATAAATATAACTCATATGGGATAATAGTTAGTCTAGGACTAAACCATGGACACAAAATCCATACCATAATGATTTCATAAGGATTCATTGTATTGACCAAGAGTTCTTGTATGAAATCGTCTCCACAAAACTCCATATTTCACTATAAGATGATTTTTGATATCAATGAATTAATCTCAGAAGAAACATATAGAAAGAAGTGATGTTATACGATCTCAAAAGGGTGATTTAGGTATCAACATAAGGATACATAGATAAAATGATGAATTAAAATTATGTCTTCATGAAATATAGAATGTTTAAAAAGACATAGGTTATACCTTTAATTATCTCATGAGATGCCTAGTTATATCCCTCCATGGGCTAAAGCTTCCCATAACCATGATTGGCAGCTTTAAGAGCCTAGAATGGTCCACATGGTTGTGGTGGTGCAGAAAGTATCTGATAGTGCATCCATACATTAGTATATCCTCCCTCTGAATCTCAACCCAGTCCTCTACTAAAACCATCTCCCTAGGGGCCACCTTGGCCCCACATATAAGATCCTTCATCATGGTGTTTTATCTATTGTAGTTGTCCATTCACTACCTAACTTCCCTCCTTAGTACACTGAGTTGGGAACTAATCATCCCTATGACCCCACCTATCATTAGCATTTTAGCCTCCCCCTAATGGAAGATCAGATCCTCTATGTCCACCATGCGTGGAAGATCTGCATTCAAAAGTCCATCAATGCAAGTACTCTTATACTGACATAATGATGAATGATGTATTCTATATATTGAAAATTACTCAACCCTGCAGTTCCCACCATTTTCTCTAGTCTCCCAACATCCATTTTCTAGAATGATATATGTAACTAGAGCCTATTATAGCACTCTAGAATTTGTGAGAATTCATAGGGAGACCATACTGGCATGGATTTTTCTATGATAACCCTACTCAAAAATCCAAAATTAAAAGAATATATATCTCACCATATAAATTAAGTAATGCGTATGGTTAGTGAAACACTTGAATTTCTAAAAAACCACCATATCACCTTTCTTCATCTCAAGAAGCACCTAAATCATTATAGAGAGAAAAAATGAAGGGTAATGATTAGAAAAAATATCTACTAGAAGTATTAACTTGAGTGCACTATCTCATATTAGGTTTGTGACATTATAACCCACCAACATCCTGATACTCCATGGAAAGGATTGGATTCTTTTGAAATCATATAATCACTTAGGGTATAAAAATCCTAACGAATAAGATCACAGATTGAATCTAATCATCTATTTTTGAAGGAGATGGCTCACCATAGACCTGTATTGGTCTTTGATGCTATAACTCTTATAGAATGCTAATCATAAATGAAATATATTCCTTCTGTATTAGCAATATCCATTTCTCAATAGGTGTTGGCACTACTCAATTCCCTCTTGGAAGAAGCACCTCATGTGATGTCCCATAAACCGAGGCCTTATCACTCAACTTATCTTATTAAAAATATAATATTAGTAATTTGGATGGGATTACGTGTGGATGCATCATGAAATTTATCATGAAGTAAAAAATTTAGATGAGGATATATTGTGATAATACTCAAGAATGATATCCAAATAAATCAATTCTATATGATTCATGTAGCAATGGTTTATTGCAATAAATATATTGGTATGTCGAGTCAAAGAATATGTAGTTAGAGTATTGTTGAATGGATATATCAGTTATCACACCAACAACGGATTCCATGAAGATAAATCCACAATCAATAAACTGTTACACCATTTATCTATGTTCCCAACCAATCTACATCATGATCTGACTCTACACCAACCCGATGAGGAACCAGCTCTAGAAACACTCTATCACAAACTAACCAAAATGGGACATCCTGGTCGACAGAATGTTGGGAGTGAGAAACATATGACAACCTTTGATAGTATAGGTTATGGAGACAAGCTTCGAAAAGTAATAAAATGAAATTGGAGGCCTTAGATTAGTTTACATGTGCACATGCAATAAACCATATCCATGAAAACATAAAAGGGAATAATAAAATAAGGCAACATCTAGAGTATCATCATGCATTCAATAACCTATGGGGAATGCATTGGAGTATGAAATAATTATCGAAATTATAAAAGCTAAAAAAACACACCCATCTATAAATGAAGGAAAAAATTGAAAAAAAATGAAAAAATTAAAACTGGATAGAACCTTGATCTTGACATCAATTTATGGACACTGAACATGGTAAATGCACCCATGTATCGATATACACTGCTGATGTCACTATTAATATGCATACTATTTTCAAGGAAACAAGACACTTATGGGAAAATCCCATTTATTGTTGAGTATATAGATACAAAAATGTACGCCTATAAAACTGCAATGGGATAAATATTATGATTCATTAGAATTCAAATTAACACATATAAAGATGGCGAAACCCTGACATATATATATTCTCATAAATTAACATTGATGGGAGAAAAATGGACTCTCTATCACCACAACCCATCCAATAATGATGAGTCTTATTGTATCTCTATATGTCTATCTTTGATTCCCATCATCTCACATATCTGTACAATAAAATCTATGGTGAACCCACAAATCCCCACTGTGCTCCATTGTTCAATGGGCGGGTATAATATCTAATAGATGACCAAAAAATTGGTATGATAATGGGTTCCACTTAGTATATAGAGTATCCATAACGTTTTATGACAAGTAGTACTAATTAGTACATATAGGACCTCCAACCTTGTGTGATAGCTGGGTTTCACTCAGTAGATAGTGGACCCTCACTTTGGTATGATAGAGGGGTGCCAGTTGTATATAGAGGATCCATTCCTTAGTGATATGGGGGGTTCCACATTTTCGATAGAGGATTCACACTCTTGTGTGATAGGGGGTACCACTCAACTTGGAAAAAATTAATGGGGGAACCACCCCCTAGTGCATCAAGGGGTTTCCAACACTAAAATATCTATGATGACCCTGATCGATCACTACTATTGGTTAGGAACATCCTTGTCATGACCCCCTCCCAACAAAGATGCCCCTCCTGAGCTGGAAATGGTGAAAGGGAGATAATGACCCTGAGTCCCGCCTCCAGTAGGCCCCGGTGTGGTGACTAGCACCAAGGGTATGAGTTTTCACAAATGGGAGGAATTACCCTTTTATTATTTAAGATCGGGAAATAGGACAAGTCAACCACCAAAAAGGAAAAGAACAAGTGCATAGAAATAAACCCAAACCAGTCCCACATACAAGTTTAAATAGTTCTGAAACATGGTACAGGTACAATAAATCTCAAAAGTACAATACCAAAAGAAACAAGAGTACAAAAACTATTACAACTCCAACTGTCCCGACTAGTAGGGTCCCGCACGGCCCTAGTAGTCCTCCTTAAATCCTGAAAGTAAACGTATGGTGAGCATACAAGTATACTTAGTAGGGAAACCTAAATCTCTCATGCACAAGTGGGGGAGACATCCTAATGTCCCATGAGAACAATAGAAGAAACCAAAACCTAACAAAAAATTCTATCCACCCAACCTCACGAGCCACGCTCACCAAAACACAAACAACATGTAGTAGTAGTATATAAGATCAAGAGTATTGGGTACCCCGCCCAATTTTCCACTAGTTAGCTGCTCTTCCTAACGGAGAACATCCTGAAGCTGCCACACTCTTCTCTCCCACACACACCTAGGCCTCAAGAACAACACATCCCGCCTGCACACACCTGGGCTTCACAACCACGTATCCCGCCCGCACACACCTGGGCCTCACAACCATGTATCCCACCCGCACACACATGGGCCTCACAACCACGTATCCCACCCGCACACACCTGGGCCTCACAACCACGTATCCCACCCGCACACACCTGGGCCACATCCTGAAGGTTCCTAGGAAATAGTAAAACCTGCCCAAAGAGACTTGGGCTAAACCACCCCAATCGAAACCTACCCGAAGAGTCTTGGGTGTAAGGTTGCCTTAAGCCATCAAAACCTAGGGAAGAAGGAGCAGGAAGAAGCTAGTAACTAAGGGGAAAACACCGACTCCCATGAAATGGGAGTGTTCGGAACTAAGTGCTCAACATGGGTGGGGTGTGATAAAACACAAAGATACATAAATATATATATATATATATATACCAAACACTCAGCCCAACCTATGGCTTCAAATCATAGAACTGAGCATGTTCCTCGGCACTGCTACTACGAATCCTGTATACAACAAGCAATCCCAAACCCCCATTTATGTTTTCATGTTTCAACAGAATTAGTTTATTAGTTCCTTAACTACTGGGAAACTATCCACAACCATCCACATCGATCGTTCGTAAAGCTTATCCCTTCCATCCACAAATCAAGTTAGGAAAACACAAGCAACAGAAGAAGTCCCTTCTTAATAACCAACCAAACCATTAATTGTTATTCCCATTACATTACAATTTCCCACCATTTATTAACTCTTACACTTTTTATTTGTTATTTACAACCCATAGTTCGTTCACATTCAAACCCATCCCTGCAGCCCCACTGCCATCCACCATAACCACAACCACACCGTACGTCATCACCCCTTTAATATCATTCATTGCAGCCCCGCATCCCATCATCAACATAGCATTCACACCAACCCACAACCAATCCAACCACATCCCCACTTCTCACTCGATCCACAACAAACCACAAAACACCCCCTTCACATTCCACGTATCCAATCCAACACCCACTTGTTGATTATTCCATTTTTGTTCAATCGGGGTGATCACACAGGGGTTTCAGATTTTAAATCAGCCAACTTTACGTGATTATCCAAATTCCACATTCCATAAAGTTCCATTCACAAAAACGGTCTAGAAAGATAGGGAAACATTTAATTTCACATGAAAAGTCCCCCAACGACCATGATTTTCAGTAGGCATAAGCATATTCAATTCACAACACAACAATAGGATAAACAAAGATAAACATAACAACTTCACCATCCCCATTCTCTAACCAGTTATTATATTCGTCTAATGGTTCAACTATTTCTCATGAAAACAATATGATACCCACCCCGCATGATGCATAATTTAGAGAGACGAAGGTAAGATCCCTACCTCAATAGGTTCTGATCACAACACTCCCCCGGATCAACATTAGAAGACGTTCTTCGACGTCCGTCACTTCTGTCAACTCCCGGAAAAACCACCTCGGCTATGAAGATGGGAAGGAAAGGCTGAAGGAAAGACAACAAATCCAAACTCAGAAGTTCCACCTCGTCGTTATGATCCTGTGGCCGCTGACGGATCATAAATCAGAGCTCGGACGAATAAGTTATGGAAGAAAAAGAGCCTTCGAGTCTCTTGGGAGATCTCTGCTCAGAGGAATGGGGAGGAGAGGGGTGATTTGAAAAGGAGGAGGGGACCCCTCCTTTTATAGGTGTGAAAAACAAAAGTACACGGTGTGTACTTTATGGTACACAAAGTGTACTCTCCCATTTCACACGGTCACCACGCGGCTTCCAACATGGCCTTCAATGTGGCACTCGGTCGTTGACTAGTCAACACATGGTTTGAAGGTAACGCATCCACGAGGTGGGAATACATGGCGTGCAGTATTGGCTACATGATGTGTACTCATTTATTTCACATGGTAAGGACATGTCTCCAACACAGCACATGGACATTGACTGGTCAACACACAGTTTGAGGGTAATGCATCCGTGGGGAGGGACTACACGGCGTGTAGTATTGGGGTACACGGCGAGTACCCATTTATTTCACATGGTAAGGACACGGCCTTCAACACGGTGTATACTTGGTGAGGGGGTACATGGCGTGTACTCACACTACACGGCGTGTAGTTTCAAAATTCTGAAAAGTGTGGGAAAAGTCCATTTTACCTTCTAGAACACTTCATGGCCCTTTTTTGACCAAGGAATGGGCCGGAGAGGTCTGGGCCATTACATCAAATTCCTCTTAAAACATTCTCATCCCATAGAATTCAAAAGCCAACCCAGAGGAACCCAAAAAGATACCTCTTAGGGCCCTCGTTATAACAGAAACCCAACCAACAACCCTAACCATAGGTGTTAGGAAATCCTTCTCCTATGTTGAGATATTATCCGCTTTAGGCGGCACTAACTTGCTAGCACAGGTTCAATCGCATCCTGATTAATGCGTCTCGATTAAGAATCGGGTCTTCCCACTTCCATACATTAGGATTTTTTTTTCAACTCGCACTGTCCCCAACACCGCACTAGCCACACATTTCTTGAACACATGGTTTGTGGAAAATTCCTTTTCCTATGTCGAGATATTATCTGCTTTAGGTGGCACCGACTCGCCTACATGGGTTCAATCGCATCCGCATTAATGCGTCTCGATTAAGGATCAGGTTTTTCCCTTTTTCCCACACATCCGAACATTCTACACACTTCTAGAGAAAAAGGAAACAAAAGGTATCCTAACCGACAAGCCAAGCATTCCATATATCAAAGGTACAAAGTATAACATCAAAACAAAGCTCAGAAGAAAAAGAAAACACAAGTCAAAAAAACTCCAGGTACTGAGCGCGCGTCTGAACCTCCCGCTCCCAAGTGCTCTCCTTGAGGCCAACATGCCTCCACAACACAAAAACCAAGGTAATGGTTCATCCATGGATCACCTTCTCTTTAAGATCCCCGATTATGACTAGTTGTTCCTCAATTTTTCTGTCACGACCCGTCCTCGGGGCCCGTGCCGTGACTACCTCAAGCCCGCCTTCCCTAGGCCAGGGGCTGGCGACTAGCACCAAGGCGTAAAATCCCAGTAAACAGGGAAGGCATTGCCTTTATAAGTAACAACCACCACAGAGTCAGCAAGCGGAAAGTAACTACAAAGTGCAGAAAAGTAAAGGGGGCTGGAATACAAGCCCAACTGAAAGTACAACTGAAAAGTAAAGAACAGCAACTGAAGAAAAGACGGCGGCCTCGTGTCGTCCACTGGCAATCCCACCTGAAGGGTGGGTACAGATAGCCTCCAGGCTCCTCGGGTCCCACGTCCGCTCCGAGCACGTCCCGCCCAGTGGTCCACCTCCAGGTACCGTCCTGCTCCACGCCCCAACCGTGATCAGCGCTGTCCGTCATCTGCATCCAACACAACAAGGTGCGGGCATAGCCCGTGCAGGGGTGAGTATAAGCTACTCAGTAAGGACCCCGAGACCCCCGAAGGTCTCCTGAAATCCACAAAGGATATAGCACAAAAGGAAGATGCAATCATGAAGTAACATCTGACTCGACTTAGGTATATGCCCATACATATACCTAAGTCCCCAATTCTAGCTCTGCTCACGAGCTCAAGAACAAATCAACCCACAAAGGAAAGCAAGACTCAAATCCACAAGGAGAGTAAACGGTAAATTCACAAAGAATAGTTCGACACAATCCACAAAGGAGAGTAACATAAGATTCAGCTCAACCAGGTATACTTTTTCAGATGACGTCAAAGATGATCACTGATCCATCTAAGTCGTCGGACCCACGAAGGATCGATAGGTACTAACCCCCGCAAAAGACCCACATAGGATCGGGCTCACACAGAACCTGTAGGCAGTGGCTCACACAGAACCGGTAGTAAGGACCCACATAGGATCCGGCTCACACAGAACCTGTAGCACTGATCCACGTAGGATCGCTGAGTGCAGTAGTCGACGCAGTCCACTGAGGATCTCTGCACAGTCGTCGCCGCAGTCCACGGAGGATCTTTGCTCTGCCGTCTTCGCAGTCCACGGAGGATCTCTGCTCTGCCGTCGTCGCAGTCCACGGAGGATCTCTGCTCTGCCGTCATCGCAGTCCACAGAGGATCTCTGCTCTGTCGTCGAAGTCACAGCCAGCGCTAGGGTTCCCGCACATAGCGAGCTCGTTTAGGAGGGTCTGCTCCACGAGCCGAGAGGCTGATACATCAACTAACACGTAGTCCGAAGTTGATGTATCCAAAAGTTCCGCATCGACAACAGGATCTCAACGCAACAGACGGTGCGTCAATCGGACGCCCGGTCTGAGAGTTATTGGTATTTTCGTCCCAAGGGCCCGGTTGGTTTTTAGGGCAAAACCAACCCGACCGTACTCCGCCTATGTCCGATCCTCGGGCAGAGTGTGCCAAAATTTCCGTCTCACTTAGAGGAAACTACCACAGCTGATGGTACGTCGATCGGACGTCCGTAGCTCAAGTTATGAGCGTTTCCGCTCCGAGGGCCCGGTTGGTTTCGTGTACGAACCAACCCGGACGAACCCAAAGTCTTCCGAAACCTTGAGTGTAATATACCGAAACGACCGTCTCGATCCAAGTATCGCGTAGCCACTGACGGTTCGTCAATCGGAGGTCCCAGGCCCAAGATATGGGCAAAAGACCGAAGAAGGCCTGAAAACGGGGGTTCTGGGCCCGGGGCGACCCGGCCCGAACCCCCCCTGGGTCGGCCTAACCGGGTCCGGTCCGGCCTGGGCGCGGCCCGGCCGACCGGACCGGCCGGCTCGGCTTCGGCCGACCGGCCGAAGAGCTGCCGCGGGTTTGACCCGCGGCTTGAAGGAAACGCGGCCCCGCGGGGGGCCGCCTGTCACGCGGACGCGGCCGGGCCGCCGCGTCCCTCCCCGGTTCCGCGCGGCCGCGGAACCGGCCGCCGCCGCCGCGGCTTCAGCCGCGGCGGATCTTCTCCACGGCGGCGCGCCGGGTGCTGCCGGAGTTGCTCCGGTGGCCCGTTTTGCCTCCAGTCTGCGCCGTTGCTCCTCCCGGGGGCCGACCTTCACTGCGGGATCAACAGATCGCCCCTGTCGCGCGGTTCGTCGTCGTCCGCCGTATCCGCACAACAAAAGAGATCGGCGGAGGGTTGCCGGGTCTTGTTCGTTAGACCTGCACCATCCGCGTTAGTCATAAACAACGGGAGGAAAAGATAATAATCAACAACAACTTTAAATAAATTAAAATTGTCGGAGATCATGTTCTTTACTTTAAAAGAATAAACACGGGGAATAAAAGAATTCCAACAACCCTTACCTCGATGTCGCCGTCGGACGTGAGGTCGTCGTAGAATCGCTCGTCGCGGAAGAAGGAGATCGTCGCGTCGTCGCGGTATCCGGCGTCGCGTCGCCAATCTCCGGATCAAGATCAAACGGATTTAATTAATTTAATTCCGTTGATATCGAATTAAAAAAAAGGGGAGAATTAGAAGGTTCGATTCTCACCTTTGTTGCCGAACGAGGATCGGCCGCGGAAGAAGAGGCGTCGCCGAAGAACGTCACGGGTAGAGCTCGTCGACGTCGCAGATCACGGTGTGCGTCGTCGAATTCCGGTTCCGGCGTTCTTCGCGTTCTTCGCGTTCTTCGCGTTCTTCGCATTCTTCGCGGGGGAGCTGAAGAATCAGGGATCCTCTCAAATCCTTTCAAAGGATTTTTAGGTTGGTCTTATTTTATAAACATGCCAACAAACGCAAAAGCGTAAGTAACGACCCATCAGTTCGTTGAATTAATTCAACGAGCGAAACAGCCCATTTAATTCACGAAATAAACCGCTCAATTAAATGGTCTGTTAAGAATTAAAGAAAACGCGTCGGTTGCATTTTCAGTTACTTTGACGGGTTTTCGCGGGTGCGTTACTTATCGAAAGAAACGGCGGGGCTCGTGCGGGCCCCACCGCACAAATATCCTAACAAGGGGTAGGATATTTCCGGATCGCACTCTATCCGCTTTAAATCAGTTCAAGTGGCTTCCAAGTGACTTCCAAGCCGCTTAAGTGAAATAAAATAAAGTTGTCGCACAAACTTTATTTTATTTCTGACTTAAAGCCCCAAAATTTAAAAACCACGTCTGAGCAAACGCAACTCCGGAAGAGGCGTTTCTAAGCAAATACCGGCGCTACGATTTCATCGGTGCCCTCAGAATTCGATTCCGGGCACCGGTTCAAAAGATAGAAAAACCCGCTCGTCCGTTCACTGAACGTACCCGAGCCAAACTTCGGAAATTGATTCCGGGCACACCGGGCCTCGGAATCAGGTGCCGTTTGAAGCTGCGCTCTTGTAAAATTCCAAAGAAAATTAAGAAAAAAATTTCCTTGAAATTTGCGGGTCTTTACATTACTCCCACCTCAGGGCTTTACGTCCCCGTAAAGATACATCAAAAACTAGGGGAACAAATGGGGGTACTGAGCACGCATCTGAGCCTCCCGCTCCCAAGTGCTCTCCTGGAGGTTCCCGTGCTGCCATCTGACGCGCACAAGAGGAATCGACCGCCCACGTAGGACCCGCTCCTGTCGATCCTCGATCTCCACTGGGACCTCCGCAAAAGTCGCCCCATCGTCCACGTCCAGCTCCCCAAAGTCGATGATGTGCGTCGGGTCGTGCACGTATCTCCTCAACTGAGACATGTGAAAGACGTCGTGCACCCGGTGCAACTGAGGTTGTAGAGACAGGCGATATGCCACCTCTCCTATCCTGCTGAGGACCTGGAAAGGCCCGATGAAGCGTGGAGACAACTTGCCGCCTCGTCCAAATCTCCGTAAACCACGTCGAGGTGAAACACGCAAAAAGACGTGGTCGCCATCCTCGAACTCTAGTGGCCTCCGCCTCTTGTCAGCATATGACTTCTGCCGGCTCTGAGCTGTCCTCATCCTCTCCTGGATGATCTGGACCTTCTCTGTCGTGGCTCGGACCATCTCTGGTCCCACGAGTGCTGACTCCCCAGGGTCTGTCCAGCACAACGGTGATCTGCAGGGTCTGCCGTACAACGCCTCGTATGGTGCCATCCCGATGGTGGAGTGGTAGCTGTTGTTGTACGCGAACTCCACCAAGGGTAGGTGGTCCTCCCAGCTGCGACCAAAGTCGAGAACACATGCAAGGAGCATGTCCTCGAGTGTATGTATGGTCCTCTCCATCTGACCATCCGTCTGAGGGTGGAAGGTTGTTCTCAGATGGAGCCGCGTCCTGAACGCCTCCTGCAACCCCTTCCAAAGCCGGGAAGTGAAATGAGCATCTCGATCAGAGACGATAGACGATGGCACACCGTGAACCCGTACGATCTCCTGGACGTAAAGACGTCCCAAGCTCTCCACTGAGCCCTGCTCTCTGATGGGTAAGAAGTGTGCCGACTTGGTGAGTCGGTCGACAATCACCCAAATGGGGTCGTGACCTCTGGAAGTGCGTGGAAGTCCAGTCACGAAGTCCATAGATATGCCGTCCCACTTCCACTCCGGGTCCTCCAAGGGCTGTACCAAGCCTGCTTGTACCTGATGCTCTGCCTTCACCTGCTGGCAGGTGAGGCATCGTGAAACGAACTCTGCCACAACTTTCTTCATGCCCGGCCACCAGTGCTGTCGTCTGAGATCCTGGTACATCTTCGCCACTCCGGGATGCACCGCCAAGGGAGAAGTGTGAAACTCTCTCAGCACCTCCTCTCGTAAAGCGACTGGTACGAAGGTACGTCCTCTGAAAAGGATGTCGTGCTCTGCTCCAAGGGAGAAGCCATCAGGCGCCTGACCTGAGGATATCAGTGCACGCCGGGTCTCACAGTCAGCGTCTCCAAGCTGAGCCTCTCTGACCCGCTGTAGAAGTGGAGGAGAGACTGTGAGAGACTGAAGAAAGGCTGCTCCGTCTCTATCCACGAAGGATATCTGTAAGGAGGCTAGCTGCTCCGTCGCCTCCTCATGTAGCTGAATGCCCGTCCTCCTGCTGAGGGCATCGGCTACCACGTTCCCCTTCCCAGGAGTATAGACTATCTCAAAGTCATAGTCCTGGAGGAACTCAAGCCATCTCCACTGTCTCAGGTTCAGGTCCTTCTGAGAGAAGATATACCTGAGACTCTGGTGGTCAGAAAAGACTGTGAAGCGCTCGCCCATCAGATAGTGCCGCCAAGTCTTCAGAGCGAAGACCACTGCTGCTAACTCCAGGTCATGAGTGGCGTAGTTCTGCTCATGCGGCCTCAACTGACGTGATCCGTAGGCGATCACGGCCCGCTCCTGCATCAGGACGCACCCGAGTCCAGTCCCTGATGCATCACAGTAAACTACGTATCCAACTCCCTCCTCAGGCAACCTCAAGATAGGTGCGCTGGTCAATCTCTGTCTCAGCTCCTGGAAGCTCTGCTGACATCTGTCTGACCACACGAAGGGTTTCCCATTCTTCGTCAACACCGAGAGTGGTGCCGAAACTCTGGAGAAGTCTGGCACAAATCTCCGATAGTATCCGGCTAGGCCCAAGAAGCTCCGCACCTCCGTCACGCTCTTGGGTGGCTCCCAAGCTAGCACTGCCTCGATCTTCACGGGATCCACTGCAACTCCCACCTCAGAGATGACGTGCCCCAAGAAATGGACCTCACGTAACAAGAACTGGCACTTTGAGAGCTTGCCATAAAGCTGGTGCTCTCGGAGCGTGTCTAGCACAACTCGCAGGTGGTAGGCATGCTCCTCCTCAGTCGTCGAGTATACCAAAATATCGTCAATGAAGACCACGACAAATCGGTCGAGGTATGGCTGGAAGATCCTGTTCATGAGGCTCATGAACACTGCTGGAGCATTGGTTACGCCGAATGGCATAACCAAGAACTCATAATGCCCATACCGACACCTGAAGGCCGTCTTCTGCACGTCCTCGTCTCGAACTCTGAGCTGATGATAGCCTGAACGGAGGTCTATCTTCGAGAACCACCGCGCTCCCTTGAGCTGATCGAAGAGGTCATCAATCCGTGGCAGCGGATACTTGTTCCTCACTGTCACCTGGTTCAGGCGACGATAGTCGACACACAGTCGCAAGCTCCCGTCCGCCTTCTTGGCGAACAAAATCGGGGAAGCCCAGGGTGAAACACTGGGTCGGATAAACCCCTTGCTCTGCAAGTCCTCCAACTGTACCCGCAGCTCTCGAAGCTCGGCGGGGGCCATCCGATATGCTGGAGTAGATATTGGGGCTGTCCCGGGGTACAAGTCGATGTAAAAGTCTACCTCTCTACGAGGAGGTAGCCCTGGAACGTCGTCGGGAAAGACGTCCACGTACTGGTCCACCACTGCAGGAAAAGCTGGACTCTGCACGTCCACTGCTCCTAGGATGAGGCTAGCCAACTGATGAGAGATGGGCTGCACTCTCCTCCGCGGAAGTCCATCCTGTGCTGCAAAGGTTCCCTTCTCGCCGGTGAAGGTAAACCTGCTCCCGTCGGTGCGAACACATCGCACCTTGCGCCTAAAACAGTCGATCTGGGCATGAACCGTGGATAGCCAATCCATGCCCAAGATGACGTCGTAAGGCCTCGACGCCACTACAAGGAGATCCCAGCCGAAGCTCTCGCCTCCTAGAGTAAGCTCACACTGCCGGCACCAGTGCGTAATCGTCGAGTCTACTCCCGTAGGAGTCTCTAGCCGTAAGGATCGAGCCAACGGCTCAGTCGGAATCTCTGAGCTCCGAACAAGGGCAGAGGCTATGAAAGAGTGACTTGCTCCTGTGTCTATAAGTACTGCAGCAAGGGTGGAATAGACACAGATCGTACCTCGAATCATCTCTGGCATGTCGGGGTCGTAGGCCTCCACTGCCTGGAGCTGGGCCTGTCCCTGCCTGCCAGCTCCCTGTGGTCGAGGTGGCCCTCCTGGTGGTGGTGGGGGTAGAGCCTGGAAGCGTCGCCCACCACCCGCTGCTCGGCCAACTCCTCTGCCTTGTCCGCCTCCTCCCTGCAGACCACCACGGTCGACCCTCTGCCTCTGCCTGGGTGGCCCCTCCACCGTCTGCTGCTCCTCTGGTCGGCGAGTCGGGCAGTCACGAGCCATGTGACCCTGCCCGCCGCAGGAGTAGTACAGCCTGCCTCTCGGAAGGCTGGCACTCCGCTGTGTGCCCCGCACTGCTGAGCCGGTGTCCTGAGGCCGTCTGCATGGGGGTCTGGTCTGCCTGGACCCGAGAGTCATCCGTCGGCTACCTGCTGCTGAAGACTCAGCTACCTGCCGCCCTGCGCTAGGTCTCGCCGCTGAAGAAGGCTCTGCCAGGAAGCTCTCGATCAGGAGGGCTCGCTCCAGCACCCCCGCCTGGGTCGGAATGCTGAGGGAGATCAGCGACGCCCGAATCTCCTGTCGCAAGCCCTGCTCGAAGGTCCGGGCCCGGAAGAAGGGGTCCCGTACCATGTCGGTCGAGTAGCGAGATAGGTCAGTGAACCTCGCCGCGTACTGAGCGACCGTCATGCTGCCCTGGCGCAGCTGGAGAAGCTCCTGGATGCGCACCGCTCGGAGGGTGGCCGGGACGAACTCAGAGCGGAAGAGGCTCTCGAAGTCCGTCCAGAGCAAGGATGCCTCATCGTGAACCTGGAGCATCAAGCTCCACCATCGTCCTGCCGCCGCCTGCAGGAGGCTCGCCGCGAGAATCACCATGAGATCCGCTGGTGTCCTCACTAGCCTAAAGATTCGTACCACCGCCTCTAGCCAGTCCTCGGCGGCCTGGGGGTCCGCCTCACCGCGAAACATGGGCGGTCGCTGGCTCTGAAACTCATGCAGTGCCCTGAGGCGACGTGCATCGTCAGCGTCTAGTACTGGCAGCATCGGTGGCTCGGCGGGTAAAGCTACCGCCGGTGCCACTGCTGGAAAAGGGCCCTGCACCGAGGCCTCGTCGCTCGGTGGGCTGCCGTCGCGCCCTACACTCGGAACCCTAGCTGGCTGTCGTCGCGGGGCCATCCTGAAAAGGAGAACAAGAGCACCACAGTCAGAACAGTATACCTGGTGAGCTGGCACAAGTAATCACAAGGAAAACTTGAGACTTTCATGAAGCATGTCAGTATACCCAGTGAGCTGACACAAGTAATCACAAAGAAAACTTGAAACACACACGCAATCAATGTTTTCATTCATTAAGTCGGAAATCAGGAGTCAGGGTCCTGGTGTACGGATACGTCGGCCGCCGCACCAACACTGGGCTCTCTGAACTGATAACCACACTCAATACACTAAACACTATTGCTTCATATAGAAAGAAAAGACGATCAGAGTCTGCGGTAGAACCGACCACCTTTGATACCAATTTGTCACGACCCGTCCTCGGCGCCCGTGCCGTGACTACCCCAAGCTCGCCTTCCATAGGCCAGGGGCTGGCGACTAGCACCAAGGCGTAAAATCCCAGTAAACAGGGAAGGCATTGCCTTTATAAGTAACAACCACCACAGAGTCAGCAAGCGGAAAGTAACTACAAAGTGCAGAAAAGTAAAGGGGGCCGGAATACAAGCCCAACTGAAAGTACAACTGAAAAGTAAAGAACAACAACTGAAGAAAAGACGGCGGCCTCGTGTCGTCCACTGGTAATCCCACCTGAAGGGTGGGTACAGATAGCCTCCAGGCTCCTCAGGTCCCACGTCCGCTCCGAGCACGTCCCGCCCAGTGGTCCACCTCCAGGTACCGTCCTGCTCCACGCCCCAACCGTGATCAGCGCTGTCCGTCGTCTGCATCCAACACAACAAGGTGCGGGCATAGCCCGTGCAGGGGTGAGTATAAGCTACTCAGTAAGGACCCCAAGACCCCCGAAGGTCTCCCTAAATCCACAAAGGATATAGCACAAAAGGAAGATGCAATCACGAAGTAACATCTGACTCGACTTAGGTATATGCCCATACATATACCTAAGTCCCCAATTCTAGCTCTGCTCACGAGCTCAAGAAAAACTCAATCCTCAAAGGAAAGCAAGACTCAAATCCACAAGGAGAGTAAACGGTAAATTCACAAAGAATAGTTCGACACAATCCACAAAGGAGAGTAACATAAGATTCAGCTCAACCAGGTATACTTTTTCAGATGACGTCAAAGATGATCACTGATCCATCTAAGTCGTCGGACCCACGAAGGATCGATAGGTACTAACCCCCGCAAAAGACCCACATAGGATCGGGCTCACACAGAACCTGTAGGCAGTGGCTCACACAGAACCGGTAGTAAGGACCCACATAGGATCGGGCTCACACAGAACATGTAGCACTGATCCACGTAGGATCGCTGAGTGCAGTAGTCGACGCAGTCCACTGAGGATCTCTGCACAGTCGTCGCCGCAGTCCATGGAAGATCTCTGCTCTGCCGTCGTCGCAGTCCACGGAGGATCTCTGCTCTTCCGTCGTCGCAGTCCACAGAGGATCTCTGCTCTGCCGTCTTCGCAGTCAACGGAGGATCTCTGCTCTGTCGTCGAAGTCACAGCCAGCGCTAGGGTTCCCGCACATAGCGAGCTCGTTTAGGAGGGTCCGCTCCACGAGCCGAGAGGCTGATACATCAACTGACACGTAGTCCGAAGTTGATGTATCCAAAAGTTCCGCATCGACAACAGGATCTCAACGCAACAGACGGCGCGTCAATCGGATGCCCGGTCTGAGAGTTATTGGCAATTTCGTCCCAGGGGCCCGGTTGGTTTTTAGGGCAAAACCAACCCGACCGTACTCCGCCTATGTCCGATCCTCGGGCGGAGTGTGCCAAAAGTTCCGTATCACTTAGAGGAAACTACCACAGCTGACGGTACATCGATCGGACGCCCGTAGCTCAAGTTATGAGCGTTTCCGCTCTGAGGGCCCGGTTGGTTTCGTGTACGAACCAACCCGGCCGAACCCAAAGTCTTCCGAAACCTTGAGTGTAATATACCGAAACGACCGTCTCGATCCGAGGATCGCGTATCCGCTGACGGTTCGTCAATCGGAGGTCCCAGGCCCAGGATATGGGCAAAAGACCGAAGAAGGCCCGAAAACGGGGGTTCTGGGCCCGGGGCGACCCGGCCCGAACCCCCCCTGGGTCGGCCGAACCGGGTCGGCCCGACCCGGCTAGGCCGGGTCCGGTCCGGCCTGGGCGTGGCCCGGCCGACCGGACCGGCCGGCTCGGCTTCGGCCGAGCGGCCGAAGAGCTGCCGCGGGTTTGACCCGCGGCTTGAAGGAAACGCGGCCCCGCGGGGGGCCGCCTGTCACGCGGACGCGGCCGGGCCGCCGCGTCCCTCCCCGGTTCCGCGCGGCCGCGGAACCGGCCGCCGCCGCCGCGGCTTCAGCCGCGGCGGATCTTCTCCACGGCGGCGCGCCGGGTGCCGCCGCCTCCGGCCGCCGGAGCCGCCGCGCCGGCGACCCGCGCCACCGCCACCTTCCGCGGGCCGCCGGAGTTGCTCCGGTGGCCCGTTTTGCCTCCCGTTTACGCCATTGCTCCTCCCGGGGGCCGACCTTCACTGCGGGATCAACAGATCGCCCCTGCCGCGCGGTTCGTCGTCGTCCGCCATATCCGCACAACAAAAGAGATCGGCGGAGGGTTGCCGGGTCTTGTTCGTTAGACCCGCACCCTCCGCGTTAGTCATAAACAACGGGAGGAAAAGATAATAATCAACAACAACTTTAAATAAATTAAAATTGTCGGAGATCATGTTCTTTACTTTAAAAGAATAAACACGGGGAATAAAAGAATTCCAACAACCCTTACCTTGATGTCGCCGTCGGACGTGAGGTCGTCGCGGAATCGCTCGTCGCGGAAGAAGGAGATCGTCGCGTCGTCGCGGTATCCGGCGTCGCGTCGCCAATCTCCGGATCAAGATCAAACGGATTTAATTAATTTAAATCCGTTGATATCGAATTAAAAAAAAGGGGAGAATTAGAAGGTTCGATTCTCACCTTTGTTGCCGAACGAGGATCGGCCGCGGAAGAAGAGGCGTCGCCGAAGAACGTCGCGGGTAGAGCTCGTCGACGTCGCAGATCACGGTGTGCGTCGTCGAATTCCGGTTCCGGCGTTCTTCGCGTTCTTCGCGTTCTTCGCGTTCTTCGCATTCTTCGCGGGGGAGCTGAAGAATCAGGGATCCTCTCAAATCCTTTCAAAGGATTTTTAGGTTGGTCTTATTTTATAAACATGCCAACAAACGCAAAAACGTAAGTAACGACCCATCAGTTCGTTGAATTAATTCAACGAGCGAAACAGCCCATTTAATTCACGAAATAAACCGCTCAATTAAATGGTCTGTTAAGAATTAAATAAAACGCGTCGGTTGACTTTTCAGTTACTTTGACGGGTTTTCGCGGGTGCGTTACTTAGCGAAAGAAACGGCGGGGCTCGTGCGGGCCCCACCGCACAAATATCCTAACAAGGGGTAGGATATTTCCGGATAGCACCCTATCCGCTTTAACTCAGTTCAAGTGGCTTCCAAGTGACTTCCAAGCGGCTTAAGTGAAATAAAATAAAGTTGTCGCACAAACTTTATTTTATTTCTGACTTAAAGCCCCAAAATTTAAAAACCACGTCTGAGCAAACGCAACTCCGGAAGAGGCGTTTCTAAGAAAATACCGGCGCTACGATTTCATCGGTGCCCTCAGAATTCGATTCCGGGCACCGGTTCAAAAGATAGAAAAACCCGCTCGTCCGTTCACTGAACGTACCCGAGCCAAACTTCGGAAATTGATTCCGGGCACACCGGGCCTCGGAATCAGGTGTCGTCTGAAGCTGTGCTCTTGTAAAATTCCAAAGAAAATTAAGAAAAAAATTTCCTTGAAATTTGCGGGTCTTTACAGTTTCCGTCATCTCCCATATCTAACTCTCCTCAATCGATAACGTGAGAGTCGTCGTGTAAGTACCGATGAAGCTGGGAGACGTGGAAGACGTCATGAACCTTCTCCAACTGTGGTGGCAGGGCTAGCTGATATGTCACCTCGCCGACTCGCCTCAGCACCTCAAAAGGTCCGATGAACCTAGGGGAGAGCTTACTCCCCTTCCCGAACCTCTGCTTCCCCCGTCAAGGGGAAACCTTCAAGAACACATGATCTCCCACCTCAAACTCCAAGGGCCTTCTACAATGATTAGCATAAGACTTCTGTCGGTCCTGAGCTACTTTCATCCTCTCACATACAAGATGGACTTTTCGGTGGTTCTCAACACTACCTGTGGCCCAAGAGCACCCGTCTCACCAACCTCTTCCTAGAAAATGGGTGAACTACATGGTCTTCCATACAAAGCCTCAAATGGTGCCATGCCAATAGTAAAGTGGAAGATGTTGTTGTAGGAAAACTCTACTAAAGGCAAGTGTTATACCCATGACCCTCCAAAATCCAGAACGCATGCTTGCAGCATGTCCTCCAACGTCTCGATAGTCCGATCTATCTGCCCATTGGCCTTGGGGTGGAAAGCAGTGATAAGGCGTAGCTCGGTGCCAAAAGCATGCTGTAACCACCTCCAAACTCATGAGGTAAACTGAGTATCCCAGTCTAATATGATAGTCTTTGGAACTCCATGCAAACAAACCACCTCGTCTACGTACCTTTTTGTTAAGGTACACACCGGGCCTGACTCCTTAATTGTTAAGAAGTGATCTGATTTCGTCAAACGATCCACCACTACCTAGATAGCATCATAACCACCCTGGGATCTGGGTAGTCCCATGACAAAGTCCATTGAGATTTCATCCCATTTCCACTCGGAAAATCTAAAGGGTGCAACAAACTACTGGGAACACAGTGTTCAACATTCACTTGCGGACACACTAGGCACTTAGCCACAAACTCCGCCCCTTCCCGTTTCACCCCGGGCCACCAAAACTATCCCCTCAGGCCTCGATACATTTTTTAAACTCCCGAATGTACCTCAAAGGCTGAGCTATGGAACTCATGGAGAACTCCCTCACACATCACCTCTAGAACATACAAACTTCCATGAAAAAGCATAGGATGTAGGCTGTCCTCTGACCATACTTCTGGAGTGTTTCCATGATCGACACGATCTTGCATTACTTCCGCCTCAGATTCCCCCCAATGAGACTCTTCCACCTACTACAACAAGGAGGACTACACCGTCATTTGAAACAAACGGCCTCTAACACCTTCTACCCTGGCATCCAAGTGCAAGGAATCCAACTCTCCCATCGCTTTCCAAGCATTAGTGGATTCCCGAACCACTTCCTTATGTGACTTCCTACTCAGGGAATCAGCCACAACATTTCCCTTACTTTCAGTGTAAGAGATCTAAAAGTCGTAGTCTTAGAGGAACTCGACCCATCTCCGCTGCCATAAGTTCAGGTCATGTTGGGAGAAGATATAATGCAAGATCTTTTGATCTGAGAAGACCACAAAGTGCTCCCCAAAGAGGTAATGTCGCCACAACATTAGTGCGAACACTACTGCTGCAAGTTCCAGGTCATGGGTGGCATAGTTACGCTCGTGAGGGCGCAATTTCCTAGACCAATAACAGATCAAACCCTTCTTCTGCATCAGCATGCACCCCAGAACAAGGCCGGAAACATCACAAAACACCTCATACAACAACCCTTCCTCTGGAAACCTGAGTACGGGAGCACTGACCAACTTCTCCTTCAGGTAGTCGAAATCTTTATTCCACTGCTTGCTCCATAAGAAGACATGGTTCATTCTAGTCAAAGCTTTCAATGGAGAAGAAACTAGAGAAAAGTCCAAAACGAACTTCCGATTGTAACCTGCCAACCCCAGGAAACTACGAACTTCCGCCACGCTCTTGGGTGCCGCCCAAGAAAAAACTGCATCCACCTTCGATGGGTCCACTAACACTCCATGCTGAGACACTATGTGCCCAAGGAAGTGTACTTCTTGTGTCAAGAACTTACACTTCTACAATGTCCCGTAATGATGGTGGTGTCGAAGGACCTCCAATACTGCCCTGAGATACTCAATGTGCTCCTCCTCTGATCTTGAGTAGATCAAGATGTCATTGATAAACACAACGACGAACCGGTCCAGAAACTCTCGGAAGAAAAATTCCATAAGTCCCATGAACATAGTCGGTGCATTCGTAACTCCAAACGGAATCACTACAAACTCGAAGTGTTCATACCTACACCTAAAAGTCGTCTTCGAGATGTCACTATCCTTTACCGTCAACTAATGATATCCATATCATAGATCAATTGTAGAAAACCAACATTCTCCCCTCAGTTGGTCAAAGAGATAATCTATCCTTGGAAGGGGGTAAAGGTTCTTGATCGTTACCTGATTCAACCTTCGGTAGTCTATTAATAACCTGAGACCACCATCCACCTTCTTTACGAACAAAACTGGAGCACCCCATGGCGACACATTGGGTCAAACAAAACCCTTCTCCATCAGATCGTCAATCTGAATCTGCAACTCCTGCCACTCCGAAGGTGCCATCCGATAAGGGGCCATCGAAATCGGACGGGCACCAGGCTGTATATATATCCTGAACTCAGCGTCACATCGGGGGGGGGGGGGGTAGAGTCACAACCTCCTTGGGAAAAACATTGAGGAAATCCCCAACAACCTCCGGGACATCCATCATTCCTGCATCAGTTTGAACCACTGATATCCCGCCTAAAAAAGAAAGGAGAGGCTCCACATGCTGGCTTCCCACCTTATAGATCCTCTCACCAACAAAAGATACACGCTGCCCATCCATGTCAGAGAATACGATCCTTCTTCAGAAGCAGTCGATAACGTCACTAACAGAAAATAACCAGTTGATTCCTAGTATGACATCGTATGGGTACATCTGTAGCAAAAGAAGATCCCCGCTAGATCGATGTGGTCCCAACGTCAGCCCACATCCCTGGAAAACACAAGATACGCTGGTCTGGCCTCCAACTGGTGTACTCAACACCAGTGGTATGGAAAGTCTCTCTACGTATAGTCCCAAAGAATGGGCTAGACCAGGTGCAACAAAGTATTGTGAAGATCCTGAATCGAACAAAGTAAAAATGAGAGTTCTAAACAAACAAATCATACCTCATACCACTTCTGGTCCTGCCGGAGCTTCCAACTCTCCTGTGTAAAACTATCCACACCTAGCTCCACTGCCTCTCTGATGTCATCCACCTCCCAGACCATGCCCTGGTCGAGGTCCCTGAGGAGTACCCTGAGGTTGGCCTCCTCCTGCAATGTCTTCCCTCGGGGGAGCATGGTCCTACTACTGCTGGACGGGCCCTGCTAGTAAATGGTGCGGTTGAGGTGGTTACTAAACCTGCCCACCTCCACCGTACTGAGCTCAGGTCGAGAACTGACTCTGAACGTGCCTGAAACCTCCAAAAGAAAAACACTTTGGTCCTGGGCTCGTGAAAAAAGGATGAGGACCTGATGATCTGAACTGGAACTACTGGGACATGCTCCCCATTGGCCTGAACCTAGAAGGTCCCGTCGTAGGAGACCTGCTGCTGACCGCCTTCCCCTTCGACAAACCTGGCTGGATCCCCTCACGTGGTGCACCTCCCAGAGAGTTCATCCTCTCTACAACCTCTACCTTCTTCTATACTACCTATTACACTAGAAGGGTGAAGGGGTGACAGTATACTGGAGCGAAGGACGAAGCGCCTCCTCCAAACATCTCACCTGAGACTCCTCATCCGGAAAGAGATCCAGAGAAAAGCGTAGGAGATCTTTGAACTTAATCCCCAACTCTCGTACTAACATAATCCCCTACTGAAGGGAGAGTAACTCCTTCCGATTCTCCTCCTTGATCATGGATGAAAGGAATTCCTCTCAGAATTCCTTCTCAAAGTCATCGCACTGAACCTCTGCCTCTATCCTCTCTCCGAGGTAGAGCATCAACCACTGTTGCACCACACCTCTCTGCTGATTGACTACTAGGGGAACCCAGCACTCCCTTGGAGCACGAATCATGGTAAAATCAAACCCTAGCTCCTCAAGCCACCCCTCCGTCTCCGTATCCGAAGTACTACCCTCGTACTTCTTGAGGGTTTTCCACTGGATGGAACGGATAGTCTTTTGCCACTGGCTATCTTCCTCCTCTCTGTCAATCCTCATCTGATCGACTGCCTGAATCTGCTGGGCCTCGGCCGTCTGAGCCACTCGGGGACAACCTCTAGCTGCCATAGTTGTACAGTAAACAAGATCACCTAAGCCCAAGTAGTAAAGAAATTTATCAGGGTTCCATTTTATCATTTTATTTCAATTTCTTTCCCAGAACACCCAAATCATGTAAAACACAATCATGATGATGCATGTACCTTTCCTAGGGTCTCTACCATGCAATCAATGTAGTATCACATGGTCATTCGGTAGGCTCGGAGTCCATGCATTGGATCACGGGGGCCCTAAAATCCCGTATCCTAGCCGGTCTACCCTAGAATATGTCATGCACCAAGATCAACCAACACTGTTTCCCTACCATCCCATGCAATCCTCACTATGCATAACTCCATACTTCATCCTATCTCTCAACCATCAGCCTCTGTTACCATTCTGTCATGACCCCCTCCCACCTAAGATTCCCCTCATGAGATGGCAATGGTGAAAGGGAGATAATGACTCCCCTGAGCCCCGCCTCCAGTAGGCCCCGGGGTGGAGACTAGCACCAAGGGTATGAGTTTTCACAAATGGGAGGCATTTCCCTTTTTATTATTTAAGATCGGGAAATAGGACAAGTCAACCCCCAAGAAGGAAAAGAACAAGTGTATAGAAATAAACCCAAACCAGCCCCACATGCAAGTTTAAATAGTTCTAAAACAAGGTAAAATTACAAGAAAGCTCAAAAGTAAAACACCAAAAGAAACAAGAGTACAAAAACTACAACAACTCCAACTGTCCTGACTTGTAGGGTCCCACACGGCCCTGATAGTCCTCCTGGAAACATGAAAGTAAACGTAGTGTGAGCATACAAGTATACTGAGTAGGGAAACCTAAAGCTCTCATACACATGTGGGGGAGACATCCTAATGTCCCGTGAGAACAATAGAAGAAACCAAAGCCTAACAAGGAATTCTATCCACCCAACCTCACCAACCACGCTCACCAAAACACAAACTACAGGTAATAGTAGTATATACGATCAAGATTATTGGGTACCCTGCACCATTTCCCACTAGTCAGCTACTCTTTCTAATGGAGAATATCCTAATGTTGCCACGCTCTTCCCGCCCGCACACACCTGGGCCTCAAGAACCACACATCCAACCCGCACACACCTAGTCCTCACAACCATGTATCTCGCCCGCACACACATGGGCCTCACAACCACATATCCCGCCCGCACACACCTGGGCCTCACAACCACGTATCCTGCCCGCACACACATGGGCCTCATCTTGAAGGTTCTTGGGAAATAGTAAAACCTTCCCGAAGAGTCTTGGGCTAAACCACCCCAATCAAAACCTACCCGAAGAGTCTTGGGTGTAAGGTCTCCCCAAGCCATCACAGCCTAGGGAAGGAGTAGGAAAGAGCTAGTAACTAAGGGGAAAACACCCTCTCCCATGAAATGGGAGTTCTTGGCACTAAGTTCTCAACATAGGTGGGGTGTGATAAAACACAAATATATATATATATATATATATATATATATATCAAACACTCAGCCCAACATAGGGCTTCTAATCATAGAACTTAGCACGTTCCTCGGCACTGCTACTAAGAAGCATTCATATAACAAGAAATCCCAAAACCCCATTTAAGTTTTCATATTTCAACAGAATTAGTTTATTAGTTCATTAACTACTAGGAAACTATCCACATCAAACCACATCGATTTTTCATAAAGTATATCCCTACCATCCACAAATCAAGTAAGGAAAACACAAGCAGCATAACAAGTCCCTTCTTAATAAACAACCAACCCATTAATTGTTATTCCCATTCCATTACCATTTCCCACCATTTATTAACTCTTCCAATTTTTATTTATTATTTAAAACCCATAGTTAGTTCACATTCAAACCCATCCCTGCAGCCCATCTACCAACCACCATAACCACAACCACATCGTACATCATCACCCCTTTAATACCATTCATTGCAGCCCCGATACCCATCATCAACATAGCATTCACACCAACCCACAACCAAGCCAACCACATTCCCGCTGCTCACTCGATCCAAAACAACCCACAAAAACACCGCCATCAAATTCCATGTATCCCAGTCAACACCCACAAGTTCATTATTCTATTTTTGTTCAACCGGGGTGATCACACAAGGGTTTCAGATTTTAAATCATCCAACTTTACATGATTATCCAAATTCCACATTCAATAATGTTCCATTCAAAAAAATGGTCTAGAAAGACAGGTAAACATTTATTTGAACAAGCCAAGGCCCCCAACGACCCTGATTTACAGTAGGCATAAGCCTATTAAATTCACAACATAACAATAGGATAAACATAGATAAACATAAAAACTTCACCATCCCCATTCTCTAATCAGTTATTATCTTTGTTTAATGGTTAAATAGCTTCTCATGAATACAAGAGGAAACTCACCCGGCATGATGCAAAATTTAGAGAGATGAAGGTATGATCCCTACCTCAACAGGTTCTGATCACAACGCTCCCCCGGATCAACTATAGAGGACGTTCGTCGGTGTCCGTCACTTCTGTCAATCCTGGAAAAACCTCCTCGGGTGGAATCTGGGAAGGAAAGGCTAAAGGAAAGACGAAAGATCCAAGATCAGAAGTTACGCCTCGTCGTTACGATCCTGTGGACGTAGAAGGATCATAAATCGGAGCTCGGACGAAGAAGTTATGGAAGAAAAGGAGCCCTCAAGTCTCTTGGAAGAGCTCTGCTCAGAGGAATGGGGAGGAGTGGGGTGAGTTGAAATGGAGGATGGGACCCCTCCTTTTATAGGTGTGAAAAACAAAAGTACATGGCATGTACTTTATGGTACATGGCATGTACTCATCCATTTCACACGGTCACCACGCGGCTTCCAACATGACCTTCAATGTGGCACGCGGCCGTTGACTGGTCAACACACGGTTTGAAGGTAACACATCCGCGGGGTGGGGCTACACGGCATGTAGTATTGGCTACACGGCATGTACTCATTTATTTCACATGGTAAGGACATGACTCCAACATGACACACGGCCGTTGACTGGTCAACACACGGTTTGAGGGTAACGCGTCCGCGGGGAGGGACTACATGGCATGTAGTATTGGGGTACACGGCGTGTACCCATTTATTTCACACGGCAAGGACACGTCCTTCAACACGGGGTATACCCGGAGAGGGGGTACACGGCATGTACTCACACTACATGATGTGTAGTTTCAAAATTCTGAAAAGTGTGGGAAAAGTCCATTTTACCCTCTAGAACACTTCATGGCCCTTTTTTGACAAAGGAATGGGCCGGAGAGTTCCGGGCCATTACTATCCTATAAAATCATCACAAATGAAAAACCTCAAATTTTATCTCAAAAATATGCCATTAATAAAACCACATGATTTTACATAAGAAACAACTCAATATAAGCTAATTGTGGGCCAATTTCCATGTTCCAAAGAAGGAGAAATAGAGTGTAGAAGTTACTTAGAGAAGTATATGTCATGTATGTCGTGTCACATAGAATATCACAATGTCCTGTTATGTAGTCATATAATCCCATGGACATATATTGTGAATGCGTGTCAAACTACATAGTGTGTACAAGTGGTACATGATATGTATTGACCATCCAGGGCCTACCCATGTTCTCTCAGCTCGTGATCTTGTACACTATACATGCCCATGTACCTTGGCTATGTATGAGTAAATTTCTATGCCAATTTTATTTACCTTCCCCATGCCCATGTACTCTTATATAACACACAAATCCTCCAACAGCATGTCCCAAGGAATGTATTTATAATACATGATGTGTGGCCTTTATCGTTTCTTGAAATCCTAGTCACAACATTACGAGGACTTCATGACATGTGTTACTCTACTATACAAGGTGTTTAGTTGGTATTTTTATAGATAAAACTCTATTTTTATATGGATCCCTAATATACATTTTTTAAAACTATATGTGACCATTTGAAAACAATAATCTATCGAAATCAAAGTAAACATCACCATTAATTGATTCTTGTCCTTCAATGGCTGAATATAAGATATCCAATTTCCTATGCAGGAATTAGTGACACATCCTCCATCACTCTGGATCTCAAATTCAAAATGAAAATACCCACATCCCATATTTATCCTCGATCCATCCACAAATAATCAAACCTTCCATCATTCACATAACCATTCCATTTATAAAGAATCAACCCTACATTAGTCTAAAATAGAAATTTTGAACTATGACCATGCGAGAAAATAGTGAATAATAAGAATAATAATTGAGTAAATGCACAAAAAAATTGGTTTTTATCCTATATATTCTATGTGATCCTAGAAAATGATCAATAAGTGTTGGATCAAGGGTGATATCATGGAATATAAAATGTAAACTAGTTTAAGAAATTCAATTTTCATTAGGACTCATTCAAATAATGAATAATTATACATCAAGATAAAGTAGATAACAAATTAATTTTCATCCAATCAAATAGGGTATAAACAAAAGAAAATCCCTACCAAAATTATATATTTATCATTAGTGAATAACATGTCTACTTGAAATAGAAAAGAATATATTTAAAATTCCTCATCTGTACCATATTCCACCTCAATCCATTCATTTATCAGCATACTCGAGTTTGGTAACACTAATTAATAACGCTCCCCCTCATCTAAAATCCTTTCAGGGTTATTGAATAAACATAGAGATTTTCCCTAAATAGATATTTATAAAGGAGGATTAGGTTTAGGTCATTTTAAAAAATTAATTTTATTAATTCAATAATCCAATTAACTCACCCACTAATGGACTCCTTAACCAAAAATTTAGTTCTAACCAATGTTAGGTTGGGTCTAGGGTAAAAATCAAATTCTATAATCAATAATGGTTACAAATTTCCCATCTGAGGTCCCAAATAAGAAATTTATACTAAAATTATTCTTGTTCAGGTAATAAAATATACTAATATTTTTATATATATTAATTTAGGGGCCCCAAGACACTCAAAAACCATGGTAAATCCAAGGAAAAACCAGATATATTCATAGAAACATTGAAACAGATAATTCAATAAAAACTAGAGTCATTATAGAATCCAAATATTGATGGAAAACAAAGTAATTTGATACATAAACATTTATAGTGAATTTATAAAATTTAACAAAATCAACCGATACTCATATATGTTATATATTCTTCTAAAAGAATTATGTGGAATATTTGAAGGCCTCATAGGTAGTTGATTATAACTAGATGTTAGATCATTCTTGGAGAACCTATTGGCTCCTCTCAAAAGATCGAATTGGTCATCGATATGAGGAAGATGATATTAGTTCTTAATTATCACATAGTTCATTCTCTGATATTCAATAAATAAAAACAATGACCCATTCAACATGTTTATTAACAACATGGGACCACCCTAAGTAGTTGGGATTGGGTGAATGAAAAAAATTTCCTCTAAATACTCTATTTTAGCCTTCAACCGTAAAATAATTTAAATATTCATCTTGTAAGGTGGAATGGATATGATCATCATTCCAAAAGCTCAATCATAAACTCGATGTCACACTAAAGTGGTGATCTAATAAAATACCTAGGAAGAACATTATGGAGATAATCAATGATTGGAGGAAAGACTACATGGTGTATCTCCTCATCTCTCAATGAAACACTTGAAAATGTGAATGTGATAACCCCTATGGATGATGACCATGTCGAGAAAAATATTCCTAAATATCACCCTCATCAAAATATGCACACTAATCTTCTTCTAATGGTGTTAATGATACATATAATTTTTATTACTTAGTGTATGCTTGATACTAAAATAGAAATTCATCCCAGGGATCACATAAAAGAAATACATATAAAAATAATAATATTATAGAAAATAATATCTACTAATCACTATAGTTTAGTATAGACATCTTAGGATACCCTATTATCACACCACTAACGGTGTATAGATAGAGATAACCACATATTGTTACTCTATAAGAATCTATAGATTACCGACTAGATAGAAAAATATGAGTGAGTTTGATTCACTTATATCAAATAAAACTGATTCTTGGATTGATTCAATATTAAAAGTACTTCACACCATCGATGGATCCACACCCATCCAATGAATACCCTTATCTATAGAGTAAATATATACTAAACCCTAGCTCCAAGATCCCATTTCATGACTTCCCTATGGTATATTTCCCTACCAACAGATCTTCCCATAACTGGAGGTTTTTCTACCTCTATAATGACCTAAACAACAATAAAAAAATCAAAAACTTCCACTTCTATTGTTCTCTATAACCCGATTCAGATCCCAAAGTTTGTCTCAATATACACCAACATTCAAAATAGGGTTTGATACTATAATACTTTTTCAATATCCCTAACTCCCCTAAATAGTGGAACTCCTTAAGTAGTCTATCACAATCAAGCTAACTATTAACTTACTGTCCACACTGGTAACACTCAATCGAGGCTCGCACTATCTGAAGAAGACTAGATCCCCTATCCTAGTTACTCTGCCAATCTATTCCTTGGTAACAATTCTCAAAATATCACTTCATGTTACCTAATGTCCCAGTCTTGGTGCTGATATAAGAATTATGTTTCAAATAAAATCTTCCCTCAGCCATATTCTTGTTCATAATGAAATCATGATTAATATCCCCTAATAAGGATTTTAAATGAAATATATTCACCTTGAATTAAATATTGTGACTTAGGCCATCCTAAAAATTATTGACTCTATAACCCTCATTACATGTCAATGTAGGGGTGAAATGTAATTGATCATAATACTAGGTGGAACAATCCATCACATACATTACCACATACTAGATGTATAAACTCCTTGGCTCTATTATCCTTCAGAGTCTATGTGATAATTTTTTTGGAAAATAAGAATATAAATTCCTTATATTATAGACCTAAATTATTGTATTACTAGACCATAATGTCCAACTAACACATTTCTAGGTAAAAAATCACGTAGTAAACAAAATTTAGTCACCTTTTAAGGGGTGTCTCATGGTTACCAAAAATGGTCTACATGGACTAGAAAGAGAACGGTAGATAAAGTTCCACCCTCACCCAAAAAAATTATTGGATATTATATCTAGAACTCGTTGTTAAATTCTGACATGGTTAGCCCAACCCTCATCACCCCTTATCCTATAGATGGTAACATCTAGAGTACACTCTCTCTAAGAAGTTGATCGACGTGAGGAATCAGAGTAACATGTTTATCCATCTATACTATTGGTAGAGTATTCTCATCCCCACCCTCTTGCATCTCAATTATAGGAAAACATGTTGAAATATATCTATAATTAAAGTATAAAACAAAGATTAAATTTTAATCACATATATAATATAAATGATTAGGATAATAAATAAAATAAACATGCCACTCTACTTTAAATGCACAACCTATAATTGAAGGGTCTATCACTTATGCGTGAGTATAGATTATACTACCAACTCTTCAATCCTGAATGATTTCAAAAAGAATCTCATAAAAAATCAATGTATCATTGTAATAGTTAGTAATCATAGACTATTCGTGGAGAATGTAACCTTGATGTTATATAGTAGAAAACTACATTAGTTATTTTTGACACTTTGAATGACCTAAATATATTGTATCCAAAATATTAATTAGGAATAATGTTTTAATGTAAGAACAAGAATGTCATGTGGGCCCTACATTCCATGAATGATGCATAAATGCATGATATCTTGTTTCCCCAATCCATGAGTAAAATACCCTAAACCATAAACCAATATCCTAATGTATCAAATATAGTAAAAGAAAACCTTGTGCAAAAATATAAAACAATGAACAAAAATCACATCTGAGGTAAATAGACCTCCCCTATACATGTGTTAGCTAAAACTTTTCACATGGTTCATACTAATGTTTGAAAAAACCCTATATCATTTCTAGTATATCCAAAATATTAAGGAAAAATTGAATAAGGATATGATATAACATTGTAATGTTCCTACTTAGGATCACCACTCTATATAGTATAGGTTATCAACTATTAGTATAAGAACCAAGAACTTATTTTCATGTATGTATTCCTTTTATGTTGTTTTTGAGGAAAAGAGGACTTTCTAGAAATTTATAAAGTACACGCCATGTAATTTATGAGTACACACCAAGTACTCAATTACCGCAGGTAGCTGGGTGCTGGCCGTGTAGTTGCCATGCACAGGGTCGTGTGTGGTGACCTAGAGACCGCCTAATACGGGGGTCGGTGAAGGCAAGTACACACTGTGAACTTATAAAGTACATACCATGTACATTATTTTTCTTCATTAAATGCACTGGGGTCTCGTCTGACAGATAGTACCATCTCCTTCTAGGTCTGGTTCGTCTGATAGTGAGAGTACGGCCATGATCCTTCTCTGAGCTCCCGATCGAGTATCCATCCTCCGAATATTACTCCATAGATTGCATTGGGATCGCCTCAGTAAGATCTTCCTTCTTCTAGACCATTGTTTTCTGATTCATCCTCTTTCTCAAGTTATCTCCTATTGAACAGTTTAGAAATTTTTGTAGATATACATTTTTAATGGGAGATTAAAGGCTTTAGGTTCACTTATAACAATCCTAAAACACCAAAGTAGGTGGTTTGTGCCTTTCCATTGAATGTATTTGAGTTATTTGTGAAAAATATCCCAATACCCTTGAATTGGGTATTGCGTGTTTAATGTTTTAGCCCTGTTAATTTCCTTTCATGCTTGAATGCTTTATTAGATGTTAATTTCTTGTGAATAGGGTTAATTTCTATAATTTGGAATTGTTTTCCCATTGAATGTTTTTTTGTGCATGTTTAGTCTTGCTTAGCCTGTTAGGCTACCTTGCTAGTTTCCCATGCCTTTTATTTTAGGATAGAGTTATGTTTATCTGACATGTTGTTATGCTATAGACTATTAGTCAAGTAGTTCATTGAGGTTTAATTTGCCCGTATTTCATTACTATGCATGTTTGAATTATACCGGGTTGTGGGAACCTAGTGTAGTAAACCATAGGGGGAATGGACGTAGGGGCTTCTCTAGAGTGTCTATTTTTACTATTATGATATGAGACCATAGGAGGAATTAACATAAGTTCTTAATCAGAGTGTTTTTAGTTCCTCAATGTGTTCCATAGGTGGAATGTGAGATAAGTTCTTCCCCTGAGTGCCTTTTAGTTACTAATATGAGACTATAGGGGGAATTGAAGGTGAGTACTTCCCCAGAGAGTCTATACTAAAGCTGAAACAGAGGTGTTAGCCTGTGTGTAATTCCTAGAGGGTTTCATGTGTTTGAGAGGTTAGAACATATGGGAATATTATTGGAGAACAGCCCATAGGGTTATCTGTTTGTTATTATCTACTTACATTCCATTTGGTGTTAGAATGCTTTGAAAATATAAGAATGTTTACTATTGAGTACTTCCTTCTTTACTGATAATTTTTCTTATTACCTGCCATATTTATTCACTTACTGTTAAGCATATATCTATTATTGGTTTCTTAGAGGTATTTAGTCTCACACCCTATTTTGGTCATCCTTTTGGGCCCAAACTGATTGTATTGTTGCAGGTATATATAAGGGCATGCACCCTTCCACTTCAGGTTCTTGACTGCTTTGGGAGATGGAGAGCATGGGACCAAGCTGAGGCTTGAGATGTTGAGGAGTTATTTTCTTGTTTTATTTTCTGCATTGTTTTAGTACTATATTCCAGAATTGTGACATGTTTGGAAGATTTCTTAGACATATGTATCATGAATCATTTATATATGTGTGATCTGGTTGTTTCTTCATCAGTCCTCCGTTGTTTCTTGTCGTTGGAAAATATTACTACTTCTGCGATTGTATATCTATTTCTCTTCTATTGTGTTACTCTGCAAATGAGGACATTGTTTCCCCACAATCACACCCATGGCCCTCGCTTCTAGTGGGAAGCCTTTGGAATTTGGGGAAATGCGCTTGAGGCCATGTGACCAACCGGGTACGGGGCACCTCTGGGTGCCTTCCGAAACCTGGACATTACAAAGTGGCATCAAATAAATTCTTTTCCATTGACATACTATTTTGAGCCTATAGACATGGATATGAAGGAATACTTTCTTAGTAATAAGTTGTTCCAGAGAGTAGCTAACCCTTGTATAGGGAAAATCCAATCTACCTCATTTATTGCAATTTTTCTAGTTTTAAAATTATTAGAGTTGATTTGATTTCAACATGATGTATTCACATGTTTTGTGCTGTTATTTTAGGTATTTTGGATGTACTATTTCTATTTTAATTCAATGAGATGAGGTTATTCCATATCATTAATCATATAGGAACTTGCTAGGGATCACATGTCATGAATTCATTCCATGCCATATAGGGTATACTAGCGATTCTATGTTGTTGCGATAGGTGTTGTGCAAGATATGCATGCGATGGTGATAGATGCCTTGATAAAAATAACTGATGTTTGATAAGGTATTGGATTTGTATGGTTTTTTTTGAATGAATTCCTAACATTAGTTATTGAGGTGTTATGGGCCCTCATGGATCAGAATTTGGTGGGTGATTGATCTATTATGCTTTTTTATGACATGTATAAGATTCCATGCTTTGATTCGCAAGGATTATGGGCCCCACAGATCATAATTTGGCACTTTAATTTTAATTCTAGTGTTATTCTGGGTTTGGAGTAGTTTCTGAGGCTTACTGTCTAGAAGAACCCAAAATACACGATGTGTTATGTTGAATACACGCCATGTGTTCTTCTGTTAAGGAAGAAACTATTTTTCTTAAGTACACTCTGTGTACCATATCTGCACACCATGTAGTCTCTAACCATGTCTTATACTGTGTGCGTAGAGACACGAGGTTTGGAATCATTGGTTAGACACACCATGTACCGGATGTACACTCCATGTTGTAGAATCATGTAACTAGACATGTCATTAACAACACAGGTCAGTTGAGTCTTTTAGAATACACTCTATGTCCACATAGAACACGCCATGTAGTGTAACCCGAGTATCCGGTCATGTAATGAGAAACACAGGTCAGTTAAATTTTATTGTACATACAGTGTCTGGCATAAACACACCGTGTATAGTCAGATGTGTGTCCACTCGAGTAACTAACAACACGAGTAGTTGAAACCTAAGCAGTACATGTCGTTTTTATCTCGAAAACACTGTGTAGGGTGAGCCGTGTAACCGGACATGTAACTAAAAGAACGGGTCGGTGAGGTTCATATAGTACACATCGTGTTTGGCACTAACACGCCATATAGACTAGTTCTAGTGGATCTGAGTGGCTTTGATGTGTAAGAGAACTCGGACAGCGGAAGAGGATTGAAGTACACGCCGTGTATTAGGACAACATACCCCATGTATGGGGTGTTACATGACCAGGGTTGGAAGATGTACATGTCCATGTGAAGGCTTAAGGGAACACACCATGTAGACAATATACATGTTGTGTATCCATGTTTTGAAAACCCTGAATTATTTCTTTCTATTGTTCCCTTCATATACATCTATGTTTCAGTCCATGTTAATCTTGATCTACTGTGTGCATTTGACATTGCAGAGTCATGCCACTGATACTTCCTTCGGTTGTACGCCAGTTGCAAGGTGATGATCATACACTGGACATGGATAGTCCGGGACTACAAGTAGATCCTCCAGTAGTTACACTCTTGGAACTAGCCGTCATTCCAAACATGGGTTCTAATGCACAGTTATGAGAGGGCATCATGAGGTTCATGTAGACATTCTGTGCAGTACCGCATCCTACACCTTCTATGGAAGAGTCGACATGGGTTTTCCAGCAGCAAAATCCTCCCACATTCATGAGGGAAGGAGGACCACATGCTACAAAGTCATGGTTAGAAGCAATGTTTTCCATCTTCAAGCATCTAGACGCACCTTCAAAGAGGTGGGTCAAGATCGCTATGTATATTCATTGAGATTCCACCAAGAGATGATGGGATGTGATCTCACAGGTAGGAAAACATCAGGTCATGGATTGGGATGAGGTCCAGCATGCCTTATATGAATAATTCTATCCAGAGACTTTTAGGGTCGATCAAGCCTGAGAGTTCAAGAGTTTGGATAAGGGTACTCATTCTATTATAGAGTATTTTTCTCATTTCACTGAGCTGAAGTGCTTCGTGCCTATTACAGGAGGTGATGAGTTATTACTTGCAAGGATGTCTAAGGAAGGTCTTAGTCCCTACATCTGATTGTAGGTGAACATCTTTAGGTTGAATTCCATCACTTCTATCATCGACCAGGAACTGATCACATAATGAAATTTGAGGGATTAGGGAGTTGTGAGCCAGGGTGGTTCAACATCCGGAGTTAGTATCCCTCACACTGATAGTAGGAAGTGCCATAGGGGGTCTTCACGTGTTGATCAAAATAGGAAAGACACTTCTTCTGGTAGCCAGGTGGTGTGATAACAGTGTTGGAAGAGAGGGAATACGAGACCACATTGCCCGAGATACCCAGTGGAGTGCCAATATTGTAGCAAGATGGGCCATCTTCAGCATTTTTGTCAGATATTCTCACCAGCAGCTAGTGATAGGGGTTCTTTGATGAATCCTCATTCAGGAGCAGTGCCACTATTTTTTCACCAGTATGGGAACTGGAGTTCTTCCAGCCGTTCATGCCAAGGTGGAGGTCATATCTATGGTAGTCAATCATAAGGATTTCAGTGACAACTTGATGGATCAGCTCAGAGTGGTCAGGTAGGGTCACAGGGCCGCGGTGTAGGTCAGAATTTTGTGGTGGAGAAGACCCAACAGGAGCAGGATCCTAGACCCTCTACAGTTTGAGGTATGATTTTAGTGGCCTCGGTTTCAGCCTCTACTATTTTCGATACAGGGGATTCTGATAGCTTTATATCTATTGTTATTGTGGAGATACTTGGTCTATGTATCTTTACATCTGTGGATGTATTGACATTGGATACACGGTTGGGGACAAGAATGACTAGTGTACATCAGTTCAAGGAGTGCCCGCTTGAGTTTGGTGTGTGTCACTTCTTATGGGACTTTTATGTCCTATAGATGGTAGGCTACGATGACATTCTCGGAATTGACCGGTTAGTTCCCTTCTAGGGAATTTTCGATTGCTATCACCGTAGGGTGAGTTTCACATCACCAGGGGTTGGATCGTTTCTTCATAAGGGTGAATGTGATGTCCAGGTGAGCAGAGAAGGACCCGACCATCATGGGTTGAGAGGAGTTATAGCCCAAATTGGTAGTCATTCTCTAAATGACTAGGGGACTTCTCAGATGGACTTTCATGCTGTGGTGGATTGTTTTAGGAACGTCTTTCAAGAATACTTTTCAGGTTTTCCTCTAAATAATGAGGTATACTTTTTTAATGATCTCATTCTAGGAGAAGAACTAGTGTCCATTCCTCCTTACAGGATGGCTACACCAGAGTTACATGATCTCAGGAAGCAGTTGGAGGATATCTTGGTGTACTCCCACACTTGACACGATCATGCTACCCATATTGAGACTGTTTTAGTATACTAAGAGTGAATTAGATATATGTTAAGCTCTCCAAATTCCACTTTTGGATTGATAAAATTCACTTCATGGTTCATGTTATCTTGGAGATAGGGGTATCAGTAGACCCAGCGAAAGTGGGAGTAGTAGTTTCTTGGGCGCATCCATAGATGGTCTTTGAGGTAATGAGTTTTCTAGGGCTGGATGGATACTACAGACATTTCATACATGACTTTTCATGCTTAACAATGCCACTGACGGGCCTGACTAAGAAGGGTGTAATGTTCTTGTGGTCAGATTCTTGTGAGTCAGCCTTTTAGAAGATGAAAGGGAGGTTGACTTCAGCACCGATACTAGTTTTTTCAGAGCCAGGAAAGAACTACACTATTTACTATGATTTTTCAGGTATCGACCTGGGATATGTGCTTATTATATAAGAAAAATCAATTGCTTATGAGTCTTGGCAGTTGAGGCCACATGAGATAAATTACCCTATGCACAATCGCGAGTTGGATGCCATTGTTCATGCCTTACGCTGTTGGAGACATTATCTATTGGGAGATAATTTTGTGGTTTTCAAGGACCAAAAAATTATCAAGTATATCTTTACTTTGCGTGACCTAAATTCGAGATAGAAAAGGTGGGTTGAGTACCTTCAATATTTTGACTTTGAGCTTTCTTATACACTTGGGAAAGGTAACGTGGTGGATAATGCACTGAGTAGAAGGACTCAGATACAGGCAGTTCAGGAGGTTAGTTATGAGTAGTAGCTCATGTATCTATTCTATGAGATGCATTTAGAGATGCACGATAGGCAGAGGTAGGAATTTCTTTCTTCTATAGTTTTTACCTCTACTCTTCTTGATCGAGTTCGAATGAGTTAGCTATCAGTTTCTGAAGGCCTAGTCCTATGGGAAAGTGTGTCAGGAGAGGACCCTATTCCTTGATGGAAAATAGGTAAGAGTGAGATCTTTCATTTTCATGGGTGCATATGGGAGTCAGCAGGAATACACAGGGATCCGATGTGGGACTTTCACTCCTCAGTTTGGGTAGTTCATCCTGGTGTCACTAAGATGTATCATGATCTACACTGTCACTATTGGTCATGAGGTATGAAGATAGATGTGGTTGGTTTCGTGATGAGGCGTTTCACCTGACAGTAGGTTAAGGTGGAGCTTCAGAGACTAGTCAAGATTTTACACTAGTTACCCATTCCTGATTGGAAGTGGAATGATGTCGCGATGGATTTCATGACAGGTTTACCAAGGTCTTCTCAAGGTAATGATGTTGTATGGGTTGTCATTGACAGACTTGCGATGGTTTCTCACTTCTTTCCGATCAAGGAGACCTTCAACGTTGATGAACTGGGAAGGTTTTACATCCAAAAGATTGTACGTTTACAATGAGTTCCACACTCCATTGTTTCAGATAGGGATGTACATTTTACTTCTTGGGTCTACCAAGGGCTTCAGAAGTCTTTGGGTATACAAGTACTTTTGAGTACAACTTACCACCAACAAACAAATTGTCATTCCGAGCATATGATTCAGGTGCTTGAGGACATGCTTTGAGCATGTATCCTAGATTTTGGAGTTTCTTAGGAGAAGCACATACCTCTTGTGGATTTTTCCTACAAAAATAGTTTCCACCCAACTATTCAGATTGAACCTTATGAGGCTTTGTATGGTAGGTCATGCCGATCACCCTTATGCTGGATGGAGGTAGGAGAGGTAGCTGTGATGGGACCTCATCTTGTCCAAGATACCATAGAGAGGATATAATTGATTCAGAAGATGATGGATAATGTACAGTCTTTACAAAAGTCTTATGCTGATCAACAGAGACGACCTCTAAAGTTTGTGGTCAGGGATCAGGATTTCCTGCATGTCACACTGTGGAGGGGTCACATGACTATTAGGAGATAGGTTAAGCTTTCACCGTGGTACGTCGAGCCATTTGAGGTTTTGGAGAGTGTTGGGTTGGTTGCCTATCAGTTTCAGTTACCTCAGAGGTACCACACTATACATGACTTTTTCCACATATCTTAGCTCTGACGTTACTTCTCAGACCTGTCTCACGCTTTTCAACCTGAGGAGGTTGAGTTAGAGGTGGACGCCTCATTCGAGGATCATCCTATCCAGATTGTTTATCGCAGTATGAAGGTTCTCCATGGCCAGTATATTTTTCTAGTAACATTTCTATGGCCACACGGGAGGGTATAGCATGAGACCTGGGAGAGGGAGGCCGATGTACGATCACAATGGCCAGAGCTGTTTGAGAATTCTTCTTCTATGCCACCTTGCTAGGGAATGTTGGGGACAAATTTATTTAAGGGGGAAGTTTGTAAGATCCCGGATCTTCTTTTCAGGTATGTTTTCCTTTTTCTGGTGTTTTTGAGGAAAAGTGGAGTTTCCCGAAATTTCTTAAGTACACGCCGTGTACATTATGAGTACTTTCCTTGTACTCAGTTACCACAAGTTGCAGGGTGCTGGCCGTGTAGCGGCCATGCACATAGACATGTGTGGTGACCTAGAGACCGCCTAATATAGGGGCTGGTGATGGAAATTACACGTTGTGTACTTATAAAGTGCACGTTGTGTACTTTTTTTCATTAAACGCACCGAGGGCATGTTTGACGGATAGAATCGTCTCCTTCTAGGTCTGGTTCATTCAAGAGTGAGAGTATGACTGTGACCCTTCACTAAGCTCCCTATAGAGCATCTGTCTTCCAAGTTTCTCTCTGTCGATTGCATTGGGATAGCCTCGCTATGCTTTTCCATCTTCTAGAGCTTTATTTATTGATTTCTCCTTTCTCATGTCATCTCTAATTGAACATTTTATATGTTTTATAGATTTATGGTTTTTTGGGGGGATTCAAGGCCTGAGGTTCAATTATAACAATCCTACAACACTGAGGTAGGTGGTTTGTGACTTTCTGTTGACTGTCTTCGAGTAATATGTGAAAAAATTTCCGAACACCCTTGAATGAGGTATTGTGCGTTTAATGTTTTAGCATTGTTAATTTCCTGCAATGCTTTCATGCTTGATTAGAGGTTAATTTAATTTGAATAGGGTTAATTTCTATTCTTTGGAAGTGTTTTCCCATGCTTGTTTTTTTGTGACCATTTGGTCTTTTCTAGCCTGTTAGGATACATTTCTTGTTTCCCATGCCTAGTATTGTAGGATGGAGTGATAATTATCTGACACGTTTTTATGCTTTAGACTATTAGCCATGTAGTTCCTGAGGTTTACATTGGCCGTATTGAATTTCTGGGCACATTTTACTTACAAAGGGCTATGGGAACATGGTGTAGTACACCATAGAGAGAATAGATGTAATGGCTTCTCCAGAGTGACTGTTTTTACTATTACGATGCGAGACCATAGGGGGAATTGACATATGTGCTTCCTCAAAGTGTATGTAGTTCCTTGATGTGGTCGACAAGGGGATTGTGACATAAGTGCTTCCCCAGAGTTATGATCCCAAGTCCCAACATATAAATCAAGATATGATCCCAAGTCCCAACATATATAACTCTGCATGCCTAAGGACGATTAGTTACTACAACCTGCAAGTGGAAACGTACCCCTGATCAAACAGGGAAGAAGATAATCTACAAGCACCTGAAGGCACAAGTTTGGTGTAACCTAAAAGGTTTGTAGGGTATCACTAAGGATTCAATAATAGATTAAAATTTTTAATTAACCAAATAAATATCTTTCAATTTTAAATACACCAATTTTAAATTTAAAAATAATATTTTAAAAAAAATCATGCATTATATTCCAAATTATGTATATACATTAAAAAATAAATAATGAACATTTAATATAAAATTTTATATATAAATCAAAAGGCATGTAAATTTTCTTATAACAATGGAATATATTCATTCCATATACAAACACGCAAGAAACATGTCCATATTTTTAAAAGGAATGATAGTTCTATGCTATAAGACTCTACACACTCAAGGTGACATGAAAATATGTGTATACACATACCCGCTTCAATGCTGGTCAAGAGGACATCATCCTCATCCTATCAGGGATGTGATATGATGAATTTATGTTTTAGAACTTTTTAAATCATAGAATGTTGTCTAAAAAATAACTAACTACCTCTGGATTTTTGTGATCAAATAACAATCAACGATGGAAAATTTACTTAATATCTCTTAAAATTAAATTCATTCCATTATCCATTTCAAAGAGGCCAATTTTCCATTTAAACCCCAAAATAGACATTTAATCAAAACATGACTCCTTCCAAGATAAAACCCAAAGGCTTCTATTAAAACCATTTTAAGCCATTTCTAACAGATAGGAATTTAAAATAAATTAAAAATTCATTTTCATAATTCATTTTCATAATTTAAATTCTATAATTTATATTCCACCAAATTCCATAACCATCACAATTACACCCTAATTCATTGGAATTGGTGGTTTTTAGCCTATTTTATGAAAACCAATTATCTTTCCAAAAACAAACCCCCTAATTCATTCGAATAGGATTTTAATCAAATTCAATATTATAAGAATCAAATCACAAATATTCCATTGAATGAAAATGATTAAAATAAATAAAGTTAGGGTTAATTAAAATTTTCAATAAAATCCAAATCATTTACAATTTCCACAGAAACATATATCCTACAACAAAACCTACCAATAAGAAAAAACTTGCAGATGATCTTGGAAATCAACCTAGAAAAATGATTCAACAATATATAGTTTAGATCCATAAATTCCAAGATGATCTATCAAATTTCAAGGAAGGAGAGAGAAAGTGATGATGAAATTTGGAGGGAACATACCCAGAAAGTCCCACCGAAACCAAAACAATGATCAGTCACTAAAAAATGACCTTGAAGGTTTTGAGGCCTCTAAAATCACATACGAATGGATCTTGGGTCGAGATCAAGGAATTTTGGAGAGGATAAAGTAGAATTTTCATCCAATATTCCTATTTAAAAACAACAGTCATTAATTTATATGATGTGTAACCTAATTGCAAGTAATGTAATTAAAAAATTCCAAAATAGTTTAAAAAACTCATCGCCTTTTTCTTTAAATTGCTCTATTATTACTTTAGAATTTACACGGTGTGTAAATATATCACACGGTGTGTAAATCCCTAATAGGCTATTGAAATAATAGGTTTTATTCTAATAATTCAACAATTATTTGAATTCACCATTATATGTATCCTTCCAATTATTTCTTAACCGTACCTAGATAAAGATAATTGAAATACATGAAAAGGTTTAAAACATAACAGACATAAAGGTAAAAAAATGTTAGAAGAAGTTATGTGTTTCTCACCACTAACATAAGAACCATTCGTTCTCAGTTGGTTGGAGAACACACATGACTTATTGTAATGTTTATATTACTTAAATGATTACAGTATTTTGATAAAAAAAATGTATGAAATATATTTTATTTTCTTTTCAGTAAGTATAACTGAAGCATTACATTTTAAATTTATGAATATATATGTAGAATAATTGATTACATTATTATTTAATTCATTTTATTGTGTTTAAACTTACATGAATTTATTTCATAAAATATAAATGAAATAAACTCCAATTTATTAACTAATATAATTTTATTGAATGATTCTTTGAATGTACCTTTTAATTTTCACTTATCATTGTCCTTTCATCCATGACTTTCAACATGTTCTCCATAAAAATTAAAGAGTTTAATTTTTATAAGTTCTTATTTACATAGAAAACCATAAAAAAGGTAATGATGGATTTACTCCCCACCTTTTTTTAACCATAAAAGATATGGGACTAATTGGGTGTAAGAGTGGGATGACATTAATGATTGTGATCAATATTTTTTATTTACACCAAGTCAGTGTAATTTATCACCCATTCAAATGTCACTTCACTTTCTCCTCATAATATACTTGGAGACAAGACAACATGTGTAAAAATATGCATCCTTATCTTGTATCCACAACAAACATTGGAAGTTTCTGGTAGCATTATGACATAATCATCATATTCTTTATACATGTGTCTCCTATAATCAATCTAAAACCCTCTCTTTATGAGGTATTTTTTAACAATATTTGTTACACCAATACCTTGAATTTCCTAGATCGTAGTATTGTGTGAAAGTGCCTATGTTAAACTTTGAAATGCATGCTAGTTTGGACTTTTAATGTTTCCAATATTATCGTAGTATATTTGTGTTATTACATTACATTTTATAAAATAATAATATTCCAATAGATTAGTAATTTTAATTTTGATTACCAAATTAGGCATTATTAATTGATTAATTAAATCATTAATTGTCTCCCAATATTTTATTGAATTATATAAACCATCAGTACTAGAATTGGAATACTCAGTCACTTGAGTACTCTAGTGGAAATGATTCTTGAACCTCTCCTCATTGTCTATAGGCTTTTCCTCTGCCACTACTTAGAGGTTTCAAGGATGAAGTTTTACTGGTCAACCACATTAACTAGTTGTTCCTTGATCTATTTTGTGAAGTCTCATCTATTGAAAGTAAGATGATTATTTTCTCAATGGTTTCATCTATAATTAAAACAAGATGGATTTGGATAATTATCTTTTGTAACTTTATTTATTTCAACCTGTCACTCTTGTAAAAACTCCATATTAGTGAAACTAACCCTTGAATTTAGATGATGAGCACCCCAAACACCTAGTTTTGTTAAAATTCAAATGATGGAAGGCATTTAGTAACTTAATATTTATTTGCTGGTTTTTATATTTTTCTCTTGATGAATGTAATCCATTTCTATTAAACTTTTAATTTCTAATTTGTATCACTTACAAGTAAAAATTTATAGAATAACATTCACCTGTTCTTTATAAATTTTATTATTTATTATTTTAGGTATTTTATAGTTGTTATAAAATGCTTAAAATAATAAATAAATTTATAAAGGAAATATACTAACTGATTTCTCATAAGTATGTAATATTTTTTTATCCATTTATATTAAATGGACCAACCACATCTTAGGGGCATCATTTTTGAGTCGTTTCATGAATCGTGATGCAGCTGGCCCCCGTCCAGTATGTCTGCAGCTCATCTAGAGTAATTCTTCATCTTGGTGGTGTCCACATCTCTTTTAGTGTTCTGCTTTGTCTTTTTAGGGTTCAAATAATACATTGCCTTCATCCAATGTACAAGAATACTCATGTGTAGGTGATGGGAAATATGGGTACAATGTACAGCAGAAAAATTGGGACACGCATGGCCTTATACATTTTAATCGAAAAATAAATGATGATTCACATATTGTATTAATTAATTAAAAATATCACATACAGTTAAAATATTAAATTAAATAATTTCAAACAGACATAGGTCAATCAATTTCTCAAGACCATTGAGTGGGTAAAATAATAACAGTGTGACAAATAATCAAATTTTAAAAAATAATATATTTGAGTATTGAATAAATTATATGATTTAAAAATATAGATAAATTATTTCATTCATATTCAGTACCTTTATGAATTTATTTTTAATACCAAAAACTAAATTAATTTAATAGAAAAAGTTAAATTAATTTTATCATGGGTATTAAAAATATAATTTTAAATAAAAAATAATATATTAATTAATTTAATTATAAAATTAAATTAGTTAAATTCATTAATTTTTATTTATTTAAAATACTGGTCGGCCCACGAAACATCTCTCTAGACCATTGTAGGTCTCACCGAACCCACATAGAACCATAATAGGCCAGGAAATTTCTATAATGTTATATTATGGGCCAGGAGGATCATTCCAGACCAGTTCTAGGTTGGGCAGACATACCTGAGGCATTTTTGTGGTGGCTCCATTCAGATTAACCCATGCAGTGGTCACGTCATCTGGAAAAGGGGATATAGTGGTTGAGTTTTGGGTCCAGGGTGGTGTGGTTCTTTGAAGGAGGAGTGGAAGTCGGACAATTGTGGTGCGGAATAGAATCCTTGGGGAATATCGAGGTATGAAAGTCAAGAACACTATGGCTGGGGGCATCCTTAATCCAACGACGTGGAGGGAGGCACAAATGGGTTTGGCTAGTGGCAATTTGGAAACTCCAGATCTTAGAGGTGGTATCACCCATGGTGATGGGTCTCCATTACTTAAAGAACCATGTATTTCTTTCCATGGTGAGATCCGGAGGGATATAGACAGATCTAGAAGAAGGGAGGCTGCCAGATGGCAGAGACTGTGGCAGTGAGTATCGAGTTGAGATTGAACTGAGGGTTGTGTTCAGTTACTCTGGGAAAGACCAAGGTGGAATGGCCACATGGAGGGAGGATGTTCTGGTACGGTATGGGAGAAGAGCGGTGAGGTGTGGTGGTGCTAATCACTAGGTGTAGGTGGGTTATTGGGCTCCAACGGGTTGGGGAGGCCAACGAATGATAGGAACTATGTGTGTCAGTATAGTTTGTTGGCCAAAGAGGGAGACCGAGGGGGGGGGGTGACCCCTTTTTTGACAGATTGTTTTTTCATGTAATGATTTCAAGCATGAATCCCATTTATTTTTTTAAAATATATTGTTTTTTTGACCTCAACAACATATTTTGTTTTTCTTGGGGAATTTTTCATCCACCCAAAAGAAGAGTTCTCAAAAGGCTATCAAAATTAGAAATTTAACAAGATTATTATAAATATTATAATAAATTACTATTATTTTTTTTATTTTTTTATTATAATATTATATTTTCAATAATATAGTGGAATGAACTTCGTTAAGAAAATATTATTCCAATAATCAAAATCTTACTGATGTTCTATCTAGAAATTAAATCCAAAAAATTTAATGTAATTTTTTCATCAAATTTAATACCTAAAATCAATCCACATTTGATCCATAATTTTTGGTTTAATGGGTATAACATGGCCATCTGATCTCAGACCAAAGCGCAATCAGGTCCATTGGGATCAAAATTAAACCCTATATTTAAATTAAATACAAATTAATTTTTCTCATATAAGATAATATACAAAATTGATTTCATGTTAATTGAAGGTACTAGGGTCATATCAGATGCCGATGGGATAGAGATTATATACATTTTATTCATCGGGATGATGATACTTTTCATCACTGATTATTTGAGCCTCGTTATGGTCATAGGATCTCATGTAACATTAACATAGCACAAAAACATAAACTTAAAGCCTAACATTTCTGATATGATGTTTCACGAGACATTTTATTTTAGTTAGTGATCACAACATGAAGGATCCAATGCGAGATCCCTATTGATCAACCACAAATGCTTAAAAAATATGTTAAAGCACTGATTCTCAAATTCCAAAACTTAGCATGGTTATCTGATGACACCTTCAATGCCTGTAATTATCTCGACATCATCATTATTGTGACACATGAGGGATAACTCGATCTAATCTCCTGGATCGAGAGCTTATCTCTTTATGAAGCAGGAGAGGTGAGAAAGGCTCTAGAAATCTCATAATGAATAGTAATTTGTGTGAGTTACCATCTCTCTATATTTAGAGGATATTTAGAATACTCCATAGGGATCCCCGGCACCCATTTATTTAACATCTAATAAATAAATAATTTTGACAAACTGAACTGCATCATAAATATAATTTTTTATATTATTATATACTTGTATTATATATAGAAAATATTATGTGATAAATTCATGTCATTAACTAGACTCATAATTCCAGCTTAACTATAAACAAACATGGAATGTTAAAATAATATTCACTCGATTAATACTATTCATCATATTTATTTTACTTGTAAATAATTTTAATAAATAAAACTTACCGAACTATTCATTAATTTAATATTATTTTATTTATTTATTTATTTATGATCGACGATGTAGAACAAACTCAGACCTCCATGGTGGGGACCACTATGTCCACTATAGCAATTCAACTAAATAGGGAAGATTATTGAATATGCTATTGTGTGTGACCCTCTAAGAGCTTATCTCGATAGTAGTATATAATTTTCACTTTCCAAGAGTGGAGTCTAGAAACCATTAAATACCCCTAAATAGATAAGTATTGTCATAATAATAATAGAACCTAAGAATGTGTACTATGTAATATAATATATTTTTCTTTGAATATCTCATTAATCTGATAAAACTTATGGCATATCCCTTTTCATTGTTTATTATTTTTTTATAAATCAGACACATTTACCTTTCAACTACTTTGGCTAAAGACTTATAAAGGTAGTACCATACTGATCTACATAGGCTGATATATATTACTTCCTTAACATGGATGTGAAATATTATTTCTTCTCCATTCAACAAATGCCATAGCACCAATGACGTACCCAACACAAGCTAACTCTCCATCATTTCATTATAATGTGTTTTCCTGGCTTCATAGTACGTGATCAAATTGAGAACAGTGGTAATTATCTCAAGCTAGTAGACTAAAACACTTGTCCATAGATATAGACAACAAATGACACCTAAAACATGTGGTGTTCCTTCTGTAGGGTTTGTCCTGATGATCTTGCTACTAGAGATCACCAACTATAAACATTATGTGAAGAAGTCTCAATTCAGGTGAGTCCACATCACCTGGTAGTCAAACATCATCTGTTTCCAATTAGTATGATGTATCTAGAATACAATACCTTTGTTTATGATTGATGTCATATCATCTCAAGGCTCTCATTATAGCCTAGAATCTACTATTAAATTTTTAAGTAAACAATAATCTATGTACATTACCATAAATTTGTGGATGTAGAAATATTTAAACATTAATAGTAAGTAAAAATCATGAATAACTCACTGTATTCATGATATGGTAAGTAAAATTATTCATCATGTTGGGTCCAGGGAACCCACTATTACAATAGCTATAAATAAATATGTAGGAAACTACATTTATAGTTTAAAAAGTATAGAAACATCTTCTTTATCCAAAATTTTCAATGAATTTAGATCAATAACATTATTAAAAATTGAATTGAAAAAAATAATGCACCTTCATGATAGTCATTCTAACATGGATGGGAAATATTAGATGCAGGGAAATTTGTAGGAGTTGTTGCATCACAACATGACAATCATTAGATTTTATTACTGTCAACATCAAATCTAATAAAGATATAATTTTTTTTATATTTTAATAATAACCCTATTAAATATTGATATCATGAATACATAGAAAAAATATAAATTTATCCCTTGTGGATAATTCATGAAAAGCTAGGGTTAGGAATTTTCTCTTTTCATAAGGAGTGGGAGCTAACTCTAAACATATTCCCATTGAGAGTATGTTCAATCTTCTTTCAAGACATATTTAATCATTCCTCTAATATCTAATAATGTTCCAATCAATATTTCAAATATACTATTCTCAACATATATTAAATCAATTATATGTTTCAACGCATGATATATCTAATATGGTAGCTCAAAAAATAATGACATTTTCTTCCAAACATTTCCATCATTACCAGATTTTTTTGTCCATTTAAATGTCACATAAATGTCTTCCACCATCTCATAATACTGATTAGGGGATAATGGGTTTGAAGTAATATAAAATTGATGTGATCCAATGAAACCATTTTTAATTTTTGATAAGAGAGATATATACATAAAAAACATTTTATGGCCCATGCATACTATTTTTATACCATGTTAAAGCTTACAATATAATGTCTGTTGTTATGAAACTAGGCATGATTTATGCCCCATAACACTATATCTAGAAACAAACATCATTACATCATTTATTTTAAACATATTCATTTTATGAAATTTGAAATATTTCATTTTATAAGAATAATACACCCTGATAAATTTCTCCCACAAAATTTTCAAATCATTAATTAATGGGGACAAAAAAACATCAATATCATTTCCATGAAATTTTGGTCAAGATATCATTATACTCAACATGAAATATTTTTCAATCATAAAAAATTCTACAGAAAAGTTATACATTACCAATATAACAGTCCACAAACTATGTCTATTACTAAGTATTTGAAATGGATTCTTTTCATAAATTCATAGTTCAAGTATGAGATTTGTTAATTCATATCCAAATGTCACAAACTGTTGATCAATTTTCTTCCACTATTAAAATCAAATGGATTATTCCAGTTTCCATCACATATCTACTCATCTACATTCCAAATTAACCTTTTTACATAATTTGAATTTTCAAATAATCATTTCAAATTATGGATTATTAGAAGATACCAAAATTCTATTGAATGGGTATCAATAAATGCTAAATCAACTAATGATTTTTCATTCACCTTATACCATGATCTCCCACATTTAGAAATCCCAGAAAAGAATTCCCATTCTATTCTATATAGAACATTGTCATTCGGTAAGGTATCTATTTTATTATTCACCAATTTCATCAAGAATAATATTTTTTTCCAATTTACAATATGAATTTATAAGATCATTTTTTTTAGGAATAATTTCTTTCAATAATTGTAGAAAATATATAAAACTCTTGTAACACTATCCATTTTTTCTTCAATATATTATAAATTAACACTATTAATAAAACTATTAATTCCATAATACTCAGATACACTAATTTATATGCATCATCATATAGATTCTCAGTTATCTATTCATTCTCAATTTCCTCTACATCAATATCATGAATCATTTTTTCAATTCGATCATAATTTCATCATACAAAGAATCATCATCAACTAATATGAAATTATTCCCAGTTTCACCATTCCAAATCCAAGGTCTATTACTCATATTAGAACCATGATAAATTAAATTATATTCCATCTCTATGTTTTTCAATTTCTTCATATTTAAACATCTCAGTAATGGATATGAAAACATGTCATTGTTTGGAACATTTTGCTTAAGAATTCCAAAAAACAATCATCAAACCAATCCTCATATTCATCCCTAATTTAATATCTATAAAACCAAATTTGAATCAATATTATCTCTAAAAATATAAAAAATTATCTTATCAATATAATATAGTTGTAATAAAAGTGAGTTTAACGGGGGATAATATATTATTTCAATGACAATCAAGAAGATAAGATTATGTTTCTAATCATCAGTAAAATGTTTATATGATTTCCAATGATAGTGAATATAATATTAAATAACTAAAAAACATTTGAGATGAAATTTAATGTTTATTGGATGGATTATATAATGTAATATAAAATAAAGTAAATAGATTTGTATATCTGGAGTGTAAAATAGAGTCTTATTAGAAAATAATGAATCAATTAAAGCCTTAGAAGAGGGGGTAAATATCTAGAAATTCATGGGAAGATTTATTTGATTTGAAGGTAAAAAATTGAACAAAAATATAGGATCATTAGGGACTAGAATGAATCTATTGAAGATAATAGATTAATTTGATGTATTGAACGAATTATTAGTTTCCAACATAATAAGAAAGCGGTTGAAGTTATGGCACTCACAAAGAAATAATTTCATATATTAATAGTAACTTTAATAAAACATCAAACAAAAATCATATTGAATAACAAAAAAATTAGATGAAAATATTATAACTGAATGATAAAATTTCAAAGAATTATTACTCTTTTATTTGATTATTATATTCTTCTACTAATGAAAAAAAATATTTCCCTGAAAAATGGGATGAATTTTGTAAAGAAAAGGTAAAATTATTTATCTAACAAAATTATGAAATTGGGTGTTCAATTACCTAATATATGTTTTATTGTGAAATTATTTGTTACCACAAATTAATTTTCTTGTAACATCCCAGACCTACATGCCCCATAATAGTTCCCTAAGCCTAGTTGGCCAGATAGCCTCAAGCTGACCTCCCTGAATTCCATAGGCTTCAGGCTAGCAGTGGGGGCCTTGGCTGTATCCATTGGGAGACTATTCTGACATATACAATGTGTATCACATCATAATCTCAATTATCAACATGTAAAGGATGTAATAATTCAATCAAATGAGAAAAGTAAACAGTGGAAGACTAATATATAAACATTTCCAAAATTAATTTCATAAACAAAATTATGATACATGTTATGTTTCTAAGAAATCAAAAAAAAATAGGTACATAGGTGTACAAGAAAACACATGTATACAAAATACTAAAAAGGACAAAAAGTGATATACCCAAATAGAATGTCATACCTTATCTCAATCTCATTCTCTCCCACTCTTATGCATGGTACAAAATCTACCCTCAAACATTGGGTGCTTTCCCAAGTCTCTACATTCATCTAAATATTCTATTCTGGTAACCAACGGTGTCTCAAATATGGTTTAAGATACAATCCCATAAGATAACCACCGAAATATCTATACAATTCCATGATATGAAATATAAAAATATATTAGTGTGTAAGTAAAATAAGAAATTAGTAAATAATTGTAATGTGATCATGGAATAACTACTACTAAGAATGTGATAATGAATAGCCTCTCAAGCCTCCCTTCAAAACAAGTGTAATGATCATAACAATTAAGGTATAATATTACAAAAATAAACAACATTACCCCACTTTACATACATACATATTATGTCATCCATGCCCTTACAATACAACCATTTGAGCCCAAACAACCATGGTCAAGCCATATAATCACACATGTCACATTTCTCATGGTCATGTCCTATAATTGAATTATTTGACCATAAAGGGAAAGATCTAGGGTGTTTAAGACAAAAAAATCCTCATCGATTCTGAGGATCATATCTATAGACACTCACTTAGGCACTGGTTGGGGTCCAAGGAGCATGTAAACAAAAAAATTCCTACAGGAGTCCAAGGAAGATGGATCAAAGGGGTTATAAGGCCCAAGCCATCCCATGTAATCAAGACCCAAGGAGGATACTCTATCCAAGGAATCCATGACCCAATTTAATACTTGTAGGAGAAATATCTAGGACGTTTATAAAATCATTAGATACATTTAGAAATCCCTACAAATCCAAATACCATTTCATACCAATTGAGTTTACCCACTCAACCAACCATTTACATTCATGTGAAATCAATGAGTACTCATACTCATTTACCCATTTATATCTAATGGAAAAACAAACAATGTTTATACCCACAAATTTAAGTAAAACCATATTAAACAATTGATCAAATAAACAAGGAATATCATATTACCCATATCACGGGAGGAAAAACATCTCCAATATCTTAATTTAATTATATTAAATTATATTTAGGCTTCATAAAACTAGGATTGAATGAGAACACATTCCTTGGGTGGTTCGACAAAGGCATAACATGGTAAATTCTTAAGAGACACCCCATGGATGGCCCTGGGTTGGGAAATAACATCCAAAAAAAATAGTAATTAACCTAAGGGCATCCAAAACATGTCATATTATATTCAGTTCAATTAATAATTTAATTTTTGGGGTTGTGCTGGAATGTACTATGGGTGAATTAATGGAATATATCATTATAAAGCAGCAAACCAAAAGAAAAATGGTAATACCACCTACCATAGCATGGTAGTAGAGTTATCCTCAAGTATAAGCATTCAATTTCACTCATATTTGGAGAAAATTGAATAACGGATAATGATTATAAAAATACAGGAAATGATCTTGAAACTAAATAGCACAATCGATACTATGAAGAATTAAGAATGCCTAAAAAGGAAACATGTTCTTATCGGGATGGAACTAACACGACTAATAAAAAATAAAACGAGTCCAGATCTTCAAATGGGAGAAAATCATAAATCTTAGCTCTCATGGGTTCTCCTACATGTTAAAATTGTGGGTGAGGTTTCTATCCAAAAAATATAGGAGGCCCTACCAGTTTTAAAAAAAACATGGTCATTTACACAATGTTTAAATACCTTACCAGTCATGTAAATACCTTAAATGTCATGTGAATCACAGGACCCTTCCCCCTAAGAAAACCCTTTAGTTTGTATGAAAGGTTATGTCTAGAACATTACCCATATTTTAAATAAATACATGAAGAGTACCTCAATTACACTAAATGTAATTGGTTTGCAGCAAATATACTACCCACCAGCATCTTCCTTACCATGAGCTACCCAACCGACCTATGGACAAACATATGGTAAGATCTAAAAACAAATTAAGGTATATTTCAAATGGAAAAAAATAATATGTACCTCAAGAAAAACCTAGGATATTAAAATATTCCCCATTAAACCAGTTCATCCCTAAATTTCCCTCTCAAGGGTGATCAAGATTCAACTAAGAACAACTTTTCCCACTAAACATGTACATGTACCTCCCACTCCCTATTATCGTCTTGTAAACGATCGTGCATCCATAGCATCTATACTAAAGTAAATGACTAGACTTAGAGGGAATTCATGTTTCTATCAAAAATATGAATCAGATTCTCCTCAAAGGACACATCAACATTTTACTCAACCTCTGAGGAATGAAAAGCATGAGACTAGTCTGAGTGATAATAGTGTAATTAAGATACATGGAAGATTTATTTCACGGATATGTACCTCTGATGTACCTAAAACTAATAGTAAAATGTACCTACTCTACCCAGAAACTCAAATATCAATACATGATGTGGTGAAAACGTACCCTATATCTGGATCACTCTGTATCCCAACCTCAGTGAGATAGGTAAAATGATTGGATTCCTAACCTCGAACTCTACAAGACATCTATTATTATCATTAAATGATTTATTATGATACTATTATTTAGACATCTACTTATGAATCAACTAGACCTGCTCAAAAGTCACATATACGACATACAATCACAAGAAAGCTACCTCACCCACCACTAACTAGCATATGGGGGATTGTTATGGCCTACCATAAGAAGACTCATCTGCTTTCATCTATATAGTTTCCTAATAGTTGTTAACGTAGAAAAACAAAACAAGTAGAATATGACTCTCCCAATAGCTTCAGAAATCAATGATGCATGCTCAAGAAAATATCGTCAAACACTTTTATTATACACTCTAACTGGCCATCAGTCTGAGGGTGGTGTGTTGTTGTCAAAACCACTTGTATACCCAACACCCTCTATAAAATATTCCAAAAATTAGAAATAAATAAGGAATATCTATCTAAATTGATAATGTGTGAGACCCTATAAAGTCATAATATCTCACAAATATACAACCTTTCATCTAATCTAAACTAATAGTCTCCTTGATCAATAATAAATGTGCAACCTTTGTGAGCCTTTCGATAACAACCCAAAAAACATCGCCACCATGAGGAGGCCTCGACAAACCAGTCAGGAAATCCATCACGACATCATTCCTTTTAAATCATTAATAAGTAACTATTTTAAAATTCAATATGGTCTCTGATATTCCCTGTTCACCTGTTGATAGGTAGAACACCTCGTAACAAAACCATCAACCTCACATTTCAAACTCGGATACTAGTATTGATGGCGCATTTCATGGTACATATTGGTGTCTCTGAAATGTAGTCTCCACAATGAGATACAAAACTCCCACATCAACTCCTTGAATATGTCTACTGGATCCCAAACACAACCACAGATACACAAGATCTCATCCACACCTACGGTACAAAAAAGATGTGGGTCCTCACCTTCCACACTCTCTCGTAGTATTAGGGTGTTGGAATCTAATAATTTCCTTATCCTCACTCTATCAATAAGTTTAGTGGTCATAGATAAGGATGTAAAAAATATTTCCTTTAGCTATCATGAACCTCAAAGTGTATCTCCAAGAACAAATCCGTAATTCATCACTCACTACTGTCTTGCTACCCACCTTGTATCTAAGTCCTCATGCTCAGCGCATCGACCACTACATTGACATTATCTGGAATGTAGAAAAGATTTATGTGAACTAAATCTAGGTACACCATCCATATTATATACCAAAAACACATATCACTTAGCTTAAATATTTACTTGTGGCTTTTTTGGTCTGTGTACACCAAAAAATTATATCAATGTAAATTATGCCTCCAATAACACAAATGTATGAACACACAAATCTAACTCGAAATCTCACATCAGGTAATTACTCTCATGTGGCCTCGGCAGATAAGACCACAATACCATGAATCTATCACCATGCACCATCACTGATCTAATCCCAATACCATATGCATCACAATACACAGTGTAGATCTTTCCCTGCTCTAGAAGTATCAGGACTAGTGTTGAATTCAATCTCCGTTTTGGCTCGTGAATGGTTTTCTCATAGGATTCTAACAATATAAAATTCACATCCTTCTTAGTAAAGTCCATAAATGACACTACTAATCATGATAAGTCCTATATGAAATGCCTGTAATATCTAGCTAACGCCAAGAAACTCTATATGTTAAAGGCATTGTTGGGATGCTCTTAAGAATCTATATCTCTCACCTTCTCTAGGTCTACCAATACTCTTATATAATAGATAATGTGACTATGGAAGTGAATCTGATCAATCAAATAGTGGAACTTTTTGACCCTATAATATAACTCAGGATCTCTTAGTGTATTCAAAACAATCTCAATATGTTTGGAATTATCGTGTCGATTGTGAGAATAAAAAAATATATCATCCATGAAAAACACCAAATATTAATCCATGGAAGGAGGAATACTCGATTAATTATAACCCAAAAAACTTCCAATGCATTCATGAGACCATAATACATAACATGATAATCATATAGACCATACCTTATATAAAAACTGTACAAGTTATGTATATAGGTTAATGGTGATATATGAAACTGAAATCAGCTTTCTAGAACACTAGAGCTCCTCGAAGCTAATATAATATGTCATATATCTATGAGAAGGGATTCCAATTATTAATCATCATCTAGTTCAATTTCTGGTAATCCATGAATCACATAAAATGTATCATCTACATTTTTCATAAAAAGTATAACAACCCATACTTTATTTACATTGTTATTACTTCATAATTGAAGTGCACTTATTACAACATATAACAAAACCATGAAAGGAATGTATAGGTGTAGTGTCTTTAGATAATGGGAAACATAAATAACTGGTTCATAAAGTATCTACATTGTATCCTATTTATTTATTCATATCTAGAGTTCCTTTTGGAATATCCTACTTAATACCCTTCTTCCTGACTTGGGGAAAAGAAAACATACAAAAGGGTGAGATAAAATGCTCAGTAAGGGTAAATGAAGGTGATATCAATCATATATGATTCATAAGAACATAAAATTTGAAAATAATATCCTGAAAAAGAGAGCATAATATCATGACATTGGATAAATCATTATAGTGAAATTTAATCCCAATAATAATAACTTAAAACATGAAACTTTGTGGCAAACATACATAATCATAGAAAATCATTTCTTATTAGTTAAGACTCATTTCCAAGACTATCATAGTGTAAAAGGTCCATTTCTGAAATAAGTTCACTCATCCTTCCAGTCCTGTATCACTGAACCGGATTAACTTGTCGTTCCAGCAATGTCTATCTCATGATATATAAATCATTACCCAATGAATTGGAGGGAGATATAGGTCCCAACCATCTCATAATGATACCATTTTTATGTGTGCCACAAAATAAAAAATCATACATCATAGCATAACCCATGTAATAAAAATGGTATTCTTAAACATCATGCCATCATAACATAATCAATATAAAATAAAAGGACTTTATAAAAATAATTCCATCATAACATAATCATGTCAATGTAAAAATAGGGATATAAACATAACCATATATTATCTAATATGGAAAAATAATTTCGATAAAACACTTGAACTCCATTCTTGAGGAAAATATCCTTTCTACCTCAAAAACATTTTTCCTTTCTTAACATGTCATAAAATTTTAAAATAAAAGAAGTTAATTAAAAATAAAATTGAAAAATTTTAAAGTCTGATTCATGGAAATAATGTTATATGAAATCAAAAAATACATTCATGATGTATAAGTCAAATAAAATAATTCTTCTTGTGCTTTGGCTGGAAAAGTCAAAAAGTATCTCATACAGAAAACGGCAAAAGATTCCTTTCATATATTTTACTAAAATTCACCAATAAGTAGAATTGGATTTAAAAAAATTTAGGAGGATATAAATAATATTACATTTTGAGGATACATGGATGTGGATGATAAATATGACCCAGTAAATTCTGAAGTATAAACAATCTTAGATAAAAATGAGAATGTGAGATTTTCCCTTACCTTATGTCTGATATACTTCATACATATCCAAACCTCCTGTATAATTATTTAAATAATGTCACTGACTTATTACAGAATCATATTTATTTTAATTATATCATATATGGTCATATTATTATCTTCTTAGTAGTAATATTTCATTACTACTCTTTATTCGGGTGTTCATTGCTTTATGTTCTTATGCGTGTTTTGTCGAATAGATTATTATTCTTATTTATAGGTTATAGATAACTCATTTACATAATGGTATTAGTGTAATATATATCATATTTATTCATTAAATTCATTTATATAATCATTGATCGATTAATATCATGTAGAACGAGTCGCATCACATCAGGGAGACGGTAGGTCGTATGTAAGCACGGGTTATGATATCGTTCCCATAATTATATTAATGGAATTGGAGTTGATGATATAATATTTGAGAATCAGAATAATGTTATAATAATTATATATTGTTATTTTTTTACCCCATTATACCAATCCAAGTAAAGTTCTGGGGGGAAATAGATTACACCACGGCGTGGAGATGGTATTCTGTACGTACGCACGCGCGGTGATTTCGTTTTCCATAGGATGGATAGACGGTGAAATGTAGTTTTTCATATTTATAATAACATATCAGTATATGAGTGATACTGATGTTATTAATTTATAATGAAACAAATAATGAAGTGGAAGTAGAAGAAGAAAGAAACTTGAAAGAATCGGTTGAAGAGATTACCTCTTCCTTGACGTGTCTCTTTTAAACATCCTCTTAGGGAACTAGAGTTAGTCTTTTGAGAAGACCAGAACCTCTATGATATAACTAAATATGTTTAAAAGAGAAATTTTCAGGGTATGGACGAGCTTGAAGGCTCAAAATTTTGTGAAGAGGAGAGGGAAGAGGGGCCCTTTTACAAGGGAGGAGAGGGGCACCTTTAGAAACCTAAAAAAATTAATTTATAATAAATTCAGATTCAGTTTATAATGGATCCAAAGTGACTTATTTAGAGTCTAGGTTTGGTATGGGTCTCAATCCTCACAACAAATAGGTTTTAGTAAAGTTTAGGTTAACATTGTAACCTTATCATTTAGATTTAACTCTAAGTTAAATAATTTAACTTTTACCGTGTCTTCTTGTATTCTTACACTATATGGTTAATAAACTTATTATAAACTTCCAATAGAACCTCAATTGGTCAATTAATTTCATATATATTATTATATAAGTATTTTGGTAGAACCATAGATTTTTAAGAATATAATATCAATTAATAATTTAATATTTTTTTAAAAAACTCTTTTATGTCAATTTTGACACTATTTGGTATTTTGTTTTTCTTAATTCATAACATCATTATTAATTCTAATAAATTCATCTAACTAACCCAAATATGTTATATTAACCTTATGAATTAGTTTAATTCATAAAAAGTCTCAAATCAACTTTATTTGGGTACTTATAACATCAGTTATGTTAATATTTCATTAATATGTTAATTAATTCATTATCATTGTGTCATAAATTAATTAAAATATTTAATGTATAAAAATTATAAATAAAATTCCATTATTTATTAAATCCTTTTATATTTCTAATTAATATTTATAGTCGAATTTATCTTATGTATAACCCTATATTAAAATTTTTTTACTTATTAAACTTTTATTTTAACTCTTTTAACTCTTCTTTGAATTAAATAATAATAAATGTCATAATCTAATCCATGTGGACCTAAAGGGTAATATTTTATTCATAAGATTGTTTTTGGTCAAATTAAACTTATCCAATAGAATTAGGACATGTTTTAGGGTAATAATAAAATCATTTTTACCCTTAATTACCCTATTTACTTTTAACCGTGGTAAATAAAAGTCTAAAGTTACTATTCACCAAAAATTATTTTTATCTTATTGAACAAAATTTTACCTACTGATATCAAATGTGTCTCTCAGATTTTTGAAATTCCACTCACAGTATTGGTAAAATTGATTTTTAGGTAAATTTACAAATTCTCATAGGAGGTGGGTAAAAACGGTCAAAATTTCAATAGAATTTTTATATAACTAAATTTATTATAAAATGACTCCAATGAATTAAATTGAAAATATATAGGTATTATGTATATATTTTGACCTAAAATAAATTTAAATAAAATAAATTATTATTTAAATAAAAATTCAGTTTTAACTAATAACTCAGTGTTTTCACTATTCATTAAAAATTGATAGTTTTCAGAAAAATACCAAAACATCACCATAGGCTAATTTCGATATTCCGAATCCAAAAATGAAGTCCATTTTGAAAGATAAAATTTATAAAATTTCAAAAAGTTTGAATTAATATTCTTAACTACTAGTTTATATAATATTTTAATAACATATCATTGTTTAATGAAACTCGGTTTTGCATACAATGCAAGCTATCGAGGAAGGTTGCTCTTGCGTGTAACGAAAGCTAAGACAGTGTTGTGTGTAGTTAAATATTCCTTTGGTGTTATTTATAACATAATACATAAAAACAAAATATTTCTCATAAAATATCAGGGTGTTACATTCTACCCCCCTTAAAAAGAGTTTCTCCCTCGAAATTCGTCACTTCGTAACAAACAGATGATGATACCTCTCCCTCATCATATCCTCAAGTTCCCATGTACCTTATTATAAATTATGGTTCCTCCATAAAACATTAACCAAGCGAGTGGTTTTTTCATAGAACTTTTTTACTACGATCTAGAATCTCTATTGGCTATTCTTTATAAGAACGATATTGCTCGAGCGGTACAAATTCTAAGCTTAGTACATGTGAAGGATCAGGTATGTACTTTCTCATGAAAGATAAATGGAACACATCATGAACCTGAGAGAGATTCAGTGGAAGCACCAATCAGTAAGCTACCTTCCCAACACGACCCCGTATTTCAAATAGACCAATATACATAGGGCTCAGCTTGCCCTTATTTCCAAATCTCATTACTCTCTTCCAAGGAGATATTCGTAAGAACACTTTATCACCCACTTCAAACTCTAGGTCTTTTCTTCAGTTGTCAGCATAACTTTTTTGTTGACTCTGAGCTGCTCTTATGTGTTGTTGAATAGATCTTACCTTTTCTGCCATCTCATCCACAAGATCAGGTCCTAATAGCTTTCTTTCCCCAACTTCATCCTAGCAAGTTGGAGTTCTCTATTTCTTTCCATAGAGAGCTTCATAAGGATTCATTTGAATATTGGAGTGAAAGCAATTATTATATGAAAATTCTACCAAAGGTAGGTGTTGATCCTAACCACCTTTGAAATCCATAGAGAAAGCTCTCAACATGTCTACTAGAGTTTGAATTTTCCACTCTGACTGACCATCTGTCTAAGGATGATAAGAAGTGATGAAACTCAAATCTGTATCTAGACTATGCTAAAGACTTGGCCAAAACTTTGATGTAAACCTCAGATCCCGATAAGATATAATCGAAAGTGCACTACATGCAATCTTACCACTGCCTTCACATATATCCTGGAAATTTGATCAAGAGATAAATCTTCTCTAATAGAAATGAAGTGTGTCGACTTCGTAAGACAATCAACTATAACCTAGATATCATTATTACCATTGGATATTTTGGAATGTCTGGTGACAAAGTCCATAGTGATGTTTTCCTATTTCCATTCTGGTATGGGTAATGCTTGTAACATCCCCTTAGACTTTTGTCTCTCAGCTTTAACTTGTTGACAAACCAAGCATCGAGAGACATATTCAGCAACATCTCTTTTCATGCCATCCCACCAGAAGTACTATTTAAGGTCTCTATACATCTTCGTGCTTCCGTGGTGAATAAAGAATGAATAACTATGAGCCTCATCCAATATTTCCTTCTTTAATTCTGGGATGAGAGGAACACAAAACCGATTCCTGAACCTTATTATTTCATCACAATCAATGTGGAATTCAAGAACATTTCTCACCTTGTTTTTTAACTCTAAATCTTCTTTCTGTGCCTCTTTAATCTTCACATGTATAGATAGTTGAACATTCATTTGAGAAAGATAATATTTTTTCCCTTCCATTGTAATTCCAAGATCCATCCTTTGAAAATCCATAAATATTGGATCTTTTGTGATCCTCATCATGGATAAGATAGCATGGTCTTCTCGAATTAATGTGTCTGCCACCTTGTTTGCTTTCCCAGGGTGGTAATGAATTGAGAATTCATAATCTTTAATCAGCTCCAACCATCTTCTTTTCCGCATATTCATCTCTTTTTGTGTGAAAATATACTTTAAACTTTTATGATTAGTATAAATATCACACCTTTCACAATAAATATAATGCCTCCAAATATTTAAGAAAAAGATTACTGCTGCTAATTCCAAATCATGAGTTGGGTAATTTTTCTCATGTATTTTCAACTGTCATGAGGTATAAGCTATCACCATATTGTATTTCATGAGAACACACCCCAATCCCTTCTTGGATGCATCATTGTTGATCAGAAACCATTCTCCACTACAAGGCAGTGTGAGCATAGGTGCACTGGATAAAATTCTTTTTAACTCCTTGAAATTCTCTTCACACTCCTCTATCCAAACGAACTTAACTCCTTTTCGAGTCAACCTGGTGATTGGATTAGATAATTGTGAAAAATATTTCACAAAATGTCGAGAAATATCTATCCATACCAAGAAAACTTCGTATCTCTATTACTGTTGCAGGTCTCAACCATTTTTTGATAACCTCTGTTTTTTTGGATCCCCAAATATCCCCTCTTTTGAAATTATGTGACCCAAAAATGAAACCTTTTGAAGCCAAAATTCACACTTGGTAAATTTGGCATAAAGCTTCGCCTTTCTTAAGGTCTTTAATAAAATTCTCAAGTGATCTTCATGTTTTTCCTTGTTATTTGAATAGACAAGAATATTGTCTATAAATACTACCTCAAACCGATCAAGATAGTCTATAAAGACAATATTCAATAGATCCCTGAAGATAGCAGGGGCATTCGTAAGACCAAAGGGAATCACTATAAATTCATAGTGTCCATACCTCGTACGGAAATACATCTTTGGTATATCATCCCTTTTGACCCTTAATTGATAATACCCTTAATGAAGATCAATCTTGGAAAAGTATTGATCTCATTATAGTTGGTCCAATAAGTCATCAATGTGTGGGAGAGGATATCTGTTCTTGACAGAGATCTTGTTAAGTTCTCGATAATCAATGCAGATCTCATTGATCCATATTTATTTTAACAAACAGAACAGGTGCTCCCCAAGGTGATGCACTAGGGCATATGAATCCCTTACCAAGATTCATTGGAGTTGCTTCTTCAATTCTTGCAACTAAATTGGGGATATTCTATAAGGTGTCTTTGAAATGGGCATATCACCCAGTATGAGATCAATTGAAAACTCAACTTCATGATTTGGTGGAAGACCTGGCAATTACTCTAGAAAGACATCATCAAACACCCGTAAAATGGTTGTATTCTTAATTGAGAGTTTCTCTCTAGCCATTTGAGAAAAATAACCTTCATTTATTTGAATTAAGACCCATAAGATGAATGAAATTTCCACTGGATGGTTATATTCATCCTTGCATCGATAGATGATCGTTGATTGATCTGGAATATGAAATATGACTTCCCTTATTTGGAAATTGATATGAGCTCCATATAAAGAAGTCCAATCCATTCCAAAAATCACATCTAATTCCACTATAGGAAGGATCACAAGATTTTCAGGAAGAACTTTCCCACAAACTTCAATTGGAGAAGAATTGTATACTTTTGATGCAACCGTTGTGCCATGAAGAGTTGTCACAACTAACTCAACAACTAATTGTTGAGGCAGTACATCGATACCCTTAGAAAATTATTCATAATTAAAAGAGTGGGTGGATCCTGAATCAAATAAAACATTTTCTACTTTAGAGTGGATGGTATGTGTAACTATCACCACTTCATTATCATACTCCACATCGCCGATAGAAATTGCATGTGACTTTCTTTTGTCTTTGTCCTTAAGAGTTTTTTTATGTCGATCATCATCTTCAACCCTTGTATTAGGGAATTGATTATCATAATGCCCCGTTTTCTTTAAACTTGTAACATTGAAGTGTAGGAGGTACATTCTGTGTAGCCTGTTCTTTGTTCGCATTACTAGACATATTTTTCCCATCAATGCGGCATTCAAATGCCCTATGACCTTATTTTCCACATTTGAAACAATTACTTGTCTCTTTAATACAATTCCTTCCATGTTTCTTTCCACACTTTGATCATAATGGAAAACTCATCTTCTTTTCAGTGTGGCCTTTAGATTTCCCTTTGAATTCCACTTTCCTCTTCTTATCAAACCCATATGACTGATGGGTTACTCCAATCTCCATCTCAACATTGAGATCACATCGAACAATTTCCTCATAGCTATTGAAGTCACTTATGGAAAACTCCATTTGAAGACTTTGTTTTATGCCACTAAAGAATCAATCGATCTTACTATCAGGTTGGATAATAATTCTGGAAGCATACCTTGAAAGTCTTGTAATATTTTCTTCATAGGTACCAATAGATTCATCATCCTTTTTTTAGTTCAATAAACTCCTTCTCCATCTTTGATCGAAGAATATGAGGGACGTACTTATTGAAAAATAAGTTATTGAACTCATCCAATTCCATGGACTCAATTTAATTCTTTTGCCTCGTATTATAGATAAGATTCCACCATTGATCAACTTCACCTTCCAAACAATATAATGCTAAGATGACTTTATCATGTTCAGAACATTGAAGAACTGAAAATATCTTTTTAGTGGTACTGATCCGTTGTTCAGCCACTAACGGATCAGTAGACCCGATGAATGAGGGTGGACACTACCTCATGAAGGATTCAATAGAATTTTGCTCCTTACTTTTCTCATTTGGAAGTCCTGTATGATTCAAAGCATGGGAAAGTTTTGTGAGAATGGCTACATTATTTTTCATTCCAACTCCCATAACGTCTCGTTGCTCAGGGGGGCAATCATTTCATTGCTCGTCGCATTCGGCATTAACACAGTTCCTTCGAGTTCCATCCATTGACTAAAATCAATAAGCATAGTGTGAGAAACACTAATCATAATAGGAAAACCACATAATCAAGAATAAAATTTCACACATTAGGTATTATCAAAGGTTATTCATGGCCATTTCTAAAATACTAATATTGTGTTCTATTCTTATACATATCTTTAGGGTTCTTACTAAGGCTTTCACATCCTAGTTTCCAAAGGTTGACTATACATTTTCTCTGATACCAAATATAACAACCCATACTTTATATACATTGTTATTACATTAGAATTGAAGTGCACTAATTACAACATATAACAAAACCATGAAAGGACCGTATAGGTATAATGTCTTTAGAAACTGGGAAACAAAAACAAATAGTTCATAAAGCATCTACATTGTCTCCCGTTTATTTTATCATATCTAGAGTTCCATTTGGTATGTCCTGCTTAATAACCTTATTCATGACCTGGGGAAAAGAAAACATACAAAAGAGTGATCTCAAATGCTCAGTAAGGGTAAACGAAGGAGATATCAATAATATCATATTCATAAGAACATAAATTTTTAAAATATTATCCTACAAAAGAGATCATAATATCATTACATGGGATAAATCATAGTAGTGAAATGTAATCCCAATAATAATAACACAAAAATGAAACTTTGTGGCATAGACACATAATCATAGAAAATCATTTCTTATTATTCAAGACTCATCGTTGAGACTATCGTGGTGGACAAGGTCCTTTTCTGAAACGAGTTCACTCCTCGTTCCAGTCCTGTATCACTCAACCAAATTCACTTGTTGTTCCAGCCATGTATATATCATGAGATATAAATCATTACCCAATGCATTGGAGGGAGATATAGGTCCCACCCATCTCAAAATGATACCATTCTTATGTGTGCCACAAACTCATAAGTCATACATGATATCATAACCCATGTAATAAAAATGGGATTCTTAAACATCATGCCATCATAACATAATCCATATAAGATAAAAGGACTTTATAAAAATAATTCCATCATAACATAATCAAATAAATGTAAAAATAGGGACATAAATATAACCTTATATTATCTTAGATGGGAAATAATTTTGATAAAACACTTGAACTCCATTCTTGAGGAAAATATCCTTTCTACTTCAAATTTTTTTTCCATTATTAACATGTCAGACAATTTTAAACAAAAATAATTTAATTAAAAATAAACTTGATAAGTTGTAAAGTACTATTCATGGAAATAATGTTCCATGAAATCACAAATATCAATTCATGCTGTATATGTTAAAAAATCATTCTTCTCGTTCTTTGGCCGGAAAATTCAAAAAGTATCTCGTACAGAAAACGATAAAAGATTCATTTCATATATTTTACTAAAATTCACTAATAAGTAGAATTTGATTTAAAAAATTTAAGAGGATATAAATAATATTACATATTGAGGAAACATGTAATTGGATGATAAATATTCCCAAGTAAATTCTGAAGTTTAAAGAATCTCGGATAAAAATGAGATTGTGAGATTTTCCCTTACCTTAGGTCTGATATGATTTGTACATATCCGAAACTCATGTATAATGATTTAAATAATGTCATTGACTTATTAAGGAATCATATTTATTGTTATTATATCAGATATGGTCATATTCTTATCTTCTTATTAGTAATATTTCATTACTACTCGTTATTCGGGTTTTCATTGCTTTATGTTTTTATGCGTGTTTTGTCGAATAGATTATTATTACTCTTTTTTAGGTTAGATATAATTAATTTAAAAATTTTAATTAGTGTAATATATATCATATATATTCATTCAATTCATTTATATAATCATTATTCAATGAATATCATTTATAACGAGTCGCATCACATCGTGGAGATGGTAGGCCGTACGTACGAACGAGTGATGATATCGTTCCCATAATTATATGAATGGAATTGGAGTTTATGATATAACCACTATGATATAACTGGAGATTTTGATAAGATAAATTGGAAATGGTTGGCCTAGATTGAGGGCTCTAAATTGTGTGCAGAGGAGAGAGAGGAGGTTCCCTTTTATAATGGAGGAGAGGGGCACCTTTGGAAACCTAAAAATATTAATTTATAATAAATTCATATTCAGTTTATAATGGATCCAAAGTAAATTATTTAGATTATAGGGTGGGGATTGGTCTAAATAATCTCAACCAATAGGTTTTAGGCAAGTTTAGGTTACCATTTTAACCTTATCATTTAGATTTACCTCTAAGTTAAATAATTTAACTTTGACCGTGTCTTCTTCTATTCTTACACTATATGGTTAATGAACGTACTATAAAATTAAAATAGAACCCCAATTGGTTAATAAATTTCATATATATTATTATATAATTCTTTTGGTTGAACCTTATATTTTTAAGAATAGAATATAAATTAATAATTTAACATTTTTTTAAAAACTCTTTTATGTCAATTTTGACAGTATTTTGTATTTTGTTTTTGTTAAATTCATAACAGAATTATTACATCAGAAAAAATTCATCTAACAACCCCTAATATGTTATATTAACATATAAAATTTGTTTAATTCATAAAAAGTCTCAAATTTCAATTATTTGGGTATTTATAACCTCAATTATGTAAATATTTCATTAATAATGTAATTACTGCATCATCATTGTGTCATAAAAAATTAAATTATTTAATGTCTAAAAATTATAAATAAAATACCATTATGTAGGAAATATTTTTATACTTCTATTTAATATTTATAGTCTAATTCATCTTATGTATAAATCTATATTAAAAATGTTTTACTTATTAAACTTTGATTTTAACTCTTTTAACTCTTCTTTGAATTAAATAATAATAAATGTCCTAATCTAATAAAAGTGGACCTAAAGGGTAATATTTTATTCTTAAGGTTGTTTTTGGTCGAATTACACGTATCCAATAGAATTAGGACATATTTTAGGGTAATAATAATATAATTTTTACCCTTAATTACCGTATTTACTTTTAACCGTGCTTTATAAAAGTAAAAAGTTACTATTCACCAAAAAATATTTTTACATTTTTGAACAACATTTTACTTACTGATATCAACCGTGTCTCATGGATTTTTGAAATTCTACTCACAGACATGGTAAAATTAACTTTTATGTAAATTTTCAAATTCTCCTATGAGGTGGGTAAAAGACGGTCAAAAGTTCAATAAATTTTTTTTATGTCTAAACTTATTATAAAATGACTCCAATGAATTAAATTGAACATATGTAGGTATTATGTATATATTTTGACTTAAAATAAATTTTAAAAAAATTTATTTAAATAAAAAGTCGGTTTTAACCAATAACTTTGTGTTTTCACTATTCATCAAAAATTGAATGTTTTAAGAAAAATACCAAAAACTCACCCTAGTCTAATTTCAATATTCAGAATCCCAAAATGATTTCCATTTTAAATAATAAAATTTATAAAATTTCAAAAACTTGGTATTACTATTTGTAACGTCTAGTTTATATAATATTTTAATAACATATCATTGTTTAACAAAACTCGGTATTGCGTACAACGCAAGCTATCGAGGAAGGTTGCTCCGGCGTGTAATGCAAGACAAGACAGTGTTCTTGTGTAGTGAATGATTCCTTTTGTGTTACGTATAACATAATACATAAAAACAAAATATTTCTCATAAAATATCAGGGAGTTGCAAAAAGGATAGGTGAACCTCACTGAGATGTATGTGTCGAATAAACCCCCTTTCCACTAAATCCTCTTGCTACTTCTTGAGCTCCTACAACTCCATCATATCCATCCTATAAAGAGGAATGGATATTGATGTAGCTCCAGGGAACTAGATTGATGGATAACTTAACCTCTCTCTTAAAAGGTAGACTATAAAATTCATCTGGGAACACATCTAGGAATCCATCAACCACTGGAGGGAAGTTTGACGGATGTGTTCCTCAATCATATTGATACAAAATAGCGATATAGGTTATCATCCTTACCATCCCATGATGATGTAGTCCAAGTCATATTTCTTGGATATCCCATTCAATATTGTGAGTATAAACTAAACCCTCTAGGGATGTGAAATTCATCCTCCAAAAATAGTAGTAAACATTATCTTGATATGCTACTAGCCAAACAATCCCAAGTATGACATCAGACCATGTCATCTCAAGGAAATAAATATTACAGACAAATTAACAGCCACCAACCTCTAGGTGGAACTCCCTACACTGTTATACATCCTCTTTCCTAATTCCCAATAGACTGTATAACATCATAACTCACTCAGAAGATAATACAACAAGACCAAGGATTTTCACCAAAGGTGTATTTATGAAACTATGAGATGAACATATATCATAAATAGAATAGGAAATAGTAGAGGATACTAAGAACTTACCTATCACCATAGATGGTTTTATTACCTACACCTCATGGGTAGCCTATATAGAAAAGATCTAGCCTATTCCATGGCCTTGGGACACAACCTCAATGCCCGGAGTAGGTCCACTATAATGTCTCTGTGTAACTGGGGTATGGTAGCATCTGCCATTAAAAATACTTCATCAAACTAAATAACTAGTACACCTCCAACTTCTTACACAATGTGAAAGTGAGAAACCTATGGTTGAACCTAGTGTTAGAGCTAACCACTACCACATAGAGCTAGAGGGAAGGTCTTATAGAAACACTACATGGGGACCATCCTGTCGTAATATCACCACTCGATTGGGTTTCTATATCACTTGTTCCTCATGTTTCCCCATCATCCACAATGATGAAAAAACACTGAGCAACCAGTAATCACTTCTTGAATGGTACTAATCTCATGGGAAGCCTCAAAATGGTTCTTCCTGGTACTGGAAGTTGAACTACTAGGTTGAGAGACAACACTTCCCAACACTACTCCCCCATCTTCCCTCAGTTCCTGCTATGAAATCAGCACCTGATTAAAAATTTTAGTACTAAAGGTCAATATGAATTCACTGAACAATGTTTTGATTTCATTTCCAAGACCTTAATCAAAGTGTCTTCCACAAATAGATCTTCAGTAAGGTACATTGTTTCAATGCACATGAGCCTCAACCCAGTTGGTGAGGTATCCTTAAGTGCATCCATGAGTCACAGGTTCAAAACCAAGTAGATGCATATTTTCAGAACTGTAGCATCACAATAGCAGGTACTGTAGCAGGAACTGAAGTAGTACTGTAATAGTACTGTACACTGTGCAGTATTGTATCATAGACTGTACACTGTGTAGATAATGTCGCAGAACTGTACATTGTGCGACACTGTAGTTGTTAATGTAGTAGATTCTATTCGGTACTGTAGCAACTAAAACTATTCACCTTGGGCCACCAGGTCAGTAGGTCTTTTGGGCCACCTTTACGGCCTTTGGGCCACCTCAAGGCCTTCGGGTCAGTAAGGCTTTCAGGCCCCCTTTAAGGCCCTTGGGCCACCCAGGAATTCGGGGAAGTAGGGATTTCAGGCCACCTTTAAGGCCTTTGGGCCACCTCTAGGACTTCGGTCCACATGTACATTCCCCATACAGAATCTAAAAAAAGAGTAGCCGAAAAAGAGGATTCATACTATGTTCACCCACCAGAGTGGAACATAATGGATTTGTCAGAATGAGAGGGTATGGCTATTCCACCAGGACCGGCCTGGGCTTGCACGGGAAGCCTATCCAGACGACCATGCAAAGTTGGAGAGCTACTTTCCTGATGCAGATATTGGGGAGGGGAAGTTTCTTGTAGATAGTATGGTTGAATTCCCTAAGACCTTCGGGTCATTTAATCTCCTAAAGCCTATGAGCCATGTAATCTCTGAGCTTACGGGCCTTGTAAGGGTTCCCCCTCATCCCTTGAAAGGGGGGCTATCAAAAATAAATAAAAATAAAGGCATTTGAGCCATTCTGGGGGGGGGGGGTACATTGGTGAAAAATACAACATCATTGTAAAGAGAAAGGAGTACTCCATAACCTCCATTGGTCTCTAATCTAGACTCATGAATTCACTCGAAAGCTCTACCCACAAAGTCTTGGTGTGAAAATTGTAATAGAATCTGGACTTGAAATCATCCCAAACCATGTATCATAGCCCATCAGTCTGGTTCAGATCATCCCACCAATGTTTTTCTTCCCCACGGAGCATATATGTCTTGATCTTCACCAATCTTTCCAGAGGTGTCTCAAAATGCTTGGAGGTCTCTAGCACAGTCTCATGAAATAGATCAGATCCTGTAAACCACCATCCGCCAAAAACATGTGAGGATATTATTGCTGGAAAACATGTGTCAGCTTAGCCACAAACAAGGTAGGATGAGGTAATCCCTGAATAGACTTCATAAAGACATATAATATCTCCTAGAAATGTGCATGTACCCCTGTGTTTGGAACAATATATGGCAACACAACTATCACTAAAGGAGAATCCACTGGTATCCTATGTCCCAACTCCTCTGAAGTGTGTTCATAAACACCCTCATGAAATATGACTAGAGGTCTTCATCGTACAATTCTTCTACAATTACAAAAAAACGCATTTGAAAAGAAAAATATCAAAGAATGTAGCTCAAAAGCATAAGATATGTCAAACCCCTACTAAAAATAGGTTATACCACTCTACCTAATCCTAAATCCAAGATTATAAAAAGATTAGTCACTTAAAAAAACTAGAGACACTACCTGCCTCCCTCTAAAAAGCCAGGTCTAGGTTAGGTGTCTATTTCGACGTTCACTTTTCCATTTCATTTTCATTTTTCATTCATTTCAATTATTTCAAAAATTTAATTTTAAGGTTAAATTTAATATTTTTCCAAATTATGATCCATGAGGGCCTACACTATTCATGAACCATAGCATAAAATCCATCTAACTCACACCATAACACATCTTGCAAGATCTATAACAATTGTAGGTATAGTTATCATAACACCTATCAAAACAACATTAAATGACTAATGTATCCTAAATGTCATGAAATAAATCATGGAATGTGATATCTAACAAGTTCCTTTTATGATGTATGAGATTGAATACCCTCATCTCATCAGGTTACAATATAATAGAAGCCTAAATTATATCAATAATAACATCACAAATCAAGGGCATCACCCAATGGTCTAATCAAATCAACTGTTATAGAGGAAATCTAGAAAGAAACAATTTAATTCGAAGAAATTTTGATTTTTTTAGTGTATGTTGGGTAGCTTCTCCTTGGAATTGCTCATTAAATTTCTCCAATACATATATATTCCTTTATATTATCTCTAAATAGTAAATAAAAGCAAAAAAATAACCATATGATACCACTTACGAATGTCTTGATCCTAGATGCCACTCAACAGTTCCCCGAGCCTTGTTAACCACGTAGCCTCAAGTGAATATCTCTAAATACCAGAGGATACTAACTAGTAGTGAGGTACATGGGTGTGTTAGTGGGGAGACTATTTCCTCATTTTCAAATTATTTTATAGTTGAATCTCAGTTATCAACATGTACCATAAATAGTAATACAGTCATATGATATAAGTAAATAGTGTAAGACTGATATGTAAAAAATGATAGAAGAAATTTCATACACAAATTGATGATACATGTTATGTATCTAAGAAAGTATCCCAAATAGGTCCATAGAAGTACAAGATAACATATGTATCTAAATTATTGAAAAAATCAAAAAGTGATATCCTAGAATAGCATCGTGATCCTCAGCTCGGTCTCATTATCTCTTTCTCCTAAACAAGGTACAAAATCACCCCTCTAACTATGGGTGGATTCCTGTATCTCTATATGCATCCAAATAGTCTATTGTGATACCCAACAGTCGTTGGAATAGGGTGTGATTTGAAATCCTAGTTGGTAATCACCAAAATATCTATACATTTCATGGTTATTCAATATAAGAAGCAAGAAGTGTGCAAGTAAAACATGAAAGTAGTAAATAAAATAAAATTTCCTATGGAATATCTACTAAAAAGTAAGTGACATTGAATATCCTCTAATGGATCCCTAAAAAAGTGTCAAACAGCTAACAAGGAAGCTATAATCGACTAGAAATAACCAACTTTCCCTCATTGTGCATCTATACATATCAATTCATCCACAACCCTTTCGTAAAACCCGAAGTTCTATAATAACCATGAAGGAGATGAATAATACCACATTTCAGATTTCCCATTGTTTTGGTGTATAATCAAAGTGTAAAACCCTGAAGTGATAGATCCATGGTGTAGAAGACCAAAGCATACTCATTGAGTCCCTATAGAATCTCCATGGAAACTTGGTTAGGCAATAGTTTTATTCCTACGATCATATCAACCAAACAAGTCCTATGTGAGTTCAAGAAATACATATACATAGTGTAGTAAGGCCCTAGTAATCTCACAAAATCAATAACCAAGGATCACACTTTTTTGAAGGCATTAACTACCACATTCAGAACCCATAGGATAAACTTATATGGCATCTATACATTCATCATATCTATTAAGAGTTTTATAATAATCAAAATAATTGTTAATACCATTTGAGATTACCCACTCATCATCACCACTCATGATCCCCCCAAAAAACATTTTTTTCCAAAATCAAGTTGATAGATAATGAACATATATGCATTTATTCTAGATTTACTATAGGGATGTTTAATATTTAGGATTCCCAAAACACACTGCATGCCAGTAGAGAGTAGGTTGAGTGGGATTTAGCTACTTAGTCTAAAGAGTTACCACCCTAGCATAATTTCTTTTTGTGACACCTAAGAAACAAAATTTTTCCCATAGAAGAAAATTTACATAGAATAGAGGTCTCAAATATATCACAATGTATCCACTACTCAATTTATAACTTAGAAAAGTCTTATATCCTCTTCTTCAATAGTGACTAGGCTTCGGGTTTATAGGCCTACATGAATCAAGAGTCATGGATTGTAAGTGGAGCGGACTCTATAAAACTATTATTGGAAAATAGGTTTGAGGGTGATGGAATCCAAGGGTAAAAACCAAGGTTCACTACCTCATCTTCACCATGATTTGGTGGGTCATATGGGAGGCATGAAACAATTCTATACATAGAAGAAGGTCCACTCCACTCATATAGAGAGATCAAGCTATGTACTCGACTACAAAGCTCAAACTGCTCATCCTAGGAATAGGCTCTTCTTCAAGACTCTATTAAATATTTTAACAAATTTTTTTAGTCCCAATGTGAAGGTACATTAGAGCATATGGAGATGGGCCAAAAATATCCCACCCAATTCAAGACTGAAACTGAACATTAACGATTTGTGTGTGCTCATATTTATGAGAGGGGGAGGAATCTTCATGGATTTTTTAGCTCAGTGGTTCTAGGATTCACTGAATTCTATGACACAAGATCTCCAGTCAGGGCCGAGGTGAGAGAGATGTTCAAATTATTATCTTTATGTAGGATTTATAATGTCAATGCTATGGAGGTGGAGTCAGATTCACAACTGTTGGTGAATCTTCTCCTTGATAAGGATAACTGCCCTTAGAATCTGATATACATTATTTGGAAGTGCAAACTCCTCATCCATCATGAAAAAAAAGTCCCCCACACATAGCATGAAGGTAATTGTGAAGAGGACACTTCATCAAGAAAATGGGATGCTCATGAGGGTATCATCATGTAATATAACATCATTTTCTTACCAAATGAATGAAACACCATTGTGAGAGGTAATCCATTGGGTCTTCACCATTTTCACACTGTGTGATCCTAGTCTTGCTCTCTCACTTCCCCCCTCCACTGCCTCTATCAATTAATATTTTTAATAAAAAAATTGAATTTTGAGTGAGTGCATATTCTTACTCATTTAACCATTTAAATACAAAGGGAAAATAAAAAATGAGTATACCCACCATTTAAATAAAACCATATTATCCAATTTATCAATTCGATAAAGAATATCATAAAACACATTTCATGAGAGGTAAAAAATATATTATCTTTCATGTTAATTCTTTTTAATTATAGTTAGGCTTCCTAAAACTAGGTAAGCATGAGAACATACCCCTTGGGTGGTTTTACTAAGGAATAACAAGGTAAATGCATAAGACACTCCCCATGGGTGTCCATGGATAGAAAAAGAACACTAAACTCAATAATAAGAAACCTGAGGAAATACCTAATAGTTTCAATTCCATTTAATTTAATTATTCATTTCAATCTCTGGATTTCACCTAAATGTACAACTGGTGAAAACATGGAATCTATCGTGATAAAGAACCAAACAAAATGGAAATAGTATATTCCATGCACTGTATCTTTGTCAAAGGGTTCCCATCTTGTATCATAATTTGAATAGACATAGATCAGGTTAGATGAAGATCATGAAATTAGGGTAATTGATATTAATCATAAATACAACAAAAAATACCAAGAATAATGAAGAAAAACTAAAAAGAAAATAAGATCGTACCGACATGGATATTATGAGCCCAATAGTGAAAGAAATGGAGTCCTGATCTACATATTGGGGAAAATTATGAGACTTGGATTTCATGGGTTCCCATATTCATGAAAGAGGAGGGTGAGGGAATCTATCGAAAAAATTATTTAAGGCCATACCACTTATATAAAACATGATCATTTAAATGAAGTGTAAATAAATTACACATCGTGTAAATTAATGGACCTTTCTCCCATGGGAAAACCCTTTACACGACATAAAAGTTTCTAGCCAAAATGTTCACATGACCTGTAATTATATACACATCGTGTATCTAAATTACATGAACAATAATTTTCCTACAGCCAATATACATCCGACCAGCTTATTTCATCCCAAGAACTACCAAACAGGCCCAAAACCCGAATTAGGGTATAATCGAAAAAGAATGTATGGAAGAGTTCAATAAAAAAAATAATTCATACCTTTAAAAAACATTGGATCTTAAATTTCACATGATGTTTCACCCATGCTAGTTCCTATTGTTTGTGTAAAAAAGGAAACGCCCCCTTAATGATAGAAAAATCTTACCTTGGAACGAAATATTTTAGAAAACACATTGGCTACAAAATTATTATGGTAAATTGTAATATCCTAGTTTTATATTAACCGATATTAATATTAATTTAATGTATTTAGAAATTTAAATATAATATAATGGTATTTTATATAAATGAAATGGCATGCTATTATTAATATAAATCATCTATGGGAATGTTAATTGATTTAAAAAACATTATACACAAATATCCACACAATATTATAAATAATATTGGGAAATATATATAGAAATTTGGTAAAAAAGATAATACAATGTTAATTGATTAATGCATAACAATATACATAGTGATTAAATATTTTTGAAAAAAAATTTGCAGATAGATAGAATATTTGATACCTAAAAATATAATGTGTATTGAAAAAAAATCCATATATTATATAATTTAATACAAATGGAAGTTGAAATATTGATAATGAAGATTATGAAATTATGAATCATATATTATAATATATATGATAAAGAGTACTGAGGTTATAAAATATAAAAAAATAATGTTGGGATCATTTTCATTAATGCAATGTGTTTTTGATATAAAAAAATTAGGTAATAATTAAATAAAAAATTATAGATATTGTAATGCAGAGGTTATACTCACATTAATACTTACATTAATATACACATAGATAATAAATTACCAAAATAGATATGATCAATGAAATGATTATAGAATATAAAATCCAAAGAAATTATTTATGATAACTGACTTATTAGAATACATACACTATAATTACCAATATATCTCATTGTTATTTCATATTTCAAGAATGAATATACACAAAATAATGTAGAATAATATATAAAAACAAAAAATATTGAAAAAATAAAAAATAGTGATTATAGAAAAAAATGAAGATTAATATTTAAAATTTTGAACAAATGTGACAAAGTATTTGGAATCTAGATAGAACCATTGAATAAAGAATCATAGAGGGAAGAAAAATATATTTATCTTTATAAGGATTCAGAGAGATCTTTTCATGTAAAAGGAAACCTAGTTTTATACTAATTAGGGTTCTGAAATTATTGTGGTGCCATGTGATGTTTAAGGTAAGAGATAAAGAACCTCAATGAATAACAAAATATTAGCTATAAAGGGGTAGATTCCAGAAACATGAAAAAATCAATATTAATCAATTAAAACAAACTGTGTTGCAAGGAAAATAGAAAAAACAAACAACAAACTCAAACATATATATGATAATGTATGAATGAGGAGATATTGACAATATAATATAGTAAAAATAGATCATCAGTAGTGGTTGATGAAAGATTATGGTTGGTGAAGTTGGAAATGAAATATTAGAGTCAACCGAGTCGACAAAATGATACGTTAAGGCTTCAGTGTGAGAGAAACGACACTCATGTTAGGGGAAAGAACGATCTTAAAATGAGTCTACCTTAATTTTAATAATCGTTTAAAAGGTGTATCATATCGGTTTTTTTATAACTGACTTTAAAAACTATTTTTTTTACATCAGTTATAAATAAATGTTTTTATATATAGAATTTATAATTCAGTTATTTAGATACAGATGTCATAAAACTGACTTTCCATATTTGTTTCTAGATAGAAAATGTTGAAATTAACCTAAATATGAATTAAACATATATTTTTTTATAAATGATGTGAAAACAATTTTATCGCTTTAGTAATAAATAACCAAAATTAAAAACACATGGTAAAAATATAATTGTTACTAGTTCCGTATCCATATATAGTGTTAGTTGAAGGAATCTTATTAATAAATTTATATTCTTTTACTAGTGAAATATTCATGTTCGTTATTGTTGATTCAATAAAGATATTTATTTATTGATAAGTAATATTGACTATTTTATCAATAAAATAGGATTTATTTGGGAATATGTATGTGATGCATGTGGCATAGTTATAGATAACCAATGAATTCATCAATAGGTCTCATGTGATAAAGAGTTCAAAATTAGTACGGTATTTGGTGTATACATACCCATTCATTGAAAATTATTGGAATAGGGCCTCAATGTTATGGTTAATGATTTATTATCATGAACCCATGATATTAAAATCATGATTTCATGAACTATACATTTCCTTTATTAGGATTTCAGTTATAATTATTCATCTAATTGTTTTGTTGATATTTGACATGGACATGTGTTGAATCTTTACATATTAATAAAATAGATTATGTATTTATTATCCACTCTACCATTTATTTTTTTTCTTTATCTACATGTAATATAATTCATTATATTCTTTACCATACCAAGTAAACAACAGTAACCCTTTATTATGTTTTTCATTTTGTTGGATATAGAAAATGGAAATTTGAATAAACTCCAAGGATGTAGGAAATTTTCTCATGATTTTTTTAAAATGTAATATAGAAATCATGTATGTGTCTTGTCTATAAAGACTCTTAAACTGATAATTCCTTAGTGAATTATCACTTGTGTCTTATACCAGTGTATAAAATTAACCATTGACTTTAGTCTACTATAGTTATGGTTATTAAAGTTGGTTTCATATAAATTTTAGTAGGATCCTTGGGATATAGATTCTAGAAGCACATAGCTATAATAGACATTAAGGTAAACCCCTATCATTTTTAACAACTTCTTGGGAATTTTTCTATTGTGGATTAATATTTATGGTGTTATGAGATAATTATATGTGATACATTGATTAGAGATGTCTCTTAGAAGAATAATAGGATATCATTTCATTTCCTACAGCTAATATTGTTATTTCCCTTATGTGAAGGTCAATATTATGGTTGTTGGAGGTGATTAGATCGTGACTATATTGTGGAAACAATCCTAAGTTAATATTAATAACCTTTTATTATAACGAAACATATTCTTACACAACACGATGCACCTATATTGGATCTCTTTTTATGATAGTAACCTCTATCATTTATTATATCTACTAATTCATTTGTATTTGAGTAATGTATCACGTCTCTTGAAAAATATATTCATGGATACAGAATGTAATGTATGGTAAATATTTATTCTAGTATTATAAAATTTAAATGGTTGATTTTGACTAAAGGTATTTATTGATCCAAAAATAATTAAGTAGCTAATGAAATATAAAATATTGAATATAGAACTTTTAAAGTGATATTCTTAGAGAAATATTTTACTCAATAATAATGAGCTGAAATAGAGAAACATTTCCTCAAACTAAAGATCATGGAAAGGGGATTTTTTTATGGATATGATGCAAGTTTCAAAATATTAGAAAGGAATGTAATAGAATACAAAAATAATTCAAAAATTAGTATTTACCACTTCACTGATTGACAAGAGTTAATCATTCGGAGTGATATGGAATCCGACATGTTTTCATTAAATTATGATATTGTATCATGTCTTATAATGAATAGAAATGATCTTATGGGTACAATATCTTCAATGAAAATAAATAAAATAAGATTTTAGATGAGAACTTCCAATTAATATAAGTGTTAGTGAATATTAAAAGAAATATGGTATTTCTAATATATAATAATTTTGGAAAGAAAAAACTTGGTAAATGAATAATGGGATAAAATTTTATTATAAGTGTATATATATGGTCCATCTGGATGATAAATTAAATGGAATGAAAAAAAACCCATACTATCCAGTGCTTCAAATATAAGGATATGGTACATTATTCAAACCAATTCTCCAATAATCAAGGTACCCTTAAATTTACCTTAATAGTGGGGAAAATCCAAACTTGTGTGATTACTATAGGTAAAAATGTTGTTACTAAAGATATGGTGGAAGGTACATTGATCATAAACACAATATTATATAATGATTTATCTAATTAGGGATCTTTTAAATATTTTATATCATACATATTTCCCAAGAATATTTAATCATTTTATTACACCTTATGAAGGTAGTATTCAATCAATACACCTTGTATACATGTTTTTTAATAATTAAATGATATTCAATCATCATTGTGATGTATAAAAATACCTTATTTTAAAATATGATTATTTTAACTTCAGTTGGAATTGATATAATATTTGGTGAGGACTGGATTTCGAATTAAAATGATAACATTTGTATCCAAGAGAATGTGATTCTGATTTGTGGTGGATATGTGGAATCCCTTATCATCATAATGTAGATTACATCATCCAAATCATGTATGTGTCTATCTTCAGAATACCACATTAATTAAATTGTAGGAGAATAGGATTGGGCATAACCTATGTATGGGAAAGGAACCTTAGAAAATAATATGTACCTACTGTGTAGGAATAAATTAATGTGTTCCCTAAACATACCTATAAACACACCCAAGTGTGAATTTTAGTTTTCATTGGACTCATCACTAATGCAAAAAAAAATATCAAGAACTCCATATAGAATGGTCAGAGTGGAATTATTGTAATAGAAGAGAAAACTACATGATATTTTTAACAATGGATTCATTATCTCAAGTGTTTCCTATTAGAGATTACATGTTATATTTAATAAGAAGAATGATGGGTCTTTGAGGTTGTGCATCGATTAGAGGTAAATAATCAGCATTACTATAAGAAACAAGTATCATATACCAAGTATTGACTACTTGTTTGCTCAAAATAACGGATATAATTTTTTTTCAAAGATTGAACTTAATTCCGTGTATCATCAGTTATGAGTAATGAAGTTTGATATTCCGAAGAATTTGTTTTCTAAAGGTATGTACATTATGAGTTTTTAGTAATTCCACATAGATTGACTAATGTAACTTTTATTTTTTAGATATAATAGACATTATATTCATATATTATCTTAATAAATTATTTATGGTATTTATTGATTATATATTGGAAGAATTTGAAATTTATACAGGTCATAAAATCTATTTGTTAATAATTTATAAAACTATCAGGGGGAAGGTGTATTATGGAAAATTAAGTATGTTTGAATTCTGGATTAAGAGAGATTATTTTTGTGGCCATATTATCTCTAAGAATGGAATAGAAATTGATTTTCCAAAGAAAAAGGCAGTTAGTAAATGGTTTACACCAACTAATATAATCATATATATAGTTTCCATAGATTAGAATATTATTATCACTGTTTTTTTAAAATATACATAATGAGATAACTCATTATCGAAGTTGACATTTAAAGGGGTTATTTTAATACATTAAGAATAATATAAAAAATATTTTCAATAATTAAAGAAGATATTATTCAATGTAGTAATATTTAAATTACCCATAATAAGGGATAATTTTTGGACCTATGCGGTCGCATCAAATAAAGGACTTGGATGTTTCATTATACAGAATGAATTTTTTTTTCTTCTTTTGCATTGAGATAGATAAATATCCCTGAATAAAATTATCCACACCATGATATTGATTTGGTATCTATAAGTATTTCCTTGATGATTTAGGGGCATTATCTCTATGGTGAAATATAAGAGATATATATGGATCACAAAATATTTAGATACATTTTTAACAAAAAGTCCACAACTTGAGTTAAAAGAGATCGTTATATACACTCAAGGATTATGATTTCACAATTCACTACCACAATGGGAAGGAAATTCAGTCAGTTGACATGTTCATTTGTAAATATCATGGATTTTTTATAAAAAACAATGATTGGAAAAGATCCTATATTACTCAATTTAGTAAAGATGGATATGGGAATTATTGGGAAAATAAAAACATAAATTCTTTTCCAAATAATATTCAAACCACGTTACTAGAGAAGAAAAAAATTCCCTAGATTATTGATATGTGTTTAGAAAAGAAAAATAATGTTTTTAATGTAATGAATTTTGAAGAGATTGTTTATAAAGACAACGTACTGAACTTGATAAAGAGATCATTTTTCCAATAACACATGAACTGATGAGTGAATTACATAAATAATCTTATAGATAAAATTTCCATATATACCCTAGTATCACTGAGAAGTAAATGGATTTAATATAATATTTTTTATGTATTGTTTGATGAAATAAATTTCTAGATATTTATCAAGTTCCTTGGATATTAAATAAGAAAAGTATAAGAGAAAAAATTATAAATGAGTTATGAAACCTCTAATTAGTCTAATATAGAAGTGGTATGATATTACTATGGACTCTGTCAGAATAATGTGAAAGAATGATATAAGAAATTAAAACAAATGGGTTATTATTGATCAGCTTATCAGGTCATTATATTTCTTCACTATAAGGTAGGATATACATCTTGATCCCTTCTCATTAATCTATATCACTAAGACTGTGATAAATTATGTATTACCTCTTTCAATTGTATCTAATAATGACCCAAAATTTATATAAAGATTCAGAAAAAGTATTTAGATGGATCTCGACATCAATAGGAATATGAGAAATTCTTATCATCATCATATATACATCATGATAAATAATTGTCTTTAAACATTAGAATACATGTTGATGTGATGATTACTTGAATTCCTAGGTGCATGGGATTAATATATATCATTAGTTAAATTTTCATTTAATAATATCTTTTATTGTATCATTCAAATGGAACTATATGTAGTTTTGTTTGGGAAATGATGTAAAATATAAACTTATTAGGATGAAGTTGGTGAAATGATACTTTTAGTCTAATAATATAATACGGTGATAATGTCTAATGTAATAACTATTTAGAGACATATCAAGGAATCTCAAATTATGTAAAATAATTGTTCCAATAGTTGATGAAAGGATCTAGAATTCCAAGTTGTGGGTCATGTTTTCTTAATGGTACCTCCATGGAAGTTTGTTTTATGGTTTGGAACAAAAAGAAAAATAATTTCCTAGTAAATTAGTTAGAACATGCCAAAATATTTAAAAGAAATGTTTTTTATAGAATAATGATACACAACACTGAGTTTAAACAAACAACAAAAATCTTATTATTTAAATCTGTCCAATATAACCTAACTCAAAATTGGAATAAATGAATATAATTAACCATAGTATGAAATATATAGTGGTTCGACTAAATTTTAATGTACTAATTAATTCTTTCTAAATAATTACTCGATTTTTAGAATTATTTTAATCTTAAAAAAATAAATTTTTTTAAATAAAATTTTTTTTATTGCTTTTTAGGGGTCATTATTATAATTAATTTACAGAAATTTTGAATTATTTACTTGGATAAGTAAATTTAATTTTTTTAATTCATTATTTAAAAATTATCTTAGGATATATTTTTTATAATTTTCTAAAAATATTTATTTTTCAACGAATAATGAAAAATATTGATATTTATTGAAATATGTATTGTATTTTAAATTATTTATATGGTAAATTTATTTTTTCAGTTAGTTATAAAATTTAATCAGATCATTATTGATTTATAAGAATTCAATTATGTTTTTTAAATTTATTTTATACTTTAATTTACTCTAAATATTTTTATTTAAAAAAGGTATTTTTCTGAAAAAATTGTATTAATTGTGTTTTACTAGTTTGATTTTAAATAAAATTATGAAAAAACATTAAATAAAAATTTGAAACATTTATTCCATATTTTTAATCAATGGTTCCATTTTTAGGAAATAATTCTCCCTTATTTTTTACTATATGAATAATAAATATAGTAATTTTATTACCATAATAATGGGTAAATCAGGTAATTTTTGTTAAAAATAAATATATAAAATACCGAAAAGTTCCAAACACTTACCTAAATCTAATTTTATTTTTATATCTCAACCATAAAAATCTGATGGTAAATTTTATTACCTATTTGGGACATGTGTAAAATATTACAACATTTATAGTATTTTTTAAGTAAATTCCAAACAAGTCACACTTTTGTATTCAATAAATATAATATTTTTAATATAGTGGTATATAATGTATGTGTATGACTATAAATAGTATTTTTTAGGATAAAATACTTATATTCATCTTGGTAATTTATGCTTAAATTTAGGTAATAAATAATTAACTAAAATTCTTGCACCATGCTAATTAACTAGTTATTAAAATAATGGGAATATAAAATAAATGTTATTAAAAATATTATAAAAATACAAATTCAGATAATTAATGTTCCCCAAGAATTTTATAGATTTTTTAACATTTTAGGGATATAATAAAATATATATTTTTTCAAAATATAAGTATTATGTTGATACTATTTATATCAATTTAATGTATAGTTCTAAAAATTTACATTATTGATATTTTTCGTAAATTGTATTTTAATAAATGATAAATAATTTATTAAAATATTATATTTGTACAAGTGTTTTATATAAGATTTAAAATATAAAAAATTCTTAAATTATGAGTTTTTTTATTTTATAATATATTAACCTTTAATGAATTAAAATCCATGTGGTCCAGGTAAGAATTAAAGTGGTTAATTAACAGTGAAAACCCAAATATAAGGGTATGCATATATTAAAACTTAATTAATATTCATTTTATGATATATTTAAGTTCCTTAATAATATTATGATCAAAATAACCCAATTTATTACCATTTTGACTTGAAAAAAATTAATATTAAATTAATATTTTGAGAGATTCCACGAGTGCCCCTCCCTTCTCTTATAAAAGGGAACATATTCTTATCATTTTGTCAAAAATAAAACCCATTTACTGACCAAAAAATACCTAAATACGTTACTATAATATTTCCTTTAATTATTTATGTCTTTTTTTAGGTATAAAACCAACCTTAGTAGTCTTCATGTGTTATTTAAAATTGAAAATTTGAAGAATAGATAACATTTTTAATCGAGTAATTAGGTTTTTTTATTCTTACACATGTCTAAAACATTATTCAACCATGAAAATAATGATAAATCAGGGATACTATATATACTAATATATAATTATTCTAGTGTAATTATGATATTCATATCCACTTCTATCAATTGGGAAAGGAATTCATCATTCCTGTGTATGGCTCACTACTGCCTTGTAAACAGATGTAATTTGTTTTTCCATCACAATCTATCTATAATAGTAATGATGATGAAATTAATTTTTAAATATGATATTAATGACATAATAATCATTATGAAAATATAATAAATCATTTACCTTCATACCTTTCCATATACTGAAAAATGATAACGATGTTCTTATGTACATGTGGACTACCACCTCCATGAAGCAATACGATTATTTTTTCATCACCACATAACTAGAATGATATATATGATAGTAGGATAATTATTTAAATATAAAATAATACTTACCTTATTTCAATAAGGATCATTGAAAAAAGAAAATGTTACTCATGTGTACGTACGACCTACCATCTCAATGACGATAATATAATTCATTTTTCATAACCACAATTTAAGGTTGAATTTTAAATAATAATTTATATACATAAATGATAAAAAATACATTATTATTATTCTAATTATGATATAATAATCACCACTTTGACCATAGTTGTAACACCCCGAGATTTTATGAAAAATAGTCTTTTTAATTTCACTAATGTCTTGTGTTGTACGCTACACCAAAAGGAGCTTGCACAACACGCATCCTTGATTTGACTTTCATTACACGCAATCCCGACCTTCCTCAATAGCGTGTGTAGTACGCAATAACGAGTTTCACTAAAAAACAATACACTATTAGAATATTATTAAAACTAGTCGTTATGAATAGTAATAACCACTTTTTGAAATTTTGTAATTTTATTTTTCAAAATGGAATTCATTTTTGGATTCATAATATCGAAATTATCTTAGGTTGAAATTTTGGTACTTTTCGGATAACTTTTATTTTCTGATGAATAGTGAAAATTACTAAATTTTAATTAAAAACAACTTTTTTAATCGAAATAATTAATAGTGATAAATTATTAATTTGAGTGGTTTAAAATTTTATTTAGAATATATTTTTACAATTCAATACAATGTTGGTCATTGGATGTAATTTCACATTTACACCAGACATAAACAAGTGTTAATCTTTTGATAGTTATTATCTCTTAAAAACACGCTATTTGTTGTGACAACGGAAATTAATTATAAAATTAATTAATGCAACTTATATGTTTGGAATTTTGTAAAATAGAAATCATTTTTTAATTTGGAATATCAATTATATCTTAGGGTGAAAGTTTGACATTTTTCTGAAAAACTTCAATTTTTGATGAATAGTGAAACTACTAAGTGGTAGTTAAAAAAAATTAATTTTTTCATAAATCTTAATTTTACCGCTTCTGTGAATGGAATTTCAAAAATCCGAGAGACACGGTTGATGTCAGTAAGTAAAATGTGGTTCAATGAGATGAAAATATTTTTTTGGTGAATAGTAACTTTTTACTTTTATTTACCACGGTTAAAAGTAAATAGGGTAATTAAGGGTAAAAATGATATTAATATTACCCTAACACATGTCTTAATCCTATTGGACAAGTGTATCTCGACCAAAAACAACCTTAAGTGTAAAATATTATCATTTAGGCCCACTTGGATTAGATTAGGACATTTATTATTAATTTATTTAAAGAAGGGTTAAAATAGTTAAAATCAAAGTTTAATAAGTAAATCATTTTTAATATGGGGTTATACATAAGATAAATTAGACTATAAATATTCATTAGAAATATACAAATCTTTCCTACATAATGGTATTTTATTTATAATTTTTAGACATTAAATAATTTAATTTATATACGACACAATGATGATGCAGTAATTATCTTATTAATGAAATATTGACATAATTGATGTTATAAACACCAAAATAAATGTAATTTGAGACTTTTTATGAATCCCACTAATTTTATAGGTTACTATGATATATTAGTGTTGATTTAATCAACTTTGTTAGGACATATAATTCTGTTATGACTTTCACAAAAATCATATATCAAATAGTGTCAAAATTGACACAAAATAGTTTTTAAATCAAATATTATATTATTAATTGTTATTTTATTCCTAAAAATCTAAGTTTCAGCCAAATTACTTAGATAAGGATATATATATTAATAATAAACAATTTGGGGTTCTTTTGGCATGTTATAGTAAGTGTATTAACCATATAGTGTAAGAAAACAAAAAGACACGGTAAAAGTTAAATTATTTAACTTAGAGTTAAATCTAATTGATAAGGTTAAAATAATAACCTAAACTTGTCTAAATCCTATTGGTTGATAGGATTTCGACCCATCCCCACTTTAGCTTCTAAATAATACCCTTTGGAACCATTATAAACCTATTTTGACTTTAATATAAAATAATATTTTGAGATATTCCTAAGGTGCCCCTCTCCTCCCTTATAAAAGGGCACCTCCTTCCCCTCCTCCTCACACCAATTTTAGCACTCAAGCTCGGCCAACCCCTGCCAAAATCCCTTATCCACTTACCTAGAACAATCCTAGAGGTCCTGGTCTTCTTCAAAGACCAATCTTAGTTTCCTAAGTGGAGGATTCAAAGAGGCGTTCCAAAGAAGAGGTAATATCCATTACCGATCTTTTCATCTTCTTTCTTCTTCAACTTCTTCTTCTTTAGTTGTTTCATTATAAAGTAATAACATAAGTATTTCTTATATACTGATATGTTATTATAAATATGAAACAACTCTAATTAACCTTCTATCCAACCTACGGAAAAAGGAAATTACCGCGCGTGCGTACGTACGGAATACCGTCTCCACGCCGTGGTGTAATCTATTTTCCGCCACCACATTAATTGGATGGGTATAATGGTGTAATGAGTATCTATATATGATTATTATAATGTGATATTGATACTGAAATTGTATAAAAACACTTCAACACAATTCCACGACCATGGGAACGATATCATCGCTCGTGCGTACGTACGGACTAACGTCTCCACGACACGATGAGATTAATTCTCAATGATTAACCATTCATGAATGATTATAAAGTATATATAATAAGTACTAATTAAATATATGACATAATAATGATACTTGATTTATTTATATTTATATGTATGTCATCTACTTAATTCCATTCAATTCAATAAGGAAACGAAAACAGCGTTCATGCGTACGTACGGACTACCGTCTCCATGAACAGTGTATTTATTTCCCTTTACAGATTTATTATATATATGTATGTTATGAATATATATATATATATAAATCATGTTTTATATTCTGGAATTAAGTAATCATGATCTAAGTAATCATATGAATAATTACAAGTCAAAACACGGACGACAAATGAAACAATTTTACCCAAACCGCTCTTTAACATGGAATTTACAAAAGAACGGGTAATATAATGTCATAAGTGAACCATATATGATATCATAACAATGAATATGATTCTGTAATAATTCAATGAAATTATTTAAATCATTATACAGGAGGTTCGGACACTTACGAAGCAAATCGGACCTAAGGTAAGAAAAATATCACAATCTCATTTTTATCCGAGATTGTTTATACTTTAGTATTTACTGGGGTGTATTTTATCATCCACATCCATGTTTCCTCAATATGTAATATTATTTCCATCCACATTAAATTGTTAAAATCAAATTTTACCCTTCGGTGAGTTTTTAGTAAAAGATATGAAAGGAATCTTTTGACGTTTTTCGTACGAGGTACTTTATGAATTTTCCGACAAAAGTATGAAGAATGTTTTTTTTAAACTTATACGGCATGAATGGATTTTTAAAACAGTATTTCCAAGAAGAATCCTTTACAATTTTTCAAGTTTATTTTTAATCAACTTATTTTAGTTTAAAGTTGTATGACATTTTAAGAAAGGAAAAATGTTTTTGAAGAAGAAAGGGTATGTTCCTCAAGAATGGAGTTCAAGTGTTTTATCAAAAATTATTTTCCATCTAAGATAATAAAGGGTTCTGTTTTTATCCCTAATATTACATGGATTTTATTATTTTGTAATGGAAATATTTTTATGAATTCCTTTATCGTATATGAATTGTTTTATGATATCATGATGTTTAAGATTCCCATTTGTGTTACATGGGTTATGCAATGATGTATGATTTATGATTTTGTGGCACACATAAGAATGGTATCATTATGAGATGGGTGGGACCTATATCTCCCTCCAATGCATTGGGTAAAGATTTTATATCTCATGAGATAGACATGGCTAGAACGGTAGGTTATACCGGTTCAGTGAAACAGGACTGGAATGAGGGTGACTCGATTCAGAAAGGGACTTTGTCCACTAAGATAGTCCTGGCAATGAGTCTTGACTAACAAGAAATGATTCTCTATGATTATGTGTGTATGCCACAAAGTTTCATGTTTTAAGTTATGATTATTGGGATTACATTTTACTTCTATGATTTATCACATGATATTATGAGCTCTTTTGCAGGTTAAGATTTCTAAAATCAATGTTCTTATGTATATGATGTGATTGATATTTCTTTTGTTTACCCTTACTGAGCATTTGAGCTCACCCTTTTATGTTTTCTTTTCCCCAGGATATAAAGAAAGGTTTTAGGTATAAAAAAAGGAAGATCTTTATGGGAGATGTTGAAGATCTTTCACCAGGATTAGAAGATTATATTCTGAGTTTCCAAAGACACTAAACTATTATGATCCTTATGTGTGTGTTTTTGTTATGTACTAAGTATTCCGCAAAAGTAATGTAATGTCCATGTAATTCAAGCTTCGGGTCTCTATATTTGGTATCAGAGGAAAGGTTTAGTCAACCTTTGGAAACTATGATGCGAGAACTTTAGTGAGATCCCTAGAGATATTTCTAAGGTATGTCTAGGGATGTCCCTAAGGATAAGTATATGTATAAGATACAGTCCTAGAACTATGGTAACGATCATAGAATTTATCCTAAGAAATTAGATATTGAGGATACTCCCCCTTTATAATGTTGTTTTCCCTAGCATGATTTTTGCCTCTCACACTATTCTTTTTGGGTTTTAGACGATGGTTGGAACCCGAAGGAACTGTGTTGATCAATGCAATGGACAATGCAATGATTGTCCTCATGAAAAAACAAATGTTATGGGAGATGGAGTGAAAAATCTTATTGCTATACTTACACAAGCTATGAATCATTCTGGACTTCCAAATGAGCAGAGAAGGGAACAATATTCTATTGAGTCCTTCATGAGGCAACGTCCACCTTCTTTTAGTGGGTCTTCCGATCCACTTGTTGCTGAACAATGGATTAGTACCACTAAAAAGATATTTTCAGTTCTTCAATGTTCTGAACATGATAAAGTCATCTTAGCAGTATATCGTTTGGAAGGTGAAGCTGATCAATGGTGGAATCTTATCAAGAATACGAGGCAAAGAGATGAAATTGATTCCATGGAATGGGACGAGTTCAAGAACTTGTTTTTCAGTAAGTACTTCCCACGTATTTTTCGAACGAAGATGGAAAAGGAGTTTCTTGAGCTGAAACAGAAGGATGATGAATCTGTTGGTATATACGAAGCGAATTTTACAAGACTTGCAAGGTATGCATCTGGCATTATCATCCAACCTGAAAGTAAGGTTGATCGATTTTTCAGTGGCTTAAAACCAAGTCTTCAAAGGGCATTATCTATACGAGACTTTAGTAGCTATGAAGAAATTGTGTGTTGTTCTATGAAGGTAGAAATGGAAGTTGGTGTTACATATCCATCTGATGGTTTTGAAAAGAAACGAAAGATGGAGTTCAAGGAGAAATTTCAGAATAATGGTGAAAAGAAAATGAATGTTTCCTTATGCTCAAAGTGTGGAAAGAAGCATGGTGGAGATTTTCTTAAAGGGAATAGAAAATGTTTTAAGTGTGGAAAAGAAGGTCATCGAGTAGCTGAGTGTCGAAGTAATGGAAAAAGGGTTTCTAATGATGTGAACAAAGAAAACACTGTAGAGAACGCACCACCGACACTTCAATGTTTCAAGTGCAAGGAGATGGGACATTATGCCAATAAATGCCCTAATCCAAGGGTTAGTGATGATCAACATGAGCAACCACTTAAGGCAAAGGACAAAGGGAAGTCACATGCGATCACTATTGGCGATGTTGAATATGACAACGATGTGGTGGAATAATTAAGTGTTTATGTAATGGGATTCCAAAATAGTGTTGTATATAGTATCGTGGAATATTGGAATATTTATGTATTGGTCTATTGTGGTTTTCAATAATTTTATGGTACCAGTAACCATGGAATGTGATTGAGATATTTTTGGAAAAAGAATGATGTGCGCATAATGAAGGGAAAACGAGAAAATTAAATATTTGATAGTATTCATGAGCTCATGATTGATATAAGGACTAAGTGATATCATGGTTTGAGTATATAGAATTCTGGGGATTTTGGTATGTGGAAAGTGTTAACTTTTAACTGCATTCATGTTTTCACTAAGGTTCGATGGGTATTCAAGAGAATACATGATTAAGGCCTTTGAATGTTTGGAATGTGACAAAAAAAACATATCTTATGATATATGGGGATCAACGATGGTATTAAATCTCTGGTAAGCGTTTTCACTATGTTATGAGAGTGGACTGCAGTATTATGGATAAGCCTAAAGATTGAAATGGATTATGTTGGACATAAGTGAGTATTGTTTAAGGATAGAAGTTTTTTTTCGATATTATTGATGGGATGTTATAGTAATGTAGTTTTAGAAATAGGACAACCTGCAGGACGGGCGACAACCCATTGCTTCGGACCAGGCTGTGGGAATCGAACCCACAACCGAAGTGCGACTGGCCTTTATCGCCTACCACTGTCCTACAAGAAGTCCCTGTTTAGTAGAAACTAGTTTTATTATATTAAGCCGTATGATATATGAAGTATAAGACCATTTTAGGAACCATATATGATTAATCTCACAATAGATCGACTTATGTATATAAATTTTGCTAACCTTTTGAGACAGATGGAATGACCCGTCATTCTACCACATGATCTGCTAACACATCACGAATAACAAATTCAACTTCATTTATTTTAGAGATGAAGTAGAAATTGTTCAAGGCACGAACAACAGTGAGATTGTACCAAAATAAAGTAAGTATTTATTCTAATTCAAACTCTTCAACTTTAGGAAAACGATCTTGAAAACCAAAAATGTTGTCCTAGTGCCCTTATATCCGATGAATCAAATGGTACCCTAGATCGTCACAAATTTATGGCTTTGTGATTTCTGGCTCTTCCATAGCCATGTTCTCTACTACTCTCCATCAGAACATGATGGTTAGATTTCTCTTCCATATCCATATTTTTACCTATGTGGAAACCTATCGATTAGTTTATTTGGGTAACCGTTACGTTTCATACTTTCGTTTTTAAAGATTGGTTTTGGTATTCCTTTTTACAATGTGGGTTTCTATTAAATAAACTTTCGAATAGTAAACCATTTATAACCCCGACGAATTTCGAGGGCGAAATTCATTTTCAGGGGGGTAGAATGTAACACCACGAGATTTTATGAAAAATATTCTTTTTAATTTCACTAATGTCTTGTGTTGTACGCAACACCAAATGGAGCTTGCACAACACACATCCTTTATTTGCCTTGCATTACACGCAATCGCGATCTTCCTCGATAGCGTGTGTAGTACGCAATAACGAGTTTCACTAAACAACAATACGCTATTAGAATGTTATTAAAACTAGCCGTTATGAATAGTAATAACCACTTTTTGAAATTTTGTAATTTTATTTTTCAAAATGGATTTCATTTTTGGATTCATAATATCGAAATTATCTTAGGGTGAAATTTTGGTACTTTTCGGATAACTTTTATTTTCTGATGAATAGTGAAAATTACTAAATTTTAATTGAAAACAACTTTTTTAATCGAAATAATTAACAGTGATAAATTATTAATTTGAGTGGTTTTAAAGTATATTTATAATATTTTTTTACAATTCAATACAATGTTGGTCAATGGATGTAATTTCACATTTACACCAGACATAAACAAGTGTTAATCTTTTGATAGTTATTATCTCTTAAAAACACGCTATTTGTTGTGACAGCGGAAATTAATTATAAAATTAATTAATGCAACTTATATGTTGTAAATTTTGTAAAATAGAAATCATTTTTGAATTCGGAATATCAATTATAGCTTAGGGTGAAATTTTGACATTTTTTTGAAAAACTTCAATTTTTTATGAATAGTGAAACTACTAAGTGGTAGTTAAAAAAATTAATTTTTTCATAAATCATAATTTTACCGCTTCTGTGAATGGAATTTCAAAAATCCGAGAGACACGGTTGATGTCAGTAAGTAAAATGTGGTTCAATGAGATGAAAATAATTTTTGGTGAATAGTAACTTTTTACTTTTATTTACCACGGTTAAAAGTAAATAGGGTAATTAAGGGTACAAATGATATTAATATTACCCTAACACATGTCCTAATCCTATTGTACAAGTGTATCTCGACCAAAAACAACCTTAAGTGTAAAATATTATCATTTAGGCCCACTTGGATTAGATTAGGACATTTATTATTAATTTATTTAAAGAAGGGTTAAAATAGTTAAAATCAAAGTTTAATAAGTACATTATTTTTAATATGGGGTTATACATAAGATAAATTCGACTATAAATATTCATTAGAAAGATAAAAAGATTTCCTACATAATGGTATTTTATTTATAATTTTTAGACATTAAATAATTTAATTTATTTATGACACAATGATGATGCAGTAATTATCTTATTAATAGAATATTGACATAATTGATGTTATAAACACCAAAATAAATGTAATTTTCGACTTTTTATGAATCCCACTAATGTTATAGGTTACTATGATATATTAGTGTTGATTTAATCAACTTGGTTAGAACATATAACTCTGTTATGACTTTCACAAAAATCATATATCAAATAGTGTCAAAATTGACACAAAATAGTTTTTAAATCAAATATTATATTATTAATTGTTATTTTATTCCTAAAAATCTAAGGTTAAGCCAAATGACTTAGATAAGGATATATATATTAATAATAAACAATTTGGGGTTCGTTTGGCATGTTATAGTAAGTGTATTAACCATATAGTGTAAGAAAAAAAAGACACGGTAAAAGTTAAATTATTTAACTTAGAGTTAAATCTAATTGATAAGGTTACAATAATAACCTAAACTTGTCTAAATCCTATTGGTTGATAGTATTTCGACCCATACCCACTTTAGATTCGAAATAAGTCCCTTTTGAACCATTATAAACCGATTTTGACTTTAATATAAAATAATATTTTGAGATATTCCTAAGGTGCCCCTCTCCTCCCTTATAAAAGGGGACCTCCTTCCCCTCCTCCTCACACCAATTTGAGCACTCAAGCTCGGACAACCCCTGCCAAAATCCCTTCTACACTTCCCTAGAATAATCCTAGAGGTCCTGGTCTTCTTCAAAGACCAATCTTAGTTTCCTAAGTGGAGGATTCAAAGAGGCGTTCCAAAGAAGAGGTAATATCCATTACCGATCTTTTCAACTTCATTCTTCTTCAACTTCTTCTTCTTTAGTTGTTTCATGATAAAGTAATAACATCAGTATTTCTTATATACTGATATGTTATTATAAATATGAAACAACTCTAATTAACCTTCTATCCATCCTACGGAAAAAGGAAATCACCGCGCGTGCGTACGTACGGAATACCGTCTCCACGCCGTGGTGTAATCTATCTTCCACCACCACCTTAATTGGATGGGTGTAATGGTGTAATGAGTATCTATATATGATTATTATAAAGTGATATTGATACTGAAATAGTATACAAAAACTTCAACACAATTCCACGACCATTGGAACGATATCATCGCTCGTGCGTACGTACGGACTACCGTCTCCACGACGCGATGAGAATAATTCTCAATGATTAACCATTCATGAATGATTATAAAGTATATATAATAATTAATAATGAAATATATGACATAATAATGATACTGTATTTATTTATATTTATATGTATGTCATCTACTTAATTCCATTCAATTCAATAAGGAAACGAAAACAGCGTTCATGCGTACGTACGGACTACCGTCTCCATGAACGGTGTATTTCTTTCCATTTACTGATTTATTATATATATGTATATTATGAATATATATATATATATATAAATCATGTTTTATATTCTGGAATTATTTAATCATGATCTAAGTAATCATATGAATAATTACAAGTCAAAACACGGACGACAAATGAAACAATTTTACCCAAAATGCTTTTTAACATGGAATTTACAAAAGAACGGGTAATATAATGTCATAAGTGAACCATATATGATATCATAACAATGAATATGATTCTGTAATAAGTCAATGAAATTATTTAAATCATTATAAAGGAGGTTCAGACACTTACGAAGCAAATCTGACCTAAGGTAAGGGAAATATCACAATCTCATTTTTATCCGAGATTGTTTATACTTTAGTATTTACTGGGGTTTATTTTATCATCCACATCCATGATTCCTCAATATGTAATATTATTTCCATCCACATTAAAATTTTAAAATAAAATTTTACCCTTCGGTGAGTTTTTAGTAAAAGATATGAAAGGAATCTTTTGACGTTTTTCGTACGAGGTACTTTTTGACTTTTCCGACAAAAGTATGAAGAATGTTTATTTAACTTATACGACATGAATGGATTTTTAAAACATTATTTCCAAGAATCATCCTTTACAAGTTTTCAAGTTTATTTTTAATCAACTTCTTTTAGTTTAAAGTTGTATGACATTTTAAGAAAGGAAAAATGTTTTCGAAGAAGAAAGGATATTTTCCTCAAGAATGGAGTTCAAGTGTTTTATCAAAATTATTTTCTATCTAAGATAATAAAGGGTTCTGTTTTTATCCCTAATATTACATGGATTTGATTATGTTTTGATGGAAATATTTTTATGAATTCTTTTATCGTATATGAATTGTTTTATGATATCATGATGTTTAAGATTCCCATTTGTGTTACGTGGGTTATGCAATGATGTATGATTTATGATTTTGTGGCACACATAAGAATGGTATAATTATGAGATGGGTGGGACCTATATCTCCCTCCAATTAATTGGGTAAAGATTTTATATCTCATGAGATAGACATGGCTGCAACGGTAGGTTATACTGGTTCAGTGAAACAGGACTGGAACGAGGGTGACTCGATTCAGAAAGGGACTTTGTCCACTAAGATAGTCTTGGAAATGAGTCTTGAATAACAAGAAATGATTCTCTATGATTATGTGTGTATTCCAAAAAGTTTCATGTTGTAAGTTATGATTATTGGGATTACATTTCACTTCTATGATTTATCCCATGATATTATGAGCTCTTTTGCAGGTTAAGATTTCCAAAAGCTATGTTCTTATGTATATGATGTCATTGATATTTCTTTTGTTTACCCTTACTGAGAATTTGAGCTCACCCTTTTATGTTTTCTTTTCCCCAGGATATAAAGAAAGGTTTTAGGTATAAAAAAAGGAAGATCTTTATGGGAGATGTTGAAGATCTTTCACCAGGATTAGAAGATTATATTCCGAGTTTCCAAAGACACTAAACTATTACGATCCTTGTGTGTGTGTTTTTGTTATGTACTATGTATTCCGCAAAAGTAATGTAATGTCCATGTAAGTCAAGCTTCGGGTCTCTACAATAGTGAACCGATCGAAGTCAAATTATACTTTAGTACAAAATATAGTCAAAACGTCCAATGTGAACTTAAGTGATTAAGTAATTGTAGATAACATTGAAATAAGTAGAATAAAATAAATTATAAAGTTGAAAATTTTATTAATAAGGTATTAAATTAACATTATTTTATTAATTCTAATTACAATTAATATATGTGAAGTGTTCGACCAGAGTTTAAATACTTTCTTTTGAAAAATTATTTTTTTTATGTTTCACTTTGAACACCATTTTTTCCACATTAAAATTCTTATATTAGAAAAAATATTTAAATTAATATTTTATTATTATCATATTAATTTTTAACTTCATTTTTAAATGTGTTTTTCAAGAAAAAATGGATTGAAAATAATATTTTTTTCATTTTTCTAAACGAGGTACTTTGTAACTTTTATGAAAAAAATATAGAAGGAATTCTTTTTAACATATAAAACATGAGAGGATTTACCTAAAATAATGAAAAATATTTTATCTAAATATTAATTTAACCTCTTACGTGGTTATTTTCAAAGAAAATGTTTTTCTTTGTATGTACACATTTTTTTTAAAATAATGATTTTTCTGAATAAATGTTTTTATGATTAAAGTATTCATGTTTTATGACTATATTATGATTCCCAGGAATTGTTTATGATGATAGGTGGTTTCATTATACAAAAATGTCAGGTGATTATAATATATCTTTCTAATTCATTGGGTATGTTTTTGTTTGAGGTTTACCGTGATGGTTATTTGTAATGTAACTACGATGGTAACTCTATGTATAACCATAAGGGTTAATTGAAGTTTAAAATTGAGTATTATTTATTGTGTATCCTGGAGGGATACTCTATATGTATGATAAAAAAATGGTGTCTCAATTTAATTATATTATATTTTTTTGTTTTTTAGGTTTTTATAGAAATATCATATTTAAAAAGTTATCGTATAATGTTTATGTTCAAAGAAAAGTATATGTTAATTTTTAAGGTTGAAAAGTATAACTTTGTGAAAATGTTTTGATGAGTTTATCATGTTTTATAAAAACTATATGGTTTTTATTTTTTCATTATGATTTATTGAAAAAAAATTAATAAAATAAATCATGTAGAAATTTAGATTTCTTAAGTAATAAAATGTTTATTTTGAGGCCAATGTTTATTTTGAAAATGAAATTTTCTATAAGTATTCATGGACTAGCAGTTTCATTCTTTCTATTTTTATATTCTGTTGATATTTTTTTACTCAAAGTAAGTTTTAAAATATTTTTCATAGTGTTAATGAATTTTTATGATAAAATAATAAATCAAGATGAATGTTGTGATGATTTTTTAAAAAAATAAATTCGGTTTTATTTTGAAGACATTTATTTTATGTGAAAATGGATACTATATAGAAGTGTCCACATGTAATTTATGAGACTAATATATAATAGTTTTTAATAATTTTCAAAAAAATATAAACTAAAAATACCCTTGGTATTTAAATAATTAGAATTCTAGTTAAAAATTTATAGAATATATATTGTTTATGGTTGAGATCTTATAGTTTGTATCAGAGGAGGGTTTATATATCTTTAGAGGTTATGATGTTTTGATGTGTATTAATATGAAGTGTTATAAATTTAATCCTGGGTTTATAGGTTTAAGGGGGACCTTAATTTAAAATCATAAGAAACCCCTTTTATGTTTTTGATGGATAAAATGTTTAATATTAGTTTGAGACACATTTATGAAAATATAAACATTGGGTTTAGTATAAGATTTATTAAAAATGTTATTTTAGGAAGAATTATTTTATTTTTTATCGATATTTTATTAAAGTTATGACTAACCTTTTATATGATATTTTATTTTGAGGTAATTATGGGTTTTTACATTATTGATATGAAAAAATGAATGGTATAAGATAACCATTGAGGTTTAAAAAATCATTAAATTTGAATAAATTAATGTTCGTTTTTATGATGTTTCAAACATTTGTATAATTTTATAAGTATTACATTAATATAGTTTTAGGAAAAGGAAAACCAATAGGGTGGGTGATAACACATCATGTCCAAAAAGGCCAAGGTGATTAAACCCACAACTGAAGGGATACATAGGATCATCGACTACCACTGGACTACATAATGTCTTTGATAGTGTGAAATTGTTTTTCATTATATAAAATATCTAGTAGATAAATGTTACATTAATTTTGGGAAATATTTTTTATTGAATAGGAAACCAACGAATTGGGAAATTATTTAGTGATTTAGATATTAATATTATTTCTAAAGACATTTAATATTTTGGGAACCCTATATAATTATAGTTAATAGGATACTATAAGATTTTTATTTAAGGTGTAATGGTTGAATTATATTTTATAACAATATAATATTTTGTTTTTGATTTATGTTGATTTATTGATATGGTTATTATACCTTGGATATTATGTGATTTAGGTAATTAAATTTTGGAATGATAAATTAAGAGTGATTGATGTTATTTAGAGATAATAATTAAAATTAACCATGGGAGACTATATGATAAAATCCATCTAATTCTTGGGTTTCAATCATAGTTTGGAATATTTTTTTGAGTAACTCTGAGGATATTTATTTATTTAATTAATTAAGTTGAACATTGGGTATTTCTGTTTAAATATGGAGATTAAAATAAATTTTAAATATGTAAATGTTTATTATTTTGGGAGAATTATCTTATATTTTAGTTATTATGGATATTATATATTAAATAATATTTTATTAAATGATATAAAATTTATAAAATGAACAAATTGTGCTAATTAATCACTATATGGTTTAAAATTTCAACCATGGTCCAATTATATGTCTTTTTTTATTTTATAGTTACTATATTTATTTAAAAATAATAGAAATCCATGGTGTCATGGTAAGAGTTAAATGGGATAAATAAGTGTTAAAACTAAATTATAAATGTATAAATATAGTCTAAAATTATATATTTTTAATTTAATAATATTATTTTAACCCCATGTCAAATGATATTATAAATAATTCATTTTGGAGAAATTTTTTATTGAAAAATAATTTATATTAATTTAACATTTTGAGAAATGCCAAGAGTTCCCCTCCCCTCTCTAATTAAAGTCCACATATTATCCTAAATTATTCACACATAAAAAACACTTTTGGTTTGGCCATTACCTAAAAAACTTTCTTCCTATAATCCATCCCCTAATTATGGAGATATTAGTTTAGAAAGTTACCAACCCTTGTGGTATTATGGTTTTAAGAAAAGAATATTGTATGAAGACAATGTATTGTTTTAAATTGATTGTTTCAGTTTTTTTTATTATTCCACATACCTAAAAGTGTAATCATACATAAAAAAGTATTTACTAAAGTATCCAATATATAATTATAATTTTTTAATTTAGTTTAATAGCATATATCCATCTTCACTTTCATCAAATGGGAAAAGAATTCATCGTTTGTGTGTACGGCATAGTACGGCCTCGCAAACCGATGTAATTTGTATTCTATAAATATTGCTCATGACTAGTTATAATGATGAAATTAATATTTATATATTATATTCATGAAATATTTATAATTATAGAAATATTATATTTAATTTACCATCTAATATTTTTATTAAAATGAAAATTATAACATCATCCATGAATACATGTGGACTACCACCTCCACAAAGCGATGTGAATTGTTTTTCATCACCAAATCACATGGATAAAATATATAATTATATTTATATAATTAATATTATATATAAGATATTATTATAATTATATATAGATAATATAATATGCATCATCTTTCCATAATTATCATTGAAAAATGTAAATGTTACTCATGAATACATATAGCCTTACATCTTCATGATTATAACATAGTTCATGTTTCATAACCACATATATTTGTTGAATTTAAAAAATAATTTATATAAAAAATGGTAATTATTAAATTATTATTATTTTTCATATGATGTAATCATAAACTCATTGACCATAGTCAATCTACTGAAGTCATTTTTCTCTAAAGTACTTAATCTCATCAAAAAAGATTGATGTCAACTTAAGTGATTAGATAATTTTATATAAAATGATAATAAGTAAAATAAAATGAATAATAAACATGAAAATAGTTCTTATGAAATTATAAAATTAACATAATTTTATTATTCATAAAGAAGAAGAACCTATGTGAAATTTGAGACTCAAGGCAAGGGGTTTTCATTTAAAAAATTACTTTTAAAAGATTCTCATAAAAATATATTTTTCATCCATATTTAATTTATTTTTATATAGAATTGATTTAAAAAAAAAATTTATTTTTATAATATTAATTTTTAATTTAATATTTACAGATGTTTCATTTTTTTTAAAATCTTTTCCAAAGGAATGTTACTGTCTTTTTTTCAAATGAGGATTTTTGTGACTATTTCAAGAAAAATACAGAAGGAATTTTTTTACTTATATATCTAGATAAGATTTTCAAGAACTTGGGATTATTAGTTTCTATTAAACCTGCATTATTATCTTAAATGGTTATTTCAAAAGAAAATATTTCCCTTTGTATGTGTAGAGTTATATTTTTAAATAACTAATTTTCCTCAAAGAATATTTTTATGATAAAAGTATTCATATTGTATGATTATGTTATAGTTCTTGGAAATTTTCTATGATAAAGTGTGTTGTATTTTTAAACTAATGTTTAATGGGTATATTATATCCCTATAATTCATTGGGCGTGTTAATTTTATATGTTTATTATGATGGTTATACCAAATGTAACTATAATTGTTACTAAAAGTATAATCACTCAGGTTATTTCATGTATAACCATGAGGGTTATTTTATGTGTAATTATGGGGGTTACTCTATAATTAATTATGATAATAAAATGATTTCTCAAGTTAACTATATTATTTTTTATTATTGATATGTTTTTACATAAATATCATTTTTTCCAAGTTATTTTACTACATTTATGTTCAATGAAAAGTGTATGATAATTTTTCAAGGATAAAAGTGTAACTTTGTGAAAACCATTATTATTTTATCATGATTTCAAAAAAAACATATATGTATTTATTTTTCTTTTAATATTTATTAAGAAATTTTTTATGGAATTTTTTGGGCATAATGGTGGTTTTCTGTGTAAGAAAGATTTTTATTTTAAGCCCAAATATTATTTTGTAAAATGATTTTTTAATTATTCATTGACTTGCATTTTCTTTCTTTCTTTTTATGTCCCTTACTGAGATTTTTTTTATAATACTAAATTTTTTAAAAAATTAATAGGATTTAAGTATGGGTAAGATAAATGTATAATTGAAGATGAAATTTTGGATTATTTTTCATGAAATTAAACCATGTTTATTTTTAAATATTTTTTTATGGAAAAATAGAAATTTTGTAGATGTGTCAACATGTAACATAATAGTTTGATATTAATATTTTTTATAAATTATCTAAAACTCTTAACCAAAATTATCCTTGGGATTTTAGTAATGAAAATTATTATTTAAAATCACTAGAATATGTAATGTTCAAAAATGTTTCCTTACTTTGGGCCATTTGATATTTTGAATATAATTAGAGAAGTGGCCTACAATTTGAAAATTTCACCTAGCCTCTCTATAGTGTACAATTTCTTCCCTATATTTTTATTGTGAAAATAGATTATAGAACCAATTCATGTACTCAAATCTGAGGAAATAAAATTAGATCAGGATCTATCTTATTGTTAGTAGACTCTTAGGATTCTTAACAAAAGAGATCATTTGTTGTAAAATTGGAAGACTCAGCTTGTAAAGGTACTTTACAAAAATCATAATGTAAAAGTATAAATGTATAAACTATAGGAAGTTATTATTACGAAATGGCCATATTTATTTATGAGGTGATACTATAGAATTTGTTTTGATGAATTTATGAAGGGGTAGAATATAAAACCCAAACATTATTTATAGTGAGTAAATATATATTTATAAATAAAATATATTATAATGCATGTAAATTTATTGAATATTTCTATAATAAGCTAATTTTATAATTTCATGAAATTATTTTCATTTTTTAATTCTTAAAATCAAAATTATCTTTGGTTAATTTTTTTTTATTTTTTAGAAAAAATTGATTTTTTTTGAGTGAATAGTGTAAAATACTAATTTTCCAAATAATGTCACCTTTATGAAATTAAATGGATATAATAATTAATTTTAAGTTTCTGAATACTTTTTTATCACCAAAATATATTTTTAAGAATTAATACATTGAATTTATAAATATTATCGTGATCTTAAAATTAATTATTTACATTATGGAATTCAAAGCAATGTTTTTATTCAAATAAAAATATTTTATTTGTTTTATATTTTAATAAATTGCGCACAAGGTTCATTTTAGTTTTGATTTTTTAAATTGAAAATATATTTATTTTATATAATATAATAAAATTAACTACAATGGATCATCATTATACTTGATTTTTCTCAAATATAATGGTTTTACTTAAAAAAGAAATTTTCTAAAGACACTGTTTGTTCTGTTTTGAGAATATATATTAAAATAAATTTGAACCAATTATAGATATTAAAAAATTTAAAATTTACTTCATATATTGTATTATCATAATTAAAATTTGGTTAAATTTTGAACTTAATTTTTATTCCAAATTAATAGTAACCACTGTGATTATTTATTATATCGGTTAGGTATAAAATGAGTTAAAATTGTCAGAATAAAGAGGTAAGTCATCAAGATAACATAACGAATTTTTTAAATCCCAATGGTTGTTTTTATATTTAACTAACAATTTTCATATTAAAAGTGATTAATTTTTTTCCCACATGAATTGAGTATTAGATATATCATATAATAAATTTTCTATTATTTACAATTTTTCAACCCACATCACTTATAAAAGGTCACCTTCTCCCCTCACTTATCCACACTTATTGATCCACTTATCTCAACCACAAACTACCAAAATTACATTAAAACTAAATTTTAATTGATATATAGGAACTTGTGTCACTAAAAACCAACTTTTACTAGGCTTGAGGGTTAATCCAAAAAAGATTACAGAAGAAAGAGGTCTATGTTCTGTAGAGAATTTTCACGTTCTTTTCTTATTAAACATCCTAGAGATAAACATCAAATGTATTCTAATAATTAAATAAGTATATTTAAGAATTTTTTTATTTTAATGGTTAATTCATATTAAATATTCTTTCTATACTATAGAAAATGAAAACAACAGGTGTGCATACGTACAGACTATCGTCTCTATATAATGGTGTAATTCCTTTTTCATCAATACATAAATTGGATGGTTATAAATATGTAATTAATAAATAAAAATTATATTTATTACATAATTATTATTCTTAAAATAAAATATATCATCTTCCTTCTTACCCTCCCATCCTTTAGAAAATGATAACATCGCTCGTCGGTACATATGGACTACCACCTCTATGAAGCAATGTGATTCATTTTTCATTTCCACTTTAAATGGATGATAATAAGAATATATTTATAGAATATATATATGATATTTAAGATATAAATATTATTCTATAAATAATAATTATTATAGTCATTCATTCCATCCTAACTATTAGTAAAATTAAAACTTCATCACATGTATGTGACGACTACCACCTCCATGAAAAATGTATTTCATTTTTCTAATACCAACATTCATAGATGATAATAAAATATAATATAATTAATAAAAAATGATATTCATTTCATTTTTATGATTCTGTAGATGAATTATGACATTCATAACATCTTTTCCATATTCGATTTATCAATGTATTTTTGGAGAAATTGCTCGAGCAACCTCAATCTCTCAACGTAAACATGAAATATTCAATGGAAGGATGTAAATTGATAATAAAATAACTTTAAAATTTTAAATATATATTATAATATAATTTAAAATTTATTTTATAAATTCTAATTTATTTTTTGGTGAATCTTAAACATTAGACTAACTCAGAATCTAATGTAAGGGTTTTTAAACTCAATTCTACTCCAAAGGGACATATTTTATATTATAAACACAATAATTTTTAATATAGTGTATATTATAAAACATCTTATTATTATATGTTGAATTAATACTTATTTAATGTATTTCGTGTTTCAATTTGGGTTTTAAATTCTTAAGGTATTTTAATTTAAAATTAATTAAAGCAATAAAGAATTATTCTTGAATGTCACTCTTATTTAAGATTCTCCATGATTATATATATGTTATAAGAATTATATTCTATTTATCTTATTAATCCTAATCTATTTTATTCTCCTCTTGTTATTTTTGGGGATTGCATGTTTTCCTTCCAATTTGTCATCCCTTTAAATGTTTTTATGAAAAACCAACCTTATTTCAACTTTAAGGATTGGAATTATTTCTTATATAACCATATTATTAAAAAAATTATATATGTTTTTAAATGATTGGTAAAAGTTTATTTTTATTACATAATATTTTCCATAATTGTTTTTAAAAGTAATACCTTAAATAATTTCTAAACAAGATGTTTTTTACTTTTTAAAAATGTGTGAAAGGAATTCTCTTTTAATCATATATGATGTGAATAGAATTTTCCATCTCTATGAATTTTAATCTATATATATCTTACTCTATAAGTTTTTATGGATTTATCATGAAAATAATCTTCCATTTTCTATTTAATTTTTTTATATTAAAATAAAAGGAATTATTTTCTTTAATGATAAAATATATTCTGAAAATTACTCATTACTTTTTTTAGAAAAAGATAAAAAATATTTAAAAATGTTTATTTTTAATTTATCACATCCATTTCCCCTTTAATTATCAATATATTTTTCTTTACATCAAATATTACATTTCATATGAATTTAGGTTATTCTCTTATCCTTTAATACTTTATAAATTAAACCATATTTTAAGATCATTCACTTCCTTGTCATCATGTTATTTTTCACCCACCACTATTCATTATAAATTATTTTTATCCTTTTTTTATATATTTTTTGTATCATAGATATATTAAGTATAATTTATTTTAGAATTCGTTGTTGTGTTAATTGTAAACCATTTCAATATGCAGTTTTATTTGAATGAATATTTTTTTAAAGTTATTTTATTTACAAGGGAAATATTTGTGTCATTCAATCTTGATTCAATAATAATATCTAGTTATTGATATGTTATATTTATTATTAATGAAATTATTGATTAAATATATGATTAATATATTGGACATACATAAGTAATATGCGAGGCCCAATTATAGATATCCCAATAATGCATTGATATATCCCATGTAAAAAATGGTCCAAAATAGTTTGGTATTTTGTTTATACCTACCCATTTAGTGAAATTTCATGGAATAAGGCCTTAATAGAAAGTTTTAAATTTCCCTACAACCATGGATTAATTATAAGACCATGAATTCTAATATTATGCATTTTTTCAGTAAGATTTTGTTTATTGAAATCCATATGATTCTTATGTTTATATTATCAGTGAATATATTTTAAAGCTCACTCTATTTATTAAATGTCATATATATTGTGTATTCACTTTGTTATATTGTTTATTTTTTACTTACTCATAATAAATTTCATTGTATTATTCCCCTTACTATGTATCCCTTCCACCTTCCAAATATAAATTCTTATTAAGAAGCCACTTTTAAGGACAAGTGGGTAACCATCATTCACATAACCAAAACCACTACATAATAAAGGGTCTCACAAAGTTATTAAACACTAGACTAAGGTTATTTGAATCAACCACTCTATATAATTCCCAATGCAAAGTGCTGACATGTGTGTTTGGATCCTCCCTAATAAGTTCTTCAAGATGAGAGATCATACTGTCTATTGTCTGAATGAATTCTTCTAGAGATATTTTTCCTTGATTGAAACCCCGAGAAATTATTTGATCTTTCTTGTCGATCCATGCTTCTGGATCCTCGGTGGCCTCAACATGAAACCTTCTTTCATATATTCTTGTAATTTCCTCAATTTAGGTAGTGGTAATTTTGTCTTTCTCAATCATTTATTCCATGGAGTGAATTATGAGCTTTATACACTCCCCTAACTCTTATTATATTACCTTTGAGTCTCTGTTTGGATCACCACTTTCTCTGTCTTGCAGTACATTGCTTTTCTTGCTTCCCCCTTTCTTGTCTGACCATGTTTCCATTGGTTTTGGTTGGTAAGAATAGTCCTTATATCCCTTTGGTTTTTCCCCTATACCATAATGAATTTCCCAGAGTCAAACTTTCCTTTTATCCCCTTATTTCTTGTAGGACTGGGAGGACCTTTCCCTTGGAAAGGATCACAGCTATCCGTTGATATTTTGTTATTTCTATTAGCATTGGAGTCATCCTCCTCATGTGACATTTCTTGATTTTGATCAACCAGAATATCAAATCGATTTCTTAACTCAACCCTCGAGGATTCAGTAGGAGGATTCAGGCCAAAACATTTTCTTAAATCACTGGGGGACCGCTTGTTTTCCCTTGAAGATGCAGCCTTTAGATGTGATGGGGGTTGGAGAATGTTTGGATCCAAGGAACCGAACACACTCCCCTCCTCCCAACTCCCTATACTTGGCACTGTATCAGCATCCCAGGGCACATCCTATATCCTAAAAGGCTTATCCCCCCTCACCTCCTCAGGCCACCATTTATTGGGGGGGGGGGACACCACAATATAAAATAGAGGAAACTCCTTTGAGGTCCCAAGAAGTTCGGTCTCCTTGTCAGCCCCTATTGCATCACATTCATGCTCTCCAAGAGAGAGTTTCTTCATCTCCATTGTGGTCCTGGTATCGATTGTCTTCTTAGATCCAGTGCGGTCATATTGTTCCTCATTAGCTCCCAAATCCTTCAACAGTATATCTAGGTTTTGTTTTATCCTATCAAACACCTCATCCACCTTTGGATTTGTAGGAAACATCCTTCCTTTATTCAGTATGGAAGCCAGAGGATCATTGATCCCCTGAGACTCCCTAATATAACACCCGTCCACAACATCCTCAACCTTCTCTACGAGGGTTCTAACAGGTAAATTCCCCTTTTAATTTGTTTTCCTTTCCCCATAATTTGAAGAAGTTATATTTGGGTGATCATTAAGGATATAAAATTTTTATGCTATGTTTTATTTCTCCAATATAATATTGAAATCAAGTATGTATCATGTATCTCAGGACTCCTAAACTGATTTATCCTTGGTGATAAGATAACTTGTAACATGTATCAATATAAATATTTATGAACCATATTTGGGTTATAGAAGTCATGGTTATTAAATAGGATATGTTAATATGTTAATGTTCATGATCCATGTAAGGTAGAGACACTCAATCCTGAGATCTTGTTTTAATATGTATTTGGAAGTTTTTTGGTGGAGGGTATAGTTGACACACATAGGTTGTCTAAAAGGATCATAAGGGTGTTCTCACAACATAACTCACACTTCTTTCTCATAGGTACATGTTTGGGAACTGACTTTATGTATATTTTCTATTTTTAATAGTTTCATGCACTTTATTAACTATTTGGATATCTTTGGGCTTAGAATTCCTGGTATCACAAGGTTTTTCTATTTATTACATCAGGCATAGATTTTTTACCCTACGCCATTTTTTTCTTTTTCTATTTGTATCTTCTATTCTCAATGTATTGGGTGGACCATTTCAAAAATATAGAAGGATCCAAATAGATGGATTTTATCTCAAATACCAACTCAGTGTTTTCATAATTCATATATGAATGAAATATTATGAAATACACAGGGGAAATCTCTCGAGGAGGCCCCTCACACATATTAAATTTTTATTTCACTATTTATAATTTAAAATATACTTGAAAATAATTTCAATATAAAATAGTGGTTTTGTAAAATTTATGATAATAATATATATTTTAATGAATGAAAACCCCAAAGAATAAAAAAACATGAATATGTTAGTGAAAAATGGAGGTTTTAATAGGGATCTAAAATATTTGTCATCATTTTTTTTATTTTAATAACTATCAATATTCCACTCAACATACCGAGACCTCTACCTGTGGTGAAATACTTTTCCAAATGTCAGAAATGAGACCTCTTCTACATCTAACACTATTTAAGTCAGACTCCATAAAATTCATAAATAAACGAGTGAATGGAAGGGATATTGATAATAAGGAATAATAACACAAAAGTAGAGAAAAATAGATGACCAATCACCATTATAAATTCAACCAAAATTTACATTATCAGAATATAATAATGAAAGGGATTAAATTTCATAAACCCATGAATACATTGATAATTTAATTTGAATAAATTCTAATCTTATTTCTCCATTTTCATAGAGTTAATAATTTATGTTGAGAGAAAATACAAAGTGAAAACAAGAGAGGGAGAGAGAGAAAAATGAAAATAAGTGTTAAATTAATATATAGTGATAATGTTATAGAAAAATAAAATAATATAGAAACATAAAACTAATCCATCTTTGAGAAATAAGAATCCTGTTAAAGTAAATGGAAATTGATTTACATAGAAAGTATTGAAAGTATATTTTGGTGTAAAATAGAATTGGAGTTTTAATTTCGGGCATGGGGAATGGGAATTTATATATAGAACCTTCACATGGTCATCTTCCAGGTGGTAGTGGTGATAATGGGTTATCTAGGATGAATTTTCATGCACACTCATACTGAAAAGAGTTACATTATATTAATTCTACATTGAAGTTATATTTAATGATCGTGGAATCCCGCAATGATATATGGATCATGATATTCTCTTAAAAATTAAAAAAACAAGATTGAGAATATATATGATGATATAAATCTCATAAATACTATAGCTTGTTCACTATGTCATGTTGATAATCCCTAATCCGTTATAATCATTTTCAATAACCATGACCACTATCATGGAGTATTGTTCTCTTGTTAGACGTTTTTAGAACATTTATTTAAATTTTTTATTCAGAATTTATATAGTCCCATGTTGAATCAGTCATTTAAAACAAGAATAAATCTGACGAAAATTACAACAAAAAAAGTTATAGTAACGACGTGTTGCAGTTTTATACTCACCATAACTAGCACATGATTTTTTCATGCCCATTTCAAACTCAATATTTCCATAGATTATATTCTTATTTTATATGATTTATTAAATTAATAGAATGAGAATATAATTCCATTTTTAATGATCTATGTCAAATTGTGTATCTCTAAACTTAATCTTTCATCATTCATTAATATCATGCAGTACCATGACTAGGTATCACGCCATGGATGTTCCTAGTTTGAGCTTGGTTCTATACTTTTTATCCATGAGTAACACCTTAAATACATAGTGGTGACTATTTCATCCATCTAGATCAACCATTTCCTCAATATATATTAGAGGAAAATTTTAAATCATTAATTTTCTAATAAATTTCAAAAAAATAGATAAATAACTATTAAAAGTCAAGTATTAATCGATTTTCATAATCAAGAAAAATTTATTCTAAAAACCTATAAAATTTACAATTAATATTAAATTAATAAAATGGTGGCGAAATACTTAATGATTTACGAGATAAAATATGTGAAAATATGATTTCCATCACCCCCAACTGAACCATTTCACTATTGGGAAATCATCTATACTAATATCAAAACAAACATCCCTAGGTAAAAATGTAAACAAAACTCAATAATCCCACCCATAAAAAATATCAATCATCATATATGGATAAAAATTCCATAAATCCTATATAATCATGAAATTTCAATCAATATCACAATAATCCTTGTCTGCATGTCATTCCTAACACCTCATAAATCTATTTCTCTCTCACTTTATGTTTAAAAAAATATATTTTCCATTCCCATGAACATTTATGATCTCCATAACCTTATTATATTCTTAGTATCTCAACATCATAGAGTCGTAAATGTTTCCATCATGAGGTATTTTATATGGGGTTTTCTATGGTTTAGGGTCGGATGAATTTATTTATAATAAAATCATAGGTTGAATGAAGTGTTTTTAAAATCTAAAGTAAATAAAATGCATGAATACGGTTTCCCTTGAGAATGGTGTTCTCATTAATATCCTTTTAGAATTTCAACTCTAAAATATTCTTGATATCATTATGCTGTCCATAATTTTTTATTTTAATTGGTAAAAAATATTTCTTTCATATTTCCTCATTTTTCATATTTTTATATTTTATTATATTTCTAATGTCAAATCAAATATTTTTTAGGTAATAGTGGATTCACTTCTTCTTTAATGTAGTGGTGAACTCCCAACACATTTTTTGAGTGATATTTTGGACCACCCTCTATCTATTCATTGTGAGTTTTATTTTCAATAGTATAGTTAAATTTGGATGCTTTTCCAATTTTAGTTCGAACATATTTTTCAGGTTTGAATAACACATCACCACCAAAAACACACACATTAGGTTAATAATAACCATACATATAACTTATATATATGTATAGAAATATTTGTTTTATAATTTTCCTACCTAATATGATATTTTATGTATACTAAGGGCCATATAAAGGTCAAGTGCAGTGGAATTCCAATATAGGAGTTGAATGTAAAAGGGTTTCTGAAACTTAATCCTAAATCATACTTGACAAATTCAATAAACAATGGATGTTTTTAAAAAGGTAAAAATATATGTTTTAGGATAAAAAAACATGAAACAAGACACTGAAAAAAAGAAAAATTTAAATAATAAGTCAAAAATGATTTGAAAATGATTTGGTTATATAAGATATTCATTATGGACAGTATAGGTTCACTTCAGTTTCAATATAATAGAGACATTATCAAATAATCAGATTTGAAATCTGAAAATAATACTCATTTCCAAATTCATCAAAATATTATGAAATTCAAATCAATTAGTGTGAACAAAATACTAACATTGTTTTCATTTTATAATGAATTTTATTAAGATCAAGAATTAAAAGCATCTCAGAAAATTAAAATAGAAACTAAATGATCATAATTATAGAATCCAGAATGGAAAAACATAGTTAATCCAAACTATATTTCAAAATCCACTAAACTTAGGATTTTAATATCGTATTATTTCAACCCAAAAAAATCAAAAGAAAATTGGAATAAAACCATTGATAGACAAATATATATCATAAGTTTATTTGATAGTGTAATATTTGAGTTATTCTCACAACCACTACCTCATAAAATCCAAAATAAATCAATGATAAAAATATAAAACAAATTCAATGTAAAACTAAAATTAGTATAAATATAAAGTGAGAGAATAGAGATAGAACATTGTGTGAACCCTTGTGTGCCAAATGAGTTTTTTCTAAATTTAGATGGAAGTTCCATGTGTTTCCCAAAATCCTATTGATTATGTTATTCATTCATAATGAACAAAAAAATTTGTTTTTTATAATGTAATATCATTCACACTAGTTATATATTACTCTATGTACAGATAAATTCAAGTCTATCACCAAAAATGTAGTAAAACTTTTAAGGTAGGAGAAGAAAAATGTATGGCTCCTCCTCCATTGATTTGAACACTACTTATATGGATTTTACTTCAATTTAATTCAATAAATACTCATTAAAATCTCTATTAAAACATTTAATAAATGGTAATTCATAAAATATTTCAAATTGAATATGATTGAATCATTAAGAATCAATACGAAAAATTTCCCTTTTGAGTAGGTCACCTTGGAATAAGATTTCCTCAGTAAAGGATAATAGGAACATAGTACCAATAGGGAAATATTCTTATTTATCACCATCAATAAAGTAAATCCTGGTATTAGTAGATTCTAAATATTTAATGTAGTGTGAGTGAATACTCAATTAATTTTTAATAAATTGGAAATAAATGACCTAATGAAAATATTTTCACATTGAGTATGTTCAGATTTATATTATTATTAATTTTTAGTGCTTAATAAATTTTTGTTTTCACTAATACAATATATTGAGACTCCTTATTTCCATTCATAGATGTTACATCAATTTTATGAACATTAATTACATTACAAAAACATGCATGATTATGGTAATGGTATAATGCCTTTTGGAAACATGGAACCATAAACAACTGGTTCATAGGTGAACAACAACATCTTTCACTATGTTCTTCATATCTAGTGCCATTATTAATCATACCATACACAATACATCTCATCATAACCTTGGGAAATAAAACATAAGAATGTGTATGTTTAGATTCTCCTTAAGGGTAAGTGAGGGAGATGTGTAAGGATAGTATTATTAAATTTTTTTACAACATGAGAATGAAATAAGAAAACCATACCCTGCACATCAAAGATCAACATCATGAGTCTTGGAATAATTATTGGAACCTTATAAGTCATGAATCATAAGTAATTCAATGAAACATGATCCATGAGAGCATAACATTTCCATAAGATAAAGAATTTTTTTATTCACATAACCATTGAAAATCCCTTCCATAGTAATCAAGGATCACTTCCAATACTATAATAGTGGAATGGGTTCAGTCCCCAAATTGTCATAATTGTCAAGATTCACATCCAAGACCATCATTGTGGAAAAATTCCCTTACTGAACTAGGTTTAATACCCATTGTAGTCATATAAATATCATGAGATATAAATTTCTACCTAGTTCAATGTAGGGAGATATAGGTCCCACCCATAATTCAATGAAAATCATAAATTGGTTTTCCAAATGATCATAAACATCCCTAATATCAGAACACATGAATAAAAATATGTTTCACAAAATTTGATCATATCATAACCTATGTAAAATAAAAAGGTTTTGTAATCATTCATCATATAATAACCCATAAAAATAAGTGGGTTTTATAATCTTTTCCTCACGATATAACCCAAGGAATAGAAATATGTTTCATAAACATAATTACATCATAAACATAAAACATTTAGTGAATTAATAGGATTGGTATCGTAGGATAATACCCCCACTAAGGAATAAGTAACATTAAAATATGTCATCTTAGAAGGAAAATTATTTTGAAAGATCATTTAAAATATTTCATGAAGGAAACACCCTTTTCACTTTTAAAAAATTAAAATATAAAAACAATCATAAATTATTTTCTTTGAAAATAAACATAGAACATTATATAGAAATATTATATTAATTGATTGGTAATGAAAGTGGAAAATATTTTAATGCCTTATATGTTAAAAAATATTCATATTTAATTTTCAATAAGATCCAAAAATAATTTTTTTTCAAAAACATCATGAATATTCCTTTCAAAATATTGTTTTAAAATTCAAACATGGATAAAAATAAATCAGTTATTCACGAAATAACTGATTTATTTTTCTATATATTTTGATATGTTTTTTTGGCCCTCTTACTTTGATCAAGGTTCCGTAATATCTAAAAGTTTAAAAATGATATAAATATCATATATATTCAATATATATGTTTTTCTAGTAATCCATAATATCTTGTGAAAGAAAATGAATAACACTATTGATGGAGATGATATGTCATAAATATGAATGCGCATTGCTTCCATTTTCTAAAATAATTAAATGAAATAAAGGTAAATAATACATTAAAATTATATAATATTCTTTATTTTATATATATCATATATTTTAATTAAATCCATATTTTGTAACTTTCAAGTAAAAAAATTATGAATCACGTAACTTCGCAAAGTGGTCATCCGTTATACACACAAACGACGTTATCATGTTCCCTAGGATGGAAAATATAAAGGAATTTGTGAAATAAAAATTAAAAAGTATAATAATATCATAAATATAATATCTATAAATTAAATCCTTTATTATACCAATCTTTTAAAGGTGGTGATGGAAGATTAATAACATATGTTCACATGGTAGTGGTCTGTTGTACACCTGAATAAATATTTATTATCCCATTTGATGGAAGTGAAGATGCTTTTAGGTCATTTTTATAACATAAAAAATCTCATTATATTTAATATATATAGGATATTATATCATCACATTTAACAAAATTTTAAATAGGATTAGGAATAAATATAATAAAACACTCGGTTGGGGTAGCTACATCATCTTCAAGCAAGGTCTTTTAGTTTTCAACAAAATGATTAATAGGTTGGATTTATGAAAAAAATGGATTTTAGGATATTTGTAGGGATTTAACGAAATTATATTTAATTTTATTGGCCTAACTAATGGGTTTTGGAGTTGTGAAGTGGAGAGGAGAGGGGTTTCCATTTCCATGTTAGGTGAGTGCCACACCTATAATATTTTGATAAGAAAAAGGATTACGCATGTTTTTTTCATGAACCAAAGATAAAAATGGACCATTATAGATACGAGAATACATTATGTCTAAATATGGATAGAAAATTTAATTCTTACTATTTTTGGGTTATTTTTATCACTTATTTTTTTATATAAACTCAATGGTAAATTTTTTTTACTATAACTGTGGTAAATAATATTTACTATTTTTACAATTAATTATGGTAAAACAATCAATTTTAGATAATATAAATTATTTTTATTCAAAATATTAAATCCATTTTAAATAATTATATTCACATAAGTTTGAATAATTAATTTAAATTTTAACTCGCAGATGCAACGAGAAAGTGATTTACCAAAGAGAAACGTTTAAAACATTAAAAAGTTTTCACAATAAAATTAAATATAAAAACTATTAAAATGAAATACATTTGATTAAATGATATATAATTGAACTAATTTTAATTTTAAACCCATTTTTGATATAAAAAAACTGGAACTTATAGATTCATTAAATAAAAACTCAATTTTTAATAAAACCCGCTATTTTCACAATTCATTAAAAATTTTGTGTCTTTAAAAAATACCAAAAAATCGCCATAATATAATATTGAAATAAATATTTTAAAAATGAGTATTATTTTATCAAAATTATTCTTTAAAACATTAAATATTAAATTTATTTTTTTCATGAAAATAAATAAATAACATTTTATTTTGAGAAAATAGTATTTTCAAAACATATACAGTGTTTTCTAAAAATTAGTTACTTTTTAATCAATGTTCATTATTTATATCAAATCATTATTAATAATATTTAAAAATTATTTATTACAATTCATATCAATATGTTTAACAGATAGGTTATAATGTTCTTATTTGATAAATAATATTAATATATTGTCGCAGTCCATTAAAACTATATGTTGAGTGTAACATAAGCTATCAAAGAAATTTAACTTATTCAAAAAAATAAATCATTAAAACTTGGGGTGTTACATTATATACCATTAAATGTAAATTTATCCCTAAAAATTCATCACTATGAAAAAATATGAGGATACATATTCCTTATCATTTCTTCAGGTTACCATATTTCTTATTCAAACTAGATATTTCACCAAAAAACATTGACCAATTGAGTGGTATTTTTTTATAAAACATTATCTGTATGATTCAGAATCTCCACCAGTTTTTTCATATAAAAATTATCATGCACTAGTGTTAGGACCTCCGATATCAATACTTGTAAAGTACTGGGTATGTAATTCCTCAAGAGAGATACATGGAACACATCATGAACTTGAGAGAAGTTTAGTGGAAGCTCTAGCTGATAGTATACCATCATGAAATGATCAAGAATTTAAAAGGTACCAATATAACAAGGTCATAGTTTTACTTTATTTTCAAATATCACACCTTATTCCATATATAAATTCTTATAAACACCTTTCCACAAAATTATAATTCAAGATCACATGAGAGATTCTCTGTATAATTATTTTTTTGAATATGAGATGTCATAATGTGTTTTTTAATGGCTATAACCTTCCTTACCATTTTTTAATATATCTTAGGTCTCAATTTATTTCTTTATCTAGATTTATTCCATCACATTGTATAAATATAATTGATTCTATTGAGGGATTAATTAGGAGACATATAAATTATAAAGTTAATGATATTATTGCATAAAAACACAACTAGAGAATGTTTTTGATCCCCTTTAAAATCCATATAATAAGATAATATTAGATCCTATATGTATTTTTAACTTTTCTCTCATACTTACCATATGTATAATGATGATATGTAGTGTTGAAATATAACATCATATCCAGATCATGTGGAAGAATTTACCATAACTTCTAGGTAATCTGTAGATCATACTCAGAAACAATAGAATTTTGTACTCCCTATAACCTTGCTACTTATTTAATGTATTATTGGGAAATCTAATTAATAGAGAATACTTATCTACTCTCAATTAAGTGTTATGAATTTTTAATGAAATCTAATACAACATATATAGTATTATACACTTTAAAATTCTTGGGTTGACTGAAGAGAAAATTTAGGGTGTTATTTTTGTAATTCTATTATAGTATGGGTAATAGATGTAACATCCCTATAGATTGTTGTCTCCAAACCTTAACATGATGAAATAACATGAACAAAGATAAAAACATTGGGGTATCTCACTTTATTCCATCCCAACATAAATACACATTCAAATATCTATACATCTTTATATATCTAGGATAAATAGATAATGAAGAAATATGATCTTCCTAAAATAAATGATTTTATGAATATGGTATTGAAGAAACAATTACATGCTTCCATAATTATATAATTACATTATGATAAAGGTTAAACTCAAGAACATCTATAAAAATATTTTATAGATCAATATCATCCTTATGTTCCTCTTTAGTTATTACTTGGATAGATGGTTTGACATTCAATTGAGAAAGAAAATATTTCTATACTTTATTTCATATGTATAGATATATCCTTAAAAAATATAGAAATATTATATTTTTTGTGATCCTCTTCAGGGATAATATTGCATGATCATTTTGACTCAATGATTTGACCACCTTGTTCACTTTTCCATGGTGGTAATATATAAATAATTCATAATAACTAATCATCTTTGTCCATATTCCATGTCACATATTCAACTCCTTCTATGTAAACATATGATTTAATCTATTTTTCTCAATATATATCACACTTTTTTACATAAATAAAATTCATCCATATATTTAATCAAAAAATTTCCATAGCTAACTACAAATCAGGAGTTGGGTAATTTTTCTCATGAACCATCAATTTTCCAAAGCCATAGGTTATAACCATATCATTATAAAAAATAAGACACCTCAATTGCTTTATGGATGCATTGGTATAGTTTACAAAACCTTCTCAACAATAGGGTAATGTAGGAACAGGTGTGTTAACTAACCTTCTCTTTAGTTCCTTGACTTTTTTCCCACATTAATTTATCTAGAGGAACTAGTCTCCCTTCAGTGTTAACATGGTGAGTGGATTATATAGTCATCATAATTATCATCATTATTTTTATTTTAATAAAGAGATTATATTAAACCATTAACATAAATAACAAGGTAGAAGACAAGAGGCTATAAAGGCCTGAAAGTATGAATTCTGAGCACATCCAATATAATTAGATTCATGCCTTCGATAGGGAGTGAATGCAAGTCCATGGGGAGACAAATACAGAGGCCATGTAAAGCCAAAGAAGTCGGACGATTAGTAACCTTATCTCCCTCCGTCCAAGTATGAAGAATGTTGGTTTCATCACTGATAATATGCTTACTTATTCTCATTAAATAAGATATAGAATAAGGAGTATTGATCTTTTCATGCATGGAATCATGGATTATGATATAGTTAGTTTCACCCACAACTATCCAAATATTCAATTGTCTCCAAAACTAAAGAGCAGTTAACATTTACACACCTTTTTCCATAAGAGGATTTCCTCTTACTAAGTGTTAATTGAAGGCTAAAATAACACTACCCCTAGATTATCTGACCACACCACCACATTTCATGTCATTCATGAGGCAACAACCATCAATATTTAGTATTAGAACAAGGTGATGAGAGAAAAATCTCAACCAATGGACAATATTATTTAGAAATCGAGAAAAGGAAACCGCATTAAGGGGTCTGAGAGGAGGATATTTTAGCCATTTTTATAGGAACAGACCATATCCCCCAGAATGAATTTAGTTCGGGCCACTAAATCCTTACCCATGTAATGAATAAATTCTTTCCTGGACATATTCCGTAACATCTAGATACACCAATAACCATTCTCAAGAATGGTGGCATGACCATTCTTCTATAGAACTGAATCACCCTCACCATGAATCCAACGATACCAGAAAGAATAATCCATTTAATTTAGAAAAGAGAATCCTTTGAAGTACCCAAAGTCTCACTAAACATGATAGCCAAGTCACTGATGAAAAATAAATGCTCTGACCTCTCTTCTATATACCCCTACAACACATACATCTTTAAACCAGGATAACACCAGTCTTCTTGACATTATAATATATAGTTATAGAACATTTCCTGATATACCACACTAGTAAATTGAGATTAATATGAATTCCCTTGACCCACAATGTTGAATATGAGTATCCTTATTGTGTCATAGTAATGCTCACCCTCCAGTTGTTCTTATTTAAGAAATATACTGATGTAGAAGCATTAAAGAAAAATATATCCAATTCGTCTATAAGTTCAATAGCATCAAAGATTATGCATTTTCACCATCCAACACAACACTGATAAAATCGAGGAACATACTATATTTCTTTAAGGTGATGTTTGTGGCCAATAAATCAGAAAACTTGAGTGAATCACCATCCTAGTTTTGATGGAAAAAAAATCCCACCATTCCCCTTGATCCATACAGTAAAGGGATGAAGGTAGTGGATATGTGAAGAAACCACAAACCACAATGAAACATGAATTATGATTTCACCACTTCCCCCTCTGTTGATTTTATTGGCCACGAATTTTCCCCACATGGTATGGGCCTCTATAGCCTCCCATGCTAGCTTCGCCCATATGTTGTGCAGTGTACATGAGATATTATTCCAGATGATACCCTCCTCCTGAATGGTTCTCTCATTTATATACCATGATGGCCATTTTTTCCTCCTCTCGTCATGATCATCCCATATGAAAGAGGATTTAATATAATAAATCTTGTTGATCACCCCTTTGTGACTTTGGGGTTTGGGAGAGAATGGAACGAGATGGATGAAAATGCACTATTAGACAAGGTTATTCTACCACAAAAAGATAATAGTCTAGGCTTTAAGTAATGAGGACAACTGATTATTTTCTAAAAAAATTTATCAAAATATGGAATTCTCATCCTTAGTATATAGATATGAGCACCAAGTTGCTCCATAAGAAAAGGATCTGTACTATATATCTGGGTTTCTAATAAGAGAATAAACACTTTTATCAGTGCATTGTTTCAGGATATAAAATCATCTCTTGTTATTGGTTACCATTTGGCCACTATACAGGCAATAATCAATAATAATTTTATTAACCACATGAATATACCTCATGTTTACCTTCGTAAAAATGATTGTATCCTCATCAACCATGATATGTGAGATACCACATGATCTGAATTTTCTGTGGTAGGTAAGGATTGTTCCATTCATGATACCCTTATTATTATAGTGGATGAGTATATCCTATGAGAGAATAAAAAGGATCATATATAAGGTGTCCTCTTTCCTCCACCCACTAATAGCTTTGAAGAAACCAAAATTTCTTCTTATGAAACTAACATCCAACCTCGAGAAGCTACGACACCTGAAAAAAATCCAATAGCTTAAGACTATAAACCCATACCTTTAAATACTTTAATGATGAAGTAACAATCAAGGATGTTGTATTCCATGTCCATATGTAACTTGACCACCATATCATAACCATTGACTTTATTGTTAATGTCATAAATGAACTCTTATCATAAAGCGATGGCTCCTTGTATGGTGTTTTGTTTAACAAATCCTTGACATTCAAGAGAGATCTCGTGGGAAAGACGAGTAATTAATCTTTTATTTAAGGTGGTGTAAAGGAACTCATACATAATATTTCACATACTCATAATTAGATAGTCCAAATAATTATAGGGATTGTTAATCATTAGGATAAAAACCATGGTGGTAGTGCTAGAAACACGAGGTTAGTCTAGACCAATACTATAGAACCAATTTATTAGACAGAGCTACTGATAAACCCTAAATTGAGATTATTTGTTTCAAAAATGAATCCTTTTATAGCCAAAATTCACACTTCTTAGATTTTATGTATATTTGGTCCTTCTAAATAGATATTGCAATAATTTTCACATGATATTCATGATCTTAATTACTTATTGAATAAATTAGAATATCATCTATAAAGACTACCAAAAACTAATCAATGTAATCTCTAAAGACTATATTAATTAAATCTATGAGTATAGATGGGTAATTAGTAAGAATAAATGTCATCACTATATATTCATAGTTTTCATACCATGTATGGAATATTTTTTGGGTATATCCTTATTCATAACCCTCAATTGATGATATACAAAATGAATGCCAATCATGGAAAAGTATTAATCTCTACACAGTTGATGAAATAGTTCATCGGTATTGGGTAAATGATACCTATTCTTGATGAGGATCTAATTAAGCTCTCGATGATCAATGTTGAGTAAAATAAATAGATATTTCTATTTAACAAAAAGAAAAAGTGCACCCCAAGGAGAGACACATGGTTGAATGATTCCCTATTCAAGGTTCTCCTTGAGTAGAATTTTCAATTCATGCAACTCAATCTGGTCCATTCTATAAGGAGTCTTCAAAATGTGTGTGGCATGAAATATGAGTTATTTTGAAAACTCAAGATCATGCTTTTGTTTAAGTCTAGGAAACTCTCATGAAAGGAATCAGAAACATGTACACAATAGTAATTTCATCAATGTTGAGTTTCTCCACAAACATCTAAGATAAATACAACTTTTTAATATGAATCAAAACCCATACAATTCATATTATTTATATATGAAGTTATTATTTATTGTCACACTAATAGATGATATTATGTTGTCTTAGAATATGAAATCTGAATTCCATTATATGTAAACTTATGTGGGATTTATTTAAGGAAATACAATTAATAGAAAGGATAGTATCATATACAACTAGAGGAATAATAAAAAGATTTTTTGGAAAAAATTATCAAAACCATAAACAAAATAAGAATCATATGCTTTAAATTATATAATTATAGTATTATGGTGTTTCAATGAAAATTATACATCAATTTTTTATTGTAATATAGATACCCTCACAAAATTAATTAGATATTAATGAATGGGTAGATCCATAGAAAGAAATGACATTAAAAGTTCTTGATTGGAAGGTATGTTTAAGTTTCAAAAAGTCATTATCACACCCATAATCAATAATTTTAAATTTTTTGAGATTTACAATTTTCCAGTGCCTTAAGAGGTTGTTGTCTTGGATCATCATCATTACCCATTATATTTAGGAATTGGTTAGTATATTCCCATACTTATTATATTTTATATACTAGAGTGTGGTTAGTCCATTATGTAGAGCTTTCTCTGTATTTTAATAAGTACATAACTTATTCCCATCACATTGGTATTTGATTTCCAGATGAACTTCCATTCCACACTTAATATACATACTTGAACCCTTAAGAAAATTCCCTCTATGATTATTACCACACTTTGAACATAAATGAAATCATAGATTTTTCTCTCTATGGTTTTTTGAGCCTATATTAAATACAATTTTTATCTTCTAATTAAAACCATGAGATTGATATGTTACTCCAACCATTATTTCCACCTTGAAAAAAAAATCAAACAATCTCATCATAGATACTAAATACTCTTATGGATAATTCTATTCAAATAATTGGTTTTAATACATTGATGATTTGATCAACCTTAATTTTATGTTGGTTGACAATATAAGAATCATGCCTTGTTTGTCTTGTAAAATTTTCCACAAAGGTGCCAATGGATTCATCATCCCTTTTCTATATCTTAGGGAACTCCTTCTCCACATTCATATAAATAATAAAAGAAAAGTAATTACTTAATAATATGTATTTGATCTAATCCTAAAACATGTAGTAAACTTCTCTATGTTCCCATGTATTCTTGTTCATAGTATTCAATTTTACCTCTTTGACTTCTAGATTATAGATATCCAATATGATATTTCATGTTTCAAACACTGGAGAAGAGGAATTATATTTATGGAACTGATCCTTTGGTCATCAACTAAAAGATCAGAATACCCACTAAAAGAAGTAATAAATTACCTTATGAACGATTCAACAAAATTTTGTTCCCCCCAATATTTTTTTATATTCCCAAAAATATTCATAGCTTAAGAAAGTTATTGGAGAATATTATTGATATATGTCATTCCATCTACCATAATGTTGGTTTCTCTAGAGTATAATCATTGTATTGTTTATTTTACTCAGTATTCACATGGTAAAAACATAATCATGAAAACATACATATAGAATGAATAAAACCCTATATTTTTCCTATGGAACATTAATTTTATCCTAGGTAATTCATAATATTCATTTATTTTATTCCATCATGATGTTTTATAAAAAATTTGTGAATTTCCAAAGCATATCAAGTTACAGTTCCAAACTAGGTGTGCAATATGGCCCATTTTCATGATCTGGGTTATAATGAAGTCCTTATCAATGATCCTTTTTTAGAGTTATTAACTATAGATACATGTCTAAAAGAGACACATCTACTTGAAGTTACCATATAGGGATCTAATTTCTTAAAAAGAACTCTCTCTATCCTTTACCAAAATTCTTGGACATTTTAGAATACATTGACTCATATTTAGACTTGTACTTAGACATGTATTGGGGGATACAACTAACTTTTTATCATCCTAGATTCCAAAGGGTAAATAAAACTATCTTCTGATACCAACTATAGTGTCCTACGCTTTTCATACATAAATATTACAAAAGTTTTATGAAAATTCATTACACTACACAAACACACACATGGGGATCGTAAAAGTATAGTGCATTTGGAAAAATGGTAACATATTTAACTAGTTTATAGGTGAACTAAATCATCTCATGATAGGTTTTCATATTTAGAACCATTCTTAAACATAACATAAATAATATATTTTTTCATAACCTAGGGAAAAGAATCATAATAAAGTATTAACTCAGATGCTCTGATAAGGTAAAAAGGGAGATACGAAATCATAAAATGAGAATAAGGGTAGGAGAACATGATAAAATCATATGAAATTAATACCCTTTATACCAGTGACCAAATAATTTATTCAAGGTATAAATATTGACAGTTAATTATGTATGAATTAGAAGGAATTCAAAGAAAATGATCCATGAGAGAATAAAATTGGTATAAAATATAGAATTGTGCAATATAAAAAAGAATAGAAAATAATTTTCATATTATTCATGAATCACTACCATGTATATCATCATCAGATGGGAACACTACTTAAACCATCATAGTAGTCATGGTTCACTTCTAAGACTATCATCGTAGAAAAAATATCTTACTGAATTGGGTTCACTCCATGTTTTAGTCCACTCTATATCATTAGATATAAAAATTAATCCAATTAATTTTTGAGAGATATAGGTCCCACTTGTCACATAATGAAAATCATACATATATGTTCCATAAGATCATAAAACATTAATAATATAATTACCCATGAAAAAAATGGGTTTTATTAACTTTTATCATATAATAATGTTTGTAAAACATATATGTTTTATAATCATTTCATCATTTCATCATAGCATAACCCATGGATATAAAATTGTTTCATATGAATATCCTCATGGTATAACCTGTGTAATAAAAAAAGTTTTCATAAACATCATACCATCATAAATATTAACCATTTAGATAAAGAATAATATTTATATCCTTGGATCGTATTAAAGAATAGGAAACATCAATAAATGTCATATTTTTTTAGAATTATTTTTAATTATAATTTAAAATATTTATAGAGTAAAATATCCTTTCTAGTGTGAAAAAAACATTTTAAGACATAATATTATTCAAAATAATTTTATTCAACAATAACTTGAATGATTATTAATCATTCTTCAAAGAAATGATTATTCATGATGATGGAAAATTCTATTCATTCCATAAACATTAAAAAAATATTTGTTTCATATTTTATGTAAAATCCAAGAAGACGTTGTTTGGAAAATGACAACAATATCCCATTCAATTTTTTTTTATTAAAATTCATGATTTTATAAAATTTTCTCCAATCATTCATTTCTATATTGTAAAAAATATTTTAGAACACATTTCTAGAAAACTATATTTTTGATGAAAAATAGTTTTTTATCTATGAGAGAAATTCAAGTGATTTTAAAAAAGAAATCTTTTGAACTCTTAAGTATATAAAAATAGGAAAATTAAGGTAAAAATTTATTCTCATAAAAAATATATTGGAGAAAAAAGTTCATTAATTTTCTAAGAGATGGATCATAATATTTTATCAACAGAAACATAATCATACACAATCCTGATAAACAATGAGATTGTTACATTAAATTTTTTCCTCTTTGTTAACTTTAAATTATAATCACAAGGAAGAAAGAATATTTAGTGAAACATAAAATATAATTAGAATAAATAAATTTATTATATTAAAAGTTAATGGGGGGGTTTATATATAGTTCATTAAATAATATAGGAGTATAACCTAACATATGGCTAAAGGAAGGAAAATTGAGAGATAAGTCGTTAACCTTAAGTCTCGATGTCCATATTACACATTAAAACCTCCTATATTATAAATATAAGATTATTATTAATATATTATGTAACCATAAATATATATATATTATACCATATATTTTTTTTCTAATGACCTCTTGTTAACCATTTATGAACTATTCTTTTTAAAGTCATGTTTCAGACAATAAATTCTTTGTTTTCGTGTTTGTTTTGATTTGTCATTTTTGGTCCAATTACTTTGATAAGGGCTCAATAAAATCCATAATTTTAAACATGAAAAAATATAAATTATATTTAATATATACATTTTTATATTAATTCATAATATTTGAGGACAGATAATGAAATACACCATCCATGGAGATGGTAGGTAGTACGTATGCATGAGAATTGTTCATATTTTCTCAAAGGATTGAAAGAATTAAAGATAAATAATATAATACCATTAAAAAATAATTTTTATACAATATATATCACATATTTTCTTTATAACTATTCTTAATACCATTCCTGTATAGAGTGAATGAATAACATCACTTCGTGAGGAGGGAGTCACCGTATAGAGGAGTGACATTATCGTATTCCTAAAGAATAAAAATTGTGAAGGTATAATTTATATAACAACAAAAATGTGTAATATAATAAAAAATATAATATATACATATTTAATCCATAATTATATCTATTCATTAGAGTTTCTTATGGAAAATGAATAACATCGGTCTATGAGGTTGTTGTCTATTGTACACATGAATGATGATTTCATATCACATTTGATGAAAGTGGAGAAATTTTCACATAATGACCTAAAAATAATAATCTTTTATTATATTTATGATACTGATTTATTATATAATAATTATTTTATAATAACTTATGTAGGTGGAGTAAGAAATAATACAAAATACATGGTCAGGGGTGTAACCTCTTCTTTAGGAAACTACTTTTGGTTTGCACCAAAAAGATTCTTAGGTTGAATTTATTACCAAAATAAGGATTATAGGATGAGATTAGAGAATTATTTAGTTCTTATGGGTATGTATTAGCTAGAAATTTTTTTTTGGATGTCTGGAGAGAATATTAGATGGGGAAACCTTTTATAAGTGATGTGAGTGGCACACATGTAATATTTTGAAATGAAAAAGGTGTTTTGACGTTTTAATTATGAAAAAAGGATTAAAAATGGAAACTTATTGATAATGTAAGATATAATGTCAACATTTTCCCATCCAATGGGTGTTGTAAAAGTGTAGGGTCATTGATAACCCTTCTATTTTTAGTTTATCTACCCATTAATCCCATTTTTACCGTAACCACAATAATTAATTTAATTGTTTTAATATTAATTAAGTTAAAACTTTAGGATTAACATATTGGACAATAGAAACTATTATTATTATAAATATTTAATTAATTTTTCAAAATTAAATTGATAATGGTCTCAAAATTTGATAAAAAATTAAACCCATAGGCACAATGAAGAAGCAGGTTTTCAAAGACAAAATGGACAAATGATTAAAAAGTTATTATATAAAAATTCAATATTAAAAAGACATTAATGAACTAAATTGGATTAATTTATACATAATTTATATAATTTTGCTTTCAAAACCATTTTAAAATGAAAAATCATTATAAATTATTTAAAAGAAATGGCAGATTATAATAAAAATATGTGTTTTCACTATTTACTAAAAATTAATATTTTCATCAGAATACCCAAAATATAATCTATGATAATTTTGACATGATGATTTCAAAAATTAATTTTAGTTTATCTAATTAATTTTATAAAAGTGAAAAAATTAGTTTTATTATTTTTCATGCAATTAAACAAAAAAATTATTTAATAAAATTGACTTTTTGAAACTTATAAAGGAATTTCTAAAAATTAAGTACTTTTTTTGTCAATAATTATTATTTATATAAAAACATTATAAATAATATTTTAAATTTAGTGATTTCTATTAATATTCCTATGTTTAATGATTATGTTGTAATTATATTATTTGAAGAATAATATTAATAGGTTTTCATGGTTTTTTAAACCTCAGTGTTGTGTGTAACACATGCTATAATTATTCTTTGAATTATTCAAAAATATTTATTTAACAAAATATTCGTGTGTTACAAATGTTTTTATAAAATCACCTATATGTTTTCTTTAAATAGTAAGTCATTAGTGGTTTCTTCATCCATATCAATAAGGATGTATAAAGGTCCTGGTTTTTCATTATTAAAGATGGGATAATATGTTTCCTTTTTAAGTTCTATAAAATTATAATAAAACTTATCAGAATAATCTTGAACCTACACATGTCCATCAGTTTTTATGTTGGATTCAATAACATCTTCATAAAATGGTATAGAAATGTTGAATGGATCATCTATCAATTCCACCAAGGACTCGTCAGGTTCATTAACAAGGGATATTGGTGGAATGGTATTCACTTATTCTTCAAAAAAATTTGTCATTATATCCATAATTATTAAATTTAAACAACATAAGTGAAATGCATATTCAGTTTTTTACCCAGTTATTATTTCATTATAGAAACATTCTGTAATTAAATATTCATTTATCTTCCCTAATGTACTCAACCTCTATCCAATTATATGAAAAATCATTAAAAATAAATCTTGACCTATAAAATTGATAACATATAATGAAATTCAATTTTTTTATATTTATGTTTTTCGTGAAATTTTATGTCTATGTTCTTATGCCTCCCTAACAATATCTTTTGTTGACAGATGGATTATTTTATGAATCTCAAATAAATCCATTCTTATTTTTACAAAGCATTAAATATAGTGTAAGAGTTAGGGTTGATCTATATAGGAGGATACTCACACATATAGAATTTCTATTTTAAATATTGAATATTTAATATATACAAAAAAAATATACAAATAAAATGGAGGTGTTATGAAATGCATGATATTAATATATATTTGAATGAATTTAAAACATAATTAACAATCGAAAACAAATATATGCAAGTGAGAAATGGTGGTTGTCGAAAGGATTTCACAACAATGATATCATTGTTATTTAAAAAACTCTCAATATTCCACTCAATGATAAGATAAAAAAATCACTAAACTCCCTCCATTTTTTAATTGTAATTACGCCTTAGTAATACATTTATAAACATGGAAATACTCTTCATGAATTCTACTATGATATCTCTTCACTATTTAACTCAAACTCCACTGTATTCATGACACAATAAGTGAAGAGAATTAATATTCATATTAAGGATAGAGAACAAAATATATAATAAAATAGAGACAATACACCTTATAATGAATTTAATAACCGCATAAATTATTTTTACAGAATAAAGTAATAAACAGAAGGGCAATAACACAAGATTCCACTACTATATTCCTTAAAACAATTGATGTTAGATCTCCATTTATATGGAGTTATGAAATTATCGTGTGAGAGAACATAAAGATAATGTAAGAGATAAGGATAAGGTTAGATAGAAAGGGAGATATAAGATCAAATAAATATTAAATTATAAAGAAAAGATTTAGTTACAATAAATTAAAAGAAAAGAGATGCTTAAATATGATCCAAGGTTTTTAGCCTAGAATCTTTCTATAGTATATAAGGATTTATTTTTATAGGCTATAGCGGTAGTATATTTTTTAATGAAATAATAGTGGAGTTCAACTTTCATGCATGGGGAATGGACTTGTAGTTTGATCACCTTCATGTTCTAATATCCCATACAATAGAAACAAATATCGGGTAGTTATATCACTTTTTGGTACATAATACAAGAGTTACAAAGGGATAGAATAATTTATTTGTCCGGGAAGAGTAGATACACACATTCATAACAATTTAAAAATTACGATTAAACTTGATAGTATTGTGATAACATGATTATCCATTACATTATATCGCTGAAAATAACACAATGTACTCTTATAGGTTTTTTGTAAAAAGGTAATCCAATATAAGTGATTTAAAATTATTAGTAAAGAGAATAATATATAAGATTTTTTCATAATATAAACATGGAATAATTGATATTGAAGAAATGAATAATAAACATAAATCCATAACCAATTTCAATTTTGATTATGATACATAAATGAAAAAAAATGAAACATTTATAGTAAAAATCATTGATCTCATATTAATGGAATTCATAACGTTTAACATCAAAACAAGCTTCTTAATACTTAGGACAAGAATAAATCTTGTTTTAGAATAAGAATACACCAAATCCTGACATATTCTATCTAATGAGAAATTTTGATGCATCAAGGGGATATATAATTATAGGCGCCACCCACTACTTCATTATGTACCATGAATTCACCAAAAAAGTCATCAAGACCATTCACATTATTCTATAAGAAACTTTTGGATGAATAAAATATGAAAATACATATAATGAGAAATATAGAAAACAAATTATTCCCTATTTAATAAACTAATGAGGATGTCTGGGAGAACATTCCATAATCAAATTAGAAGTTGCGGGGAATCATCAAAGTAACATGTAATATCCTTATTAGAGAAATATATGGGTGAGAGTACATTAAAATGTTGGGTTTTCAACGAAAGAAAATTATTGGTTCGAATAGATTAAAATGGTAAGATACCATAGAAATGATTTAAAAAATCCTTCATCATTATTCATAAAATTCATATTAATATTCTAAAGAATACCCCTTTGGAGTTCCCATCTATGTGTACAATCTTAGGCTCATTAATCATGCATTTTAATGATAATTTAATCAATTATAAACTAATAATTTTTATACCAATTAACCTTGGGGAGTATGTTCAACAGTTTCATCAATATTATATCACCCAAATAAATATTTATTTTCTATAAAACAACACATTATTTTACATTACCAAACCCTAGGAAGTGTTTTCCATTATTAAAAAGATTCAGTGTTACAACGGTTTTAGTGAATCTTGAATTAAAAAAATGAGGGAGGGATAAAAATAAATTATTTTAAATACCTTAAATTTCATGAGTAATAAGATTAAATTATTACATGGTAATGTATGAACCACATAAATAGAAATAGTTGGTGAATATAACAAGAGTATTAAATAATGAAAACTAAGATATAAAAATCCCTCTTATTGATTGTGAAAAACTTCAATCAAAATATATGGAAATATAAGGCTTAAAATTATTCTTCAAATACCTTTAATAATGTAATTTCATATTATAACATCTCAAATAGGTAGTATATACACCACAAAAATTAAATTATGTGTGTAATATCAAATATATATAAAAGAGATAAATTTTGGAAAGATAAATCTTTAATATTTTCCAAACATCCATGAGAATATATTAACATGATGTATCACAAAAAATTGGAATCTTAATCACTTAAAAACCTTTCTCGTATCCATTTACATTTATAATCAATAACATTTTCATTCTCTACATGAATTAATTTGATTATCCACTTTAATCATTTCAAGTTTTGATTATTTGTACTAATTTCATAATGGTGGTGTATGTATTCATTATTATTGATATATTATTCATTACTATGTAATTAATGTTACTATTATGGTTTTTTCGGTGAAATATTTCGATGTTTTAAATTCCCTTCATGATTTTTTTAGTCTTTATCAATGAAGATTATATCAATAACAATCATGTTTCACATATTCTTGATGATTGAAGATTATTTTATTAATTGAAGAATTAAATATTGATATAAAATATTCAAAATAAAAAATCATTATTTAAATATTTATCTAACATTATACCAGTAATTATGTACTCATTTCCATTCATTATATAAATTCATAGTATTGTATAAGAAGGTGGTTAAATCAACCCAAACATGGCTATGACTTAATTAAAAGAATGATTATGAGGTACTTTTCTTATAATATAATAATGATATTGTTTATTGTTAGTTAGTCAGATTTTTCAATATTATAATGGAATTGTAATAATATGATTTAATGGAAATAAAAGTAGTATATAATTGGAATAAAATATTTGCCACTTAGCATGCTTATTTTAAATGATTGAATTAATGATGCTCATTTATTGATCACATCAATAATTTACTCTCGGATTTTTCTATAAATAATAATAATGTTATCACAAATATCATATTAACTCAATTAATAAAATATATATACCATAAATTATCAGTGGTGATGAAAAAATAAATTCTTATCCCATAGTAAAGGTAGTCTTCACAAACACACAAATGATGATTTTGTTTTTCATGTTGGATGTGATAGATGAATATAAAATTATTAATAAACATAATATATTAATATTAGAGTATATAAATTATATTAATATTATTATATTATTGTGTCTAGAATCAATTTTAATTAAGATAAAAGGAAAAGTAGTTGATAATACTCATATCAGGACTTGAATATTCCTTAGATTTCTCCATAAATGTGAAGGGATTATACTAACTAATGTTTACAAAAATATTTTGAATTTAGTAGAGGAATATTTTGGAATATATGTGGTATATTTTCAATTATATATTTGATGTTCTATTCATCTTGATGTAATGGATATATTACACTTTTATAAGTCAGAAGAACGGTTGTATTGAGAGTGTCCTTTATATTTTTAATAATGTAAGGGTACTATTTAGGGTTAAATGGAAAGAAAATAGAAAAAGGGTGATTAGATAGTGAGTCTAGGATGAAAATCAAATTGACTACTCTATTTTGAGAAAACTATGACTATTTTAGTGATTTATTTATTCTAACTTTTAACTTTTACCCTAATTAAATTCCACTTTGGTAATTAATTTCTAACCTTAGTAATCAATTTTATTGATAATGATTAAGAGTGAACCTTTTTCCTATTTTTATCACTATGATTTTAAATTTTAAAATCATTTTATAAAATTAAATTTACAAATATGTTAAATGTTAATTTTATGATAAAAACATTTAGTATTGTAAAAATAGTTTTTAGAGAAATAATTTATTTAATATTTACATTTTTATATATAATAAAATTAACTTGTGTATTTATTTAAATGATATCAATTGTTTTATTAAAAAAATATAAAGGGTATGAGGCCTTCTAGGAAATTATAAACTAAATCACCTCTAGAAACAAATAATTAAATTAAAATATATAAAATAGTTTTCTATTAAAGAAAAATTTTAATAAGTTCTAAAAATGTTGGACATGGGATTTATAATTTCAAAAAATATTTTAAAATACATATTTTTATTCACATAATTAATTTTTTATTACTTAATAGGTTTTTAAAAATTATAGTTCATTCTTATATAATTATAAAGTCATAAAAATTACAAGTTTTGTGAAACTTATATTTTTCAAATAAAAACCATCATTTTTATAAAAAAAAATTAAAAAATAATACTAAGATAATTTTGTTGTAATAAATTTAGAAACAAATATGAAGTCGTATTATTCTATAATATCTTTATTTTAATTCCCACAAATAATGTTCCCAATGTCAGTAATTAACTATATATTTTAGTATAGTTTAATATTTTATAGTCAAATTTTAAAAAATAGAACATTCCTGAATTGATAGTTTTAACATACCACATAAAGAATTACAACTAAACAAAAATGTAAAGAGACTATGTATAAGTGACCACATGAACAATAATATAATCATGTATTATAGGAGCTAATTATACCTAAGCCGTGAACTGACTACAAGAAGTATTTACCTACCACAAGAAAAAGTGATGTGAATATAAGAATAAGTAAAGTGTTTGTGGGAAGTAATGAAGTTCTTGTGAGAATAAATTAAGTGACCATAATAATAATTAATGTGACCAAAATATGAAATGATTTAATCTTGAGAAAACCTGAAGTACATATATGAAGAAACCTTGTGATCATACCGACTGATCATACTAGATGATCATTTTAAGTTACCATGCCAGTGACCTAGCAAAAAAGATGGAATTCCCAAAGTTATTGTGCTTATGTAAAGACTAAGTAACCATGTATATCTATACTATTGATCCATATTAAAATATCCAATGCCTATATTTTGGGTCAGTTATTATAGATTCTATTAATTTAAGGTTTCTAGATTGGACTAATGAGTGTGAGGACTGATTTATTTATATCTTATAATGGATAATTTGAGAATGTTCTCTATTTAAGAAGGAAAACTAATGGAAAAAGTAGCATTGTGTGTTCATGATAGACATACTAACATAATACTTCCTTAAATTAATCCATGAAACTCTATTAGCTGAACTCTTAGTGAAACACTTGGTTGAAGAATTATAAGGACATATTTAAATATAATTTATCAACTAAAGTTAATCATATTGAAATGATTCAAACTATCACTCTTAACATCTCTTGTCCACTCAGTTTTAGAATAATTTTTAGTTGTATTTATTTCAACATATTTATTCATTATCATGACCTCATACTTTTTATTAAATAGTATGAGATATAGTTTCCCATTATTCTTTTACACATATTATCCCATGTATATCATTGGAATAGGTTTTTTGTATCATGGAATAACTTTGTGAAGTTATTGATTTTAAAAACCTGATCCAGGCTATTTATTGGTTAATTACTTAATAAACTACATGGTAGTTGGTGATTTCAATTTATAGAGTACTACATATCATCTTGATACTGAACTTGTTTTTATTCAATTATTTCATTCATATTTTTTACATTATTTTTCAAGAAAACTAGTTTTAGTTTTGAAAAATATATAGAAAAATATTACTTGAGTGGATAGATTTAATATGTATCATATATACAGTGCTTTAAGTAATTAGATCTACATTGAAACATAAATATATTTTGAATTTTTTAAATTCAGATCCGATCAAGATTTTAAAAAATCATTTGAAAACTTTGATTTATTTATTTCTATAATAACAGTTTACTTTGTTGTTTTATATATTTTGGATTTAGTTTAATAGAATTTTCAAATATAAATTCTAATTGAAAACTCAATTCAGCCCCTCTTTAGTTTTTCACTCTGACTGACATTTCGTATTGAAGATTTATCTTGGTTTCTATCCATCCATTACTTCAGATCAATTTTTTTTACTAAAAAATACAAAAATTTATATTTTATTATAAATTTATATCTTTATGGATAATAATATACTTGAGGGGAATTCTAGTAAGATACCTCCTTACTCAAATAGAACCAACTATGATCAGTTGAAAAAAAAAATTAACATTATTCTCACAGCATGACTACAGTAATAACATTTATACTCTTAGGATTGTCTAGTAGAATGGTGTTGTAGAAAGAAGGAATATGAAACTTCAAGAAAATTTTCAAACTATAATTAATGACTATGACCGTCCTATTTATTTTTTTTGTAAAATCTTTAAATCTATCCTCTTATATTTTTGATAGGGATATTATTAGACCACTTTTAACAAACCATTCACAAGATTTAGGGAATGTAGGAAAACCAATGGTAAATTATTTTAGAGTTTTTTGATAAAAAGTCTTTATTCCGAATAAAAATGAAATATTTGAAAAAAAATCAACCAAAAGTGATGAAGGAATATTATTTGTTCATTCATCCTCCAATAAATCATATAGGGTGTGAAATAATAGAACCATAATGGTGAATGTATCTATACAATTCATATTTTGTGAAATAGAACCACATGAGACTAAAACCTCTTTATAAAACATTAAAGATGATATTTATAACATTAATATCAATATATTAACAAACAAATAATGGTTTTTATGTAAAACCATTTATAAAAGAATTATATAGTGATACGTAATTATTTGAATGAGACCTTAAAGAAGAAAATAAAGTACCATGTACTTATATATAGAGAGACATTAGAACTCATAGAGACTATCCATTACATGATGTTGTAGGAGATATGGATAGAGGTACTAAAACTATATATTCTCCTAGAAACTATTTTAAACATCAATCATTATTTTCATAACTTAATCTTGAAAACATAATTTAAGTTATTTATAATGAATTTTAGGTATTGGATATGCAAGAAGAGTTAATCCAGCATAAAATAAATAAATTTTGTTAACTAGTGAAAAAATATAAAGACATCCTAAACATTATCCTTAAAGGGGTGTTTGAGAACATGGTTGATTATTCTATGAAAATAGTACAAAAAAGCTATACTAGTTGTTCAATTATATAGTTAAGAGAATGTATTGAATACGAAGAAATATTTTCATCAGTAGGATGCCATTATTCTATTAGGAGGTTTCTTTCCTATACCAAACATTTTAATTTAAATCTACATCAAATGAATGTCAAGAAACCTTTTATTAACTTATGTATTTTTTATGATGTTTTTGTCGAATAACCCCATAAACTTCAATCCCCCATTTTTCAAATCTTGATTTAAAATTAACTAAAGAGAATTTTGTTTTAAAATAAGATCTGAGATCTAGGTTTTATGGGATCATATAATTTTTATTTCTAAAGGTTTTTAAAAAAGTATAAATAATCATACCTTATTCATAAATATTATTTTCAGTGATATTTAGGTTTCTCAAATTTATATTGAGTATATTATATTTGGATCATCTAAAATAAATTTGTAATAAATTTAAATAAATAGAGAAAATTTATATTAAAATGAATTTAATGGGTGAGTTAAAATTAATCACTGGTTTTTTTCTAAAATTCAAGAGGAATAAGTTTAATGAAAGAAAATACACAAAGGATTTTTTTCAAATGTTTTGTCATGGATTAGTGAAAACCAAGTGATGCTTCAATTAGTACCACATATAAGTAATATTTTGTAAAACTAAGATACTAGTTGGTTTAACCATATAGAGAGGTAATATTGGGTGTTTACATTTATTTATATCTAGTCATCCTGATATTATGTTTAGTGTGTGCATTGGTACACAATATCAAGAAATCCTAAACAACCCGCATTTAAATTCTATTAATATAATTTTAAAATAAACTAGGAATATAACTAACTTTGGATTGTTTCCCTTTAAAGGATAAACCTTTGAATTATTTAGTTATTTAGATGAAGATTTTGTGGGTTATAAATTTGAATGAAAAATAACTGATGGAACACATTAGTATTGGGATTTTCTCTAGTTTTATCATGTAGTAATGATTATAAATCTTTTTCATTATCTACCGGTAAAGATGAGTACATAAATATTGGATATTTTTCTTAACAGATTTTGTGGATAAAACACACAATACTGGGAAATAGATATCAGTTCATATATTTCCCTAAAAAATGTGACAATACAAGTGCTTTTAATATTTCTACGAATTATTTTTCTTAATCATAAGAAAAATATATAGATATACAACATCCACTTTTGAGATACCATTTTCAAAAAAAGGTGACATAACTCTTCAATTCTTCTGAAATGACCATTATATTTATGATATCATGATAAATCTATTATTTTTCGAGAGAATAATGTTATCATAAATGAGTGAGGAGTTTTTAATTATTCATAAATAATTAAATTCAGTTCAAAATACTGTATTTGTAAAATTCGTGTAAGAATCCCTAACTTCTAAGTTTATTTTTTTATTTATTATTTTAAGATGTTTATATATTATTGTTACATCACTTGTTATTAGGTAATCATTAATCTTTATTTACATGGTCAATTATGTGATTCTAACTATTTGTTCACATGCTCAGTTATGTGAGCATAATTTTTTATTAATGTGGCTAGTAATATTTTGAATTCTCAGTCAGTATACCTATCGTGACATAACTATGTTACCGAGACTTATGGTTAGTTATCCTACATTAAGTATTTTAGTTTGAAATATTATTTTGAAGTTCATTGGTGTTATTTTCATTAGTTTATAATTATTATTTGCCATAAATGATTGAATAAATTTAAAATTAGAATATGAATCATCACATATATCTTTCTTAAGAATACCTTTCTCTTTTTTAAAGCACTACTTTCTTTCACTCTATTGAATCCCTCTTCCTAAAAAAACATTACCTTTCAAATTCAATCCCAAACCATCCAATGTTTAAATCCCAATGTGAATATTCTAAGAGTAAAATGATCTTGTGATGTCATATCTCCTACGGTATCACCTCCTCCAAAGAGATATAAATAGGTAAAAAATATCTTGAGTGCAAGAGTCAATTTGTTCAATCCTCATTTGATAGAATGACATATCTATATAGAAAATAACGTATATGTTAAGTGAAAAAATGGAAATAAATATTTATTATGAAAATCAATTTATAAGAAATGTTCTAGAGAATTTTTTAATGATAAAACTAAGATATGTTATCCTTGGGTGGTCAAGTACTTTTATTCCCACAGTGAATTTAATTTTGGTGATTCAACATATCCCATTATCACAATCATGAATGAATTATATTTTTTGTTTTTTTAAAATCTCTTGGATAAATTATTATGTATGCAACATATAGAAGAGTAATAATATTATAAAATCTCAAAACCTATAAATAATTTACACATGGAGTTTTAGAATAGTCTTAAGGAATTAAAAGTGAACAAAACTACTAGGAAAATAGCTATCATGAATATAACCAAAGAATTCATGATATTGTTACACATTATCCCACATATCATCAGTCCCATGAAAGAGGAAATTAACATCTTAAGGCATAATGATTTATTATTTCTTTAGTTGATGAATAATAGGATTCATATAAACTTATCTAGGTATTTAAATAGGCAAGTTATTGAGATATTAAAGAGTTATTTAATGTATAATTCCTTTCCTTGTATTAAGTTTATCTCATACCTATTGCAGTTTAAAGAAGTAGTTCTTGATGTATAGTTAAGATCCATTTCCTACAACGGTCTCTTTCTAAATAAAAATATTTTTTGGCACAAGAAGGTGAACTGAAATCCTTATAGAATGTAATGGGTAGCATGAAAAGAAAACTATATTAAAAGTTTAATATTATAAGAACCCTATCAAACAAAGATACAAAGTAGACGCTATTCTAGAGTTCGATGAAATCATTTAATTTTATTTTGATGAGGAATATTTTTTTATGTAATTTCAAGAAGAATATGAATCAATGGTAGATAACCTTAGTGAGGAAGCTAGGGAAGCTTTTATAGATGTCAGGTATATATACCTTATAGGTTTTAGTTATCCTTAATCTCCTTTACCATTACCTTCTAGAGAATAAGAGTTAGATGGTGAATATTATAATGACACTGATTCGTTTGTGAGTGGATTTGTTAAAGAACCATAATGGGGGGATTGTGAATTATATGAATTTTAAAAGAATTAATACATTTAATAAATATTCCTCTCTAAGACCGATCAATGGATATAGTCATAAGAAATGAGTAAGAGAAAAACCTACTCAGGGGGGGGGGGGGGGGGGTTGACGATGATGACTATGGGATAGTTCACTTGAGAATGGTAGAACCACAATATAATTTTTTTAATGTATTTCTTGATGGATCTATGATTATTGAAATTTAATTTGAAGAGATAGTTGATTTATCTCCTCCCATTCCATTAGTTGAACAATTAATGGAATAAAAGTTTTTCTAACTCCTACTAAATATGTTGAGGAGCTAGTGGATAGAAATGTGATATCTCTTTTTAGATCATTTTATACAAATATTAAATTAGTTGAAGAAGAAGATAAAACTAAAGTATATATTTATAATTTGGAACCTATGTTAGTTGAAGTTAAGGGTGAGTTTAATGTTGTGAATCCTTATTTGGACCCATTTACTCCTATAACTTTTTCTACCCCTTCTATATAATATTTAACTAAATTTAATTTTATTGAGTTCAAATAGGATTTAATTGGTCTGTTGAAGGAATTGTTTATTGGTTTTTAGAGAATAGTTCAACCAATTAGAGAATAGGGAATATCTAGGAATTTTACTCTAGTGAGTTATATTTTTCAGCCAAAACTCCATCTCAAATTGGATCTTATGATAAATTAGATTGAAAATTATTGATCTTTATTGAGTTGTCTAGATAAAAGATATTCATGATAGGATGTTGAAGTTGGATTAGAGATTATAAAATTTAGATTCTCAGGTTTCTAAATCATTTTTACCTCATTTATCTTCCTCAACACCATATTCAACTCTAGTTAAGAGTATTTTTAAGGGAAATAATGTAAAATAGATTGTTTAGATTGATTTGAACGTTGTCTTGTATGATTTTCAAAAAACTAGAGATATTTTTTTTATGTTATATCAATTTCCTAAAAAAGACCTTGGAGCTGGACATAAAATATTTCTTACAACATGGGAGAGATGGATTCACAATCTAAATATCCATTGATCCTAATATTAATAGGATAATCACCAAATCTGAACTAAAGACCATGTTCTAATCCTTGTCATGTAACCTCAGTATTCTCCCTTTAAATAAATCATACAAGTATAAAGTAGAAAAGTTAAAAGTTCTTACTCCTATTTCTGAATCCATTATAGATAATAAAGAAGATTATTTTTGTTCAATGGTGTATAGTTCAAGAGATATGAAGTATTTCACTATATTGATAAAGCCTAAAATTTTCAATGAAAACACTACTATCTTGGATCTTTTTACCTCATCCAAATATTCAACATCTCCTTCAAGTATAACTTCCCCTGTTACAACTTTTTTCATGCCTCATATACAAGAAGTACACTATATTCACCAAGACTCTAGGTGTTTGGTTATACCTAATCTTTTTCATCCATATTTTACCATAACATGTCCCTCCTGCCTCAGCCTTTATTAGAAAAGGAAAAGATCTTTTACTCCCTCTTCCATTATAGATGTGTCAAATTTTCATTTTGATTGGAGTGCCTAATAGGATATCTTTCTGTAATTATTTTGACTCAAAAGGAAAATTACATGTTTTTATTCACATCCTTTCGATTATCATATTATTTTTCATGCTTCATTATTACACTTCCTGTTATCATTTACTTTAGAATAATTTTTAATATTCTTAATGAGGGAGAAATATGGGATGTTTCAGTTCATTTCATATCTATAAGGGTTTGTGATTATTAAAAAGAACGAGAATGTTGTCTTAGTACAACACCACCATATTTTAGTGCCTGAAAATACTATATATTATAATAATAATTAATTTATGTTTTAGGATAGTATAATTATTTGTGGTAAAAATAAGAAAAATGGATAAGTCATTAAGTGACCAATTCCACCTTCTATTATACAAATTTCAGTTGAATATTAAGTTCAAGTAACCATGTAGAAGTGAGAACATGTTGAAATCCAAGTGACTTCATGAAAAATAATGAAATCATGTTCCAAATATGATAATTTAATCTAATTATTTAATAGGATACATTAAGGTTCCAATTACTAAAAGAATAAGTGAATCAATTTCCTGAATAATAGAAGTGACCATAATAATTACTGAAGTGTCATTGAGAAGGAACAAAGTTTCCATAATAAGCAGTGAAGTGACCATAAGAAGAAAATAAGTGATCTCAATAAGAAATGAGGAGACCATATGATGAAATCTAGTGATTCTTCTATGTGAACTTGTGATGTGACAATTCTATGTGACTAATCCAAGTGACCATGGAAGGGGACTATGGAATGAAACTCTGATTCCTAAAGTAACCATGCTTATGTTAAAACCATGTTACTGTTTCCAATGTAAATTGTGTTGTATATTCAAATATATAATATTTATATTTTAGATAATTTACTATAGAGTATACACATTTATGGTTTTACAATTTAGAATAATTGTTATAGAGATTAAATTATGAATACACTATAATATATAATTAGAGAAGGTGATATCTTTAAAAATTAGAATCACTAATGAAAAAACTTTCAATGCACATACCTGAGAGGAATACTAACATACCAATTCACAATATTTTTCCACTAAACTCTATTTTAAGAACTCTAAGTTAAATACTTAGTTGTATATTTTCAAGGACATATGTAATGATAATTGATCAAACAAATTTTTTTAGGCTAACGTGCATTAGAGTTTCACTCTTCTCATTTGTTTACCTCTATGTTTTAGATTACTTTTGAACAATGTTTTATTCTCTCTATTTATTCATTAACACATGCCACTTCTTTGTATTGAGTAGTCCTGGAAACTCTTTCCCTTTATTTTATTACACCTATTATCCCATGAATAACTATGGAAGATGATATATGTAGCCCAGAATTCATATGTATATTTTTTTTGTAAGAACCTGATCAATGTTTTGGACATGTTTATTATTTAATAAAATACTTGGTAGTAGGTGATAATAAAGTGCAGAAGAAATTGTCTTGGCTTCAAACTTAATCTTTTATTTATATTCTATTATATGATTTCAAATTTTTTCCTATTTTTTAACAGACAAATTTTATTTTAAAAAACTATATATACAGACAATAATTTTATAAGTAGATTTAATAAGTGTTTTTATACCATATTTAATGTAATTAAATCTATTTAAAAAAATTAAAATAATTTAAAATTTAAGTTTACTAAGTTGTGATAATGATTTAGTGAATCATTTCAAAAAATATTAAATTATATATTTATATTATTTTAGTTATTGGGTTATTTGTAAATATAAGGTTTATGTTTATATATTTTTTAAAATAAATATTTTAATTGGAAACTCAATTCACCCCCTCTTGAGTTGTTCACTTGGAAAAATAATTAATTTTATCAATTCCATATTTGGAAATTTAAGTTATAAATAAATTATTGAATAAATGATCTTTATATTCTTATAGACTAGGATATGATGTTTACCTTCTACAATAGGGTATTAGTTATTATATTCTCCCCAACCCCCTTAAATAATTTCATACTAAAAATTTGGTTTATAAAATATCTATTTAAAAAGTGTGGATTTAATTACTCATAGATTCATCATGTTTTTATATGGCCAATTTTAAATTTCAATTTCTCCAATGGAAATTTAATAGTTGAATTGTTTAATTCAACAATAATTGTACCCAAATGTTAAGAATATAAATAAGCTACTCATTGTAAGATAAGTCATGCACCAACTCTATTCCCTTATATGTGAGCACATGGATTTCATAAGGAATTTATTTGCTCTATAATGAAACATGTAATATATTTATTAATTTTTAATGTTTGTGAATTATATTAAATTGGTAATATACAACTCTAATTAATTATAGTATTTTAAAAGGCACAATACACCTATGTCTTAAATTTGCTTTTCTTCCAAATCATACAACTCCCTTACATAGTGAAACCATCATGAATACATGATCCCCAACATGAAAATATTTGTAATCCATTTTATTATCATCATAGATCTCTTTTTATTTATATGATACTTTAATATGATCATGAATTGCTCATATATAAATAGTCATCTCCATTACAATCTCTATACCAACTTAAATTCTTTCACTAAATACTTCCCATAAAGTAGTAGTACGACACCTCTCGATATAATATTTTTCATATGATGTCATTAGGATTATCAAATGGAAGTTGTAATTATATAAAAATTACACCAAAGGTAGATACTAATCCAACATGCTTTGGAAGTCATGAAAATTTTATATCATCCTGACATTCATTGTCTGGATAGTATTTTCACACTGACCATTAATTTAGAGATGATAGGATTCACATTAATGTATCTCAATTTTGATATAATTTTGAAGACTCTTGTAGATTTTGAATGTTAACTATGGCTTATAATCATATAAAATCAATATAGGTACCTGATTATGCCTCATGATTTCATTGATATATATTAGAGAATGGTTCCCAATGTGTAGATCTTATATAATTTCTATAAAATGAGTGGACTTTGTAAAACAATCCATGATGACCCATTTAGTATCATTATTCCTTAAGGTATTTATGATTCTGGTGAAAATTTACAATATAATATTTTCCAAATTTTATATAGAAATAGGTAGAGGTTTCATGGACCCCTTGTGATTTTATTTTTAAACCTTTACCTATAGGAATACTATTCATTTCAATGAATATTTTTCAAATTTTCACTTCATACCAACCCATCAAAAAAATTCTTTTAAATCCATTTAAAAAAATTTCTACCAAGTATTATAAGGAAATTTGATTTTTTTTCTTCATCAAATAGTTCTCATTTAATCACTAGTATGGATGGAACGCATAAAGTCTTTCCAAACATCAACACTCTGCATCTATTGATGTATTATTTTAATTTACCATCATTTACAACATTAATATTCCTTTACAAGACCACTTTTTCCTATTGGTACTTTTCTATATTATCTATTAATGATGTTTTTGATATTTCATAAAAAAGGAATGATGGACCTTCTTCCATAAAAATAACCATATCAATATTCACTCGATCATTGTATATAGGGTCCTTTCAAATCATTATTACTATAATAACTACATGATCCCTCTTACTCAAGGCATCCACCACCATTATTTCCTTCCTAAGTTGGAATTTTATCGAGGAATCACAGTCCTTGGCTAGTTCCACCCATCTATGATTCCAAATTTTAATCTCATTCTAAAATAATGTATACATAAAACTTCTTGGTTCATATATATATATATTGTTTTTTTACTATAGAGGAAGTGTATCAATATTTTCCACGAAAAGATTATGAAATCCAAAAAATGGTCATGAGTGGGATAGATTTTTACATTAATTTTCACTAACCTAAATACATATAATATCACTATTTCATTCTTCACAAGTTCTCAAAACTGAGTCCTTTTTTCGATGCATCACTATATATTAAAAATCCTTCATTACATGATAGTAGATTTAAAATAATTACATTAATAATTATCCTCTTATAAACATCAAAATATTTCTCACATTCCCTTAGCTATGTGAATTTAACACCATTAAATGTTTACATCATTAATAGGTTTTCCAATCGGGGTGAATTCTTGGAAAAATCACTAATAGTAACATGCTAAACCTAAGAAACCTAGGATCCTAGTTATGTTCATCAGTGTAGGAAATTATTCTACAACCATTGAATTTAAAATGAAAAAAATATTCTACCCTTCGAGACATTATGTCCAATAAAAGAAAATTCATTGAGGGAAAATTTACCTTTATTATATTTCATATTTAATACATTTTTTTAAAAATCTCTAAAATTATCTATATAATACTCTCATGCTCTTCATAGCACTTAGAGTATATCAATATATTTTCAATGCACACAACTACAATGTCTTCAAGATACTTTTTGAATAACATATTCTATTTTACATAAGGAAATTAAGTGTATTATATCCAAAATGAACTTTCATAAACTCATAACATCCATACCTTGTTTGAAATTTGGTCTTATGTGTATCATCCTTCTTAAAACATATATAATGATGACCAAAAAATATATTTATCTATGAAAATTATTGGGATCCATGTGGTTGATCAAAGAATTTATCAATGTGTTGTAAAGGATACATATTCATTATAAAAATAGATTAGATATCCATATAATTGGTGCACAATATCATGGAACCATATTTATTTTTCATAAAAAAATAGGGGATACCCATGGTGAAACACGAGGGAATATAAATCCCTTATAGAAAAACCCATTACATATTTATTCAACCCTACAAATTCTACTAGTTATATTCTCTACGGAGTGATTGATATAGGCATTACATCTGGAATGACTTAATGGAAAACACAACATCATGCTCTAGTGAATGACCAAATATTTTTAGAAAACATTCATTAAACTTTTATACCATAGTTAAATAATATATTATTAGGATATATTATTTATCCATAGATCATTATTGATCTTACACTCATCCCAATATTTCATTAATTAGTTTTATTCAAGATTGGTCTAGAAATGAACTAGTAGGGGAATTTACTCTATTGAATAAAATGGATTTTATGTCCCAATCATAAATACTAATATCATTTTCCATTTGATAGAACTTGATAATATATCCAAATATGAATAAAATGTCTGAGACTCCAAAAAATAGTTCATTATAATCATTAATTAATCAACAAAAAATCTTCCTTTTTTGGTCTATGTACATAGCCCACAGTATGTCTATATAACATCATAAATATATCCACATACCCGAAAATGATTTCCTCGTCCATTGGTCCTGTATTAAGTAACATCGTTTCCATTTATAGACTTTTATCACAAGGAAAGTATTTTTCATTGTATAACTCAATACAATTTCTCTATTCCATTCACTTTATCTCATATTCCTCTTTAGTGTTTGGAATTAGCGACCACCATTGGTTTGCCACTCCCTTAAAAAGATAAACTTCAATGAGGAAATTTTACTTTTATCTACATACTAGAGAATTAAATATGTTCTATGGGCACATGATCCATTATTCATAAACCAATTCATTATTAGTTCCACTAAATGCTCGAGGTTGTTGTTGTATTCATCAATCCAACATATTTATAAAATTTTGTGACTTAGCATGTCACTTTATAAGGGAGAGAATATTACTCAAAACCTAGGTTAACTTACCTAATATGGTTTTGAACTAATTATCCCCAACACAAACTTCATTAATTATTTTATGAAGAATATACCTACATTTATTATGGGTGTCCATACATTTCACATTACTCATGTTAGTCTCCATCTATATACAATGGATTTCACATAATTAACTCATGACATTGAAATGTAAAATAAAATTACTATTAAATTTTATAGTGTTTTCGCTATATGTATTTATGTGTTTTTCATATTAATTGTTATATCTAACTTGGTTCTTCTAAATCTTGTCCTCTTGGTATCTACTAAACTTCCTTTTCAATCAACTGTTACATCCAAAACTCCAGAATCACAGATCCAATAGATATATTACATTTTTGTATAGAATACATGACTTAAAAAAGGATTGAAGAGTTTAGTATTCTCATAAGATTATATACATAAATAAATAAAATTTTAAAACATTAGATACAACATGAACATATAGTGATAACATCATTAGATCTTCCATTATATCATAAGAAATTTCACATAGTTGTCCACTAGGTTTCTTTGGGAAAGTAAAATAAGAAGTGGGTACCTATGATACTATATTATTAGTATCATATAGTGGATGAGTTCATAACATAAAAATGGAATAAAAGACATGAAAATAATTATTGAAAAACATTAAGCAATAATAACATTAAACTGATTTCATTCTATATCATTGAAAATAAATGAAAACATGGATTAAAATAAGAATTTATCATATACCGATGGAATGTATAATACTCGATATAAAAAAAACATCCATTCCTTATGACATGAAATCATCATATTATGGGTATATGTATACACTAAAACTCAAACTTTTTGTCAAATGATACTAATTCATGCATCGAGGGGATACATAATTTTAGTCTCCACCCATCACCAGATTTAGTTTAATGTATTCAAAATAAGATTCATAGAGACCTTTCATACCATTATTTATAGAAGCTCTAGTTGAATAAAAAAAATTTTATTTATATGATGATAAATATGTAAATAATACTTCCCTCATACAATAGAATAATGTGTATTTCTTGGATATGACTCTTTAATAAACATAGAATCTATGGGGTATCATTAATTTAATAGGTAGTGCCCTTATGAAAGAAATATATAGGTGAGGGTGAATTCATTTACTATGACATCCAATGAAGATGATAATTGGTTTCAATAGCTTGTATTGGTAGGAGAAAAATTAAGTGGTAGGAGAAATACTTCATCGAGGTGTATACAGAAAATTTGAATATTCCACAAAAATATCCCATGGGTGTGTGTATCCAAGAGTTCATTCCTAGGACCATTCATTATGCACTAGAGTGATGATTGAGACAATGATCAACGAATGATTTTTGGGTTTATTAACAATAGCTACATCTATGTAATATCATCATCCATATTCAAATATCAATATGGGTATTGATTAGATAGGAAACCACGCTCATTTTAATTTACCAGATCATTTGATGGATTTTTCACCATAGAAAAGATTGTGTTATACAACAGCTTTGGTTACTATTGAATCAAAAGAATATTATGGAGGACTACCAATATATAATTTTAAATACATTAAATTTCTTGAGTAATATGGTAAAATTATTCCATGTAAATTCTCTCACCACACCAAAAGAAATAGGTTGTGAATATAACATAAATCCCATTGAAAAAACTTTGAGATAGAAAAATCCCACATATGGAATTACAAAAATATAAATCATAAACTATTGAAATAGATGTATTCATAATGATATTTAAATAATAATAATAATTTAACTTCATATAAAAATTCCCAAATAAGAGGTATATACACAACCTAAATATAGGTTCATAATACCATACATGTCTCAAAGAAAGGAATTTGAGATGGAAAAATCTTAACTATTTTCATGACTTCCATGAATATACTTCAAAATATTGTATAAAAAACATATAAATATTATTCAAATAATTTATAACCATACTCAAATTCATTTTCATTCATAATCATTATAAATATTCATTATCTACATGAATTATTTTTATTTTTCAAATTTGGTATTTATTGTTTTTATCGTTCAAACTAGTTTCATAATAGAAGAGTTTGAATTCATTCATATTTCAAATCTAATTATTAAATGGTTTGTACAACTACTACTAATTATTATTTTTAAAAATTTATGATGTTTAAAATCCCTTTCAGGACTGGTTTAGCCGTAATCCTTGAAGATGAAATCAATAACAAGAATTTTTATGTGATTCATGGAAATAAAAGGGTGTTTTATTAATTGATTAATTAATAATTGATATAAAATAAAAAAAAAATAATTATTAACACATTTATATTAAACTATTTTTTTAATTATTCTCTACTAGATATTAATGAAAGACATTCATAGTGTTGCTCAAATAGCTGTTTAAACTAACCCAAACAAGATCATGCCTTGATTTAATAAATGATTCTCTGGTGGTTTTTCTGTAATAACACAATGATAAAAATTAATATTTATTAATTGGTTATATAAGAATTTTAAATAAAATATAATAATACTAATTATTGGATAAAAAATTCTTTTCTAATTTGAATAAAATATTTTCCACTTAGATCGCTTATTTTGAAGGCTTAAATTCACAATGATCATTTATATAGAGTATAATTAACTCTATACATAATGTTTCATACCATAACCATAATAATATAATAAAAATAATAATATATAATTAAATCCATTTTAATAACCATTTATTATGGGGGGTGATAAAAAAATGAATTTTATTTCTCATGGGGTTGGTAGTCCACATGTACGCATACACAGTGATTTCATTTTTTTAATAGATAGAATATATGAATGTAAAATTATAATAACATTAATATATTAAAATTAAATAACATAAATTATAATAATATCATTTTATTAGTGTATATAGATTAAATTTAAATTAAAATAATTAAGAATAAAATCTATGTAGTTGATAATTCTCATGTAGGGGACTTGAATTTTCTTTTTTTGCCTCCTTAGAAATAATGTTAATATGCTAAATAATGGTGTCCATGATATTTTTAACATGGTTGATAGTTATATGTGGTTAAAATTGGAATAATTATTTGGATAAATTACATGGGAGGTTAATTCTTGGTTTGGTGGAGGTATTACTCTATTATTAGTGATGAGAATTGTAGTATTGGGAGAAACACATACATTTTATTTAATATAACATTATTATTAAATGTTTGATGGTATAAAAATGGATAAAAGACAACATGATAATCAGTTTAAGTAAAAAAATCCCAACCAATATTTTTTAGAAAATTTAATTATTTTAGGGTTTCTGATTTTCACATTTATCTTTTATCTGAATTTACCATGACCTTAGTAATTAACTTATAACCATACTAATCAATTTCAACGACAATGATAAATATGATTTTTTTAAAAAATATTATACTTACTGTTTTAAATATCAAAATCCATTTATAAAATAATATTTCTAAAGGGGTGAAAATATTATTTTAAAATAAATACAATTAATCATGTAAAAACAGTTTTTAGAGAAATAATTTTTTATGATCTAAATTTATATATAAGATAAAATTATATATGATTATTATGTTAATGAAATAAAATAATTTAAAAAAAAAATAATGATTATGTGTTTTTTAAGTCATGTAAAAACCGAATCTTTCTTGAAAATACTTGATTCTATGAAAAGTGTAAAAATAGTCTTTTTTAGAGTAACATTTTAATTAGTTTTAAAAATGGTGGAAATAAGATTTATAAGTTCAAATAATATTTTAAAATAAATTTTCTTATAAATTAATTCATATTTAATTATGTAAAATTTTTATAAAAAATTTAATTTATTATTATATAATGGGAATGTATTTAAAATTATAGGTTTTATAAAATTCATATTTTTTGACTAAAACCAACATTTTTATAAAAAACTAAAAACAATTTATGAAAGTGATTCTATAATGCCCCAACCCCAGTTATCCAGAGTCAGTGCATTATTACATAACATTGGCATGATCACAAGGGATCAAAATCTCAAAAGTCTTATCATTTTAGTAGCCCAAAAACTACTAGATACATTCATAAGTTTTACATTTCATTATAAAATGAAAAACAACAACTAAATTGTCTCCATTGGCCACATTCATCTCTTAGAATATCCCTGTAGGTCAGTTTTATTATACTTATTCGCATCATGGAAAAAATAAAACATAGAAAGGGGTGAGATCAAATGCTCAGTAAAGATAATAATATAGGGGAAGCATTCAATAATAAGAATAAACATTTAAGGCAATGTAAATGACTAAAACCCAATCCTTTTAAACTTAAAATTCATCATAATATGAAAAATATAAATCAAATAATACCATTTACTTATTCACATGTATATTTTACAAATTGAATAATCACATGTAATATAAATCACCAATTTCATAATGTTGGACTGCATAATGCCAGACTTTATAACCACATAGTCAAGTCCTTATGCTAAGACTAAAAATAAGTTTCGGTCAATGCCTTGTTCCAAGACACTATTTTGTCTCATGATACCTACCGATTCATCTAGGAGCTATAGTAGGCTCCACCCGTCAAATACAAAGTCCAATTCATTACTTATATGAAAAGGATGAAATATTACATAAACATTTGTATTAGAACCATCATATGAAATGTCAATACTTTATCCATAAACCATGAATGGTATAAAAATAACACATCCATGGTCAAATGTATCACAAAACCTTCAATAAAATATGGAAGATTTTTATCATAATAAACAAACTTTAAACAATCTTAAAATCTTTCAAAGAATGTTGACATAGGTGAAATGAAAACTTTTTTGTAGAGAAATACATCTTTCTATTTTGAAATCATTTAGAAGTCAAATAATTATAAAAGAAAACATTTATTTTGAAAAAATTCTTATAATATTATATGGTAAGCTTCGACGATGTTATAACGGCGTAAAATACCCACACCCGCCTTATAAGTTTAAAAAAACATTCTTACCTTAATTTTGTCGAGAAGGTTATAATGTACCATTTTTAGAAAACGATGGAAAGATTCCTTTAAAAACATGTGTGGTCAAATAAGGGTATAAGTGACTTTAAACCATATTCTAGTAAATAGTAAAAAAATTGAATAATTTTTTTTAAAAAATACATATGGGGATGATAAAGAGGTCCCAGTATATACTTACATATTAACAACCCCATATAAGTAAAGAGATTGTAGAACTAACCCTTACCTTGTACTTTTCCTTAGTTGATGGTATGTTAACATACAGTATAATAGTTAAAACATTTTTATTAAATTATACAGGAACTATAAATATGATATCATATATGAATATATAATATTGCTTTGTTAATAATATTTCAGTAGTATCGTTATTTCTGGCGTTAACTGATTCATTTTCTTCTATATGCTTGGTCATGTAATCCATGTTTTCTATGGATAAGATGTATTTTATTTATATAAAAAATGATAATATGTTCATAAAAACTATTTTTAATCATAAAATGAAAATTATTCTTGAATGATTACCATGGGGAATAAATCTCACCGCGTTCGTGGAGATGGTAATCCGTACGTACGCACAAGTGACAATATCATTATATTGATGGTGAAATCATATGTAATTGGATAATATATCATATTTAAAAAATAATTAACATGTTATATTTATTATTTAAGTTTGTTATATTCATTATTATACCCATCCAAATAATGAAGTGCTTGAATAATAAACTACAGCACGACGTGGAGACTGTAAGCCGTTTGTATGCACGTATGGTGACTTTGTCATTTATAGGATGAATAGAATAAAGAATATTGTTGTACCATATTTATAATAACATCACAGTATGTAGAAGGTACTGATGTTATTATTTTGGTATGGAAACAACAAATAATGATGAAGTGGAAGAAGAAAATAACATTAAAGAGGGTGGTGAAATTATAACCGCTTCTTCAGGTGTTTCATTTTGAGTTGATCAAAAGGGCTCCATATGTTGGACTTATGATAAAATTAAAGCCTATATATTGAAGGTAGGATAGTTGAGAGGATATTTGGGCAGGGGTTGGTTGAGCCAAAAGGCATTGGAGGTGTGAAAGTAAGAGATTGGGAAGTACCCTTTTATAAGAGAGGTGAGGTTCACTTTTCAAAAAGCTTGAAATATTATATTATAATAAAATCATTTTTGGTTTCTAATAACTCAAAAATCATTTATTTCTAGGATACGGTGTGGATGGGTCTAAAACCTCTAATCCAATATGTTTTATATGGGTTTATCTCACCATATTAACCATATCGTTTAGATTTAACACTTATTTAAAAAGTTAGACATTTACCATGTCTCTTTGTATTTTTATATTATATGGTTAATAAATTTCACTATAACAAGCCAAGATAACCCCAAGTGGTTCAATATTATTATATATACCCTTATCTATGTTCTTTGGCCAAACCATATATTTTTAAAAATATTATATCAATTAATAATATAGTAATTTTTTAGAACTCAATTATGTATATTTTGACACAATTTAGTATTTGATTTTTTAAAGCCATAAAAACTTTATCACTTCAAATAAATTTTATTTAATCCACCCTAAAATTTCATATTAACATATAAAATTAGTGAAATTTTTCGGATGTCTCAATTTACATTTATTTTGGTATTTATAATATTAATTATTTTAATATTTCATTATTAAGGTAATTACTTTATCATCATTGTGTCATAAATAAATTAAATTATTTAATGTCTAAAAATTTTGAATTAAAAACAATTATTTAAGAAATATTTTTATATATATAATGAATATTTATTGTCGAATTTATATTTTGTGAAACCCCATATTAAATTTTTTTTGTTATTAAACTTTGAATTTAACTCTTTTAACTCTTCTTTAAATAAAATAATAATAAATGTCCTAATCTAATACAAGTGGACTAAACAGGATCATATTTTATTCCTAAGGTTGTTTTTTTCGAATTAAACTTATCCAATAGAATTAGGACATGTGTTTGGGTAATTATAATATAATTTTTACCCTTAATTACCCTATTTACTTTGAACTGTGGTAAATAAAAGTCAAAAGTTAGTATTCACCAAAAAATTATTTTTGTATTATTGAACCACATTTTTCATAATGATTTCAACCATGTCTCTTGGATTTTTGAAATTAAACTCACAGAAGTGGTAAAATTTTGTTTTATGCAAATCTTCAAATTCTCCTTGAAGGTGGGTAAAATACGGCAAAAAAGTTCAATAAAATTTTATATATCTAAAAATATTATAAAATGACTCCATTGAATTACAATGAACATAAACAGGTATTATGTATCTATTTTTATATAAAATAAATTAAATTAAAATAACTATTTACATAAATAAAAAGTCGGTTTTAAACAAATACACAGTGTTTTTCACTATTCATCAAAAATTGAATGTATTTAGAAAAATACAAAAAAATCATCCTAAGAACATTTTGATATTCCGAATTCAAAAATGAAGTCCATTTTGAAAAATAAAATTTTCAAAATTTCAAAAACTGGGCATTACTATTCATAACGACTAGTTTGATTGGTCGCGGTGTGTTAAAACTCCAAGTTGCGTACAATTCAAGCTACCACATTATTCAAAGGGAAATGTACCATGGATCCTTGGGGTGCTAAAAATTTTGGTTGGGTAAAATCTAAAATTAAGTTAATTTAGTAAATAAAAATTAAAAAATAATAAATTTAAAATACATTCTTTAATAAAGGATTGTTATATTGTGCTTTTATAGGATATTTTTTTACCATCTATAGTAGGGTCTCAGGTATTACACACGTGGTCCACATTGTGATAGTACTAGATATGATTGATTCACTATGTTGAATTTTTCTGAATTATTGAAATGGAAAACGTAAATTATTGAATTTTATTATTGGATGTGATTTTTAATGATATTTTAATCCCACAAATAATTATCTAATCTTTATATTCTATTTAAAATTAAAGCATGTGTTTGATACGAGATAAAATGGTGTCGATCTCATGAAGACCAAAGCTTTAGCACAACAGTGTGGTGAAAATTATTAAACTATTTTGTTTAATTTATAGTTACCACAACCATCAATATGGTTCCGTGTTCTATGGCTATAAATGTTTAATTCATGTATTTTTATTCATGATGAACATTATTTATATGCTATTGGTGTATCACATATTCCGTATTGGATGACTTACCATGAAAAAGGGCAACTAAAATGCCCATGGGTAAGATATATTGTCATTTTGAAAACACCATGGCTTGAACCATATTTATCTATACCCATTTTGACCTCATCATTTTCCATTGGTGATCTTCATTGATGGAATTCATTGTTAATTGATTGTTGAGGAAAATTAATTTTCTTTGAATAGTCTACTTGGAAGAAGGTATCACAATGACAAGGCCTTCCTCATTCCTAGATTGTATGAAGCAACACAGGTTGACATCATGCTAATGTAGTACCCATTTTGATCATGGTTTTACGTATGTGACCTATGAGAAAAACCTCTATGATATATAAATAGTCATTTCATCCATCTAGATTGAGAAGTTAATTTATATCCACTAAAAATTTTAAAACAAGTTATTTCAAATAAAATTTAAAAAAATGAATAAAGAGTATTTAAAACACATGATTCATACTATTTTCACAATTAAACAAAATTTATTCTAAAAACCTTACAATGTGATTACTACATGTAATTACTAAAAATTTTAGGATATATTCATTTAATTACAAGATACAATATGGGAAAATATGATTTTTATCATATCTCATTTAGTTTATTTTGTTATATAGTGTGTAAAAAACATCTTCCAAACATTTTTCATATATCCTTCGGTGTTTATATTAACCATTGATGATCAAAAGGTGTTTTGAGGTGTTTTTTGGAAGAATTACTTCAGTATGATATGGCATTATTTGGAAAATCTTATTATAGAGTCTATATACACCACTAAAATTATATTAATCTCTAGGACTATCTCATATACTTGAAGTGGGTAATCAACCACATGATCAGGTGTAGACAATGTTAGAACAACTTGATTCTATCTAGGAATTCCTTTTATCAGCTCTGGAACATGTTATTCCAAATTATTCATATAGTTATTTATTGATAATTTGAGGTTTTTCTACTAAAATTAGTGACATAGGTTCATTTTGACCAATGAATATGTATCAAATTATAAAAATTTACTATTATTTCTCACTATTACTAAAAAAATATTAGTGTATCGAGTTATTATTTCTCTAAATACTAGCTCATATGGGACAATTACTCTTGAAGATTTTATTTCAAGGATCTTGGAGATAACCCTTGATGATTTTGACTAACCCACTTCTTGTGTTGAGATTTGAGAAATAGCAAGATAATCCTATAAAGACATGGACATTATAGATTCAAATTATTTAATTATTCTTCCTTGGATTTTAAATAATAATTTTTCATTAGAAAAGTGTTCGAGTTAGAACATATAATATAAATAAATTGAAGGAATATTCTTATAAAGGGAACTCATATCCTTTCAATAAAGGGGTGAAATCCTAGAACTCTTCAATTGATGGAACAAGGTAGTCTTTCTGTTTTACCATGAGATCATCTATAAACTAGTGCAATCGTGGAAAATATTTTGGCATGTTCTATATATACTATACCGAATTAGTAATTAGAATCATATGAAGGTTTAGATAATTCATTTAATTGATCACATAATAGAACCCCTTCTCCACCCCCCATATCTCATGGGTCACTTCTATAGTAATAAAAAATAGATATTTATTATTCACCAATGATGATCTCTCTTAAGCTATTAGGGTATCTATCCTCACTAGTGAATTCTCTTCACAATATATTGAAATATATTTTTAGTGGTTAGGGATTCATAATGACCACAATATGCATCACTTGAGACACTAGGACATCAACTAAAATTATTAGTTTTACACCCATGTTATTGATGAAAAAACAATATTCAACTTCTATGTCATATGATTCTTGAAATGACTAATAAATTTACTTATATATGATAATCCAGACTCGTCTACTAAAAATTATATTATATCAAAATAAAAAAAATAACTATGATGTAAGGAGGGATCTCAGAGGATAACATGTCTCACCTGTACGAATGTATAAAACCAATCCCCCCATTCTCCCCCAGTTTTGGAGTTCCTTAAATTAAGTTACTTCACTCGATATCTTTAAGGATTTAATAAGGAAGGTCCCTTGTAGATCAATTGAAAACACCTTCACCTTTTTCATATACACTTATGATAGAACCTCCTCTATCAAGACCCCATGGTCCACCTCATCACCATTAAATTCTCCAAATTCTATATATCAAGGAAATATTATCAAGGTCTCTATAGACAGTTTTCGATATCTATATAGAAACTCAATCGTGTTATTTGTGGTGAGATCATAAGAGTTTTTTTTTGAAATTTCTAAAATACCACTACAATGTCAATATATTTAGAATAATCTACCTAGGAATTATCACTATCCAAAAAATATTATTAAATGTGATCCATGATTCATATCAGTCATATCAAGTAGGTAATTTTAATCATTCACTATATTTAACAACATTCTAATTCCAAATCATCTTAATTAATCCCTAAAATAGTTTTTATATAACATACATACTTAGTGGGATTTTTTTTAAAATTTTATGAAATTGAATACAGTCTTAATGAATTCTCCCATACAACCTAAATAATTTTCATCATATACCAAATTTACCAAAAATATAAACCCTTTGGGTATGTAGTTTTCTGGAATGTATGGGTTTGACACCCCTAGTATAGAAGAAGTGGTCAGCAAATTATGTTTCAGGCCTTCTCTTAGAGATTCCACCTTGGCTACCTCCTAACCTTGTACCTAATTCGAGGACACCTCACCTTAGTACATCTAGTCATAGTTCATTACTCCATCGTAGTTATGTAGGATACACTTGTCATTGACTATAAATAAGTGTAAAAAATGCTATTTTAATCTATTTCCACTTATTAAGGGGTTTTCATCTTCCATTCTCATCAAATGGAGGAATTTGAAGTCAAATCAATGGATCGTTCATCATTTATACACGTTTATATTGTATTTATCCTTCATTATAATATTATAAAATTTAGATGAAAACATTCATTGATGCTACCATGATACAATCATGAGTATCCTCTTAAATCATCATCGACCATATTTATGCAGTCACCATAAGATGTTTCCCAATGTTTAATTCAACAAATGGTGTTGTAAAATGTATTTAAAGATATAAAAACTAAAAAATTGAATTAGTAAGAGGTGTTTACCTCATATATTTGGTCATGGAAAATCCAATAATCCAAAATTTTATCATATAGCACCACATTGTATGGTCTCTCCTCACAAAAAAAGTATTATCCAAGAGTAATATATTTTGTACATCTATATATGGTGATAAATTAAACTATAAAGGTATCCATAAGAAATTTATTATTTCTTTATTACCCATTAATAATGTCAAGATCCTAAAGATTAAAGGTATAAATTAGTATCAAGTGATCTCCAATATATTATAAAATTTTTATTTTCTAAATTGAGTGGAAATATATTCCCATAAGACATATAATGATATAAAATATGAAATAGGTAATGTCCCTGGTATACTTGATTAATAAATAAGAAAATAATTTCCAAACCTAGTATCTCCACATTGATTGTTATTCCCAATGTTAGCTACAACACCATCTTAATGGTATATGAAATCAAGTTGGTATGTGAATTTGCGATTGATTCCTAGAACTCACTTAGCCACATAGAGAGGAAGATAACCAAGATTATTTTGTGGGGATAACTCAAGGATAATATATCAATTCCATTATTTATACTTACCCACTATAGATTAGACTAGTATGTTCTCACTGACAGTAAAATATGGATACTATATTACCCAATGGTTCACTTTAATTTCTTTGATATATATATCTATTTAGTAGCATGGTTATCTATATTTCAAATCCAATGTCAATTCTTGGTGAGGGATTATTACCTATAGTGTTATAAACCTAGGAAGTAGTCTCTAATACACATAGAGTGGAGGGTGAATTAGAGGTTGTATCCTAACAAGAACATTTCCCCATTTTTTCTACTTCCCGTGAAAATTTCCTATTCTATTGGTTATTGAATGTTTTTCACAATTATCCTAATAAAAATAAGGATTTCAATGAAGAAATGAGAGAGATATAATACATAGATACAAAAAAATCACAGTATTCACTCACCCATATTATTATATGGACGATTCTTTTTTTTTCATAAATTTTAATTCCACTATGCACATTCTAATTATTATATGTGGAATAACAATATAGAAATAAAAATGAATTTAAATAAAATTATATGATTAAAAATAATGGTCATAAAGTTGAGAAATATATTCTTTTTATACTTAATGTACCTCGAGAATGGAGACTAGGTGTACACCAATGTTCTTACGTAAATATGGACTTAGATGGTTGGACCTGTCATAACCACATCAATTAAATTATTATATCAATTTCAATGTATTTTCAGTACCATGAATTATATATTTATAATGATATTTTGAAGCACTGTATATATTTAATGTAAATACTAATCATTTAACTAGTCATTAATCTCTTTTCGATCATCCAATACATATATTCCATAAATCTTATGTCATATAAATCTGGTTAACTGATGGTTTTTCCTTGTTTCAATTCCTTTTTAACTATAAAATATAGGGTATTTTTACTTGCGATATTCTCTAACTAACTAAATTGTGTCCTAACCCTAAAAATTATAAAACACTGAATGATGTTGAGAGATGATATATTCCTTCAGAACAAAGATTTATATCCAAATCTATATACAGAAATATATGCATAAGTTTTGCATTTAATCTCTTATCATATCCACAAAATACCCATTTTACTTAGAGAATGTTCATGTTTCACACAATAATAAATCTATATATCCTTACGTTGATAACATTAGGATACAAATAATATTGTCCTCCATGGTGCAATGAATTCAAAAATTACAATATCGATGTTTCGTAATAAATTTCCACATAGGGTGTTAAAGAATATTTTCTCTAGCTATGGGGTGAATGGTTATATCCTTCCATAAACAAAAAAACCAAACAAACTCTTATAACCCAACTCATTAAAGAATATATTATTCTATTTTAACATGGTGCACATTACAAGAACCTATAATGTAATCTGTTACTTTGTTCCTAACACACAACTTCATTGACCTCGCCTAGATGGTCTCTATAGTATGGTTGAATCCTCATAAATCCTTATATGACCCTTATAGTGAAACCAATTTTACTATGGTGTAGTCCTTCCCACATCCAAATATTTTATCTTTCAAATTAGACATATGACATAACCATGAGGGAATTTTAAATTCCCCATGGGGATAACAAAATTAATATTTATAGATTAAAAAAATATAGATAATTAATTTAAATATATATAACAATGAGTCAAGGTAAAACCCACGAGATGGTGAAAATAATGATTTTTAGCGTATGGAAAAAATTTATTTGTTTAATTATATTAAATATAGTGAATAAAAAGAAATTATTGAATTGAGAAATTTAAATAAATATAGGTAATAATTCAATGTATTTTGGGGCCTTGAAATTCATATTTGACACTATTTTGAGATTTTTAGATTTTGGGGTTCAGGTGAAATTAGATTTAGAATTTAAATTGTTTCTTTAACATCAGTTTCAAAGACATGAATATAATGATATGGTGGTTTGGTTATTCTATCAATGTAGAAATCCACCATTTCTCATGGTCCAGTAATTCAGAGAATTTCCAAATTGAGTTTGTATTGACACCATTTTTAAACATAATTACCATAGATTAACTAATGGACATAGAGTAGTCTAAGTAAACAAGTTATGTAATTAAAAAGAGAATTCATATTCATAAATCAATTTAAATTATTGAACAAAAAAATTATTTTGGAAGTTTTATTTAAAATTGTGGCATCCCAAATACCTTAGAGTAATATGAAAATAAAATCCAAAATATCCTTATCCTTTTGCTACAATACCCTATAAATTCGAAATAATTTTCCCCTCATACAAGTGATGAGGTATTAAGTGTTAAGGGTAGAGAAGCAATAAAATATAAAATAAAACCAGAGAAGAAGAATAGTAGAGGTCCCTACACAATAATGTTTCTCACCCAAAGCATTGGTCTCTGGATTGATCATTGATGCAGTAGATTGATATTTTATTTATAGATCTTTGGGTGCTCGAGATGAATTTAATTTTCTCATAACTAAATAAAATATAAGTCTTTCATATTTATTATTAGTCTAGGTCCATTTGGGTGTTAATTGAACTCCACTATTGAAAATCCCATCAATGTTGTTCAAATCAAGGTGTACATAAGAATTCTATTATGTAAATGTTTTATTTACACCATATAAAATGTAGTACATGCCTTCAGGGATTGAAAATATGCTTCCAAAAAATCATATTTCATACGATATAGTTTAAAAATTTGAGTGGTTCGACTCTACTCCTCTTAGATAACTCCTGATATAAATGGATGTTTTATAAATTAATTCCCTTTCTTGTAGATTTTCACAGCTAATTCACTTCTCCAGATTAGATTAAACCCGAATTAAAACATATGGTGTCATTTGATGACACATACTATCACACAAAAAAGTGTCTTCACCATCTTAAATTTGTCACTTCTAATAGAAATAATTTATTTTCTTCTCCATTTATCATTTTCCAGAATTTTTTTATATCCTGATAAATATTAAAAATTATGTTAAATATATATTAAATAATTAATAAACATAACATAAATTTAAATCAATTATAATGTGAAGGATAAGATAATAATAAAGGTTATAGATCGTGAACATAATATAAAAAATTCATACCCAATCTTCAAAATATTAGAAACATGAGTTATGTTATAAAACATTAGCATTTCAAATCCATCCTGTATGTTGTTTCACCACCAAAAAATGTTATTTTAGAGGCTATACAAAACAAAGGGGAGGTGTGGTAAATTATTAAATATTTAAATCATGAGTGTTTTCTATATCCGGATGGATTCCCAAGTTTATTCATTATGAACTATTAGGATACAATCAAGGATGATCTTGTGGAAGGCATTCAAGACTTATTCTATGGGATTCTCTACCACGATTTTCTTATGCCATGACTATGATTTTGATTAAAAATTTGATATAACCCTCTTTTATCAAGAAATTTTTATCAATTATCATGTGAAACTTCCCCAACAATGTTTTATCCTTCATTATCATGAAGTGAGTATCCCTCTATATTATCAAATGGGTTTCTATATAGAAACATGGTTTATCAAAGGTCATTCCATTCAAGGATACATGGGTATCACTCTATAGATGGTTGGGACATTAATAGGAAGATGCGGGGATCAAAAAATGATTATTAAAAATGATATTGATAAAGCGTATGATCATCTAGAGTAGAAATTTTTTCTATGGGTAATGTGGCAAATGGGTTTCTTAGAATTGGTGATGGACCTACTCATTCATTGTTATAGCTCACCCTGGTTCAAAATTCATTTCATGGGAAGACAATATATATTTTAAAAATTAGTGAGGGGGATACAAAAATGGTATCTAATATATCATACTATATTTATCATGGTCTAAGATTCTCTTAGTAAATACATTTCATCCAAAATGTAGCTTGGAATTCTCTATCCCTTCCAATGTGGAACTCAATACAATAGTGGGTTATAACTTCTATATTCTAGTGATTTGGACTTATTTATCAATCGAATCCATTCTTCTTTCAGGGAATTTCATAACATCCTGGGAAAGTATTCAAAAAAGAGAGGCTAATTTATTAACTAGGATAAAAGTTGTATATTTTTTCCTTCCATAAGCCTAGATATGAGATGAAAAATAATTTAATCCTTTATTGGTATCCTTAGGGATATATTTCTCATGATCAACACCAGTGATTCTTGACCCACTGGAATAATCTCTATTAGACACTTTTATAGAGTGGTTGAAAAAATCACCAGCCAAACCACAAATTTTAAAAACATGTTTCTTTAATTTGTTTGGAGGATCACTCTTTCTAACTATTTGATAAACTATATTACCATGAATATTCTACCAATTATCAAGGTTCTTATCACTATTCTTGAAGATATTTATCACCTCTTATCATCCTTAATGTGGGATTCCCAAGGGGAGGAGATATGTTATTGGGACTCCTAGGAAAGCCTTTATATAATGGAGGAATGTAGTGGCATCAACGTGATTAATGTAATGGAAATGATGAATTTAATTCAAGGAAAATTTTCTTGGGAGTTTATTGAAGGACATTAACTCTAGGGAAGGTTCATTACCTAAAAATACAGAAGGTATGGGAGAGCATTGAGGATTTATAGCTCCTCTTTATGTAATGTAATAACCCGAGATTTTATAAGATATATTCTTTTTAATTTCTTTTATATCTTCTATTGTGTGATACATCAAGATTATCTTGCGCTATACGCAACACCAAATTAGCTTGTAGTATACGCAACATTATTCTTGGATCGTGTTACACACAATTTCATGTTTGTTTGATAGTTGTTATTCTACACAACATTGAGTGTGTATGTATATATATATATATATTCAATGTATAAATGAAATATGGTTGTATTTTGTTATACGCAACAACAAAGGAGTCTTGCACTACACTCAACCCTGACTCGGCTTGCATTACACGCAATCGCGACCTTCCTCGATAGCGTGTGTTATACGCAATACCGAGTTTCACAAAACAATGATATATGGTTATAATATTATTATGAACTAGCCGTTATAAATAGTAATAACTAAAATTTGAATTTTATTACATTATTATTCATCTTACACATATTTTAGAACATGGTATAAGAATAAAATAATTTTTTCGGGTAAAATAAGTATTTTTAAAATAATGCAGTTTTGCCGCCTTTTGATGACGCACCCACTTTAAATATAGTTTTTGACATGTTTATAAGTTCAATTTTATGAAATAAAATTACAATTTTGAATAACGATATAAAAATTTACATTGGATAAAGTTTTTATATTTTTCTGATAACTTTCATATTTTAATGAATAGTAAAAACATGCTATATTTTAATTAAAAACAACTTTTTTCATCATAATAATTTATATAGTTAAATTATAATATTGGATGGTTTTAAAGTATAAATAGAATATATTTTTAACATTTAATATAATGTATTTCATTAGAATTTATTTCACCTTGAATTCATAGGTTAAATCAATTCAATCTTTTGCAATGTTTTAAAGAAAAACCCGTTTTCTTTCGACAATGGAAATAATTTTAATTTAATTCCTGCAACTTTTTTGTATTGAATTTGGAAAAATGGATTCCATATTTGGAATCAGTGGGTCCAAATTATGTTAATAATCTACTTTTTATTTTTGGGCATTATGAATAGTGACTACGGTAAATTTTATTTACCACAGTTAAAGCTCAATTTGGTAATTAAGGGTAAATATAAGATTATAAAATTACCCTAAAACCAGAAAAAATTCTATTGGATGGCTAAAATTCGACCCATATCACCTAAGGGTCTGATTATAGTCATTTTATGGACTTTTTACAATAAAATAGTTTAATTATTATTAAAACCAAAGAAAGTGAGAACATGTCACTCTCTTAAATCTTATAAGTATATTAATTTAAATTTAGTGATAAACTTCATGAAACGTACAACATGAATACTCTACAGAAAGATAATAAAATTATATACATCATATGAATTTATTTATAATTTTTAGGGATTATATAATTATCATTAATTGTGACACAATAGTGATGCAAGAAATTGTTTATCTAGTGAAAAATCAAGAATATAGTTTTTATTAAACTAATAGTAACCCTAAAAGGCACAAAAACCGGACCAAAACTTATTGGTCATGTAAAGTTATACCGTAATCATCAAATGGGATAATATTTGACCATTTGGAGCCTTATAAAAGTGATTATTACACTTATTTTATTTTATTTTAAATGATGCCAAAGTTGTCACCTTCATAATTTAATAAATATAACAATTTAAATATTGTGATTTTAAGATGATATATTCGAGTAAAAGTATTATTGTGAAAGTTAATATATTTATCTTTATCATAGGATTTTAGTTTTTATTTTTATGCAAAAAATAGGTATATTAAATAATTATACAAAAAATTTGTAGTAATTATTTTATTAAGAGATAAACCAAATAAATGGTTTTAAAAATACTAAAATAAATATTATATCAAATATTTAATGTTCTCCACTACATTTATAGATACATATGAACATTTATGAATCTATTAAAGCTTTTAGTTTGAACATATCTTCTGTATATATTTTATTTAAATTCAAATAAATGAATAGTGTCAAAATTGACACTATTGTCATTTTATAAAAATAACATATTATAAAATTGTTTAAAAATCACAAAAATATTTAAAAATTATAAATTTAAATTTATATGGTATAAAATGTTATAAAGTATCCAATTATGGATAATTCACAAAAAATAAGTAATTATTTGTTATAATTTAAAATTTAGAATGTTATTACCACAAATAAAATAAAATTGATTAAATAAGGATAAATCAAGTTCATAATGTTTAAAATAAATTCCTAACATATCTAAATTTTATTGGTTGATGATATTACAACCCAATATCATCTAATATTCGAATATGAGTCATTTTTGGAGGTTTTTAAGTGGGTTTGTATTTATTATAATTTAATATTTTTAAGATTTCCAAAGGTGCCCCTCTCCTCCCTTATAAAAGGGAACCTCCTCCCTCTCATATTTACACATATTTGAGCCTTAAATCTCGGACAAACCCTACCCATTTCCCTTATAAACTTACCTAGAAATATTCTTGAGGTCCTGGTCTTCTTCAAAGACCATTTTTAGAGCCCTAAGAGGAGGTTTCAAAGAGGCGTGTCGAAGAAGATGTAATATCTGTTACCGATTCTTTCAAATTTATTTCTTCTTCTACTTCCGTTTATTTAGTTGTTTAATTATTAAGTAATAACATCATTGTCACTAATATAATTTTATGTTATTATAAATATGAAACAACCCTATTTCACCTTCTATCCATCCTATGGAAAACAAAATTACCGCGCGTGCGTACGTACGGAATACCGTCTCCACGCCATGGTGTAATCTGTTTTTCCACCAACACCATACATGGATGGGTATAATGGTGTAAATAATAACTATATATGGTTATTATAACATCATAATGATTCTGAAATATTATACCATCCACTCCAATTCTATTCAATAATTATGGGAATGATATCGTCGCTCGTGCGTACATACGGACTACCGTCTCCACGACGCGATGAGATTCATTCTCCATGTTATCCATACATGAGTGATCATAAAGTTTATATAATTAATAATAATGAAATATATGAAATAATAATTCGACTGGATTTATGTATATATATATATGTATGTCATCTATTTAGTTTCATTCAATTCAATAAGGAAATGAAAACAGCGTTCATGCGTACGTACGGCCTACCGTCTCCATGAACGGTGTATTTCATTCCTTTTATCAAACTATAATATATATGTATATAATGAATATATATTATATATAAATCATGTTTTAAATTCTGGAATTATGTAAATCAAGATATAAGTAATAATATCAAGAACGACAAGTCGAAATACATACGATAAATGAAATGATTTTACCCAAAACGCTTCTTTAACATGAAATTTACAACAAAACGGGTAATATATAGTCATAAGTGAAACATATATAATATCATAACAATGAATATGATTATTTAATAAGTCAATGAAATTATTTAAAACATTATACAGGAGTTTCGGATCCATATGAAGCATATCGGGCCTAAGGTAAGGGATATCTTTTCCAATCTCGTTTTTATCTGAGATTGTTTATTCGTAAGTATTTACTGGGGTTATTGTTATCATCATTCCCATGTTTTATAAAAAAAATCATGTATTTGTAAAGTATTTTTTACCCATATTTGACTTTTACTTTTTGTTATGGAAGGAATCATTCTTTTGTTTACCATATGTGGTACCTTTTGACTTTTCCAACAAAAGTACGAGGAGAATGTTTTTTTAAATTATACGGCATGAAAGGATTTTGACGATTTCACAATGCTTTATTTTCATGAAGCTTCATATACAATATTTCATTATTATTTTCAACAAAATAATTTTCTTTTAAAATTGAATGAAAATTTCAGAAAAGAAAATTATTTTGCGGAAGAAAGGATATTTTCCTCAATAATTCATTTCAAGTGTTTTATCAAAACTATTTTCCATCTAAGATGAAATTATTTCATATGTGTATGTTTCAATTGTAATGTATCTATTATTTAAATGGTAAGATTATTCTTATGATGAAATGATATCCATTTTTTTTATATGGATTATGTTATGATGGCATGATGTTTCAGAATCCCAATTTATTACATGGGTTATGCTATGATGTATGATTTATGATTTTGTGGCACAAGTAATAATGATTTAATTATGAGATGGGTGGGACCTATATCTCCCTCCAATGCATTGGGTAATGATTTATATCTCATGAGAAAGACATGGCTGGAATGGTAAGTTAATCTGGTTCAGTGTTACATGACTGAAATGAGGAGTGAACTCGATTTAGAAAGGGACTTTGTCCACTAAGATGGTCTTGGCAGCAATGCCTTGGCTACTATGGAAATAATGACATGTGATGAATGGTTTCCACAATTACATGTTCTATTCCCATTATATTTTATCATGGTTTATGTTCCATTATGATATATTCCCTACGTACTTCCACGATTTATGTCTTTGATCAAGATTTTGATGTTTAAATTTTATGTTCAAGTTTTTGCTTTCAAATGATTATGGATTGTTTTATGTTCTCTATGTTTGCCCTTATTGAGCATTTGATCTCACCCTTTTTATTTTTTATTTTCCCCAGGAAATAAAGAAAGTTTTTAGGTAAGGAAACAAAAAGAGGAAGATTGTTATGGGAGTTGTTGAAGATATTTCAACATGATTAGAAGTTTATATTCCATGTTTCAAAAGACACTAAGCTATTACGATCCTTGTGTGTCTGTTTTTTTTATGTATTAAGTATTCTGCAAAAGTAATGTAATGTCCATGTACGTCAAGCTTCGGGTCTCTACAGTTGGTATCAGAGTAAATGTTTAGTCAAACTTTGGAAACTAGGATGCGAAAACATTAGTGGGATCCCTAGAGATATTTCTAAGGTATGTCTAGGGATGTCCCTAAGGATAAGTATATTTATAGGATATAGTCCTAGAACTATGGTAATGATCTTATAATTTAACCTAAGATGTTAGATTTTGATGGTACTCCCCCTTTACCATGTTGTTTTCCCTAGCATGATTTTTTCCTCTCACACTATTCTTTTTGGGTTTTAGAAAATGGTCGGAAACATGAAGATTCACGATAATGGAGGATATGACCGAAAATGGAATAATATTCTTCATGAGGAACCAAATGAAATGGGATTTGGAAGTCCAAACAGCATTATTATTCCTAATCATCAATCTCATAATATGAACAATAATCTCAACTTTGGTAAGTTTCCCAACTCAAATAATAAGATAAAGATGGAGTTTCATGATGATAATAGAGGAAAGAAAGTTCAATTTCCCTCATGTAAATCATGTGGGAAGAGGCATCGGGGATATGGTTTCAAAGGAACTGGAAGATGCTTTGGGTGTGGAAAACAAGGACACAAAGCCAGTATGTGAAAAGGAAAAGGATCAGTTAACACCATGGATAGGGATAATGGTATTTCTATGATATCAACAATGATTAGATGTTTTAAATGTGGAATGTATGGGCATTATGCAAACCAATGCCCTAAGGGAAAATCGCATGAAGAGAATCGGAATGGTCATATGAGTAGTATTTATGTGGATGATGATGAAGAGACTACAAATGAAATATGAGATGAAAGAAATGATGAATCTCAATCAGTGGTTTAAGAAGTTAGTGGAATGATTTTATGTTTATAAGGAATAATGTATGGTACTATGGAATAAAGAATCATCTAAGGATTGTTACACTATTGTTTTTCCTAAAGTATTTGAAAGTATATGTTGAATGGTACCGGTAACCATGGAATGTTATTCAGATATTTTTGGAAAGTAGATGATATGTGCATAATGAAGGGATAAAAAGATAATGAGATGTTTGATTGGATTCATGATCTCATGATTGATATAAGGACTAAGAGATATTATGGTTTTATTATATAGATTTTTTGGGATTTTGGTATGTGGAAAGAGTTACCTTTTGACAGTATTCATATTTTCACTAAGGTTATATGGTAATTTATGTTTCAAGAGAATATATGACTAAGTATTCATGTGTTTGGAATGAAACCAACAAGATATATCTTATGATATATGTGAGATAAATGATTGTATTCACATTCTTGGTTGATAAACTTTCTTGTGATTGTTTTATTTATACTATGAGATTGGACCGAATTATTTTAGATAAGCCTAAAGATTGGAATTGATTATGTTGGACATAAGTTAGTATTGTTTAAGGATAGAACTTTTTGCGATATTATTGATGGGATGTTATAGTAATATAGTTTTAGAAAAAGGACAACCTGCAGGACGGGCGACAGCCCATCGCATCAGACAAGGCTGTTGGAATCGAACCCACAACCGAAGTGCGACTGGCCTTTATCGCATACCACTAGCCTACAGGAAGTCCCTGGTTAGTAGAAACTAGTTTTATTTTATTAACCGGTATGATATATGAATTATAAGTTCATTTTTGGAATTGTATACGATTAACCTCACCATAGATGGACTTATGTATATTTGATAACTGTTGCTAACCTTTTGTTTGAAACAGATGGAATGACCCATCATTCTATCACATGATCTGTTAACACTTCACGAATAATAAATTCAACTTCATTTCTTTAAGAGATGAAGTGGAAATTGTTCAAAGAACGAACAATAGTGAGATTGTACCAAAATCAAGCAAGTATTTCTTCTAATTCAAAATTTTCAACATTAGGGAAATGATATTGAAAACCAAAAATGTTGTCCTAGTGCACTTATATCCGATGAATAATATGGTACCTTATATCATCACAAATCTATGGATTTGTGATTGTTGGATTTTTTCATAGCCATGTTCTCTACCACTCTCTATCACAACATGATGGTTAGATTTCTCTTCCATATCCATATTTTCACCTATGTTCTTTTATGTGGAAACACAGTGATTAGTTTATTTGGTAAACCATTATGTTTTATACTTTATTTTTTAAAGATACGTTTTGGTATTCCTTTTTACGATGTGGGTTTTAATTAAAGAAACTTTCAAGTAGAAAACCATTTATAACCCCGACGAATTTTGAGGGAAAAATTCATTTTAAGGGGGGTACAATGTAATAACCTAAGATTTTATAAGATATATTATTTTTTATTTCTTTTATATCTTCTATTGTACAATACACCAAGATTATCTTGCGCTATATGCAACACAGTATTTGCTTGCATTATATGCAACATTATTCTTGGATCGTGTTACACACAATTTCAAGTTTGTTTGATAGTTGTTATTCTACGCAACATTGAGTGTGTATGTATATATATAAATATATATATATTCAATGTATAAATGAAATAGGGTTGTATTTTGTTATACAGAACAACAAAGGAGTCTTGAACTATACGCAACCCTAACTTGTCTTGCATTACACGCAATAGTGACCTTCCTCGATAGCGTGTGTTGTACGCAATACCGAGTTTCACAAAACAATGATATATGGTTATAATAATATTATGAACTAGACTTTATAAATAGAATTTACTAAATATTAAATTTTATAACATTATTATTCATCTTACACATCTTTTAGAACATGGTATAAGAATAAAATAAATTTTTCAGGTAAAATAAGTATTTTTCAAAAAATGCAGTTTTTCCTCCTTTTGATGGCGCACCAAATTTAAATCTAGTTTTTAACATATTTATAAGTTCAGTTTTATGAAATAAAATTATAATTTTGAATCAGGATATAAAAATTTACATTGGATAATGTTTTGATATTTTTCTGATAACTTTCATATTTTAATGAATAGTAAAAACACGCTATATTTTAATTAAAAACAACTTTTTTCATCGTAATAATTTATATAGTTAAATTATAATATTGAATGCTTTAAAAGTATAAATAGAATATATTTTTACCATTTAATATAATGTATTTCATTAGCATTGATTTTACATTGAATTAGTATGTTAAATCAATTCAATCTTTTGCAATGTTTTAAAGAAAACCCCATTTTCTTTCGACAACAGGATTAATTTTAATTTAATTTCTGCAAATTTTGTGTATTGAATTAGTAAAAAATTGATTCCATATTTGGAATTAGTGGGTCAAAATTATGTTAATAAGCTACTTTTTATTTGTGGGCATTATGAAAAGTAACTATGATAAATTTTATTTACCATAGTTAAAGGTAAATCAGGTAATTAAGAGTAAATATAAGATTAAAAAATTACCCTAACACCTGCCAAAATTCTATTGGATGGCTAAATGATGACCCATAGCACTTAAGGGTCGGATTAGAGTCATTTTATGGACTTTTTACAATAAAAATAGTTTAATTATTATTAAAACCAAAGAAAGTGACAACATGGGACTCTCTTAAATCTTATAAGTATATTAATTTTAATTTAGTGATAAACTTCATGAAACATAGAACATTAATAATATCCAGAAATCTAATAAAATTATCTACATCATAGGAATTTATTTATAATTTTTATGGATTAAATAATTATCATTAATTGTGACACAATAGTGATGCAGAAATTGTTTATCTAGTGAAAAATCAAGAATATAGTTTTTATTAAACTAATAGTAACCATAAAAGGCACAAAACCCTGACCAAAACTTATTGGTCATGTACATTTAAACAATAATAATCCAAGGGTATAATATTTGACCATATAAATCCTTATAAAAGCGATTATGACACTAATATTATTTTATTTTAAATGATTCCAAAGTTGTCACCTTCATAATTTAATAAGTATAACAATTTAAATATTGTGATTTTAAGATGATAAATTAGAGTAAAAGTATTATTTTGAAATATTATAGATTTAGCTTCATCATAGGATTTTTGTTTTAATTTTTATGCAACAAATAAGTATATTAAATAATTGTACAAAAATGTTGTAGTAATTATTTTATTAAGAGATAAACCAAATAAATGGTTTTACAAATATTAAAATAAATATTATATAAACTATTTAATGTGATACACTAATTTTCTAAATACATATGAAATATTATGAATCTATTAATTCTTTTAGTTCGAACATATATTCTGTATATATTTTATTTAAATTCAAATAATTGAATAGTGTCAAAATTGACACTATTGTTATTTTATAAAAATAACATATATAAAATTGTTTAAAAATCAAAAAAATATTAAAAAATTATAAATTTAAATTTATATGGTATAAAATGTTATAAATTATCCAATTATGGACAATTCATAACAAATAATTAATTATGTTTTCTAATTTAAAATTTAGAATGTTATTACCACAAGTAAAATAAAATTGATTAAATAAGGATAAATCATGTTGATAATGTTTAAACTAAATTCCTAACATGTCTATATTTTATTGTTTTATGAGATTAAAACCCTATATAATCTAATTTTCCAATATGAGTCATTTTTTGATGTTTTTAAGTGGGGTTAGATTTATTATAATTTAATATTTTTAAGATTTCCAAAGGTGCCCCTCTCCTCCCTTATAAAAGGGCACCTCCTCCCTCTCATCATTACACAGCTTTGAGCCTTAAATCTAAGACAACCCCTTCCCATTTCCCTTATCAACTACCCTAGAAATGTTCTTGAGGTCCTGGTAATCTTCAATGACCAATTTTAGTGCCCTAGGAGGAGGTTTCAAAGAGGCGTTCCGAAGAAGAGATAATATCCGTTACCGATTCTATCAAATTTATTTCTTCTTCTACTTCCTCTTATTTAGTTGTTTCATTATGAAGTAATAAAATCAGTATCAATCATATACTGGTATGTTATTATAAATATGTAACAACCCTATTTCTCCTTCTATCCATCCTACGGAAAACAAAATCATTGCACCTGCGTACGTACGGAATACCGTCTCCACGCAGTGGTGTAATCTTTTTTTCCACCAACACCTTACATGGATGGCTATAATGGTGTAAATAATAACTATATATGGTTATTATAAAATCATACTGATTCTGATATATTATACCATCCACTCTAATTCTATTCAATAATTATGGGAATGATATCATCGCTCGTGCGTACGTACGAACTACTGTCTCCACGACACGATGAGATTCATTATCCATGTTAACCATAGATAATGATCATAAAGTTTATATAATGAATAATAATGAAATATATGAAATAATAATTCTACTGGATTTATGTATATATATATTTATTTCATCTATTTAGTTTCATTCAATTCAATAAGGAAACGAAAACAGCATTCATGCGTACGTACGACCTACCGTCTCTATGAATGGTGTATTTCATTCCTTTTATCGATCTATAATATATATGTATATGATGAATATATAATATATATAAATCATGTTTTAAATTTTGGAATTATTTAAATCAAGATATAAGTAATAATATCAAGAACGACAAGTCGAAACACATACGATAAATGAAATGATTTTACCCAAAACGCTGATTTAACATGGAATTTACAAAAAAACAGGTAACATAAAGTTATAAGTGAAACATATATGATATAATAACAATGAATGTTATTATTTAATAAGTCAATGACATTATTTAAATCATTATACAGGAGGTTCGGTTCCATACGAAGCATATCGGACCTAAGGTAAGGGATATCTTTTCCAATCTCGTTTTTATCCGAGATTGTTTATTCAAAAGTATTTACTACGTTTATTGTTATCATTCATGCCCATGTTTTTTAAAAATGTTTTCATGTATTTTTAATGTCCTTTTTACCCATATTTGACTTTTACTTTGTGTTGTGGAAGGAATCTTTCTTTTGTTTACCATACGTGGTACCTTCTGACTTTTCCGACAAAAGTACGAGGAGAATGTTTTTTTAACTTATACGGCATGAAAGGATTTTGATGATTTCATAACGCTTTATATTCATGAATATCAATATACAATATTTCATGATTATTTTCAACAAAATCATTTCTTTTAAAATTGAATGATAATTTCAGAAAAGAAAATTATTTTGTAGAAGAAAGGATATTTTCCTCAAGAATTCATTTCAAGTGTTTTATCAAAACTATTTTCCATCTAAGATGAAATTATTTCTTATGTTTATGTTTCAAGTGTAATGTCTCTATTATTTAAATGGTATGATTCTTCTTATGATTAAATGATATCCATTCGTTTTATATGGATTACGTTATGATGGCATGGTGTTTAAGAATCCCAATTTATTACATGGGTTATGCTATGATGTATGATTTATGATATTGTGGCACAAGTAATAATGATTTCATTAAGAGATGGGTGGGACCTATATCTCCCTCCAATGAATTGGGTAGAGATTTATATCTCATGAGATAGGCATGGCTGGAATGGTAAGTTAATCTGGTTCAGTGTTATAGGACTGAAATGAGGACTGAACTCGATTCAGAAAGGGACTTTGTCCACTAAGATGGTCTTGGCAGCAATGCCTTGGCTACTATGGAAATCATGACATTTGCTGGATGGTTGCCACAATTACATGTTTTATTCCCATTATATGTTATCATGGTTGATGTTCCATTATGTTATATTCCCTACATACTTCCACAATTTATGTCTTTTCCCATGATTTTGATGTTCAAATTTCATGTTCAAGTTTTTTCTTTGAAATTTTTATCGATTGTTTTATGTTACCTATGTTTTCCCTTATTGAGAATTTGACCTCACCATTTTTATGTTTTATTTTCCCTAGGAAATAAAGAAAGGTTTTAGGTGAGGAAACAAAAAGGGGAAGATCGTTATGTGAGTTATTGAATATCTTCCAACATGATTAGAAGTTTATATTCCATGTTTCCAAAGACAATAAACTATTATGATCCTTGTGTTTCTATTTTTATTATGTATTAAGTATTCCGCAAAAGTAATGTAATGTCCATGTATGTCAAGCTTCGGGTATCTACATGTAATTCCATCAGAATCCATATTCAACACTTCAAAACATTATAATTAGATAATTCAGCCAGGGGATATTATTTTTTTGGATTGCAATGGGGATGGATAGGTTTTGGGATTTCAGGGGTTCCCCACACTAGACCTATCCTTCATGTAGGATAGTATTTAGCCCACATTAATCCATTATGTTCATAACCCCACTAAAAATATGTTGTTTAATTATATCATGACTGAAGAGGTCTTGGATGATTGTGCCTTCATGAGATCAATGTCAAGTATCTTCTCTACTAAGGCATAAAAAATTTCTACTCATTCAGTTAAAGATAATTTTCTGTGTGGAAACTCATTTTCGTTCAATTGTATACCGATGAAATTTAACATTTAGATCAAGAGAATTCATAATCATGATTTATCTACTGTAATAGAGGTTAGGAATAAAGGGGTTCCATTAGCTTCTAAGTGATGGTGCTTCACAAACCATAAATAGAAATCCATAATACATTTATTCTTTCAAAGTGATTGAGCGGATAGGGTGTGGAGAGCCTTTGGTTTCTTCACAAAATATTCTCTGCAGGTTGAAACCTTGGACAAGTTCCTTTAATGCTGGTTCAGTGGGGTGGGAGGAATAAATCATGAGAAGATGGATCAATTTCTCATTATTATGTTTTAATATTTGTGTTTATCTGATAAAATAAATAAGGCTTTACTTAACAGCTTTTTATGGTTGATACAATATTGATGGTATGGATCAAAAGTCATATGGTAGATCTTTACACCTCACAAAACATTATCAAGAGGATCCCTTCCAATGATTCTATATGCCTTCAAATTTTTCCATTGCTGCTATCTTCCCCCATTGTTCAGTCACTGGGTTCGCTGGACTCCCACATTAGGTGCCCTTAAACATAATGTCTATGGTTCTTGTAGTCATGTGGACATTTGTGGAGGAGTTTTGGTGCATGACCCCACTAGTTTAGTGATACTTCCATTCATCTATTTCAATAGAAATTTTTCATCCTTTACAGTGGAAGCTGATTCCATTCCACATGACCTTGATTTAAGCATCTCCATGAATATTGTACTTAATACACATGAAATGGGTTTGAAGATAATTTATGGATCCCTTAAAGTGGTCAATCTGAATCCTTGTAACACCAATTACCTAATTTAAAAAATCAAGGCTCTCATCACCAATTGGAATGAACTTCTTCACACATGGTATAAAGAAAACCATGTGGACGATTTCCTAGAATCCAAGGCCTCTTAGAAGATATCTCTCATAGAATTTGGTAGAATTTTTTCCCTTCCTTCTGGTGGTATGGACATTGTTATTGGGGATGCTCTTGGTATTCACTTTTATAGGCCCCCTTGATTATTCCCCGTTCTTGTATCCAATGTTTCCATTTGCTCTATCAATAATTTTTATTAATGAGATGATGATGAAATGAACTCATCATAACTCAATAATGAACCAAAGTCTCATGTCATAAATGTTTTTATAACCATCATTAGTATTGAAACCTTTAATAATTCATGTTTAACTACCAAGACCATCAGATCAGGCATAAACACAAGTTTCCCAAACTGGATCAAGCATATTTAATTGTTTCCCATTACTAAATGATGATATATACTACTATAACTATTGCATTAGAGTGAGGTTTAGGGCCCACTAATTACAGTATTATAATTATACATATGTGTTACAGAGTATCATCAACCATTCATCATATCATAACCCATGAAATTATATTGATTTCATAAACATTTCATCATAGCGTAACCCATGGAAAATTTAGATTACCCAGCCATGATCTCAGTATCACTGAGAGGGGGAGGGGGGAATCAGTGATATCATATTCTTTTATGTTTCATTAATTTTGAAAAAATCTTCACCTCCTATTAATGAGTGATGACTTTAATGAAAAAAAACCACACATCCAAATTTAGATAAGAATTTTCAAGATTCACTACTCAATAAGAGTAGCTACTTCCTCGATTAGGTTTGGAAACAATCCAATACTACACAACACAATATAAAAAAATATGTATTGTGTCGATACAACAAGTAGGATAAGTTGTTACACTTTTGGAGAATTCTGATCAATACAATAGTGTTTCTTCTTCAAGTAACATGAACAAATGTAATACAATTTATGTATGAAGTTAAGAAACATTGACTAGTTTCTTTCAATCCTCTTACCGAGCTTCCATTTCATCTTTCAAAAGTATTATCTTTCAAATAATTCTTCACTTTCTTACCCAGATGATGGTAAGAATTTATCTATACATTTTAATGATACTAATTTTTATCTTCTAATCCGATTTTTTGTTCGATTTCCCACTTTGACAATTAAAATCGGTTAGCATACCACTAAAATAATTCAAAACTACTTCTACCTTTGTCTAAAGATCCTAGTTTGATTTCTTAGTCCAACAATCTAGTTTGAACTGAATACAGTATTCCTTATCCTTCTTCTTCTATCCATAATTTTTTTTATAATACTCAATCTATAAAGTCATTATATTTAAAAAAAATTAGTGCTCCACCTTCTCTCTACACTCAAGAGTAATACTTTTGTTATAAAGTACAATGTAATTCACAATATTTATATGTGTTCCAAATTTGGTTTAAGTAGAAATCTGAAAAAAAATTCCAACTTAACCATATTCGAAAAACATCATTTCCCATTGAAATGTTTATACATCTTCGAGTTATTCAACAGTTAACAATTGTTATCACTTCTTCCAAAAACTACTCAAACATTCTCACAACTCTAGATCACTTAATTATTTCTTTCCAATATTTAGTATGAATCATATTATCATTATGACGAAGAAATAAAATTATTCATTACATTTCTCTATATAAACATGATAGAAATAATATGTGGAAACCATTATGACATAAAAATAGTGAAAACATAAAATGATTCCAAAAAATATTGAAAACACTTTTGAATTAACTTTAAAATTAATTCTACCCATGTTGACACTTTTCTAACTAATTTATGTGGTTCTCATTTTCTTATTTTCCTAGACTGATGATTATATGTCTGATTATGTAATCAGTGTCATCCAACATCTGATGGATCAATATCTACTTAACTTTTTTGGATTAGTGTAAATTCTAGTTTGATGGTTATAATCACATGTAATCCAAAAACATTGATCATTTGATAAAAAAAATTCAGAGTTTTTATTTTCCCATGACCCAATTGAAAACAACTAACAATACATATTGATGAAAATTGTTGAATTTATTGTTGATCGGTCTCTAAATTTTCTATACACATCAATTCAAAAAAATCCACTTCATTTATTTTAAACTGGTCCTAAAAAACTACTAACTAAAAACTTTTGCCTCTGATTACATTTTAAAACCACCACTACTTCTGATTATCTATGTTTGAATTACCCTAATGATCAGTAGCACACCACATTGAATAGACCAGTATTAGAAACATTGACTTTATAAAATTCATTCATTTTCTGTTAACAATTCACAAAAATTTAATTCTCTTAACATTTGAATCTTGTGACTCATTGGTCTGACTGAAACCCATCATTTTTGTATACTCTTGTTCGAAAAAAAACTTCTTATCCATCAATAAATTTTGTTTCTAGTGATCTCACGCTGATAAACTGAGATCGAAATCCTTTGTCTTAAAAAATATTCTTATTTCACAAAATCCCACTTCTATCATGATATAATCATGACCATGATAATATTTAAGATCGACATAGCATCATCTAACTTAAATTGTGAATTATTGTAACATCCCATATTTCCAAAACTTCATTCTTTCAAACCAAACCTTAATATGGCTGGCATCACTATTTCTACCATTTACTTTAGGGGGATAGTATCAAAAGTCTTCGAGATGGTGAATTATTTATGATAAATACATGATTATAAAAGCTTAATCATAATTACATAAGATCCATGAAGACTCTAATTAACTACCTCATTATGATTATAACTTTTTTTCTCAGACTCAAGGTGAGTCTAATGACCATTTTCTTCCAAAAAACTTCTTCTCAAACCCCTATAATTTATAATGGTTTTTTATACGACAACCTTTATATGATTTTGAGTTTCATCACAAAAATTTTCAAAGTGAGTTGAATTACTTCTTCTTTGAACACAAAAGAAAAAACTTACAAAGAAAACATCATTCACATTCTAAAAACAAATTCCTACAAACATGGTCCCAAAAATTTCCCCCTTTTTATTTTGTGGTCAACCAAGGTTCATAAATCACTAAACTTTGTAAATTTAAGATATGAATTAATTATCAAAAATTCCAAGCCTATGTTAGATAACTCATTGTATGTAATAAGAATCATTAAAAAACAATGTTGTCTAAAACAAGTAACTCATGAAACTTCTTCATCTTTATCCATATCTTTGTTATCTTCTTCAAATATCCTATAATTTTTTCCCTACAAACACTATAACAAATTTTGAGAATATTTCAAACACTTACATGATAAAATCACATCTTACCCACAACACCCCCTATATACAGGATTCATTAAATTGTTTATCACATTTTAATGAATATATTTTTGAATTAATTATCCCTCACAACAACACTACCCAAAAAACATGAGATATGGGAATTCACACATACCTAACCCTTGATGAAAAAGAGTTTAAATGACCATGTTCATCCTCTGTTTATAAAAACCAACCTTTGGTAATGGTTTTGTGAAAATTTCATGAACTTTCTATAATATTGGAAAATGTTACAACTTCAATTAATTATTATACACATTCTATTTGATTAAATGATATTTGATATCAATATTTTTTGAATAAGAATGTTGTACTTGGTTTTTTGTATGTTTGATTGGGAATTCATTACCAAAACCTAAGATAAAGGGTAACTTTACATCAATAGGTAAGTCATTCAACTTAGACTTCATCCACATAATTGTTTTATGGCTTGAGTAGAAGAAACATAATCTTATTCAGATTTACTAAGAGTTTAAAAAAATTATTCTTTGAATTCCAACTAAAAAAATTCCCCAGAAATAATACTAGATGTGGATCTTCTATCATCAATATTTCTTTCTCAATCTACATCTGAATACCCAAACAAGTCAATACATTATGAGATATCATTATTGATTCTAAAATTATTTGTTCCTTTCATATATATGATAATTATTTTTATATCCAGTAAATGTGATTCTTTTAGAACACTCTAAAATCTTTCACATGAGGTAACAACATAAAAAATTTCTAGTCTTGAGGTAGTATAATATAAAAAACATATGATCAGTATCTGAAATTATTTATATCAAACTTCCATGACTTATCCATATTTATAAAACATTGTTACTACTAAAATTAGATTGGAAACTAGTTTCAAATTTTCCATGATGAACTTATTAATAATTTCCATAGTACACTTCTCTTGGTTGATAAAATTTAGTTTTTTTCTTGTGAAATTTTCACCCCAATAATTTTTTTTATTTAATCCATCATGGAAATTTCAAACAATATTTTTATTTATCTATAAAATCTATCACAACTTCTTTCATAATTCCCTAAAAAGATAATTCCATCAATATAAAAAATTAGGATAGGGTAAAATATTAGCATTCTTTAATGAAAACATTAGTATAAACCCTTAATTTCGTAAAATTCGTCTTTCTTAAACAAGTATCCAATTTGAAATATCATGCCCTCAATGTTTTCCCCATCACATACATTTATTTCTTCAACTTTCATAGATAACATTCGTCCTCACCAAAAAATTCCACACAGTTGTTAAATATACACTTCATCATCAACAACACTATTCAAAAATGATGATTTTACATCTATTTGAAAATTTTTGTAAATTCACTTTCCAACAATAGAAACAAGTATCCTAATTATTTTTATCCTTTCCAGTGGATAAAAGTTTTCATTTAGATCAATGCTTTTAATCATTGAATATCCTTTGCACACTAATCCCACTTTAATTCTTATGGATTCAGTGTCTTCAATAATCTTGTTCTAGAAAACCCACTTTATACTGATAAATTTTTTTCATTTCGATTAGGTATGAGTTCTAAAATATTATTATTTTCTATTTGGTCCACCTCTTCATTCATTAACATTACCCATTCAAAATTCTCAAAGGCTTCATTCACATATTTTAGTTAAACTTTTGAATATAAACTAGTATATAAAATAACTTTCGATTTTCTTCTTGTTTAAACCTTTTGATGTTGATCACCAATAACATTTTGGGGTTCCAATTTTTTCCTTAGTCATGAATGATATTTTTGATATCCTTCCTCATCACTAATAATGGATGAGTTATATTCTACTTCTTATGTAAGATTACAAGTGTTGGAATCCTTATCACAATTCCTACCATGCATTCCTTTATCATGATTATCCTACTTGTCAACGTGATTCTGTTTAATGTCATCCCCAACCTTTTCAATAAATTTCACTTCAAAAGAATAAAATTATATTCCTTTTTAGTTTCTGAAATATCTATAACCATGTCCTTTTAGAGATTAATTAGGAAAAATTACATCTTCACATCTATTCTCAAACTTTTCAAGGATTACAACTTTATTCTTTATGATACATGGACTCCAAAAAACACTTACGTGTTTCAAACATGTAGTTTTTTCATGAAAAATTTCATATGGATTCATATTTGATATTGTTATGTGAAAACATTGGTTTTGAGTATAAATATATGTGATCATGTCTTACCTAAAAAATTAATGAGAGATTCTATGTTCAAGTAATATAGTTCTCCCACTTTCAACTTAACTTCTATTATTCTTTTTGGAAAAAACATTTTTAAGAGTTTTTTGTGTACTAAACTCTTGCTTAATTCCATTCTTCTCAAGATAACATTCAAACTCTTCATTTTTTCATTCCTCGCTATTTTCTGTTCTAAAAATTTTTACTGAATACTTGTATTCTTTACTAGATTTCCTCTAGAAATATATAAACATTTTAGAGCATATAACTTATTTTTCATATATATAACAAAAGTAATGCATGTAAATTAATCAATGAAAGTAATAAATTATGTATATCAATGAATTTATTATGTTCTCATTGGGCTAATAATATCAGAATGAATATATTTTATTAGTTTTTTAAAAAAATTCAACTTAATTATGAATATTATTTTTAATATTTCACTTCTAAAAAATTTCACAAAATCGATCTCTTCTTGTTGACGTATCAATAATTCCACATACAATATCTTTATTTGATAATATTCTTATGTTTCTTTAACACATTCACCCAAACCTTTTTTACAATAACCAAATCTCTTCCACCATGCGTAAGTAACAATATTCTTGAACCTCACAAAAATGGAACACGTTTCCTTTTGTATGTTGGCCTCGTGTAACTATATTTCCATCATTCCCTTTTTTCAAAATAAGTCCATATTTTCTGATAAAAACTTTGATGCCTTAATCAATAAGTTGGGAAACACTTATAAGGTTTAGCTTCATCCCATCAACAAACAGAGATTTCTTGGACTTCAACATTTCTTCCCTCATAATCGAGAATCCCACTATATTGATTTTGAGGGATTTATCATAGGAAAATTTCTATGTTCCATCTTTGAAGTCTTTCATATTTTTCCTCAATTTTAGGTATCATTTAAAATGATAATAGAACCCACAATCTAATACCAAAGGTCATTCTCCTTTTGTATCATGTATATTGGATTCAAAAATAGAAGATTTTTCTTTCCATTTACCTTTATTTATAGATTATTCTAGTAATTATTAAAAAAATTTGTTCTAGTAAAAAACAAGAAAAACTATTTCAAAGTGTCTAGGTTGTTCACATCATTCAAAACTCTTTTCCAAAGGATGTAATATATTTTCAACTTTCACACCAGCCTTCTCAGATTTCATATGAACATGCTTATCTGACTTATTTTTTTTAGATTATTGATAGTTCCTCAAACATTACCTTTTCAAATTCTTAGAATAGTAATAATTTTATTGGTTAAACCAACACATGTTAATCATATGTCTAAATCCACCACAATAATAACATTATCCCTAGAAATAATATTTTAATCTAAAACATACATATTATTTATGGTTGTGAGCATGTTTCACATAAATTTTATTATCATTCTTATTATAACATTGTTGGCCACCAACCATTCAATTATAAAATATGATTTAATTTTTTATCTCGTTTTACTTTTCACCATTATTAGAACCAAAATTAATATATTTTTATTCAGAACCATAATTTATAGAAACTTATTACTTCTCTAATTTTTTGGTTTTGGACACATACATAACCTTTCAAACATTATTATTCTCATAATCAATTTCAAATTTATTATCAATCATTGAAGTTAAATTTTTATACTTCTATTTTTTTCCCTTTATATAGATTTCACCTACTTAAATGATATAATTATTAAGATTCTTCACCCTCTATTTTGTATTAGAAATATTATTTAGGACAACTTCCAACTCATTTTATTTTTCCTTTATAATTGCTTCAAGATGTTCATTCTGATTCACATAGATCTCAATAGTTTTCATCAGTTCATCAATATCTTCCAGTATCGTAACCATCTCATCAGAATTTGTTTATTATTTTATTTTGAAAAGTTTTCATTTTTCATATTCTTTATTTCCTTTTCAAGCCTCCATATATTTCTTAAAAATACATTTAATTATTATTTCAGGTGAAATTATAATTGAGTTTCTTATTATTAAAAACTAATTATTTTGAACTCATTCCCCTCAAATCCATTTTTTATTTCATTAAAAATCCACTTTATGTTTAAGAGGGAACCTATAGAAACATTCAGCGCAATATGATGTTACACAAATTTAGCATCACTATGTTCTTCCTTATCATATTTAGACTAAAATATTCTTCTTTTGGATTTGGAAAACATTGTTTTAATTTCCTTTGTAATAATATTTATCCTTGTCACCCTATTTATTCTAAAATATTATATGCTTTCCTTTATCATTGTCACTATCATTGTCTTTCTTTATTTATGGGAAATTAATAGGAAAGTGACCAACAACCCCACATTGAAAATATTTCTGGGGAATATTTACCTTATCTTTGTCTATACGTATTTTTACATTTTTAGAAAACATGGATAAAAATCCATCCTGATTTATATCAACCTCATTTTTGGAATGAGATAAAAGAACATCATCTTATTCAAGTACCTTATTAGACTTTCCATAGTTGGAATCCTTGAAGTAAATTTATCTATCAACATTTTTTGTTCCTTTCATATCTTTTTCACATCTCATTTCATAAGTAATGACAGTACTATGAAGATCATCCAATGATAGAATTTTCGGATCTCTATCTTCCAATGATGAAATATTAGCATTAAACTTTTCAGGAATAATTCTCAATATATTTTCATCAATAGATGATTATTACAAATTTTTACCAAGACATTTGATCATGTGGACAATATCACTCACCCTTCACTCATAGAAACCTCTTTCAGAACATTATGACAGTAATGAATTATTAGCAATTACAAAATTCTCAATATTCATCTTGTAAACAGATGTGAGAGGAACCTTTTTCATCAAGAAGAGTATATCTATCTATTACATCTTCAAGAACATCATACACATGAGATTTAGGATAAAAAAATTCTATTTTTAGATATGAATGTTGTTTTCATTGAAGACTAGAATCCCATTACAATTCACATAATGTTGATGTTTCATCACTATATCTCTTTAGAAATGTCATCAAATAGTAAAAAAGGGAACCTTCTCTCTGATAACAATTGAGATTACCATGCCAGGGTATAAGTATCATTGAGAGGGGGAGGGTTTGAATGAGTGATATATTTTTATTTTATGTTCCTTTACTTTTAAAAGAACCTCCATCTCATATTAAATAGTAAAAAAAATTTTGAAAACAAAAAAATAATACATCCACATCAGAACATGATGTTATAAGGTTCACTACTAAATAAGAGTTGATATATCCTTAATAAGGATTGGAAATAATTAAATGCCACAGAATCAATTAAAAAGATATTTGTGTGGATATGAAAAGTAGAATATACCCTTACACTTTTGTAGCATTATGATCAATAGTCATACTTCTTCTTTAATTATCTTGAAATGACATATTAAAATTTCTATATCATGTTAAGAAACATTTACTAGTTTCTTCAAAAACATGTTATTTTGCTACATATTCATCTTTCACAAATATGATCTTCAACACTATTCATCAGTTTCCAACCTAGCAGCAAGTAAGAACATCTTTTGACATCATAATGATACAAAATAAAATCTCCCAGTCAAATTTCTTAGTATGATAATATAACACTATTAGAATATCACTAAAACAATTTAAAATTACTTCTACCTCATTCTAAGTTTCCCAGTCTGATTTTTTGGGCTGATAATCTAATCCACATTGAATATGATCTTGCTTATTCTTATTCTTCTATCCCCAAAACATCCCCAGGAATGCTCATTCCAAAAACCCCTTCTCTCTAAAACTTTTAGTGCTACACCTTATATATACACAAATGAAAAATAATTATGTAAGAATAATATAAATCACCTACCACTATTTATATTTTTCAAAAATTTTGTTTATGTGGGAATATAAAATCTCTTTACCTCTTAATCAAATTACTAAAACATTAATTTCCATTGAATTTTGGACAATCCATTGACTTATTCATTGCTTCCCAAGTCTTCTCTATACTTCTTGAACCTTATCGAATATTTTATAAACATTATCTCACTTCATAATTTCATTGTAATCTTTATTATGATTCCTATTTCCATTATGATTTCCACATTATAATGAAAAAATATTATTCTTCATTACTTTCCTTTGTACCAACTTGATAAAAATAAGATAGTGAATCCATTTTCATATATACATAGTGAAATATTCTAAATATTCCGAAAATAAACAAAATCACTATAGCATGAGCTTAAAATATCAATCTAACTTTTTTAAAAAAATTAACTACTTTAATTAGTTATAATTTTTCTAAATTTTCTTGACTGATAATCCTACATTTGATGATGTTATTAGTTTCATCTTATATCATGTGGATCTATCTCTACTTAACTCTATTGGATCAGTATCACTTCTAGTATGATGGTTGGAATCAAAAATAATCCATTGACTGTGACACATTTGATTACAAAAAATCAGTTCTTTTATTTTCACCTATCCCAATTGAAAACAACCAACAATAAATCTTTATGAAAATGATTGTCTATATTTTTTATTGGTCACTGAATTACCTCCAGTCATTGGTTCAACTAGCTCAACATATTTTATTTTCCAATACTAGAAACAACATTAAAAACAATTCTTCATCCGATTCATTTTTGAAACCATCACCACTACTAATTATCAATTTCAGAATTACTTTGATGATTAATGGAACACCTCATCTGATAGACCGATATTAGAAAAATCGACTGAAAAACAGCATTCTTTTTCAGATAACGATTTATATCAACCAATTTCTTTTATGATTTATATCTTTAGGATTATTATTATGACTGAAAACAAGAATATTTTTCTTCTCGAGTTATGAACAAAAACATCACAACCCTCTCTAAATTCTATCTCTGGTGATCACACACTAATTAACTGAGACTAGAAATATTTTTCTTCCCATGATCACTTATTGAAAAAAATTCCACATTTATCATGACCCCTCGTGAATTTGAGACAATTTAGGATCAGTATAGCATCATCTCACATACATCGGGATGTTTTGTAACCTCACATAAATCTATCACTTCTTTCTTTCTAACTAAAACATAATATGATAGAAATAACAAGTTCTCCTCTTTTCTTCATAAGGATAGAATCAAAAATATTCCAAATAACTTATGATTTATGGGAAATCCTTGATCATAAATGAATCTTCATATTTACATCAGATTCATGAAGAATATGGTTAACTTCCCCATTACGGTCCTAAATTTCTTTCTCATACTCAAGGTGATCCCGATGGGCCTTTTCTTTTAGAAAACTTCATCTCAAATCATTGTAATTTTTTAATATTTTTTCATCTAATAACTGGAATATGATTATAAGTATGATAAACAACTATTATAATTTGAGTTGATTTATTTTTTTTATAAAAAAAATTAAACACCTGAAAAACAAATATCTTTCATCTTCCAAAAACAAATACCAATAAACATAGTCCCAAAAGATATAAATTGGTTTAATAAACACCTTTTCATCATAAACCTAATACATCAAAAAGAAATAATATGGTTTGTATAAAATGATCATATCCCTAATAAATAATAAATGAAATTAAGGGTTTTTTCCACTGATGAACATAAATATCATCAAAATATCATTTAAAAGTTCTTGAGTAATGTAACATCCCAGTTCCGGGTGCCACCTAAAGGTTCCTCAAACCCGGTTTGTAATATAACCTCAAGAACATTTCTGCAAACACCAATGGATTCCAACTAGAAACCAAGGCTAAGGTAAGACATTGGGGAATCTATAACCTCATTGGCAGTGTATAAACACAAGAATAATGAATAATAAACTGTAGCGGAAGCAGTAATACCATACAATAGAAGTAATTGATGGAACACTTATAGTAATTAAACCACTTGAGCGTATATAAAAGATTCAAGTAACATGTGTCTAGGAATGCATCCAAACTAGTCACAATGATGGAAATAAAATACTAAAACCAAAATTTAGTTAAATAGAAAACTCCAAAAGCATCGCAAGCCTCATCTTGGCCCCATGTTTTCAAGCTCAAACCACACTCATGTAACTGATGATTAAGGGAGATTTCCATTATCTATACTTGCAGTCATATAATCCATTTGGATCCAAAATCATGAACCAAACAGGCTGTGAGACGAATCTCGGTAGGCAACCACTAAAAGATCTGTATCTAATTGTTAGTGGACATATATTTAACAGGAAATATGCATAAATAAAGCAATAAAATTGGATGTAATCAAAAAGTAACTATCCTAGTGTTTCCAATTACATCCATTTACATTTATTAATTATTTAATTTATTTAATAATTTAACCTTGTGATGTATCATAAGCTCTATATCCCCTTGTATAATAATAACAGACATACGTCTCAAAAGACCACATTATCAATTATGTAAGACTGAGTCCAAGCTTGTGCTTTTGCTTTTCAGACTCATCACAATCATTCCATCATTCAAAATCAACCCTCTAGGAATGTTCTCATAGAATAACCCCTCTGGTTAAACATATCATAAATACAATAAAAAAATAATGACCCTCTGGGAATGCTCACAAAGTCTACCCCTTTAGCCCCACAATGCACTAATCATTTACAAATGACCACCTATCTAGCTCTCACTGTTAATACCCCCTTGATCTTCATAGTAGAAATATTATATAATGACCCCTTGGAAGCTCTCATAGTCAATTCTATATGGTCCAACATTCACTTAATAATGACCCTATGGGTAGATCTCACAGTCTAACCCCTCTAGTTAATGACCACCCAATAGCTTTCACAGTCAATACCTCTGGGTCAACATAACAACAGTTCATACATAAATGACCCAATCTCGGGAATCTCTCACAATCAACTCCCCTTGGTCAAATTTTTACAATGTGAATTACATGCATCTCAAGTAATCATAAACTTCATCCTAACAACATATGAAATAGAAAACAAGACTATCCAAATAGGAATTCCAGACAAAATATCCACAATCAATCAAATAAGGCAAACATACCCAATTTCATGGAATAAATCCTTATGCACAAGCAATGAACCTTTCTCAATTAAACAAACCATCTCAGGTTATAAACAGGGTTAAATTGAAAAACATACAATATCCAAAATGTGGGTATTCAGCACATTAGCATATATAATCAAAATACAATCAAAGAATGATACAAACCACATACCTTGATTTGGTACGATCAACACTTTTGAAAATCATCCCTTGAATTGGCCTAGAAAAATGTAGATCTACAAAAAGTATAAAACTATTCAATCATTGATAAGTTGTTAGAGAGGAAAAACTAAGAAGAGGGGCTCTTGGGGATGAGAGAGGTCACTGTGGGGAATCCAATTCACCTAGTAGCATCTCGATCGATGCTCGGATGATGATATGGTAGGAGCTCTAAGTTATTCGGCCATGCATCACTCTCCTCTACAAACCAAGGTAAGAAGAAGAGATTTCAAGACATAATACATGACCCCACTTTGATTGATCAATTAAAAAAAATTATAATGTGTGTTCATTTAATGTACTTTCTGTGTATTAGCCTCTACCGGCTCCCTCTATAGGTGGTCTTCCAGATCACCTAAACAGCCATGCACACAGCCATTACATGACTAGTACATAGTTATGCTCAGTAACCTAGTACACAACATGTACAAAAAATTACATGACATGTACTTCTAAAATTCTCCAATTCTTATTTTTTTCCTAAAAAAACTCAAAATAATGATTCATACTTGAAAAGAAGATACAGGTTCTTAAAAACTTCCCCACTTAAATAAATTATTCCCCTAAATTACCCTTCCAAAGGCGGTGAAGAAAAAACTTCAAACAACTCTAGCCACTAGGATTGTACTTATACCTCCCTCTCGCATGTCTCATCCTGTACTCACCCGTGCTGCCATAACACACATGCCAGGGGAATTTACTGGCCACAGTGAACATTCATGTTGTGACCCAAAATTCATATAGGGTGCTCCACGAATGATGCATGAACCTCAAACTCAACCTCCTCGGGTTGAAAAACATGATACTGGTCTGAAAAGTAATGTTGTAACTAAGAAACATGGAAGACATCATGCATATCCTGGTACCTATGAGGTAACTGAAATCGATAGGCAACCATCTTGAATCGTTCAAAAACCTCAAAAATACTGATGTATCTAAGTAAAAGATTTCTATGTCTCCAAAAAAACATGTGTCCCAACCTCAGCGTAACATGTAAGAAAACATGATCTCCAACCATGAACTCCAAATGTCATCTTCATCGATATGTATAAGATTTTGCATGAGATTATGTAATATACATCCTATTTCAAATTAAATACACCTACTCAGTTGTATCCTGGGCAAGACGAGGTCCTAGAATTGCTACCTCTACTACCTCTTGCTAAAATATGGGAGATTGGCATACCCTACCATATAAATCCTCATATGGTTCCATCTGAATCATTGCTTGAAAACTGTTATTGTAAGAAAAGCCAATAGGGGTATTTGTCTCTCTCATGATCCACTGAAATCTAGGACGCAAGCTTATAGCATGTCCTCCAAAACCTAAATCGTGATCTTAGACTAGCGATTTGTCTAGGGATGGTATGTTTTACTTAGAAGCACCTGTGTACCCAAATCCCCATATAGTCCCTAACAAACATGAGAAGTAAACTTGGTGTCCCTATCCGAAATGATAGTGTGTGGAATTCCATACAAATGTACAATATATTGGATGTGAAAATTTCCAAGCTCATCAACATTGAAGGTTTCCTGGATCGGCAAGAAATGTGAAACCTTCATGAGTCTGTCAACAACAACATGAACTGCATAATTACCTCAAGGTGACTTCAGTAAAACTATCACAATTTCCATCACAATGTCATTCCACATCCACTAGGGAATGGGTAACTGTTGTAAAAGACCTATTGGTTGATAATGCTCTACCTTCCCCTGCTGACAGGTGGAACATCTCATAAAAAAACCAGTAACATCCCTCTTCATACCTAGCCACCAATTTTGATGGTGTAGATCTTGATACATCTCGGTGACATCAGGATGAACTAACCAAAATGTTGAATGAAAATATCACATCAACAACTCACGTATGTCTACTGACACCCATATGCATCCATGAAAACACAAAATCTCATCATTTTCCTATAATCCACCCAAGAGTATGTTTCTTACCTGACACACTATCCAGTAGGACTACGCCTTCGGAATCTAATAGCTTTCTCATTTTCAGTCTCACCCAAATAGTATAGGTGAAAAATACAGAAGAAAGAAATTTCTTCCCCTCTCAGTCATCAACCTCCAAATACATATCATAGAATAGATCCATAAGCTGCCACTCACAATAGGACTCCTAAACTGGCTATATCTTAGTCCTCCTGCTCAATGCATCGACCATTGTGTTTTCTTTACTAGGTGTATAGGAATGCTCAAAGTCAAAATACTAAAGTTACTCAACCAACCTTTTCTATCTCAAATTCAGATCATGCTCGGTAAATATATACTAGATACTATTGTGGTCAGTGTATACCACAAAATTCTCTACAAAAAGATATTGTCTCCAATAGCAAAAATCATGCAAAGCTGTATCCAACTTGAGATCGTGCATCGGGTAATTCCTCTCATGTGGCCTCAACTACTGAGACTTGTATGCAATGACACCTTCCCCTTGAATAATAATTATTCCCAGTCTGATACCTGATGCATCATAGTATACGGTGTATCTCTTATCCAGCTCCAGAAAAACTAGTATCGGTGATGATATCAATCTCTCTTTCATCTCATGAAAGGATGAATCGTAGGAATCCATCTGAAAGTACTTCACAACCTTCTTAGTCAATCATGTCAGTGGTGCTGTTAAGCGTGAAATTTTCTATATAAACCACATATAGTAACAATTTAGCCCCAGAAAACTCCGTACCTAAAATACTTTCTTTGGATGCTCCTAAGAAACAACTTCTCTCACTTTATCTGGGTCTACTAATACTCTTATCTCATAAATAACATGAACCATTAAGTGAATATAATCTATCCAAAAGTGTCATTTTGAGAGCTTAGAATATAACCGAGGCTCTCTCAATGTACTCAATATGATCTCAAGATGGGTGTCAAGGTCATGTCGAGTGTGAGAGTACACCAAGATATCATCCACAATGACTACCACAAAATAATCCATGTAAGGATAGAACACTCGGTTCATCAGTGCTAGGAAAACTAACGACGCATTCCTGAGACCGAACAACATAACCAAATAATTTTATAGAATATATATACTCAAAAGGTATTTAAGAGGTATATATAATGGTTTAACATGCAAAGGATGATAATCAGATCTCAAGACAATATTTGAGAACAACCAATCTCCCCGAAGCTGATCAAATAGATCATTGATCCTCATTAAGGGATATTAGTTCTTGACCATCAACTGGTTTAGCTTCTGATAATAGACACAAAGTATAATGGTACCTCCCACCTTATTTTCCAAAAATGGCTGGCGAACCCCATGGAGAAGTATTGAGTCGAAAGAAACCCTTTTCCTGCAACTCCTCTAACATCTTATTAATCTCCTGTAACTCTGGTGTAGCCATCATATATAGAGGAATGAAAACCAATGACACCCCTAGCACATGATCAATGATGAAATCAACCTCTCACCCCAGAGGTAAACCTGATTTTTTTTCTATAAATACATCTCTAAAATGATACACCAATATAGGAAAGACCATCTTTGAAGTGCCCTGATCATCCAGATATAAACTAGAAATATGGGCTGTAATTCCTCCCAAACCATGATTATCAGGTCTAGATCTGATTTCTTGGACATCCCATTCAACCTTGTGTTGAAAAGACCAGACCTCTGGTGATGTGAAACTCAACATGTGGAAATAAGTCAATAATGGTCTGGAAAGAGACCAACTAGTCCATTACAATAATGAAATTGAATCCTGTCACCACTAAAACATATTGGTCTCATAAGAAGTTACACCCACCAATCTCAAGAGGGAACTACTTTCACAGATGTACACTAGCAATCATAATTCCCAACAGAGTGTCTAGCATCATAACATCTTTAGACACAAAGATACAGAGCCCAAGGCTCTCCACAATAGTAAAAGATATAAATCTTTGGGAAGCCCCTATATCAAAAAGTACAGAAGCTAAAATAGAGGAAACTATAATCATACCTTTTACCGTAGAGGGTTTGGGGTCCTTATCCTTTTAGGGCTGCTCCACTACGAAAGTCTGACTTATATTATGGCCCTGAGAGCCTACCTAATAACCCTGTGATGATCCACCATACTATCGATAAAAACCTGTAGTCTGGCCACCATAGACACGACCACATCCTCAGCCTGACTGGCCTGAAGAACTCTAGTTCTCTGACTGATGTGAATCTTGTGGTCCTACTCTTGAATGTGAAGTTATAGTAGAACCCCTAACACTTGATGCTAGTTAGAAAACTGAAAAAAAAGATGAAGATGACCCAAATTTCAGCAATACTAGTACTCAACTTGGTTATTAGGGAAATTTGGTCTCATATTTCCACTCCTTCCACACTGGTACAATACCACCCAGCTACCTAAAGAAACATCATGTGATAGATCCCTGTAGTTTTTCCTACTATCTGTCAAAGGAGTACCATCCTTGGATATTGAACCGCCCTAGATCGCAGCTCCAAACTCCCTCATATTTTTCTCAGTAATCAGCTCCTAGTTCACTATAGCTGTCATTGACATCAGCATAAAAACATTCACATGGTATTAGATGTCATACATTAGACAATCGTAAAATTCCCTAGCCAAACATAACTTGTCACCTCCCAAAACAGGTGCGAAGCACAGAAGCGCTGTAAAATAAGAAGAGTAATTCATCACCAAAAGAGTGCCCAATTTCAAATTCATGAACTCATAAGATTTATTGGCCCTCAATGTCTTGAGATAGAAGTAATCCTAGAAGGTCCTCTATAACACTTCTCAAGCCATATCCTGATGACTTCCTGCATGTGAGATAACATCCCTCCATATCTTGGTAGAATCGTGAACCATGTACGTTGTGAGATCCGGCCTCCCCTCCGAATTCATCTCCAGATGCTCAATGATAGAAATAATGGCCTCCAACCATGACTCTGCAACCTATAATCATCCATCCCTAGAATAAGTTGGTGGATTCTTCTACTGAAACACCCTCGTCAACTCCACCATAGTCGGGGCAAGATGTGGTGCTCCCTAAAAAGTTTGTAACATCCTCACAATGCCTTTATATAATTGTGCATTAGAACTTTCATCTTTTATAATAGTTGGTTCCAAAATGGGCCTGACAGAAGGATCAACTGGTAGTCCCTCATCTACCATTTCTGGTGTCTGGTCATTGCCTTATACCTAGCATACAACTGGAGGCTATCTTGGTGGCATGACTCTGCAAGATCAAGTGCACACCTCAGTTCAATACTATCAAGGAAAAAAACATAAAAGTGTTAGAATAGAACATGAGAAGGAAAGAATTCATGTTTTAAAAAATAGGGTAACACAAAGTGTATAAACTCTACTTGATGTGCTCCCTTAAGCTTTTCACATGGTGTTTACCTATACCGATCTAGGTCATGTAACACCTCATACACACGACATGTTTCTCTCGAGACATGGTGGGTACATAAATTTTCCCTCCTAACCAGGTTCTTCTACATGACTAAAACTACATGGTTCTCTCTTGGTGTAACACTACACAACATGTTTACCCTATAAATTTTATGAACTACTTATGTTTTAAATGCCTATGTCATTGGTCAGATGGTCAGATACACGATCGACTCTATATGGTGTGCACAATCTAGATACGGTGTCTATGACCTATATTTCATCCACTCAGGACAATATTCACACAGCCGTACACATGTTCATTATGTAATAGTGTGTAGTTTGGGTTTCCAGATAGTATGCATATGAATCTCCCCTAAAACCCTTAAAAAACAAAGTTTTTTCCAAGGTAACACAAATTCTTACCTTTGGGACCCATACTCCCTGAAAATCAAATTTTCTCATCCTCTATCACATCATAACATGAAAAAAAAATTACTTAATGTTCAAAGATGATCCACCAAATTCTCATTGAAGAGGGTCCAAAACACCTCCGGGACCAATGTTTTTTGTCCTTAAAAATGAAACATTACATATTAAAATACCCTATAAAAATAGAATTTATTATATTAAGATATCTATCACAACAACATTCATATCTATCACAACATTTATCACAACAATATGATATTAGGAATGCACCTATAATAGAATGATAAGAATGAATGACATGGGATCTCTAGCAATTGCCAATATGTTTCATGAGATGGAATACCCTCATATCATCAGGTTGAAACAGAAATATAACCACAATGATATTAATAATAACTGCAAAAAACAAGTGTGTCTCCCAATAGTGAATTCAAATCAACTGTAAAAATTGAAAAACCAAGGAAAATTTCAATATTAGAGGTAACATGGCTTTTCCCTATAAACGAGTTAGCTACTCTAAGGCACATATTATTACCAACTACCTATTCCTTCCTATCTCTATCTATAAGCTTCAAATAGTTAGACAATGAATAAAAGAAATGCCTTGGATACCACATTGTAACATCCCATTTTAGGGTGCCGCCCTAAGGTGCCCCGAACCTTGTTGGTCACATAACACCAAGCGTATTTCCCCAAATTACAGAGGCTTTCGACTAGTAGTGATGGTTGAGGTAAGAAATTGGGTAAATCATGACCTTGTTGACAGAGTATACAAAATATAATAATTAATAATAAATAGTATCAGATGTTTTAATACCATACAACAGAAGTAAACAGTGGATGAACTATTATAATATAACAACTGGATAATATATAAATTATGCATGTCACATGTGTCTAGGAAAGAATCCAAATAATTAAAAATTATGGAAATAAAATACTAAAACCAATATATAGTAAAATAGTAAATACCAACATCATCGTAGGACTCCTCTTGGTTCCATTCTCTCCTACTCCAATACCACTCATGTATATGATAATGAAGGGTGCTTTCCCTTATCTATGACTGTAACCATATAATCTGTTTGGGTCCAAAATCATGACCCAAATAGGGTGTGAGAATAATTCCAGTATTCCACCACCAATTGATGCGTGCCTAACTGTTATTTGATATATATACAGCAGGGAATATGTAGAAATTAATCAATAAACTCGATATTACTCAAATGTAAACAATCCTATAGTTTCTAATTACATTCATTTACATTTATTAATTATTTAGTTCAATGAATAATGTAGCCTTTGGATATATCCTAAGCACTATATCCCCCTATTAAATAATAACAAATAGACCTCTCAAAATACCATCTAAACAATCATGTAGGACAGAGTACACGATTGTGCTTTGGCTCTGCAGACTCGTCAAAGTCATTTAATCATTCAAAAGAAACCATCTGGGAAAGTCCTCATAGTTAAACCCCTCTAGTTTAACATATAATCAATTTAATAAAAAATAATTAACTTATGATAAAGATATCAAAGTCTAACCCCTTTGGACCCACATGTAACTAATCATTAAAAAACGACCACTTGGGTAACTCTCACGGTAAATACCCCCTTGATCTGTATAGAAACAATATAATATAATAACCCCCTGGTAGCTCTTATAGTCAATTAAATATGGTCCAAAATTAATTTAATAAAGTCCCTTTGTGTAGCTCTCATGGTCTAACCCCTCTAGTTAATAACCGCCCGACATCTCTCAAAGTTAATACCTCTGAGTAAACATAACAACAATTCATACATAAATGACCGTACCTCGAGAAGCTCTCATAGTAAATTTCCCTTGGTCATAATATCACAATGAGAATCAAATGTATCTCAAGTAATCAATAACTACATAATAACAACATGAGGTGTGGAAAAAAAGACTATCCATATAGGAATTCTAGACCAAATGTCCACAATTGATCAAACAAGAGAAACACACCCATTGTCAATGTATAAAAATTTATGCACAAGTGATAATTGTTTCTCAATTAAAAAAACCATATCAGGTATTAAAGATTTTTAATTTCCAAAACATGAAATACCCTAAACATGGGTACTCCACACTTTAGCATATATAATCCATAGACAATCAACGAAAGGAAAAAACAACCTACCTGGATGTTGTATGATCAACACTCTAGAACATCAGTCCTTGAATGGGCCAAGAATGACGTAGATCTAAAAAAAGGTTAAAAACGATAAACACTAGATAACACATGAAAGAGGAGAAATAAGGAAAAGAGGATCTAGGGGAAGATAGAGCTCACTGGTGTGGATCCAATTCACCTAGTGGCATCTCCATCAGATATTGTAAGTAGGACCGGGAGGAGCTCGAAGTTATTTAGCTATGTGTCGCAATCCTATACGAACAGAGGGGAGAAGAATTGTTTTTTAGTTATAAGATGTGACCCCACTCCTATTTATCAATTAAAAATAAAATTACACAACATGTTATTTTAATGTACATATTGTGTACTAGCCTCAACTGGCTCCCACATTAGGTGATCTACCAGGTCAACTACACAGCCATGTACTCGGCTGTCACACGGTCAGTATACAGTTATGCACATAAACCATGTAATTGATGTGTACTTAAACATACATGGTGTGTACTTTGAATATTTTTCAATTATTCTATTTTTTAAAAAAACAACCTGAAATAAAGATAAATACCTGAAAAGAAGATCTGGGTTCTTACAAGGAAAATAACCTTTCCATTTTTTAAATCACATTTTAAAATCTAAAATTTGAATACATATTAAAGAAACCATTTAATTTGAATAGAAACTTGGATTTTAAAAAGTAATTTTCAATGAAAATACTAGTCATGAAGGAGTTATAATCCCTTCATTCTATATAAATTAAGAAAAAATTTCATTCACAACATCAAAATGTACCTTGTTCGAATATTGATGAAAATATTCCTTTCAAAACAAATTTTAAAAAGTAAAATTTGGTAAAATTAATTTTAAAAACAGTTTGGAAGTTTGTAAAAATATTATTGAAAATTGTTTTATAAAAAATGTATATGGAAGTGAAATATTGAATAATTCTCTCATTGGATACTTAAACGTATTCATTCCCTAATATTTGTGAGATTGTAAATAAACGCCTTTCCTCGAGTTCTCCTTTCTTCCAATGAACTCTAACCTCATGTATTATAAATTTATATTCATTATAATTATAAAAATAAGTAATTTTAATACAAATAACATCATATATGATCATTTATATCATTTAAATTCCCCTTTTATCAAAAAAAATTATTTAGATCGTTATATCTGAGAGTTAACTATTTTTATTTTAATGAGTATTTCAGTTCTATATTTTTATCATTTGTACATTTAACTTGGTTACATAACCAAAAAAATATTTATAATGATATAAAAGTAATAAAAATTCATTATTTCATATTTATATTCATCTATAAATGTTACATATATAAAAAATTAATTATATCAATCATAGAGATGGTTTGTTTTACGTATGTATGAATGATGTATCCATTTCTCAACTGATAAAATAAAAGATAGTTTAATAATAATTAAACATTATAGAATCATTAATATATTATATATATCATATATATTCATCAAATTAATTCTTATTACCATCAATGTAAAATACAAATGAAAAATGAATCAAATTGCTTCGTGGGTGTGGTATTCCACACTGACACATGAACAATGTTATAATTTATCAAAGGATAGGATGGTAAGTAGGTAGATGTAATATCATATTTTAAAAAGTATAATTATTAAGTAAATAATATATATAAATATTAAACCCATTATAATACCCTTTCATAAAATATGTTGATGAAAAATCAAAAGTATTGCTATGTGGAGATAGAAAGTCATACGTACACACGAGCAATACATTAAATTATCATTTGATGGTAAAGAGGGTTTATAATAGTGTTTTTATAATCATAATTATGTTAAATAATATTTATGGTACTGAATTTATTATTTTATGACAAAGTACAAAAAATTATAGATAAAATAAAGTGATTGGTCATGTCAATTATTTCTTCTTTAAAACGATTAATTTAGAACTCCTCTAAATGGTTCTACAGTTGGTTTCTTGGGAATTAAAAAACATATGTAATGCCAATACAAAACTTTCTTGAGGATGTTCAAGATATAAGTTTCAATTTGATGTGATTAAGAGAATGGAGAGGTTCCCTTTTATAAGGGAGGGGTGGGGCACTCTTGGAATTTCATGTAATATTAAAATATAATTTATTCAATATCATTAAAAAAGGATATAAATGACCTATAAATTTATAATAGATGACATATTAGACTATATATTATCCCATATATCCTATTTTAATATTTTTTTTATTTTTTATTTTATTTAATAAATAATTATTTTCAATAAATATCATTATTTTCAATTTAGACACTATTTATTTAATTTGAATTTAAAGACAAAAATTAAAGGATTTAATTCAAATATGTTATTATGAAACATAAATAATATGTTTTATTCAATTTCAAATTTTATATAACACATTAAATCACTCAAATTATATTTATTTTGATATTATTAAATATAATTTATTATATTATTTTTATTTATGGATAAATACTATGTCAGTGTTACTGTAACGCCCCGACCCCAGCTACCCAGAGTCGGTGCATTACTTCGTAACATTGGCATGATCACAAAAGATCAAGTCCCGAAAGACCGATTAGTTTAGTAGCCTTGGAAACACTAGATACATTCGTAAACGTTACATTACATCATAAAGTGAAAAACTACAATAACAAAGTCTCACTAGTCCACACTCATATCCACTTCTGACTATCCCTGCAGGTCATTCATAAAATACTTCTTCACATCCTGGAAAATATTAAAACATTGAAAGGGGTGAGCTCAGATGCTCAGTAAGGATAACAATAATGCGGAAGCTTTCATAAATAAACATTAACATTTAAGGCAATGTATAACTAAAACAAAAGCCTTTTAAACATGAACTTCAACATAATATGGCAAAAGTAAAATGAGATAATGCCATTTACTTCTTCACATGGATATTCTACTGGTCGAATAATCCCATGCAATATCAATAACCACTTTCATAATGATGGAATGCATAATGCCAGACTATCATAACCACGTAGCCAAGGCCTCGTGCCAAGACCACAAATAAGATTTTGTCAAGGCCTCGTGCCAAGACACTAGTTTGTCTCATGAGACCTGCCGATGCATCGAGGAGCTATAGCGGGCTCCACCCGTCACTTATTAAGTCCAATGCATTCCTCATATGAATAGGTTTAAACATATCATAAACCATAACATAATCGTATCACATAAAACATGCATAAAGGAAACATAACATTTCCACATTTCAATCACAAGATATCAATACAACTCATTGATATAATAAAAACGTTTTCAAAACCATTTTCAAAACCAAAATAAAAGAAAGTTAAAACTTTGTATTTATTTTTTATTAAAAAAGTGATGGCTTGTAGAGGAAGCTGAAACTCAAATTATGGTCACGGCGGTGGAGAAGTCATTGTCGCCGCATAAGTACGGAAATAAAAACATTCCCATTTTGTCGTTTAGTAAAACGCTTCGTATAAAAAAGATTCCTTTTGAATAAACGTAAAAGTCAAAGGGGTTTATACACCGTATAAAAGAAAGTTTTGAATAAAACCAAATATGCCTCAATGAAAGGGGATTGAGACGAAGTCCTTAAAAAGATCATTTTTTAAATAAATTACATCTATAATGTGTATTCACTATAAGTACACATAAATAATGTACAAATACAATATAGGACGTAATAATATCATGACATAATTTGAAAGTAGGAGATTAACCCAAAGAATGGAAGTTGGGTTAAGAAGTTCCCTTACCTCATGTCCGACTTGACTCAACCTTTCTTTAACCTCTTGAATAATAAACTAGAGTTAATATCTACCTTATTAAGAACCATTTTCAATTTAATTATCCTTTTTATATCACTTATTACAATGTTATGAACGTTATGTAATTATTTAAGTTAATAACGGTCGTTTTGTCGATCTTTGGTACTTGTGTCAACAATAACCTTCTTATAATTACAAGTTGTTCATGTGGTGAAATATCCATTATATCCAGAATTATATTCATGATGTAGATATCATATATATCATATATATCCCGTATATACATTCATTCCTAATATTACGTAACATTTAGAGGTAAGAAATGAAATGCACCGTTCATGGAGACGGTAAGCCGTACGTACGCATGAACACTACTTTCATTTCTATTTCGTATTTAATGTAATGAAATCATAATTATATAAAGGTATAATATAGTTCCAGTATAATATCATATATAATATCATTTACTCCATCCTTTATACATCCCACATATGGCATTAACGATTCACATCACTTTGAGGGGGCGGTAGTCCGCACTTCCTAAAATGAGATTATCGCGTTTTACCCATAATGGAAATCATAAAGTATTCCATAAATGAGAAATACAGAAGAATAATTAAAACATAAACATATTATATATCATATATAAAATAGTGACATCTTAATGGCCACCTTTGAAGGTGTTATATGAGTGTTGAACAATAATCGTTTCGTGAGGCAGAAATTCGCCATCCACAGAAACCGTATGTTCATTAACCATTAGATGTATGTGTGTGTATGTGTAGCTCGAATACTTATTATAACAATATCATAGTAGATTGAGGATACTGGTGTTGTTACAAAAGAAATGAATAAAAAGAGTTTAGGGGCTTTGAGAAGAAAAATAAAACAAAACAACATTAGAGAAGACATTACCTCAAAATCGGGTAACTCTTTTTGATTTGATCCAAAGGCTTCCTTGAGAAGAGTTCTGCCCAATGTGAGGATTCTAGGAGTAATAGGGGGAAGCTGGGAGAGTATTTGGGCAGAGGTTTCCCGAGCCAAATGGCTTGATGGTGTGAATAAGGTGGGAGAGGTGGGGGCCTTTTATAAGTGGAGAGGAGGGGCTCTTTTGGAAAGATTGAAATGTTACATTATTATACAATGCTTTTCGGATTCTAAAGGTCCCACACTTATATAATTCGTGGATAAGGTGATAAGGGTTCGAAATATCTTCATCCAATAGGCTTTGGACAAGTGTAAGCCTTGGATTTTGCATTATCTTCTCATTTTATTTAAATCGTTAAATAATGAGGTCATTGCTGCATCATAATGATGTCATAATTAATTTAATTTATTTAATGTCTAAAAATTATAAAAAAATTACTATGATGTAGGAAATATATTTATCTTTCTAATGAATATTTATAATCAAAATTTGGACTTGCGTAACCCCACTTAAAACCTGTTTTAGTAAAACAACTCATGTTTGTGTCAATTTAATTTTAACATTAAATAAATATATATTAATGTCATTTTCTAACCAAAGTGGCTCCATGGGGTCCCCAAGTTGACCCATGGGTTGTCTTGGTCGGCCATGACTCATCCAATAGTAGTAGGACAAGTGTAAAGCTCATCTCATATTATTAAAACATTATTTTTACCTTAAACTACACTAATTACCTCTAATCGCGATTAAGAACTTAAAAGTTACTATTCACCAAAAATTATTTTAATCTCATTGAACCACATTTTACTTCTTAATGACAACCATGTATGTTGGATTTTTGAAAATCAAATCACAGAAGTGGTAATATTTCATTTAAACGAAAAATCAGTTATTTAACTACCACTTAGTGGTTTCCCTATTCATCAAAAATTGATGTTTTTCAGAACCAGGCCAAAATTTCACCCTAAGCTATAATTGATATTCCGAATTCAAAAATGATTTCTATTTTAAAAAATTCCAAACATATAAGTTTCATTAATTAATTTTATAATTAATTCCCGCTGTTACAACAAATAGCGTGTTTTTAAGAAACAGTTTATATCAAAAGATTGGCAATTGTTTATGTCCAATTTCAATGTTAAATTAATTCTAATGACCACCATTGGATAAAACGGTAAAAATATATTCTAATTATACATTAAACCCACTAAATAGTATAATTTATCACTATAAATTATTTTGATTAAAAAAGTTGTTTTAAGTATTTTTCACTATTCATAAAAAATTGGAAGTTCTCAGAAAGTTACAAAAAATTCAACTTAGGATAATTTCGATATTACGAATACAAAAATGAAGTCCATTTTGAAATATAAAATTTCTATAATTTTAAAAAGTGGTTATTACTATTCATAACGGCTACTTTGACTACTCGCGGTGTTTTAGAACTCGAAGTTGCGTATAATGCAAGCTATTGCATTATTGAATGAGAAGGGTATCATGGAAGCTCGGGGTGTTACATTCTCCCCTCCTTCAATAAATTGCGTCCTCGCAATTTGAAATTTTTCTTTGAAAGTAAAAGGTTGAAAAGAGAAAATACCTTTGAGGAAAACCCACATCAGAAATAAGATTACTAAAATTTAGCCTTAAGAAGAGGGAAAGGGAAATGAAAAAGTCACCACCCAATTATGATCTCGATTAGGAGAAAATTGGTGGCAATTAGAGACATATAATTGGAGGAAAAACGTAAATATTTGTAGGGAGTGATTGAGGTCATCAATCACAATCAACTGTCAAATTGAGGGCCTCAATGCATTCAATCTATGTTGATTTAAAATATCATCAGTTCAACAAGACATATGGTATTAGGATAACACATTTTTTTGATTTAATATCCCTTTACTAATGTTTAAGAATTAATTTATTCATTGAATAAGAGATAGGTATATATATATTTATGCTTGACAATTATAGTTTCAACCTTTAACTCATCTTTCACTAAAAAAGATAATAGAACTCAAAAATATTATACTTATCCTAATTGTATAAGGTTCCAAATTTTAACACATACCATTTAGATTAGAAAAACTATTTTGTAAAAACCAGGGACTTCATGTAGTCCAGTGGTAGGCGATTAATCCCAATCGCACTATGGTTGTGGGTTCGATTCCCACAGCTTTATCCGACGCGATGGGTTGTCACTCGGTCTGCGTGTTTTCCTTTTTATAAATATCCAAAAATAACCTTAACAATAGTATCCAATGTAAAATATTATCCATTCCAACCTTTATAGTTATCCAAAATACTTCTGTCCATACTTTCTCTAAAAGGTCTCTAAATTCCAAAATCAATTGTAACATCAGATTCCCCAAACAAATTAAAGTTTATCTTTTGTCACATACTAAAAATATGATTACCTTCATCATATTAAAACATTACTGAAATCAACATGTACTGCAGTACAATCCTTATATATATATCACATTATTCTAATAACCAAAATATAATCCATGAGTCCAAAAACACCAATACATTAGTTATTTTGCTTCAACTGTAGTAACAACATAAGATTGTCCTTGATCCCTTGGCCTTTTCTGAGGTAAGTTTCTCTGACGCTTAGGACATTCATTTGCATAATGCCCCATTTCCCTACAATTGTAGCATTCAACTTTGACAGCCTCTTTCTTTCCCTTGCAATCACGAGCCTAGTGACCCTTTTCTCCACATTTATAACAAACTCCCATTCCTTTTAGGCACGTACCAGGGTGATTCTTCCCACAATTATCACATAATGGAAAATCCTTCTTTCCCTTTTCCCTTTATCTGTCTCTTGTTCCACCGTTCTCTTCTTCTCTTTCTTTACTTTGTTGTCATAAGACTTAGATAATTCCTTTTCTGTCTTGATAGCACACGAGAAAATATCTTCGTATGATGAGAAGGATTGTGATACTAAAGATCGACGGAGAAATGGTTTTAACCCATCAAAGAAACGATCAATCTTACTCCTTGGGTTACGTATATAATCGGCAGCATGCCTCGCTAACCTTGTAAAGTTAGCCTCATACTTTGCGACATTCTCATCCTCCTTCTGCCTCAAACTCAGAAATTGCCTTTCCATATCTGCTCGATGGTCACGAGGAAAGTATTTTTCTAAGAAAAGCTCTTTGAACTCCCTCCATTCCATATTCGATACGTCATCATCTTCCTTTGTGTTTTGAATCAGCGACCACCACTGATCGGCATCTCCAGTGAGGTGGTAAACTGCCATGACAACCTTCTCCCTTTCGCTACTCCCCAAGGCATGGAATATTTTCTCTAAGGAGTTTATCCATTGCTCAGTTACTAACGGATTTGTACCCCCATTGAAGGTTGGTGGTTGTTGCCTCATGAAACGGTCTAGCATTGATCCTCCACGTTGCGGATCAGGGTGCTCCATACGAGTAAGGTTATTATTCATAACCTGAGTAAGTTGTCCCAGTATGGTGATTAGCTGATCGGCACCAGTTGCATCACCAGCCCCACTATAATTATCTTGAGCAGGAGGGAAATCCCTAAATGGAGTGTGCGCATTGATACGGTTTCCATTTCTTCCACTAGGCTCCATTTCTAAACAATTGCATAAACTAGATCAGTTTATGAATCAAAATACATAATCCCATACTTATAAAACACTTAACATAAATTGAACTATTTATGGATATAATCCATAATCATAAAAAGAAATGTTTCCTTTGAGAAAGTATATACTCATAACCCTTCATAGTGGTTTGTAAAGAAAATGAGAATTATCCTAAGCATATCCCCCGGGAGTGTCGTAACCAAGAGTGCAGCAAGGCCCGTTGTCGTGCACCAGTTCCCGTTCGAGTCTAGCTCAAAGCGGTGTTTTCAGGTTTTACCCCTAGGTACATCTGTGCCAGAGCCGCCTCTACCTGCTCGTATCCAGACATGGATGTATTGCTCGGAAAACTCACAAAATCTCTACAATACCATAATTCTAGGAAGTTCTTCTATACTAATCCTTAAAGTTCATCTTAGGTCTACGTGCTCTAATCAGAGTTTATCTAAATCTAGCTTCCAAGGATAGTACTAAACTGCCTCTGATACCAACTGTAACGCCCCGACCCCAGCTACCCAGAGTCGGTGCATTACTTCGTAACATTGGCATGATCACAAAAGATCAAGTCCCGAAAGACCGATTAGTTTAGTAGCCTTGGAAACACTAGATACATTCGTAAACGTTACATTATATCATAAAGTGAAAAACTACAATAACAAAGTCTCCATAGTCCACACTCATATCCACTTCTGACTATCCCTGCATGTCATTCATAAAATACTTCTTCACATCCTGGAAAATATTAAAACATTGAAAGGGGTGAGCTCAGATGCTCAGTAAGGATAACAATAATGCGGAAGCTTTCATAAATAAACATTAACATTTAAGGCAATGTATAACTAAAACAAAAGCCTTTTAAACATGAACTTTAACATAATATGGAAAAAGTAAAATGAGATAATGCCATTTACTTCTTCACATGGATATTCTACTGGTCGAATAATCACATGCAATATCAATAACCACTTTCATAATGATGGAATGCATAATGCCAGACTATCATAACCACGTAGCCAAGGCCTCGTGCCAAGACCACAAATAAGATTTTGTCAAGGCCTCGTGCCAAGACACTAGTTTGTCTCATGAGACCTGCCGATGCATCGAGGAGCTATAGCGGGCTCCACCCGTCACTTATTAAGTCCAATGCATTCCTCATATGAATAGGTTTAAACATATCATAAACCATAACATAATCGTATCACATAAAACATGCATAATGGAAACATAACATTTCCACATTTCAATCACAAGATATCAATACAACTCATTGATATAATAAAAACGTTTTCAAAACCATTTTCAACACCAAAATAAAACAAAGTTAAAACTTTGTATTTATTTTTCATTAAAAAAGTGATGGCTTATAGAGGAAGCTGAAACTCAAATAATGGTCACGACGGTGGAGAAGTCGTTGTCACCGCATAAGTACGAAAATAAAAACATTCCCTTTTTGTCGTTTAGTAAAACGCTTCGTATAAAAAAGATTCCTTTTGAATAAACGTAAAAGTCAAAGGGGTTTATACACCGTATAAGAGAAAGTTTTGTATAAAACCAAATATGCCTCAATGAAAGGGGATTGAGACGAAGTCCTTAAAAAGATCATTTTTTAAATAAAGTACATCTATAATGTGTATTCACTATAAGTGCACATAAATAATGTACAAATACAATATTGGACGTAATAATATCATGACATAATTTGAAAGTAGGAGATTAACCCAAAGAATGGAAGTTGGGTTAAGAAGTTCCCTTACCTCATGTCCGACTTGACTCAACCGTTCTTTAACCTCCTGAATAATAAACTAGAGTTAATATATACCTTATTAAGAAACATTTTCAATTTAATTATCGTTTTTATATCACTTATTTCAATGTTATGAACGTTATGTAATTATTTAAGTTAATAACGGTCGTTTTGTCGATCTTTGGTACTTGTGTCAACAATAACCTTCTTATAATTACAAGTTGTTCATGTGGTGAAATATCCATTATATCCAGAATTATATTCATGATGTAGATATCATATATATCATATATATCCCGTATATACATTCATTACTAATATTACGTAACATTTAGAGGTAAGAAATGAAATGCACCGTTCATGGAGACGGTAAGCCGTACGTACGCATGAACGCTACTTTCATTTCTATTTCGTATTTAATGTAATGAAATCATAATTATATAAAGGTATAATATAGTTCCAGTATAATATCATATATAATATCATTTACTCCATCCTTTATACATCCCACATATTGCATTAACGATTCACATCACTTTGAGGGGGCGGTAGTCCGCACTTCCTAAAATGAGATTATCGCGTTTTACCCATAATGGAAATCATAAAGTATTCCATAAATGAGAAATACATAAGAATAATTACAACATAAACATATTATATATCATATATAAAAATAGTGACATCTTAATGGCCACCTTTTAAGGTGTTATATGAGTGTTGAACAATCATCGTTTCGTGAGGCAGAAATTCGCCATCCACAGAAACCGTATGTTCATTAACCATTAGATGTATGTGTGTGTATGTGTAGCTTGAAATCCTTATTATAACAACATCCTAGTAGATTTAGGATACTGGTGTTGTTACAAAAGAAATGAATAAAAAGAGTTTACGGGGTTTGAGAAGAAAAATAAAACAAAACAACATTAGAGAAGACATTACCTCAAAATCGGGTAACTCTTTTTGATTTGATCTAAAGGCTTCCTTGAGAAGAGTTCTGCCCAAAGTGAGGATTCTAGGAGTAAGAGGGGGAATTTGGGAGAGTATTTGGGCAGAGTTTGGCCGATCCAAATGGCTTGAAGGTGTGAATAAGGTGGGAGAGGTGGGGGCCTTTTATAAGTGGAGAGGAGGGGATCTTTTGGAAAGATTGAAATGTTACATTATTATACAATGCTTTTCGGATTATAAAGGTCCCACACTTATATAATTCGTGGATAAGGTGATAAGGGTTTGAAATCTCCTCATCCAATAGGCTTTGGACAAGTGTAAGCCTTGTATTTTGCATTATCTTCTCATTTTATTTAAATCGTTAAATAATGAGGTCATTGCTGCATCAGAATGATGTCATAATTAATTTAATTTATTTAATGTCTAAAAATTATAAAAAAATTACTATGATGTATTAAATATATTTATCTTTCTAATGAATATTTATAATCAAAATTTGGACTTGCGTAACCCCACTTAAAAACTGTTTTAGTAAAACAACTCATGTTTGTGTCAATTTAATTTTAACATTAAATAAATATATATTAATGTCATTTTCTAACCAAAGTGACTCCATGGGGTCCCCAAGTTGACCCATGGGTTGTCTTGGTCGGTCATGACTCATCAAATAGTATTAGGACAAGTGTCAAGCTCATCTCATATTATTAAAACATTTTTTTTACCTTAAACTACACTAATTACCTCTAATCGCGATTAAGAACTTAAAAGTTATTATTCACCAAAAATTATTTTAATCTCATTGAACCACATTTTACTTCTTAATGACAACCATGTATGTTGGATTTTTGAAAATCAAATCACAGAAGTGGTAATATTTCATTTAAACGAAAAATCAGTTATTTAACTACCACTTAGTGGTTTCACTATTCATCAAAAATTGATGTTTTTCAGAACAAGGCCAAAATTTCACCCTAATCTATAATTGATATTCCGAATTCAAAAATGATGTCTATTTTACAAAATTCCAAACATATAAGTTTCATTAATTAATTTTATAATTAACTCCCGCTGTTACAACAAATAGCGTGTTTTAAGAAACAATTTATATCAAAAGATTGGCAATTGTTTATGTCCAATCTCAATGTTAAATTAATTCTAATGACCACCATTGGATAAAATGGTAAAAATATATTCTAATTATACATCAAACCCACTAAATAGTATAATTTATCACTATAAATTATTTTTATTAAAAAAGTTGTTTTAAGTATTTTTTCACTATTCATAAAAAATTGGAAGTTCTCAGAAAGTTACAAAAAATTCAACTTAGGATAATTTCGATATTAAAAATACAAAAATGAAGTCCATTTTGAAATATAAAATTTCTATAATTTTAAAAAGTGGTTATTACTATTCATAACGGCTACTTTGATTAGTCGCGGTGTTTTAGAACTCGAAGTTGCGTACAATGCAAGCTATTGCATTATTGAATGAGAAGTGTATCATGGAAGCTCGGGGTGTTACATTCTCCCCTCCTTCAATAAATTGCGTCCTCGCAATTTGAAATTTTTCTTTGAAAGTAAAAGGATGAAAAGAGAAAATACCTTTGAGGAAAACCCACATCGGAAATAAGATTAATAAAATTTAGCCTTAAGAAGAGGGAAAGGGAAATGAAAAAGTCACCACCCAATTATGATCTCGATTAGGAGAACATTGGTGGAAATTAGAGACATATAATTGGAGGAAAAACGTAAATATTTGTAGGGAGTGATTGAGGTCATCAATCACAATCAACTGTCAAATTGAGGGCCTCAAAGCATTCAATCTATGTTGATTTAAAATATCATCAGTTCAACAAGACATAAGGTATTAGGATAACACATTTTTTTGATTTAATATCCCTTTACTAATGTTTAAGAATTAATTTATTCATTGAATAAGAGATAGGTATATATATATTTATGCTTGACAATTAGAGTTTCAACCTTTAACTCATCTTTCACTAAAAAAGATAATAGAACTCAAAAATATTATACTTATCCTAATTGTATAAGGTTCCAAATTTTAACACATACCATTTAGATTAGAAAAACTATTTTGTAAAAACCAGGGACTTCATGTAGTCCAGTGGTAGGCGATTAATCCCAATCGCACTATGGTTGTGGGTTCGATTCCCACAGCTTTATCCGACGCGATGGGTTGTCACTCGGTCTGCGTGTTTTCCTTTTTATAAATATCCAAAAATAACCTTAACAATAGTATCCAATGTAAAATATTATCCATTCCAACCTTTATAGTTATCCAAAATACTTCTGTCCAGACTTTCTCTAAAAGGTCTCTAAATTCCAAAATCAATTGTAACATCAGATTCCCCAAACAAATTAAAGTTTATCTTTTGTCACATACTAAAAATATGATTACCTTCATCATATTAAAACCTTACTGAAATCAACATGTACTGTAGTACAATCCTTATATATATATCACATTATTCTAATAACCAAAATATAATCCATGAGTCCAAAAACACCAATACATTAGTTATTTTTCTTCAACTGTAGTAACAACATAAGATTGTCCTTGATCCCTTGGCCTTTTCTGAGGTAAGTTTCCCTGACTCTTAGGACATTCATTTGCATAATGCCCCATTTCCCTACAATTGTAGCATTCAACTTTGACAACCTCTTTCTTTCCCTTGCAATCACGAGCCTAGTGACCCTTTTCTCCACATTTATAACAAACTCCCATTCCTTTTAGGCACGTACCAGGGTGATTCTTCCCACAATTATCACATAATGGAAAATCCTTCTTTCCCTTTTCCCTTTATCTGTCTCTTATTCCACCGTTCTCTTCTTCTCTTGCTTTACTTTGTTGTCATAAGACTTAGAGAATTCCTTTTCTGTCTTGATAGCACACGAGAAAATATCTTCGTATGATGAGAAGGATTGTGATACTAAAGATCGACGGAGAAATGGTTTTAACCCATCAAAGAAACGATCAATCTTACTCCTTGGGTTACGTATATAATCGGCAGCATGCCTCGCTAACCTTGTAAAGTTAGCCTCATACTTTGCGACATTCTCATCCTCCTTCTGCCTCAAACTCAGAAATTGCCTTTCCATATCTGCTCGATGGTCACGAGGAAAGTATTTTTCTAAGAAAAGCTCTTTGAACTCCCTCCATTCCATATTCGATACGTCATCATCTTCCTTTGTGTTTTGAATCAGCGACCACCACTGATCAGCATCTCCAGTGAGGCGGTAAAGTGCCATGACAACCTTCTCCCTTTCGCTACTCCCCAAGGCATGGAATATTTTCTCTAAGGAGTTTATCCATTGCTCAGTTACTAACGGATTTGTACCCCCATTGAAGGTTGGTGGTTGTTGCCTCATGAAACGGTCTAGCATTGATCCTCCACGTTGCGGATCAGGGTGCTCCATACGAGTAAGGTTATTATTCATAACCTGAGTAAGTTGTCCCAGTATGGTGATTAGCTGATCGGCACCAGTTGCATCACCAGCCCCACTATAATTATCTTGAGCAGGAGGGAAATCCCTACATGGAGTGCGCGCATTGATACGGTTTCCATTTCTTCCACTAGGCTCCATTTCTAAACAATTGCATAAACTAGATCAGTTTATGAATCAAAATACATAATCCCATACTTATAAAACACTTAACATAAATTGAACTATTTATGGATATAATCCATAATCATAAAAAGAAATGTTTCCTTTGAGAAACTATATACTCATAACCCTTCATAGTGGTTTGTAAAGAAAATGAGAATTATCCTAAGCATATCCCCCGGGAGTGTCGTAACCAAGAGTGCAGCAAGGCCCGTTGTCGTGCACCAGTTCCCGTTCGAGTCTAGATCAAAGCGGTGTTTTCGGGTTTTACCCCTAGGTACATCTGTGCCAGAGCCGCCTCTACCTGCTCGTATCCAGACACGGATGTATTGCTCGGAAAACTCACAAAATCTCTACAATACCATAATTCTAGGAAATTCTTATATACTAATCCTTAAAGTTCATCTTAGGTCTACGTGCTCTAATCAGAGTTTATCTAAATATAGCTTCCAAGGTTAGTACTAAACTGCCTCTGATACCAACTGTAACGCCCCGACCCCAGCTACCCAGAGTCGGTGCATTACTTCGTAACATTGGCATGATCACAAAAGATCAAGTCCCGAAAGACTGATTAGTTTAGTAGCCTTGGAAACACTAGATACATTCGTAAACGTTACATTACATCATAAAGTGAAAAACTACAATAACAAAGTCTCCATAGTCCACACTCATATCCACTTCAGACTATCCCTGCAGGTCATTCATAAAATACTTCTTCACATCCTGGAAAATATTAAAAGATTGAAAGGGGTGAGCTCAGATGCTCAGTAAGGATAACAATAATGCGGAAGCTTTCATAAATAAACATTAACATTTAAGGCAATGTATCACTAAAACAAAAGCCTTTTAAACATGAACTTTAACATAATATGGAAAAAGTAAAATGAGATAATGCCATTTACTTCTTCACGTGGATATTCTACTGGTCGAATAATCACATGCAATATCAATAACCACTTTCATAATGATGGAATGCATAATGCCAGACTATCATAACCACGTAGCCAAGGCCTCGTGCCAAGACCACAAATAAGATTTTGTCAAGGCCTCGTGCCAAGACACTAGTTTGTCTCATGAGACCTGCCGATGCATCGAGGAGCTATAGCGGGCTCCACCCGTTACTTATTAAGTCCAATGCATTCCTCATATGAATAGGTTTAAACATATCATAAACCATAACATAATCGTATCACATAAAACATGCATAAAGGAAACATAACATTTCCACATTTCAATCACAAGATATCAATACAACTCATTGATATAATAAAAACGTTTTCAAAACCATTTTCAACACCAAAATAAAAGAAAGTTAAAACTTTGTATTTATTTTTCATTAAAAAAGTGATGGCTTATAGAGGAAGCTGAAACTCAAATAATGGTCATGGCGGTGGAGAAGTCGTTGTCGCCGCATAAGTACGGAAATAAAAACATTCCCTTTTTGTCGTTTAGTAAAACGCTTCGTATAAAAAAGATTCCTTTTGAATAAACATAAAAGTCAAAGGGGTTTATACACCGTATAAGAGAAAGTTTTGTATAAAACCAAATATGCCTCAATGAAAGGGGATTGAGACGAAGTCCTTAAAAAGATCATTTTTTAAATAAAGTACATCTATAATGTGTATTCACTATAAGTACACATAAATAATGTACAAATACAATATTGGACGTAATAATATCATGACATAATTTGAAAGTAGGAGATTAACCCAAAGAATGGAAGTTGGGTTAAGAAGTTCCCTTACCTCATGTCCGACTTGACTCAACCGTTCTTTAACCTCCTGAATAATAAACTAGAGTTAATATATACCTTATTAAGAACCATTTTCAATTTAATTATCGTTTTTATATCACTTATTTCAATGTTATGAACGTTATGTAATTATTTAAGTTAATAACGGTCGTTTTGTCGATCTTTGGTACTTGTGTCAACAATAACCTTCTTATAATTACAAGTTGTTTATGTGGTGAAATATCCATTATATCCAGAATTATATTCATGATGTAGATATCATATATATCATATATATCCCGTATATACATTCATTCATAATATTACGTAACATTTAGAGGTAAGAAATGAAATGCACCGTTCATGGAGACGGTAAGTCGTACGTACACATGAACGCTACTTTCATTTCTATTTCGTATTTAATGTAATGAAATCATAATTATATAAAGGTATAATATAGTTCCAGTATAATATCATATATAATATCATTTACTCCATCCTTTATACATCCCACATATGGCATTAACGATTCACATCACTTTGAGGGGGCGGTAGTCCGCACTTCCTAAAATGAGATTATCGCGTTTTACCCATAATGAAAATCATAAAGTATTCCATAAATTAGAAATACAGAAGAATAATTAAAACATAAACATATTATATATCATATATAAAAATAGTGACATCTTAATGGCCACCTTTGAAGGTGTTATATGAGTGTTGAACAATCATCGTTTCGTGAGGCAGAAATTCGCCATCCAAAGAAACCGTATGTTCATTAACCATTAGATGTATGTGTGTATGTGTAGCTTGAAATCCTTATTATAACAACATCCTAGTAGATTGAGGATACTGGTGTTTTTACAAAAGAAATGAATAAAAAGAGTTTAGGGGGTTTGAGAAGAAAAATAAAACAAAACAACATTAGAGAAGACATTACCTCAAAATCGGGTAACTCTTTTTGATTTGAGCCAAAGGCTTCCTTGTGAAGAGTTCTGCCCAAAGTGAGGATTCTAGGAGTAAGAGGTGGAAGTTGTGAGAGTATTTGGGCAGAGGTTGGCCGATCCAAATGGCTTGAAGGTGTGAATAAGGTGGGAGAGGTGGGGGCCTTTTATAAGTGGAGAGGAGGGGCTCTTTTGGAAAGATTGAAATGTTACATTATTATACAATGCTTTTCGGATTCTAAAGGTCCCACACTTATATAATTCGTGGATAAGGTGATAAGGGTTCGAAATCTCCTCATCCAATAGGCTTTGGACAAGTGTAAGCCTTGGATTTTTCATTATCTTCTCATTTTATTTAAATCGTTAAATAATGAGGTCATCGCTGCATCATAATGATGTCATAATTAATTTAATTTATTTAATGTCTAAAAATTATAAAAAAATACTACAATGTAGGAAATATATTTATATTTCTAATTAATATTTATAATCAAAATTTGGACTTGCGTAACCCCACTTAAAAGCTGTTTTAGTAAAACAACTCATGTTTGTGTCAATTTAATTTTAACATTAAATAAATATATATTAATGTCATTTTCCAACCAAAGTGGCTCCATGGGGTCCCCAAGTTGACCCATGGGTTGTCTTGGTCGGCCATGACTCATCCAATAGTAGTAGGACAAGTGTCAAGCTCATCTCATATTATTAAAACATTATTTTTACCTTAAACTACACTAATTACCTCTAATCGCGATTAAGAACTTAAAAGTTACTATTCACCAAAAAAAAAAATTTAATCTCATTGAACCACATTTTACTTCTTAATGACAACCATGTATGTTGGATTTTTGAAAATCAAATCACATAAGTGGTAATATTTCATTTAAACGAAAAATCAGTTATTTAACTACCACTTAGTGGTTTCACTATTCATCAAAAATTGAAGTTTTTCAGAACAAGGCCAAAATTTCACCCTAAGCTATAATTGATATTCCGAATTCAAAAATGATGTCTATTTTAAAAAATTCCAAACATATAAGTTTCATTAATTAATTTTATAATTAATTCCCGCTGTTACAACAAATAGCGTGTTTTTAAGAAACAATTTATATCAAAAGATTGGCAATTGTTTATGTCCAATTTCAATGTTAAATTAATTCTAATGACCACCATTGGATAAAAAGGTAAAAATATATTCTAATTATACATTAAACTCACTAAATAGTATAATTTATCACTATAAATTATTTTGATTAAAAAAGTTGTTTTAAGTATTTTTCACTATTCATAAAAAATTGGAAGTTCTCAGAAAGTTACAAAAAATTCAACTTAGGATAATTTCGATATTACGAATACAAAAATGAAGTCCATTTTGAAATATAAAATTTCTATAATTTTAAAAAGTGGTTATTACTATTCATAACGGCTACTTTGATTAGTCGCGGTTTTTTAGAACTCGAAGTTGCGTACAATGCAATCTATTGCATTATTGAATGAGAAGCGTATCATGGAAGCTCGGGGTGTTACAGTTACATAAACTTTAGGGCCATTATATAATTAATAAAAATTGAAAATATATTCCTATAATTAAAATAATTTTGTTATCATAAATATATATAATTATTTTCAATCATAACATACTTTTTCCCCTAGTTGGTAATTTAAAAGATAATAAAAACAAAGAGAGTGGATTTTTGAAAATTTTATTGATTCAAATAATATATAAGTGATTTTCATGTATAAGTGTTCATTAATATAAAAAACAAAATCCTAAGGTTACATGGTTGGAATTCACTTCAATCAATAATAATTATGATGAAATTAGTTGGCCTTATCACTAGTTTTTAATCAAGATAAACACGATTTAACTTTTATTAAGTTGAAAAATTTTGTCATGGTTACTATTTATATTGGCCAAAAATAAGAAGGGGACTATTTTCCAAATATGAAACACCTAATTCTAGATATTTAGATAATTCCATATAATTTAATAACTATAAATGATAAAAGTTAATTTTAATGTAACTATGAAATATTCATCAAAAACTGATATTTAGAAAAAAATATATTTTAGGTATAAAACTCAAATTATTCTTGTCAAATGGTTAGAAAAATATTTTATTAATGATTAATACATTATCTCAACTAAATAATATATATATTTTATCAAAATTTTTCTCAAATAGGGATTATTTATATATATTGTTTGAATAAAATTACTTTTAAAAAAGCAACAATATTATTTTCAAATATTTTCTATTTTAAATAATAATCATTTGATAAATAGTGAAATAATTTTATAAATTTGTAGCCCATATATTTATTCAATAATTTATTTATTTATATTCATACCATCAAATGTAATGGATATGTTATAACAGCCACATATTCTATGTATTTCTTAAAAAATGTGTTGTTGCATGTAACTCAAGCTGTCGAAGAAATAAAATTATTTAATGTTAAATATTTCATAAAAATATCAGGGTATTACAACTTGAATTCATACTTTTACACAATTATGGAATCTCAAAATACTACAAATTACTCTAACATTTCAATAACTTAAATTCCATGCCAATAAAATTAATTCATATAATAGGTAATTAAACATTCAAGAATCACTAAAAAATCATCAATTCCTCACTTAAAAGAATTCAATCTACTATTTTATTTTTTTCCATTTATAATGTTAAATCATTTTTATTTATCCTCTTTGAATTTTTCAATTCATTATTAAAATTTATTTTATTTCCAATCTACCTCACTTTCTATTTTCCACCCATTATCAAGGGACAATTGAAAATAGAGTTATTCACATACCTCAATAATGTGTCATATAACATAGGATTTTACATAATCTAGAATCTCTACCATTTAAAGTAATACTAAAAAATAATTAGGTGGTATTCATCATTATTATCAAATAACTATAATTCATAGAGTAGATAGGTAAATTATGTAAAATAATTAAATCTAAAATTGGATGTTTGGATCTAAATCATGGTGGATGATATCAAAATATAATCTCAATTATAATATATTTTTATAGATGTCATCTCTCTCTTCCACCTAAAAATCTCATATTAGGCTAATGATAAAATTGAAAATAATGAATGAATCATCCATTCTTGCTTATTATTTATTTATTATTTTTCAAAATTTGTTCTTAAGACAAATCTCATATCTATCACCTAACAAAAAATGATCAAAAGATCATATGTATGCTAATAGTTATTTTTTATCCTCATAAGACATAACCCATTTTTATATTTGTTATTAATAGGGGTGAATAATAAAATTCAATGAATAATACATGGCCTCTCGGTATATTAAAATGAAAACCCCTTAGTATAGTATCATTAATGATGTACATCTCCATATACCATGTAAAATCCCTCCCCCACACTTATTCTTCTATATATAATGTAAAACATATATAGAATGGTTGTAATGGATAAGATAAGATTGTATCATGGCCCTTTCCTAAAGGGTTTTGTTAAGGGTTCTATATTCCCCAAAATGATTAATGTATGTTGAGTCTAATGGATAAAAGGTTAATAAAAATTCAGCAGAATCATATTAAAAGTGATTTTGTTAAGTCATTTCATTGATTAGATTCTAGGAATGTTTAATAAGAGAATATACTTGAGCCTCATAAGAAATATACTATAGAATGTAAAGTATAATATTAGTTAGATGATGTATTATGAATGAGATTAAAATTTTGGATAACAACACATGACAATTAATATGAATAATTAAACCAATTAATTAAAATATCATAAATTCAAAACATAGTAAAATCTTAGAAATTTTTCATTTTAAAATATTATCATTGTCCCATAAATCATGATTTCTCCTATCCTAATCACCATTCTTATCCCTACTAATTATTTTTTTAATTATTCTCTTTCAATTTAACTAATAATGAAAAATAAAATCATGGTATTGAAATTATACTAACAAGTTATTGTATCCTAGTCAATTAATTGAATCTAGAATCATGATAGGGCCTGAAATTGATAGTTTAAGGTTCTAGAAAAATTAAAATTTATGGAATAAAATTGATAAATATTATCATAAAATGCTTACAATCCTATCAATAATGATTCCATGTTATTTGTGCTATACCTGGTTCATGTCATGAATAGTTTTCATGGCATTTATTTATTTTTATTCATGTCATAAATAAGTTTCTTGATGTATACTGGTCTTGTATCTTCTTCTTGTTCTTCCTGCTATATTATTTTAACAAAGTCTTGATGGTACTTCAAATTAAGAATAATATGTGAAATACCATCATAGTGTATATTGGAATATTTTTTGGTGAATTCATGAATGCCTCTAAAAAATTAAAAAAATAAATAAAATTCTTAAAATCATGGGCTGCCTCCTGGAAGTGATTTTATTTAAAGTCATTGGATCAACTATAAATATTTTAGCATCAGATCATGTGATAGATGATGGAAATTTTTTACCTTTTTTGGGTTATAAATGGTCTTTGTTGTGACCTATCCACATTGGTCGACCCCTTTTACTTCCTCTTTAAAAATCGTAATTATTCCTAAATGAATCAATTTCATTGTTTCTATCAGGATGCTTCACTATTTCAACCTTAATCTTGATGAACTAAATCAAGTTCCAAGTAACATCCATTCTTATTTTCTCTTCTCAAAATAAGTGTATTGAGTTACTTTTTGGTGTCATTGGTCTGTCCTTTTAACTTCCCATTATTATTATATTATTTTTATTTTGAGTATCCTCTTTCACAAAAACTACTACCTCATGATGTCCTCCAATATAATCAATATCCTCAATGTATGTTATTTTGCCTTCTAAAAACACTCATTCTTATTTCACATAATATTTTTCATTTACTATTGAATATTAAAACTGATGTGCTCATATCCAACTCTCAGATAGTGTTCCCCACATTGTATATAATTTTTGTTTATCATTGGATAAAAATAGTCTCCAAAAAATGAGAGTTTTTTATCCTCTCCCATACCAAACACCAAGATATCAATAGGGAAATATAATTTGTTGACTTTGATAATAATTTCATTTATTATTAATCATTGTAATTCAATAATTTAGTGTGACAATTAGAGTGAAACTCTTTTGGGATTCAGTCCCTCCTATCATAATCTCTTGAAAGTAGGGTATGTCATGATGTTGAAACATTCACCTAAGTCACTTAATTGTTTTTCTAATTTATTATCTATAATAAATATAGTTATGGAAAACAACTTGGATCTAGTTTATTCTTTGGTAGGTCATTTGATTCCATCATTAAACACTCTTGTGTGAGTTGAATAGTTCCAATTTTATCCAACATCCATTTTTTGGTCACCATCTCTTTCAAAAAAAATTCATACGTCAATATATTGGTAATATCAGATTTAAATGGGATATTAATATGAAATTTAAAAAAAAATTGAGAAATTTACTTTTTTATGCATTATTCATTACCTACGCTAGTCATTCTAGTAATAGAATTCATGGTTTTTATTGCGGTGGTTCCTCGTCATCTTCTTTTTCAGTTACTTAATTTTTGTTATTCATTCCCATCTGGTAAACTTAATTTCTGGATTTTTGTTCTTTTTGTTCATTTCTTGGATTAGTTTTATCTTTGGATCCTTTTCCACTTCCAATAATAACAAATTTTAAATATTCATATGGATTCATATTAGAAAATTCTGCCATTATTCTTCTTGGACTCTTTCTAAGCTAATCAATGATATAGCTAACATAAAATTTAGGGTTCTAGAGTGAATATTTTTGATCCATTGAGTCATATTTTAGCACCTTTATTGATGAACTTTGAAATTTTGAATAGGTTATCAATATTTTGATATCCGAACTAGTGGAAGTCGTGAAAGTAGCCAATGTCTCCTCTATTGTGTGTACATGGATTGTTAGATAAGGACCTTTTGGTACTTTTTGATAGTACCCATATTCCCTTGTTTGGTTCCCTTGTTTTTAGAGTTTTTTTCCTCTAACCCTAAAAATTATTACTACGATTACAATAAAAGAGATTTAGTTATTCTATATACATACCTTGGGTTGGTGTTATTATCCCTTCATTGGGTCAATTTTATCTAGTTAGGAAATATTCTATGTCTTTATCCATTCAATATTTTTATTAATCATGTGACCTTTCTTTCATCCCCTCACCTTTCTACCAGAAGATGTTTCTCTCCATTTCATCCAGTTGGTTGTAGCCATCCTCTGGTAACTTTTTCATCAGTGATACTCTAGATGTAGCATCAAAAATTGACTTGTTTCCCAACAACAATACCTTGTAAATAAATTATTATTAAACATATATATATTATATGATGAGGGAATTTTCAAGTCATACCTTTGTAACTTTCCAAATAATAGTATAGATATTGTTACCCATGATTAACATAAAAGAGAATTTTATCATTTTAGATTATTATTCAGTATGTTATAAAATCACATGCCGAAGGACCATAATATTTTAGATACCATGAAAAGTGGGACACATACTTCTAATTCAGTGAAATATCTTCCACATATCCCATAATGATCTTCCCCTTTTATAACTCCTAATTATACAATATCTTCATAACAAGTGGAAATGAAACATAATAAAGGGTGACCTCATATACTCATTAAAGGTAAATATGGGATATGTTTAAGCCATGTTATAGGCATAATGTTATGATAACTTGATATTTACATTATAAGATAATACCCTACACACCAAAAATCATAATCCAGAGTCATTGAATAAATATTCAAAGCACTTGAAACATGAATCATAACGGAATCCTGAGCATAAGCTATGAAATAATAACATAAGAATAAAACATGGAATTTTGGTTGACACATAACCATATAAAATAATTCCCTATAATTCTAGGATCATTGAAAAATATTATCTTCTCACTTCATGGGGGATACACATACTTCGATGGACACACCATCGTCCCCATTTGTAGCCCTATCCCTATAGAGGATAATGTTACACATTCTTCACATAGTGGATTAGGACGCACTTGTTTCCAATTATAGATTAAGACACACCCATATCACATTATGGATCAGAATGTACACATTTCCTATTGTGTATCAGGATGCACCAATTTCCCATCATGGATCAGGACACACCCATTTAGCATTGAGGATCAAGCTCATCGACTTGTTTCTCATATTTATCTCATGAGATATAAATCATTTAAGAATGAAATAAAAAAATATATATGCCCCATCAGTCAAATAATGGAATCATAAGTACATATTTCATATATCATAAATAATTATATCATAACCCATGAAATGAAATGTGTATCCTCAACATGTCATCGTATAATAACATGTAAAAAAGAGACATGTTTACTAACAATTTCTTTAAATCATAACCGATAAAAATAAGTGTGTTTCATAATCATATAACCCATGATTGATAAATGTGTTTTATAAACATATAACATGATAATGAGAAATTATTTTCATAAACATCATTTCATCAAAACCACTACATTTCAATGAAAAAATATGAAGGTAACCCTTGGTTCATGACACTAGTGAGGCTTGATTTACACCAAAATATTTCATCTCACACAAAAAATAATATTTTAATAACTTTTAAAAAAATATGCAAGAAAATATAGTTTTCTATTTGAAAATTTTATTTTTAAAACATAAAACATTTTAAAAACATTTTTCTTAAAAAAATAACCGTGAAAATGTAAAGAGGTTTTGGTAACACTTTTAAAAACTTTCGTAAAATATTAAACATTTTTTGAAAACATTTTAATTGAACATGAACTTAAAATATGATTTTAAAAATATTTTTGATAACATTTTTTAGAAAATAAGTTTTTTGATCAAAATAGAATTTCTATCAAAGAGAGAAAATAAGTAAGATTTTCCAAGAAACACTTTCTTAATTATTAAGAGTACAAAATAGTTAAAATATTGTACCATTACATGAATATATCATGAATAATAATCATAAACTTAAATTAATTAGAGTTCTTGAGAAATGGATCATAGTATTTCATCAATTTTACAATAATCATAAAAACCCCGATAAATGATGAGATTGTAGCAATACACTCTTACTAAAATGGTAACTTTCAATCCAAATCCCCAAGAAATAACAAAATTAAATAAATAATATAATCTGATTAAAATAAGTGGATTCATTATATAACATTTAAAATGGGATTTATATAAACCTATTAAATAAATATAGTTTCATAACAAAACATGTGTCTCAATGAAGGAAAGCTGAGGCAAAATTACTTTACTAATTTAGTAACTTTCAAACAATAAACCCCAAGAAAGATAGATCATAAAATGGATATGTAAATGAACATAAATTTGAATTTAATAACTATTCAATATATTTTTTGGAATTATATACACCGCCTAAATAAAAGAGTGGTGAGTATGGCATAAGTCTCATTGAAATAAACGTGAGACTAAAAAACTTCTTACAAAATGAGTTAGTTTTAAATCGTGAGATATCTAAAAGAATAACAAAAATTGAATATTTTATTATAATTAAATAAAATTAAATTCAAGATAAAACATTTAATAGGTAAGTATATTCATCAAAAAATAGTAATAAGTGGGGGATATATCATATATCTCACAAAAATAAATGCGAGACGAGAAAACCATTTCCTCATGTGTTGAATTTCTTCATACACATTCAATCCTCATTTATAAAAAATATAAGTTTATCAAACATATAACATAGAACCATATTTTTATATATCATACAATTTATTATTTTATTATGAATTTATATTAACAATTTATTAACAGTTAAATGTTAATGTTATATTTCGGGTAATGTCCACTATTTTTCATATATGTTTTGACTTGTTATTCTAGGTAATTTTTTTAATCATGATTACCTTATCTAAATAATGTGAAACATTATATAAATATCATATATATACATTATATATTTATTTATAATAATAATTAAAATATATAAATATAATATGTGATACGTACTTCATGTAGATGGTAGGCCATATGTATGCATGAATGTTGGTTCCATTTTCTTATCATAATGAATGGATGTAAGTAAATGAAATATTATATATATATAAATATTAAAGTAGAATTTTTATTTTAGATATATCACAACTCATTATTAAAATCATACTTAAAACATTCCATTTAATGTGTGACTGAATCAGATCGCCTTGAAGAGGTGGTACTCCACACGTCCACAAATGATGTTACCATATTCCTACAAAATGAAAATCATGAAAGTGTGTATTATATAATAATTATATAATCATAAATACATATTAAATATCATATATAAATCATTTAAAAAATATAATTATGTCATCATTCCTAACCATTAATGTTGGGAATGAAAGAACGAATGACATCAGTACGCGAGGTGGTAGTCCACCGTACACACAAATGATGGTTGTGTATCCTATTTGATGGATGTTTCTGAATTTTTATTTCATACAGTTAACAAAACATCAAATAATTATATTTAAGATACTTATGTTATTATATAATAATGGAATAAGAAAAATTTAATAATGGGTGAATGAAATAAAACAAAAGTACTCATTGAAGAACATTACATATTCTTAAAGAAACTACTTTTTGTTTACTCGAAAGGGAATAATCGGATTAATTTCTACCAAAATATAGGATTATTGGTTCATATTGGGGATTATTGGAGCTTATTGGGGTTTTTTTATGATACAATGGGATTTAGTGGTTTGAACAAGTGAGGGGTTGAGTTCCTTTTTATAGTGGATGTAGAGTGCCATTCTTATAAATACCAAAAAGGTAAAAAATATTGGGATGTATCCCGTATATCATGTGACTCTTAGAATGACCATTTACATATAAAATATGGTATACAGTCGAAATATTTCCATCCAAAGGGTTTTGGAAATGTTTCTATTTCATTTTTTCCCTTAAGTAAAAGGTTATTCCCTCGGTATACTTCTTTTTTTTAATCATTGTAATCAATTTTAAATATTTTCACCAATATTAATGGTAAAAAATTATGTTGGAATTATTATATGTTATAAATTTTTATAATTCTAAATGTGGAATCAATTTTTTTTAAATTATAATCACATAATTGGAAAAAAATTACTTTAATATGAATCCCATAGATAGGATGAAACAATGAGTTTGTAAAGTGAAAATTTTCTAAAGATTGAAATGTTTTTATATCCAATTTCAATGGTTAATTTATTGCAAAGAATTGTATTGGATTAATAGATGTATAATGGATCTAAATATACTTTAAAACAAATAAAAATAAAATTTAAATATATAAATAAATAAAAATTAAATTAATTTTCAATTAAATATCATTATTTCATTAGAATTCATTTAAAATGAAACTTCTTAGAAAAATACCAAACATACACTATAAGATAATTATGAAATTCCTCTTTCAAAAGTGAAGCGTAATTTTTAAAATTTATAAAAGTGTCAAAATCTAGATTTAAAACATGTTTTTTCTTCAATTTGTTGATATAAAACTTGTTTTTACAAGGAGAAATAGTTTTCTTATAAAATGAATTCCATTATTATAAAATATTTATTACTTTCATTTCAACATAATTTATTATGAAAGGATTCATTTTATATACTTGTTTAAACCATATTTCAAGAATTTATTGAATATTATTCATATCTTCTATTCCAATGTCTAGTTAGTATCTATAATAATATTTTGAGAACAATATTAATAGTATATTGTAGTTCGGTAGGACTTGATCATGCATGTAATGAAATATGTTGAAGGAACATTGAATTGTGTGTAAAAAATCCAAACACAGTGTCGACTATAACAAAATATAATATTATTGTTGTTTGTATTGAAATATTAACTTATAGTTTCATAAAATAAAATCATTACATGGTGTAGTGTTCAATGCAAGACATCAGTGAAATTTAATTTTTTGAAAAAAATTAATATAACTCAGGATGTTATACGTGACATTCTTCATAAAATTGAAAACAATTCATAATGATTACCTGGATTTCTATCGAAATTAAAATTTTAAAAAAATAAGGGAGAATGTTCCTTGAAATCTCATCACATGTAGTGAAGGAATGTGATAGAATGATTTGGATCAACTCTTGATATCAATCACTAAAAAAACTATAGGGAAAGAGTCTTACTTTATATCTTGAAACATTATAGAATTAAATGGTTACAAATCTGAAGGAATATTACAAAAATTGCTTTACGATTTTTAAGAGGTAGGCTTTGGAATTTCACACTATTTGAGATCATTTGGATTGTGGCAGGTTTGATTTCGGTATTATTTATTGTTACGGGGGGATCCGTGATGCCCTATTTCAATCCCATGTTTGAGGAACTCCCACAGTTACTAAATATACATATCTCCATATTTTATTATAAAACCTTATACAACCCACTATCTATTTTTTTATATAAAATTCCGTTTTATGGATTAGTGGGAACTGGGAAATCAAAAATTCAGACCACAGTACAACATATTACACAATTAAAAAACATCCACCATGAAAATAAGAACAAATTAAAAATGACAACACCAAAAATCATGAAATTCAAAATTTGAAAAAAATGCCAAATTCCGGCAGATCTGATATAGGATTCACCTCCTACTTCTTATCCGAGCCACAATATCCATCAACCATAAATCCTATCAAAGTTGTTTTTATCATAAACTGGGTTAGTTGAGACCTAACACCAACCATCATCACCAAAATGATGTACCTCTATCAACATCTCCATCTACATCACTATCATTGCCACCATCCGAGCACCACCCCAGTGATAAGGAGGTCCATTGAAGCCACTGAAAATCACCAGTACCATGTCATTCTAAGAGAAAACAATGAAGATGATAACAACAACTTCCCAAGTCCAATGAAGAATAAGACACCACACAACCCACACAATCACATTTCCCAAAGCTCTATGGAGACCACTGCACAAATCCATCTTGAAGATAGAATTGTAGACATAGAGCCATATTAGAGAATAATTCTGCAACGGAGCTCACCTTCGATTCCCCCAAGGAGAAACGAGACTAGAACACAATAAAAAATGAAGATATGGTGATAAAAATATAATTTAAGCCAAGCCTAAAACCTTAATAGGGAAAAAAAATTAATGACTGAAATGGGAAATAAACCTAAGAATAAGATGGAAGGAATATTCGAATAGACTCACAACCACCCAACTAGAAATACCAAAACCTCAAAGAGTCCATCACTCCAGATCTAAACATAGGAAGAGTGGTGTATCATTATGCCAGAGCATAAAGAGGTGACCTACGACAGCACCAAAGCCTCAATATATAGTAGAGGTAAAGGATAAATAATAATCAGAGTAGAGTCAATGAGAAGTAGGAGAGAACTACCCTAGGAGAGAAATAGAGAGAGGTAAGAGGGAACTAGAGGGGAGTGAAGCCAACAGAAGGAACTCCATCACCACAGAGGAGAAATTGAAACCCTAGGGGGAGAGAAGAGAGAAGTTCCAGAGAGAGTTTAAGAGAGTGAGGCACCAACCCCTCCACCTAAAATAGCTAATTATTGATTCTATTCTATTCAAACCATGTTCACTGAATATTTTTTTATTTATTAGGGTTTTTTCATGTTTAGGATCGAAGTAAAAAAACAACTTCCCTTCTATACACAAGTTGTGGTAATGGAACAATAATTTTTAGATATGAAATCAAAAGCACAAACACATCTAGTTTGAATAATGAAAGTGAATGAAAGAAATAAAATTAAAATTTAAATATAAAAAAACCTAAAAAAATAAAACTATCCATGGAAATGGAACCAGTTCTAACCTTCCCATTAGGGCATCGTTAATTCCATTTTTTTCTAACCATAATAAAAAATTTATATAAATTAAAAAATATGGATAATTAATTCAAATATAGATAGTAGATATTCAATTTCAAACCCACAAGATGGTGAAATTAACATTTTTTTAGATTTTTAAAATGATTTATTTATCTATGTCAAGGAAATATGGTTAGGAATGTGAATTGATTGATTTGAATCAGTAGTAATATTGATGGGGATGAATGAAAAGATGTTTTGGGTATTGAAATTCAAATTTGTAGGTGTTCAAGGTTTTGTATCTTTTAGGTCTAATGTAAAAATTTATTTTTATGTTAAATTAATTGTTTAGAATTATTGTTGGATTGATGACAAGGAATATCTGGTGCTTTTGGTAACCTCTCCTCAACACAGTAATCCCATTTTCCCTTTAGTCTAGCAAATAATGGAATTAATGAATTGAGAATTGTTGATTCCATTTTTAAAAAAAATTACCCTATATTTCTCAATGGTGATGGTGTAGTTCAAGGATACTTGTTGTACAAATAAATGGCACTTTATGATTCCTCAATCAATTTTCATTATTAAAAATAATTAAGAGAATATATTTTTTATTCAAAATTATGAAAAACCATATATATGAATGTAATATGAAAATTAAATCCAAAAAAAACTTATCAATTTAGATATATTACAATAGAATAAGGTGGTAATGACCCCATAATCTAATAGGTGAGGGTGTTACGGGGAATTCTATAAAGACTGAAAACATAAAATAAAATCAAAGATGAATATTGGTGGATGTCCTTATATAACACAACATCTGACCCCAATCATTGGTCTAAGAATATATCATGATAATGGTAGCTTAAGCCTCTATTTATAAATCATTATGGTGCTTAGGTTGTATTTATTTTCCACGTAAATGCGTTAAAAATTATTCATCACTACTAAATTTTGGTCTCAAAATGTTAGTGTATCAATTAGAGTCCACCATTGAAAATACCATCAATGTAGTTCAAATCCTGGAATGTCTTGAATGTTTATAGTGTAAATGTTTTGTTTTCATTGTAAAATATTCGGTTTATGTCTTCAGTGATTTAATATGTGCTTTTAAACAATGGTATATTGTTAGATATGGTTTTATGACATGAATAGTTCTAACCAACTCCTCCCAGTGAACTCATGACATAAATAGATGTTTTAAAATATAAATACCTTCCATGAATCTTTTTCAAGCTTCTTCACTTCAACATAATAGCTTCAAACCATCTTTAAACATTCATTTTCACACCGCAACATGAATTTATATTTCACAAAGTGTCTTCAGCATCTTATACTCATCTCTTTTGATGGAAATAATATCCCTTTATCGTTATTTTCTCAATATCCATAAATTTTTGTACCCTTTAAAATATAAATAATTTTATTAAATATTTGAGTAGGAATTAATAATTTATATAAAAAATAAATTCATTTTATAATAATAAATGTACGGATGAAATGAACCTATTAATTAAATCTCTGGTGAAATCATTATTGCATGGATAAACTCATTCTACTACAACCATCATGAATGTAAAAATAAGAAACCACAATGTGATACTATTTATCTATGTCATAATTTCATCATAGTTGAATGGACTTAATCTCAAACATAATTTTGTTTTTTAAATGGAAAATAAAATTAAGGCATGTTGTTTCAATATAATAGTAGAATTATTTTTTCTCTATAGATCATATTACATTGATCACCGTTGCATTGTGATATTCTCTAACTCAAAGAAATATTATTGTATAATCCATTACGTATGATTTAGTCTTATCTAGTATATATAATGTTTCCTATTATTTTTAATAATGATTTCAAATCAAATCGATATTTTCTATCCACCTTGTACCTTAAAATTAACCACAATTCTACTTTATCAATGTTATATGATATGTTATATTTCAATATTTATTCATATCATAGGTATATCTTCTCAATAATACCTTGAATACAATACTATAAAACATATATAAATGAAATAAATTAGTATTTCATGAAAACACCATCAATAAATAATAATCCATGTCCAACGTTATTAGAAGGTTCATTCCACCATAACATTGGGTTGGATATTTCTTTGAGATATTTACATTTATTAGTGATCATGAAACCATACGCCTAATATAACTTCCTTGATCATCATGATGTGTCATAAGATTTATCTTATCCTTTACATTCCATGTGATTATCTATTCATCCAAGATATCTTTATGAGATACTCATGTTAAGTTATCTTTAATTAATTTATTCCAAAATATATCTTTGAATCTATTGGTTAATAGTTTCAATGAGTTAAAGATGGAATCTAGTAATGTTAAACATCTTCCTTAATGTTTATAAGTATCATGGACTATGATCCAATATGAATCCCATATTAGATTCTCATTGTCTTAAATACTTTTCTTCTAAGGACACATTCATAACTTATTCAATATTAAACACATCCTATGATGGTCATATTTATTATTTATATTTTTTAAAAATTCTAATATAGAAAGAAAATATCAATATCATAAAGCATATATCTTCCTTTAACCTATTCCAAATCTACCATGTTACAAATCATAATGTTTGAATAGTTTTGTTAACCATTGAAAAAAAATTCAACATGATATAATAAATCTAGCATAGACTTAAAATTCATGACATTAATGGGAATAATATAGCTCCTTGTTCATCCCTTTATGGTTCTTGTAACAATATAGCTCTTTTTCATCTTCATGTCATTCATAATAGTTATTGTACCCATAGTGGGTCAACTTTTCATCCTCCCAAGTAGCATTAGGGTTGAAAATTTATTATTCATGTCCCGTATAAGTGGAACCTTTTCAAACACATAATCATGAAAGAAAAAAATCCTTACCAAAATATGAAATTGGTGGATGTTCTCAGTTATGGGATCCGTCTACAAAAAATTTCAACAAAGACATTCAAGGGTTTATATAAATTTTTCTAAAAATCCATGTTACTATAAAAACAAATATGTATTTTTTTTTCTTAAAATTTGTTTTTTCTTTACAATACCTATCATACTCATATCCATCAACACTTAAATATACCCCAAGGGATAAGTACAAACTCATGATTCAACCCAAAACTTTATCAGTGAACAATAAGTGGTAAATTGATAGGTAGTTGTTTGTCTTTGAATTTCATAGATTATAGTATTCATCTGGATCGATGGTCATGTTCTATAAAATATGTGGTAGTTTAGTAGGTTTTCCCTTGGTATAATGTTCGTGTAATGAATTATTTTCCATCTTCATTATTGATTACTGAGAGGACCATGACAAAGGAAAGTTATATTTTTTAAGTGGAATAAGTTTGACGATTGGAATTCTAGTGACATATAATGGAATATGAACTGACAATACAAAGCATTGAAGTCTCTATTATATAGAATTTACATGGTATTATCTCTATGTCTTAGGGTAATGAACTTATTATGGATTAATATAATCATTCATTAACATAGTATGTGCAGTGTATCCATTAACAAAGGTATGTAATATAATTCATTATTCTATATTTATGATTAAAATTATAAAAAATTAATAAAAGTTTACTAAAATTGGTGGATCCAAATTATAAAGAATGAAAATTAGCATGGATTTAAAAGTATTGAATTTTTTAAAAGGAAAAAAATTCACCAATCCCCTCACGGATGTTCATTTTCATTAAGTCCATAGAAAAGTAGTGATTCACCCAAAAATTATGTAATTTTTCTACTCACAAAATATAATCCTTAATAAAAAATATATATAGTCATATTTTTGAATTTATTAGTTAACTAATAAGATACATTGGTGGTTCTTGCACTATCTATATGGATAATAAAAACCATTCATCAATATCCATTACACAAACCCATAATATAAAAGATAAAATACTTAATTTTTTCCTCAAAATATGATCATTTCTACCCTAATGAATCTAATTATAATGAATGTATTCCTGTGTACTCAAAAAAATATACTTAAATTCAAATATCCTAATAAAGATTTTGGAGAATATCAATTTTATAGAATGTATCACACCAAGTTTAAGTCCTCGTATGGAAAAGACTCAAATATGATCAAAGACATTGAAGAAAGATCATTTCTCCATGATTGAGACTCTATGAACAACTAGATCATGTATTGGTATAAAAGGATGATTTTCGAATAAAAAAATATTTCAATTGTAAATGACAATGTATTTATAGGATTTTAAATTCAAATGGAACTTAAAATTTTCCACATGTTAGGTGATTATTTGACAATTGGGATTCTGTTAAAAATTATGAGAGTAGGAGAATATCAAAAAGATGTTTCTATATAGGTATTATGTCTTGAGAGTTGTTTAAGGTGCACAGGTTAATGCAGAGAGGTTTGGGTTAATGTTTGGATATTTTTTAGGGGTTTTCCCTCTATGAATAGTTACTAAGTAGATCGGAAAAACCTTGTAGGGGTACAAAGTAATACTTACAAGGTGAATTTTAATTTAGGGTTTATGGACATGGATTTTACATGGTTAGTAACAATTGTTCAAAATAACTAAGCACATTTTGGTCATTACTAAAATTTGAGTGCGTAGTTAGTGCATGGTTTACTAAATAGTGTATCTAAGACATGAAAAGGGGTGTAACTTGAGACAGGGAAAGTTTAATTATTGGAATATGTTTTTTAAAATTTTGTATCCAAACCATGGTACTGCACATATTTATAAACAATTTGGAAACAACCACTTTATGTTTTTGATTTTTAAGTCCCTCCCTCCCATTTCCTTCCTTCGCAAATGGCCAAACCTGGACCCCCTTCTTTATTAATTATAATCCCACCAGAAATCAGTGTTCATTATGATTTTATATGAAGATATAAAGAGATTTTCAGCCTATTTTTTATTTTCCTTGATTGCCATTATTGCTTCTGATTTCAGTGCAAAATCAATCTTGGTTTTAAAGCCTATATGACTAGGGGATGGAGGAATCAGATAGATACAATGGGGATTTTGATTGACATGGGTTTAGAATATCCCAATATGACGACAACACATCATTTTTTATAGTATCATTAGGGTTGAATTTCTATAAAAACTTCTCTCTGAATTTTTATTAAATTCAACGAAATTGGAGATTATTAAATTAAATTTTTTTTTTCTATTAATATGATGTTAGAATAGGTACACCTTATACCTTCTCGGTATAGATGGTCATGGTTTTAGTGTGGTGTTAGGGCAAAATAAGTTTTTATAAAAGTATAAATATTTGGATTAAATTGGAAAAATAATTATATTTTGTCATAAATATTTTTTAAAAGTCTATAGCTTGAGTTAGTAGCTCACGGGTTGAAATAAGCATGTATTAGGATCATATGTTCTTGGTAAATGATTGTTGTGATTTTGTAAAAAGGTGTAACTTTTTTTATGATGTAGGTGGACCTTGAAAATCTCCATATGTTAATTCTTCTATTATGTTTCATGTGATATAAATTATTTAAAATTAAGATAGATCATACTTTAAATTAAATTTATTTATATTATTTATCTCCCATAGAAGTAACAGAGAGTTTTAGTCCCTAATGGTCCCTTTAAACTAGTGTGATGAATCATCCACTAATGTAAAATGTCATAGAAATAAAGGTTGTATTGATCTACTTATGTTTGGATTGAGGGATTTGGGATAATTATGGAAAACAAAACCACATAGAAATAATATATCCAAGGGTGAGTATGTTGATTGAATTTATTTTAGGACTGTTATAGGTAATATTTATTAGGATGAGGTTCGCATAACCAAATTTAGTTCCCTAATTCTTATAGGATGGGTATGATATTGGTGAGGTGATTTTTTATCTCACACTTTAATGGAATAACTCTATTGAGGGTTGATTGGAGTCCTAGGATATTCAATGAGTAAGAAAATTCATCTGAGAATTTCTTGGATATGATGAAAGGGTAACCCATTACTAATGTAATGAAAGATCTCTTAAGGTAGATGTGGAACTAGAATAAAGTGATGTTCATGAGGATTAGTTAATTTCATAATAAGGGATTCAAAGGTATGTTGTATGAGATGGCTCATATGAGGGATGGACCATCCCATTGATAAATGGGTAAGGTAATTTCCGAAAATCCAATATAACACTATAAGTGTTGGATATGGCTTGGTTATAATGAAAAAAATACTTGGATGGGTCTAAATGATAATAGTGGATACCCCTATGGGAGATATTCTATTGTTAATGAGTTATGTTTGACTTTCATGTGAAATTAGGATAATCATGAGTCGATCAATTTGTGAGTCTAATGGAATTAGAATATATGTTCAAGTTGGAGGCTAATACTTCAGTGATTATTCAAGGTTGTGTTCTTGAGAGGTTGACATAAGAGACACATGATGGGTTTGGGAAAGTGGAATACCCATGTGGTATGATATAATGTCTTATGTGGGATGTACACCAAGTATTATGTGATGTAGTAATATATTATATATGTGATGTGTGAATTAGGGTTTAGGAACTAGGGTGGGATACAACCCCAGGTAATAGTAGAAAAGTAACTATTCCAGGGTGGGATGCCATAGGTATGTACTGATATAGTTACATGGTGAGATAACATTCACCTAGATGTATGTTATATGGTTCCAGGTAGGACACGGGTCCCTTAGGTTTAAGATAATTTGATATGGTTCTAGGGTTAGTTGAGTTTCTCTTGACTGTATGAGTTATGGTTCCATGGTATGATGTGGTTACCCTTTGTGATATTTATATCATTCTAGGTTGAGGTTAGTTTCCACTGGTTTATGTTACATATATATGTTTCTTGGGATAAAAATGGTGCCCCATGGGTTTTATGATTATTCATATAGTTATCAATATTTTAAAAAACTAGGTATGGACAATCTCAGGTGTAACCATAAAACCCAAGGATTGAAAGTGGAATATTTTATTAAACGTAAACATTTTTTACTATTAAATTCATACAAAATGTGAAAATAAAATAATTATTTTTCATGTTAGGGTCAGCCTTGGTGGTGGCCTCATGAGTTTCACTCAAACCCTTCTTGATCGAACCTATCACTTTGAAACACATGAATAACTCATAATAATATGTCTTGGTAAGATAGATATCTAGTGTTTAATGAACAGGATGGAGCATCTTGATGATTATTGGGATATTAGGGAGTGATGAGGCTCATGGAAAACTATATATCTTATCATATTTTTCATTCTTTGGATTTATTTTATATATTTGATCATACTTATGGGATGTTAGTCCTGATATATACATGTTTGATAGAAATTAATTTGATATAACAATGTTATGTTTTATATTTTATGTACCCAATTATATTTTTGGATGATTTTGTGATATTATATGATTTTTATTTTATTTTTTACTTTGATATGAGGATATAGTCTCTGTGGAATTACACCTCAGTACCTCACAGCTAGTATTAGGCATCTGGTATACCAGGAATCCTGTTTGAGTTCATAATACATTTCTAGATGGGGTACTAGTGGTTTATATCATCCTGAAGCCATAATTCATATATGAACCATAGTTTTTTTTTGTTTTACCTAGTTTATCCTTTTATTTATTATTGTCTCCTTGATTATTGATTAAATCCATCTTTTTAGAGAATTTTTTAGGGTTATGGATGTGTGATAATCCTTATTAGATAAATTGATAGATGTAATAGAGGTATATCATGGTATTGGTAATCTATATGTAGTTGTAATAGAAATAAGATACTCATCGGCTCACTAGTGTGAGACATCAGACACTTATTGGGAAGACGGTAGAGGTGGGTTCCTATAGGAATCACACAATATATATCATGATCCAACCAAAATTCTGGTTGGACTTATAAAATGTTGTAAATTTTTTTAAGCTCCACAAGATAACCATTAGACCATAATGACTAATTAGTGACACTTATATGGAAGAAAAATAGCAAGTTATTATCATATTATAGATTTTTTAATCTTTACTTTATTTATAAATCCCCTATCCAAAATTTAGTTTGACCATAAACAACATGGATAATCTATTGATATGAATTTTTTTTTCAACCTTGATTCATTGTAGATCTAAGTGTTGGTTGATGTGTTATATCTCATCCGGTTTTTTGTAATATCAATTTGATAATGATTTCTATTTTCCTCCTCCAATCTCCCTTTTTGAGAGTGATATATCCACTTTTATTTGATGGAGATAAATGTTTACATGATAAATCATGATACTAAGATTCTTTATGGATCATTCCACACCTCCCCCCATTTTTTGAACCCATGTAGGGTATTGAGAATATTTTTATTTAATGTAGGTGGTCTCATAAGGCTATTCTTATCAATTAAAATATTTAGTGATTTTTTATTTTGATATGAATTTATAATTTATTTAGAATTATTATCTTGTGATTATTGATAATGATTTCTGAATGGTATGGTTTTTGTGTTGATCATGTTGGGTATGGATTTTTAAAAAATCTATCAATTTCTATAAAATGGATTTGAAGTAAAAGAATGATTTGATGAAATCTTTTGATGAAAATACTTGATAAATGACAACATAAAATGATTTATTAAATTAATATGAAATGAGATGTTTTGAATTACAAAAGTTTTGATGAAAATGAATTTGATGTTGGTTTTTGAAATGTGATGGTTTTTTTAAAATACAACTTTAGTCTACTAAAATAATTGAATATATGAAATTATTTGATGATGATTTAAATGAATAATAACCCCATGTATGATTTTTTCCTTGCATTAGATGGCTTCCTTGGTAGTAAGGTGAGAAGAAAAATGATAGGAATGTATTAGTTTTATAAAGATATTGTTTAGTGATTATAATTATACAAAACTACATAAGGATTGAGAGTATATTATTTATGATTTTTTTCATATTTCTAACGGTTTGGGTCTAATGAATGTGTTCAAACTAGGAGTCGTACATCATAAATAATTTTGTTTATCTTTAAAGAACACATGCATTGGTCTACAAACCATGATTTTATGATTGATAATAGATAATTGAAATTATTTAAACATTAAAATTTTATAAAATGTCTAACTCATGTATATTTTGATATAAATTCATATTAATGCATATAATAATGATAATGAACTATTGAAATTATTTTACTCTATAAAGTGAATGTTTTATAAATAAGGTTTTGATATGAAAAGTGAAAATATTTACATTCCATGTTTTATATTAAATATAATATATTAAGTTTACTTGATATTGATATATTATGAAATATGTCGATATATCCTTCTGAGATTTGTTTCTCACACAAAACATTTCTATATTTTTATTTTTAGACTATCTAATTTCTTGCAGAGTTAATGAAATGAAACCACTAGGAGGTGGTTTATGTTCTTTATTTGTGGATAATTGTAGTTTCTGGTGAGTGGTGGAACACATGATCCACTTATTTTATAAATATCCTAGGTCGATGACTTGATGTTATGATCTAATGAAATTAGATGAAATTCCATTTTTGTAACTTATTTCCCTCAACTTGTATTACTTTTCTCTTGAGTAGTGTTTGGTATAATGACCATTTAATGATTATTATCTACAACTTTGTCTTTATGAGTTAGTTTTATGGAGAAATTGTTCCTAATTATTTTTTTATGCCTAATCACTATTCACTTGATTGTGGGGATTATAAATGACCTTGAATCCATGATGGAATTGTTTCAAGTTCCGTTTAGGTGGGTTATTCATGTTGGTTCATCACATGGGTGGTCATATGGTCACTGGCCGGTGGTGTTTCAAAAAGTGATATCTAAGTTTCTTTTCTTTGAATTTCTATTTAGGGTATTGCAAATAGGAAATATTAATGTGTAAAATATTATGATGGATATTAAACTAATGTCTCGAAAATTCTATTTCGGTGGGATGTATAGATTAATGGGGATATTATATTTAATATATTAGTTTTCACATTTACTATTGGGATTTTTATTCTTGTATGATGTTTTTCTTTGAGTTTTTTATTTATAATATTTTATCTTTTCCTACAGTGGAATGATTTGCATCCATGCTCATATATGGAATATTGAATTAAAATGGAATTCATATACTTTTGAATAACTGATGTCACTAATTTTATATTATTTATCTATTTAATGTGTAAATTAAAACATTTAAATAATTTTCTAATATAACATGTTAGCAAGATTCTATTTATTTGAGACAGGTTTTTTTCTTTTAGATGACTGGTCAGGTGGTTCTCATCATGGGATGATCTCTAATTATAACAGTATTGTCTCTATATGTAATGGGTGTATATTAGACTTTGATGGGTTGAATATTTATAGGACACCTTAATACTAGTTTTAGAAATTAAATAGGTCTGTTTAATTAGAGATTCTATATTCTCCAACACGGTGTTTTCATATATAGATTTTTTGTTGCATTCTATGGAACATAGCCATGTGAATATGGTTTTTAGGTGATACACAATTTTATAATATTGGGTAATTATATTCATATTTATGTGACCTGATCCTCTAGGGCATATTCTGGTATGCATATTCTGGGTGAGGATAGTTGTCTGAGAGGGGATAGTTGACTTTGTATATGATGTATGATAGGTGTGTATAAGATCCCTAGATTGGTTGTGTTGGAATGTGATTGTCCATAAAATTTTAAATTGTAGAGGATATGTTTTCTCATATGTTTTTACCTATGTTGTGTTTTTCTGTGGACTTTTTTGGAGATCCAGGTAGCCTCAAGATGTGGCTCAAGGTGTTTTTTAGTTGAGGTGTATGGTTGAATAAAAATAATTTTCATGTTATTTATAGAAATCGGTTTTGATATAATAAGTTTACCTAATATAGAGGTTATCCCAATATTGTGGGTTCTTTAAATATGTGATTCATGAATATATTATTTATTTTTTGGATTGAATCATGGAAGGTGTTACCAGATATTCAGTATAGTCATTGTGATTCCTTATGCATCATGGATGCAGAAACACTAAGGAATGGTTATGGTTAGTTGATAAATACTTGCATAAAGAGTGTGTTTAGTTTTTTAGTTGTGTAATAATAGGTTTGACTATGTTTATCTCTTGTAATAAAGAGTTATGTTGTGATATACGGTGTTACCGGAGTGCAAACATGTTGCATTCTGATGAGATTAGATGGGTAGTGGACAAGAACCTGTAAGAGGATTCTTAATAGATCACTAAAAATTTAGAGAAGTGTATTGATTATTATCATATATTTTTGTCAAATTCTTGATGAATGATGAAATTTTTTTCCAATGTATACAAAATTATTTTTTGGATTAATGATAGATATTTTTTCATGTGCAGTCAAGAAAATATTGGATTGATGAGATTATATGGTGAATAATGGTATGATGTTTTGAAGAGAATTATAGGTATTTCATACAAAATGGATGGTGATATCATGGATGTATTGGTTTACTATAGAATATTCAGTACAAAACTATTTCATGAAATGTGTTGACATGATGGGTGAGGGTGGCTTGAGAGGATTCTGATGAATGATATATAAAGATATTTTAAGTGTTTCATTAAAGGGGTAATAGGAGGGTAGTGATATTATAAGGATTGAACCATTGGTCATTAAATAGTGTCACCATAACTATGGATTGAATTATTTGGATACTAAGATGGGAATTCTTGGTGATCTGGTAATGGATAGTGATAATTGTCTCAACTTAGTGTTCAAGTATGAGTTCTATATCCATGTTCGATAATAAAGTGTGGTCTTGGACAAATCATGGATTATAAAGAACATGTTTTTAGTTTAGATAAGTGATGATAAAAGTACTCTTATGGTGAGAACATCTTATTATTCATAGATGTATTACCCTTATTTTTGAATGGTCATGGATGATGTAAGACCAGTTGGGGGATTGTTAAAACAACACTAGGATGGTAGTGTATAGAATGCGTTTATGTGATATTGTACCAAAGTAAATTATATATTTGGGTCATATATTTGATATAATATTCCATCTATATATTTGTATTAGGATCTTGACGGACATGAGGTGGTTGGAGTGTGAGCCAAATTAGGGGCACATTTGTGATAATACTGAGAGAATGATTGTTGGTTTGGGTGGTCAGTGATACATCCATTTAATTAAAATGAGTATCTTATTTGTAATTTGGTGTTTGTGTTTAATAGAACTTGGTATTACATAAAGGATTTAGTCATTGTGATCAGGATATATGGTGGAACATCAGAAGGTGTGAATGAGTGTTTTTGGGACAGGTAAAGAAAATGAGGACCGATTGATGTTTTTATATGAAATTAGGTGCAATGAGGTGGAAACATCACTGATATTATTAATGGACTATAGGAGACAGTTTTTGGATGGATATTACTATATTGGAGAGCATGATGTTTCAAGATTGGACTTCATGATATTATTATTATAGTCTACATTACAATAAATCTATAGATGAATCAAGAGGTAACTCCTTAATGTCTAGAGATAAAAAAAATTTATTTGATCATCGCCTCAATGTTCATGATGGTGATAAGTAGGTAGTTCAACCTTTTACAAATAGTCATATGTATTTATTTTTCACAATTAAATCTCGTTCAAAGTTCTAGCAAAGAATAAGGCATGGTTATCATGAATTGATGACTAATTTTGGTATAGTTAAATGATTTATTAGAGATTTTTCTTATTGGGGTTAATTAGTGTTTTGGTAGATAGTATATAAAGTCCCACATCTATACTTGTTGTGAGATTTAGATAGAATTATAATTTGCATTTTATAGTGGGATACATTATAGAATCTAGATTCAGATCTAAATTTAGAGAGTTCGATCATCTATAAGAGAGGTTTTAGGATATGGATCAAACAATTAGAGGTTTTTATGATGTTTTGGAAAATATTGGGGGATTTGGGATTGTTTTTTCTCTATGAATTATTATCAGATGATTATGGAAAACCATGTCAAGGGTCTACAAAAAAACATACAGTGAATTTTTTCAATTGAGGTTATATTGTATGGATTTCTCATGGATAGGTATAACCTTTTGAGGGATCCATGAATAGTTCTATAATCTCTTATATTTGGGTACTTTGATAACATGAAATTTGGTAAACTATGCTACCAAACCTTAAAATGGGGTATAATATGAAAAAATGTGACTAACTTGGTTGTCACATGGTTTTGGAAAACCATATAAAAAACCATATGGCTACCCATATTTATTAAAATGTATGAAATAACCATTTCTCATAGATATTTTAAGTCTTCCTATCATCTTTCATCCTCTCCAATGTGTCCAAAATAAGGAGTTTCCTCCTTATATTACTCCATATAAAACACGTTGAAATATGCTTTCGTGATTTTGTTTTATATAATTTTACGGTGACTCTATCTATATATTTTATTCTATTCCTGTTTCCCTTATTAAACTCTAATTTTTGTGTGAATTCAAAAAAGGTTTGACATTCATTCGAGAGGATCATAGTATAATCAATCATACATTATGGGTCCATTGATCGATATTTATAAAGGATATCAAAGGATATTGATCAAATATAATTTAACATCATTTGGGTACAGGTAAATCACCTTAATATTTTTTATATAGTATTTTACTGAATTGATTGAAATTGGTGATTTAATGGGTTCATATTGATAGGAATCTTCCTTTGGATGTTTTCGGGGTATCCCATGGACATTTTAGGTGTTTTTTCCTATTTTAGAGTGTTAATAATTCATAGTGAGTTTTTATAAAGTTATTATTATTTTTATTAAATTGAAAATTTAAATCAAAAATATTTATAATTATTTTTTTATATCCACGCAATATAAACATGACTCTATTTTTCATCTTTTACCTGATATAAAAATTACTTGATGTAAATAATAGAAAAAATATTTCAAGGAATAATTGGTTCAGATCCCATTTAGACTAGATATATAATCATGAAAATTTACAATTTTTGGGATCATTTCTTCTTCCTAGACCATCATATAAAAATTTCATTAAATAAAACAACCTTCAAACAAGTGAATGAAAACATAATAATAGAGAAGATCTAAAATTCCTAGTATGAGATGAATAAAAATTTCATCATGGATGAGTTCATAAACATAAAAAAAGATCATAAGAGAAATATAATATAATCATGATTGATAATCCTAAAACACACGTGATCCTTAATAAGGAATAAGAAATTAAAGCCCAAATATATCAACAAATAAATATAAAAGTCATAAAATGGAATAAAATATTTATCATAAACCTTGAATCATGAGTTCATAAGATCATAATTCATAATATATTTCAATGGGGGAATAATTATTAGCATTTAAAGACATTATATTCATGATTCAAACACTTTAACCCATTATTGTGATACAACATAATTGTACCCATGTATACATCACCATAGTGAGTCACACAATTTCACCCATGCTTATAAAAAACTAAATTTTTCTAATGTATACATATTTCATGAGATTTAAAATATTAAACAATTATTTGAAGGGTGATATAATAACCCACCCATTATCATCTATATTTAACATTCCCACAATAATATCAATCACTTATCACATCATAAAGAACCCATGGAAAAATAATGGGTTTTATAAAAAAAATCATCAAAAATCATTAAAATTTTAAAAAGAACCCATCAAAGTAATAGTGGGTTTCACCAAACATTAAATATAAAAAATTATTAAACATTTATAGCATAAATAACCTATAAAAATAAAATTTGTTTTTAAGAACATTTTCAAATATTAAAAACAACATGAATTAAATCAAATAACATCAAAAATAAGATCACCAAAAAACAATAAAATAATTGAAAAAATAGACAGGGTGAACTAAAATATAACTTTAGTAAAGATTTATTTTATTAATATAGAGAAAATTAAAAAACAAAATCCCAAAGCAATTTTATTTAAAACCCTTTTATATCCATTGATGTAAATTCCATATCCATGAATCTCATTTCAAAAAATATCCTTTATTTTATTAAAAAATGAAAATAAAATACTTCAAAGAATTGTATTTAGATTAAAAATATTTTTAAAAATATATATAAGTGATAGAATAATTTAGAATAAGTTATTTCTGTGAGCATAGTGAAAATAAGTTCAATAAGAAGTTTTATAACTCATAGAAAGATGTTTAAGTTACCCAATAATTTACCTTTACTCTTGATTTACATGGAAGTGATTTAACCACATGTGTGAAAAAGCGTACAATATTAATAACCTATTTTATAACCTTATTCATATCCATACACATTTATAATATTGATTTATATTTATTCTCTCTATTTATATTAGATAGTTTTTTCCATTTTCAATTTTGACTCTAAATAATATTGACCTTTATGAACTAGTTTCGTAATCACAATGTTTTTATTTATTCTTATCCAAAACATCATCATTACTATATAATAATAGGTACTGTAATTGATTATTTATTATTAATAATAATTTTACAGTTTTATTCTACGTGAGTTTTTTCTATGCTCCATAAATAAATAAAATCACTAATGGCTATGTATTAGTTATTTTTAGTGAACGAGAATTCATATCTTAATTAATGAGTTTAACACTAAATTTTACATTCTAGAAAAAAATACACATAATAATTTTCTTTTTTATTTCATATATTATCAATAATTATTATCTCATATTCATATATGATATTATTTTACTGAATAGTCCAAGTTGATGGTTAAAACTATTCAATAATAATATATAATAATTTAACGGTTGAGCATGATTACGGGGTAATTTGGTTATAATAACATTTTTATTGAACTATAATGAAATTATATAGATTTTGATTAATTTTAAAAAAACATAATTTAAAATATTTTGATAAATAATGAATATAATTGATGAAAAATGAAAAATATTACTTTGGGAGGTGATATTCCACATATACACACAATTAACATTGTCATTTACTAAAAAAATAGAGATGATAATAGTAGATAAATAATAATCTTTTAAATATAAATAAATAATATAAATAATATTTTTTTCATCATTCCCCTAATTAAAACAAGAAATGAGGTGTGTTAATGAAAAAACTAGAATATGTCGGTTTATGGAGGTTGTAGTCTATACATACAGACACTAAACTATTTTTCCTTAGTTGATGGAAATTGATAAATTATGATTGTAAGTTTAATATAATAAAATTTAGAAAATTTTAATTATACTAATTTAATTATATAATGGTGGTTATAAATGTTTTTTAATATGATTATTAGGAAGAATATATTTTGAAGAGGGTAATACATATATCCAGATCTTGAGTTTCCTTTGAGAAACATCCTTAGAAACAAAAACCCTAGCTTAAATAATGGTGAACAGAGGATTAAGGAAGAGGGAATAGGTTATAGGAGGAACAAAATGAAAGATTTTATGAATTTAATTAAAAGGGATATGTGTAATATGAATTTGGTTAAGGATCCCCTTTAATAAGTGATGAGGTGGGAAATTTTGGAGCACACTTTGTAGTTTTAATAATGTAAATTTTATATTCATCATTAAATGGATAAAAAGTGAAAAAAGCGTGAGGGGTGAGTTTTCATATGAGATAAAACTAATATATCCATTTAGAAACAATTTTATCATGTTTTTTATTATTTCTTATTAGTAAATAATTTTTTACAATTTTTACTTTTACTGGGGTGATTATTTTTCTTCCATAGTGATTAATTTTAATAATAAAAAATTAAAACTAAAATATTCACCGAATTTTTACATTATAATTTCAAATTTCAATATTTTTTCATAAGAATTTCTAATTGTGTGAAATTGAATTTTTTAAATAAATTCATATATTGAATAAAAACATTTTTAAGTAAATTTTTTTTTCAATCCAAGTACCTTTGTGTATGTTGTGGTTATCAGAAGTGTCAAATTTTATAATATAAATTGATTTATTATAAAAAAAAATTATGTATCTTTATATTCAACAGAAAACCAAATTTTTCTATTAAAATACTTAATTAAAAATATATTAAAAATAATTTTTATTAGAATAACAATATAAAATTTTCTATAATTTTTAAAATCGATTTTAAATATTTTAAAAAAATTAAGATGAATAAAAATATTTATTATATACATGTTTTCACAATTAATAAAATACATTTATTCTTAATATATTTAAAAATGAATAAAATTCCTTATTTTTGTAAAGGTTTTATTTTTCACTATTTGACTAAAATATAATATTTTAGAAAAATCTAAGAAAGACATCTTAGGATAATTTTGATATATAGAATTTACAAATTAAGTTTATTCAATAAAATTAAGAATTTAAATTTAATATTAATTTATATTTTATATTGAAAAGACATGAGTGGAGAAAAAATTATTTTTTAAAAATGAATCTTATATTAATATGTGTTTTAATATATTTATAATATAGAGCTTACATCTATTTGATAGACACTAATTTAATAATTATAATATAATGGTAATGATTAATAATTTTATAAAGAATTACAAATTTTAATTTTAGTTCGTTAATTTATGCAACAAAAGTTACTCTTATGGTATTTAATTAAGGAAAATTATTAACTAAAATCAGGGGTCGTTACATTCTACCCCATTAAAATGATTTTTCCTTTTAATTTTTTTTAAAATGATGAAAAAAGTGTGGCACAATTTGTCTTAAATCATCCTAAGGATCCCACATATCTTTCTCAAACATATATATCCTCTATAAAACATTGACCAAATGAGTGGCCTTTTTCCTAAACAATTTATCTCTTCGGTCCAAGATCTTCACTACTTAATTCTTAAATGTGGGTTCATGTTCCAATTTCAGGGCTTATGTATTCATTATATGTGAATTTTATAGTATATAATTTTTCAAAAGTGATACATGGACCACATCATGAACATAGGGAGGTTTGTAGGGAGTAGTAAGTGACAAGCTACTACCCAAAATAACCAAGGATATCAAAGGGACCGATGTACCTAGGACTCAATTAGATTTTCTCCCATATATCATAACCCACATCCCTGGAAATATTTAAAGGAAATACTTGTCCCTAAAATCAAAATTAATTTTTAATGGATGATTATCTTCATGTTTATTCTATATAATTTTTCAACCTTTATATTTCATTAGATGGTTCAAACCTTCTATGTAATTTCTTACATATGGTAAAGACCCTTCATCATCCACTATTAAAATTCATACCGTCACATTGGATTCCAAAATCTATTCCCACATAAAGCCTCACATTGATTCACTTTAATACCATAGTAGATATTGTTATACGAGAATAATAATAGGTGTGGTTTTGATCCCAACAGACCTGAAATTCCATCAAATAAGATTTCATCATATCCTATAGAGTTTTGAAGGTCCTCTTAGACTGACTATCTATATAAAGGTGATATAAAGTGATAAAAATGAACTCTTTCTCCAATTATTTCTAAATACTTATCCAAAACCGTTATGTAAACTTCATATCTTAATAAAATATGATGAGAGTGACACTTAATTCATCCTTATTACTTTTATTTTTTATATTTGGGATGGTTTGTCAATATAGAAATCATATTTGATAGTAATAAAGTGTTCTAACATTGTTTGGTGGCTAAATACAACCCAAATAAAACTATGGTCTTCAGAATTCCTAGGATGTCCTAAAACATAACCATGTAATTATTTTCCATTTCAATAATGTTGTTGGTAACGATTCTAATATATCCTTATAATTTTGTTGTTAAGCCTTTCCTTATTAGCATACCAAGCATTGAGATGTTTATTCCTTGATTTTCCTCTTCATGTAATTAAACTAGAAGTTTTTCTTTCAAAATATGTACATATTCATATTTATTATATAGATAGAGAAGTTTGAGAAATAAGTTTCATCCAAAAATCACTCTTTTAGTTTTGGTTTTTATGGTATAGATATCCAGGATTCAAACCTTATAACTCTATCTTAATAAATTTGGAACTCTATAATACAAAGTACCATTTTATATAGTTTTTCATCATTATTTTGGGCTTCTTTGATCAATATAATAAATTATTGTTGATAATTAATTTGGTAATGATAGTATTTCTATCATTACCTTATTATTTCAAGATTCATCCATTTTAAATCATTGAGTATTAAGTACCGTTCAATCCACATCATAGATAAGAAATAACGATATTTCTTTATCAGGGAATCAACCACCTTATTTTCCCTCCGATGGTGGTACTTTATTTAGAAATCATACTCAATGATTAATTATAACCATCTCATTAGGTGCATGTTTTGTTCATTTTGTGTGAATATAAATTTCAAGATCTTTTAGTTAGTATAAATATCTCACTTCTCACCATAGATATGATGCCTCAAGATTTTCAATGAAAATAATAATGTTTCCAAATCTATATCATGTATTGGTTAATATTTCTGATAAGTCTTTAATTGATGTGATTCATCTGGAATTACATTCTTCTTATAAATAATAATTCTTCTCTACCCATTCATGAAAACATCACTATATATCGAAAAAGTTTCTATACTATAGGTTTCTGTAAATACAAGAGTACCTAAAAATCTGTTCTCATTCTTCATGATTATTTCCTAATAGTATGTTATCCCAAGGAACTTAACCCCCTTCAATGTCAACTTGGTTACTGTATTGGGTAATCCGTAGAAATTTATCAAAAAATTCCAATAGTTACCATCTCATCTAACAGAAATCTAGATCATTATCACAAAGTTTGGCCTTATCCATTTCTCAATTATGAAATTCTCTAATGTGTCTATAGATATATCCTCACTAGTGATAACATGAGCTGAAAATGATACATTTTTCATCCAAAATTCAAACTTACTAAATGTATATTATAATTTCTCCTTTCAATGGGTCTTTAGAATAATTTTTAAATATTATATTGATTATTCCTTGATTTTAGAATATCAGATAATATCATTGATAAAGATTTCCATGAATTTATTAAGGTAGTCTCTAAATAAAATATTCATCAAACTCATTATTATAAAATAATAATTTATAATCCTGAAATAAATCACTATAAAATCATAGTGTTCTTATGGGGAATTCTATTCTGGAAATATCCTCCCTTTTCACTATTAACTATTGATATCTAGATCAGAGGTTAACATTAAAGTATTGATCTCCTAATAGTTGATTTAACAACTCATTTATAGGAGTTAGGGGATGCTTTTTTTGGTAATTATTTTATTAAGATCACGATATCCAATTTAAATAAACATTGATCCATCATTGATTTTGATAGAGTATTGGTTTTCTCGATAATGAAGCACTAAGTCATTTAAAAACCATTTAGAGGTTATATTTTAGTTTCTTCTATAACTCCTCCATTTCAATGGGGTTATTCTACGTATAATCTATCAGATCGGAATATATCTAGGTTTGATTTCTATCGATAACTCAACTGCATGCCCTGGTAGAAGACCAATACATTTATCTATAAAAACACCAACATACTCCCATATAAAAGTCTTATCATCAGTGTGGACTTCATCTACAGTAATTTAATCTATAAATAAATCATTACTGGTTATCAGGATCCATATTATAAAATTTTATTCTAAGGGGATTCTATGATTGTTCCTATATTGATAATTGATTGAAGGATGATTCGATGTATGAAATGAGATTTCTTTATAGGGAGATCCATTAAACACCTAATGTTACATTACATTTTACCAATGAATGTATAACTACATTTAGAGGTTTTATCTTCCTAGGAGTGAACCCATCCTATTATAACACCAATCTCATTACAACCCTCTCCCATGAAGGATTAACCACTACGTTATAATTGGATATGATGTGTTAATGCATGTATAATTGTACCCATTTTTAACTAGGTTCTTTTGGGTTACAACAATAACCTTTAGTAAAGGAAAATTAGGGATTATTATATATAAATTAATGAACATGCATATAATGATATAGAAAAAATTAAAATGTTGATTTCATAAATCGTGTGAATATGTTTACCTACAAATCTATCAGTTTTAATATATGTTATCCATAGTTTTTTTAACCAATATATTGATATATTAAAATATATCTTATTTATTTATAACGATAATGTGAATTGACCCAATAATATCCCAATGAGTTTTTTTCTAGATGTGTAGTCACAGGCCCACTTTTCATGTAGTAGAGTAAAGATTTAGTTAATGATTTATCCTCATTTTTCAAGAAAATTAACCTTAGAAGCATCTGTTCTATATACTTATTCAGATTACAATATCCAGAAAGATATTTAATTCATAGGAAAACAACATACTCAAGAAATTAACAAAATTCAACTATGTAATCCTTATATTATTTTCAAATCTATGGTTGACAATATGGTTTTCAAACACTAATTCTCAAATATAGCTTATCTAATCACCAAAAAACTAATCATTTCAAAATATACCAAATATGTCGACCCAATCTAAAAGTGCCGTTTTTTACAATTTCTTCATGATATTGACATTAAATTTCAAAAATAATAGTAATAATATCTCATGGAATGACAGGATTAGTGTCTTTAGAGACTAGCAACCTAATCGACTTATTTTATAATGATTTAGATCATTTAATTAAAGGTTCTTTAAACTAGACCATCATTTAAACATATTGTTTTAGAAACTATCTTGATAACATGAGGAATTAAAACATAATAAATTGGGTTATGATAAAATACCCTATATGTTATTTATAAATATGTCATAATGGATGAGTTCACATACATAAATGAATTGGAATAATAGAAATATCTTATCATCTTGATTGATAATCATAAAACATAAGCAATATTTAATGAACTTGTAATATTTACATAAAGCATCAAAACATCAAGAAGACAATATAATATTCATAACATAGCATAAAAACATTTAACATAAACAATCATCATGACATCATGATTTCAAAATGCATAATATATTTCAAATACGGCATAAACACTATCATTGGGGAACATTACATTCATGATTCGCACACTTCTACCCATACTTGTGAAAAAAACAAAATTGCACCTGCATATACATCACCTTCATGAGTCCCATACTTTCAACCACATTAGTGAAAAACTATATTGTTTCCATATATACATATCTCGGGATATTTAAACTGTTAACAAATTCATTGGATGGGGATATACGACCCCACCCATTATCATCCATACTTATGAGTTCCATATAAATTTCATTAATATATCCCATAAAAAAGAATCCATAGAAATAAAATGGGTTTCATAAAACATTTAAATGGATATTTTTAATTTTCATATAAAAACCCATGAATAAAAATGTGTTTCATAAAAAAATCAAATAAAATTCACTAACCTTCCGTATCATTAATAACCAATGGAAATATAAGTGGGTTTCATAATATTTCCAAATATGATAATAACATGAATTAAATCGTTTGACATATAAAACATGATCACCCAAAAATAATCATTTAAAATAAAAAATAGGTGGTGAAACATGAAAAATAATTCCATTAGATATTGAAATATTTTAAGATATTGAAAAATTAAAATGAAATCACAAATTTATTTTTTGAAAAATATTTTTGTAATCATCAATGTGAAAGTCCAAGTCGTGAGTCTCTTTTCAAAACGTATCATTTTTTCGTCAAAAAAGTGAATATAAAACCTTTTATAGAGGTCGACTTAGATTAAATAATTTTTCCCCATATATATCAATTATAATTTTATATAGAATTAATGATTTTAGTGAATATTGAGGAAATAAGTTCATGAATAAATAATTTAACTCAAATTAAGAAGTTTGAGTTACCAATTATATTATCTATACTTTTGATTTCCATGGATGTGATTTAAAAAACTCTAAAAAATAACTATATTAACCACCTATTTATAAAAAATATTCATATCCATAAACTGTTATAAACATAATTTATAATTATTCTATAAATTTATTTTAGCTACTTCTTATGAATTTTAAATTTTAGGTCTCTCTAATCTTGATCGTTTTGAACTAGTTTCACAATCACGATGTTGTTATTAGTTATTCTCCAAAATATCATAATTACCATATAATAAAAAATACTAGAATTGATGATTGTTAAATTTTTATAATTATCTAATTTTATTAATGAAAGTTTTTGTTAAGATCATTTAAGATGATATCATCGATGATCATGTTTATGAGGTTTTAAACTAACAAGAATCAGTATCTTCGTTAGTTATTTTAAAACTAAATTTAACATTAAACAATTATTTCAATATTATTTCTAATATTTTTACTAATTATGTTCTCATATTCGTCCATGATATCATTTTATATCATTCTATAATTAGGTAGTCAAATAGTCCTAGCAAGAACATACTTTAATTTAATAGATACACCTCAATATGGGGTAATTTGGAAATAATATCATTATAATTGAACTAAAATAATATTATTTATATTTTCTAAATTTTTTTAATAAATATTTTAATAAAATTTATGAGGAATATAAATACTAGATTAAAAAAAACAAGTTCCATCATTGAGGCAGTAGTCTGCACGAACAAACTGTTAACATTATAATTTCATGGAAAATGTAAATGGATAGAGTTATATAATGAATTCATTCTCAGAATCATAATTAAAATATACATATAATATTTTTCATGATTCCCATCATTAAAATCAATGGCATGAGATTGAAATTAAAAAATAGAATACATTGATTCATGGAGCCCATAGTTTACACATATACATGACTGATGTTATTTTGTTTTTCTGAGTTGATTGAAATAAATAAATTAGTGTTTTTAATTAAATATAATAAAATCATGGATTATTGATAATACATATATCATTATATTAATATTTTTAGAAAATTTATTGATGAGTAATATTAGGAATAAAAGATTAAGAAGGAGGTAATACATACTTCAAGAGGTTGAGTTTTCACTTAGAAATCTCTATGAAAATGGAGATTGTAAGTTAACTAATGTTTGAAAGAGGTTTATGGAAAATGGATAGGACTATAGGGAGAAATAATTTTAGAGTTTTATAAAGAAATTATATCATAAAGGTGTAACATAATTTTTTGGAATGATCCCCTTTTAAAATTTAATAGGATGGAAGTTTTAGAAGTCTACAATACATTTATAATAGTATAAAGTTACTATTCATGTGTAAAAGGCACAAAAATGGAAAAAATAAAAAATTTCAATGATAATTGGTCAAGAAAAGGCTCAAATCCATTTATAAGCATATTTTTACAGGTTTTTTTTATTTTCACTCATTAAATAAATTCTTACCATGTTAACTTTTATTGAGATTATATATATTTAACATTAATATTTAATTTTAATTAAAAAAAATGAAACAGTAAATCATATGTAAATTGAACCGTATAATTTCAACATTTAAAACCATTTTTTGAAAAAAAAAATTCAAATTGTGCGAAATTTTAATTTTAAAATAAATGTGCATATCATGCTAAATTAATTTTTTAGAAAAAGTGTGTTTTTAATATTAAAACATCTATGTAAGCCATTATTGTCAAAATTATCTATTTTCTTGAAGTAAATTTATTTATTATAAAACCAAAAAATATTACCCTTAAAATCAATCCAAAACTAATTTTTAACATTAAAATACATAATTAAAATTAAATATCAAAAACTGTTTTTTAAGAAATAAAATATTACTTTTGTTTTATAAAGTTAAATATTTGTTTAAAAGTTTTATTAAAAAATATTTTACATGAATAAATATTTTAATTAAATACATATATTAACAATAAAAAAATATTTGTCCTTATTATATAATGATAAACCATTAAAATTCAATGTTTTGGATAAGATTGTATTTTTTCATTATTCATCTAATAATAAAATTTATTTGAAAAAACTAAAAACAACATCTTATGATAAATTTGATATTTGGAATTCAAAAATTATTAAAATAATATAAAAATCATGTTTTAAAATTTAAAAAAAATTATTTTAATATAAAAATTATTTAGTGGAAAAAAATCTTTTAAAGAAGCGAGTATTAAATTAATATAACAATTTTACATAGTTTTCCTAGTGTGGTTACTTATATTGATACCAAAAAATTTAATTCTACTAATATGATGGTAATGGAAAAAAATTATTAAGTTAATGGTATTTTAATTTTATATTGTTTTTTTGTGCAAGGGAAGTTACTAACAAGGTATTTAATTAAGAAAAAATATTTACCAAAATTATGGGACATTACAAATTGGGATATGATTCCCTAAGAGAGGAGATTAGGTGTTGATAAAAACATGGGTGAGTCTTAGAATATGATGGATTGTGGTGTTAAGGATTTTTTTATTGATAGTAACTCAATATATTAGTTAGGTTGTCCTTGAAAATCTATTTAATGTTATAAATTTCTTATGTGGCATGTTATTTAAAATCAGACCACACATGGGTGATCAAACTATAAATAAAAATGAATATTTTATTTATATATCTTCGATTAAAATGTTTCACAGTCAAAGATAGAACCATGACACAAGTTGTATTCCTCCTCTTCCAATATTTGATGGATTGGATATAAAGGGTGTGTTTATCCATCTGGGTTTAGAGTTGGTTGTCTAGGACAATTCTGTAAAGTGGAATCACGTATTTATGATATCATTAAGGGGTGAGTATGTTGGTTGAATTTATGAGACAACCAAATTAGGTGATCAATCCTAGAATGAGGTGTGTATTGTCTAAGTTAGTTTCCTATGTATTTTAAGAAAAAATATTGAATGTTATAGCTTAGTAAACATGGCTAGGATGACCATGCATCTCACACAAGACAAGGATCCCCCTCAAGATCATAGAATAGATTCTAATCATGTTCTATGAGTAGGTTAAATCCTCTAAAAATTAATGTGATATGATGAAATGGTTGCATCATAGTGGTTGGATGATATCTATCGTATGGGGTATGTGGGATATGACCATGGATAGGGTCATGAGGATAAGTGATGGATTAGTAGAAGATTTGTAAGGAACATGGTGCAATGTGGCATGGAATGGCCCCTGGTGAGTGTAAATGTGTGGTGATTTAGGATTTTGTTAGGTTTGGACAATAAATATGAGGATAAGGTCTCATAAATGCCTACAAGATAAGATAACACAATGGGTGTTAGTTATCTCTTAATGATAGTTAGAAATGACTATGATGGGTCTAAATGGCCCTAGTTAATTCCCCAACTGATGATATGAGGATATTGATGGGTTTAACATGATGTGCATGTGTAACTAGTATGGTATTTAGGTAATCATCCTATGAGGCTGTTGGAAGGAGGATATGTTTTCATAGATTTGGATATGACTCTAGTTTTGTGTCTGAATTTTGTGCTAGATAGGCTAACATAGGATAAATTTCATGGTTTATAGTGTGATAAACCAATGTGTTATGACATGATGTTTTGAGGAAATATTTCATCTTGAATATGTTATCCTTTAATATTTTATATATGTTATGTGTGAATGAGGCTTCATAAACTAGGGTAGGATACAACATCGTGAAATAATGGTATGCTACTTGTTCTAAGGCTGGATACCCTTGATATATACTGATATGGTTTTGGGGTGAGATTAATTCCCCCTTAGTTCATTTAATATGGTTTCATGTAAGAAAAGGGTCCACCATGTTTATGATATTATGATATGGTTTTTGTATGAGGTCTATTTCCCTTTGGTGTATATGATATGGCTCTGGAGTATGTTGTTATTCCACTTATGTTTAAATTATATGGTTCTTGGGTGAGAAGAGTTTCCCTAATATGAATGTTACTTATACGGTTCTAGGGATTGACATGTATCCCCATGGGTGTCATTGCAGAACCTAAGGATTGATGGCTATAAATTTTATTATTCTTTCATATTGATATTTCTTATATAAATAAATGGGGAAAATAATATATTATCATGTTGTATTAGGGTCGTCATTTTTGATGGCCTACTATGTTTCACTCACTCCCTGCATGGATGGACCAAGAAATTTCATACTCAATCATACATAATGATCAGAGGTTATGGTAGGATGGAGACTAATTTTTGGATGATAATATTGAAGTATATGGATGATTACTTGTGTTTTAAGATGTTATTGTGATCGGGGAGAGTAATAAATACTCTTTTTTTAGTTATTTATTTTAATTTATTTTGTACATTTGATAATCCCATTTGGATTTCAATCATGATGTATTCCTGTATCACAATAGTTCAATTGATATATAATTATTCTATTTTGATATTTTATGTACTCTGATTATTATTTTTAATTATGTATTTCTATTTTATGATTTCTCAACTAATTTTTTATTGTAAAATGAGTTTATAGCAACCAAAAAGTGACAACCTAGACCCTAACTACTAATCAAAAATATCTCACATATGGTGAGGCAGGACTGAGGTTATGTAACACTACTGATGGGGAACTCGTTAATAGTTCAGGGTCACTGGCTAGGGTATCAACATGTTAAATAACTATTATACAAAATGGAAATTAAATATAAAAGTTTAATACCTATGACTCAAAATATATCTTAGTATTTTTATATCATAGATTATCCAAGATCTAAATAGATAATTAAATCATACAATTGATATATAAATCCAAATATAAGGGGGAATCTTGAAGAGGGTGAATATGTGTTATCATAAGGTTTCATAAAAATACTATCATATTGTTATAGTTTAAAAAGGTCACAAATTATCAACTTCGTAAAGGTGTCATTTTTAGGAATATTTTGATATAGGTTCAATAAAGTGAATTATTTTAATTCCTCCTTCAAAAAATATGTTTCATAAAATATTTTGAATTTGTTTTTCAATACCTATAGTTTTTCTAAGATCGAACCCTACACCAAGGTCACCTACCTTGGTTAAGTCATCTTATTTCCTAAAAGTAGCCTTTAGAACATGGTGGAAAGTTTTTTTCGAGGTTTTTTCCTAAGATAATATGCTTCTAATGATATAACCTTCAAATCCTTCATTATTTTGGAAAACCATTTCTTTTTCACTGATTTGGACACCCAACCTTCAAAATGTTGACTTATAAAATTTTTAATTCGCTTATGGTCGGGATGTTTCCAATTTACAATTTTTTCATATCCAAATCACCTTTTTTGTTATTTCAACTCATGTGTTTGTATCTTTTATATGATCATGTACCTCATTAATAATAGTCATCCTTCGTCAGGATGATGATGTCACCCATGATGTCTCTCTCCCAAACCTGGATCCGTAATTTGTGATGAATCACATACCCCATTGTTAATTTAGATCATTAATCTTGTGTGTTCTATGGAATACCTTACTCTAAAAAAATTATTGAATATTTATTTGCACAAATTCTTATTCTTTAGAGACTATCATGTATAATTCACAACAAGAACCCCTCATTTTCAATTTCCTATAGGAATTAGTGATTTAGGGATATTCTAACTTTATTTCTTCAATTTTTTTGTCAAACAAACAAAAAATAAAATTTAATTAGTGATTGATTCTTGAAAAAAAAGATACAACAATTTTATATTCCACAAAATGTTAAATTTTTTAGATTACTATGTACTACATGATCTTAAACAACATATCTTTCTATACTTCTTGTACAATATCAAACAAAAAAGTATTACTTTATTATTTTAATTTACAAATAATTATGTTATTTAATTATTAATATAAAATTAGAAGCCACCTTTATTAGGTATTAATAGAATTTATTATCTGGTGGATATAAATTATGTTCCCAAACTATATTGGTTTTAATGTTATTAACTAGTATATGTTGGAATCCATCTAGAGATTCAATCCCAAAAAAAACTATAACACCCCTATCCTTATTTCATACCTGATTAATAGAACTTATAGAGTACCATCATATATTTATTTAAAATATAGTGTAACCAAACTTCCTTAAGTGATAAATATGAGATTCTTGGGCATAGTGCATTGAATGACATAATTTAATACAGTGTTCTTTTAAATGCACAATCTTCAATTATTACCATTCAATAAAGGTAACTCATATTATATATGGAAAATATATCATCTGTGATAGGTAAAAAATATAATATATGATTATCTTTAAATAATACAATAGGTTTTTAGAAACATACTCTCCATGAAACACCAAACCTAAAAGAAACAGTGAAATTTTAAAATTAAATTATAATATTTAAGAATATCCATAAAAACCAATCCATTTAACTATTAGGAATTAATATGAGTAACCAATTTATTAAATATTTGTAAATTGATAATAAATATTACGTTTAATATAAATAAAATCCATTTAGTTTTCCAAAAATGTATAAAAATATCATTTTTTTCTGAGAAAAGTATTTTTCTAAAAAAACTGATGTTTATGTGATACACCATTTTATTTAAATAAAAATTTAATTAATGATAAATTGTGTACGATATTAATAATTTTGTAACACTAATTTAGTTAGTAAATGATTTTATATAAGAATACTAATAAATAATATTTAAATATTTCATTCTCCAATAAAAATGAGGTTTCAATTATATTTTTTAGTTATATTAAAAAAAAATTAGAAGATAAAATTTTAAAAAATGAACATAATTTTTTATTTCTTTATATGAAACTTGATTAGTAAATATTTTTCAATTTTGTTATAAAATGTTTTTTAGTCGAAAATTATGATTTCCATGAAACTTGTAATATATAAGAATTTACTATTAAATATGAAAAAATGTAAATTTATAAAAGCATTTTAAGTAATCATATTTTATTTTTATGGTTAACTTTCATCATTTTAAATTATTTTCTGAATTTATAAACCCAATAGAAACATTTTTTTAACTAATTAATATGTTACATTGATATAAAAAACGGTTTTTGATCTTTTATTTAAATCATGTTTCTTGTCACGACCCACCTTCACCGAGGGAAGGGATAACAAACTACCAGACCCATCCTTCCTCATGTTGAAGGAGAGATAATGTCCCCCATGTCCTACCTTCAGTAGGCCCCATAGTGGAGACTAGTACCAAGGGTATAAAATCACATCTAAAATGGAAGGCATAACCCTTTATATTTAGTAAGATCAGGAGATACAGTGGTAAAATCCCAAAAAACTCCAAAAATGATGGAAGAAATAAATCCAAATCCCATTTCCATATGAATGTTCCAACGGTAAACCCATACAAGGCACAAGAAGACAATAGGGAAAGTATCAAAAGAAAAGGAAAAAATGGAAGCGCCAACTGTTCCAACATAAGAGATAGTATTGTCCAACATAGTCCTTAAAGTCCTCCTAGAAATCTGAAATTAGTTTTATATACGTACGGTGGGTATACAGGTATACTCAGTAGGGAAAACCAAAATCACTCTTGCAGAAGTGGGGAGGCATTCAAATGCCCCGTGAGAAAAAGAGATGACCAATGCACCTAGAAAAGAAAATATCCACCCAACCTCACCAAGGCACACTCCCAAAATAATGCAATCCCGGTAAAATAATATAAATAACACATCGATGTTTGGGTACCCCCACGCCACATTCCCAGTGGTTATTAAAGTCATCCTACATGCCAGAACTCCCCCGTCATTATCACCAAAGTCCCACTACCATACCCCACCCGCACACACCAGGCTACAGCAACCACACATCCTTAACCAAATACACATGGGCCACTATACAAATCCCCACCCATAGAAACTTGGTCCATAACAATTGCTACCACACCCGAAGACACTAGGGTCAGAATAGCCGCTGCCACGCTCGAAGACACATGGGCCTCATCCTGAAGATTCTAGGGAAACAAACCCTACCTGCTCACACCTTGGACAACCACCACAACATAACCTGGCCGAATAATCTTGGGCTATAATGGACCTTAGGCCATCACATCTTGCCCGAAGAGTTTTGGGCTACTCAGAAGAGGGAGCAGAAAGGAGTGAATAACCAGCCACCCAATAGGATGTTAGAAAAAAACACCCTCCTCCATGAAATGGGGGTGTTCGATAGTAAGTGATCAACTTGGGTGGGGTGTAAATAAGAAACATAAAAAATAAATTTATACAAATAGGTATGAAATCACTCATACCAACCTAAGGGTTCTGAAATCAGCCCATACACAAACACTGTCATTATTATTCATTCATACAAAAGAACAACATCCACAACCAGAGCACAAATAATTCCTGGAAAACAATTCCCCATTAAACCCATTCTTGTTATCATATTCAAGTTATTCAATTTAAATAATTATTTACTTCCAGGCAACTAGAAGGAATAGCCAGAAACCATGGAAAGAAAAACAACCAAGCAATGAGTTAAGCATTCACACTCCGTTCTCTTGTAATTTCACAACAACAAAAGTGATCTATAGGATCCCTCGAAGTACTGGAACCAAACCCAGCCCCATCTTATGACCCCACACGACCTAAGTTACTCAGCCAATAACTCAATAATATGGGTTCTCATCCCCATCCACATCTCCCCACATGACATCAAGCAGAACCACCACTAATATCACCAGAACAAAGAAAGGATGTTTTTTCATATTTAACCACACCCTTCATTAAGTTCCTTCATTTCATTTGGTTTACTTGGGAGATCACAAAAGGATTATTGTTCATTGGGAATCCATTTAGTCAACTAAGTTTACAAATTTAAAAATTTCCCATGTTACTGCCATTCAATCACAAGATTAACTAGAAAATAGAGGATCATTAGTGCATAAAGAATATCCCCTAACAGCCATGATTTTGAGTAGAAAAAAGCACATAAAATTTAAAATATATCAAAAATTGTATAACACAACAATGGAATCTTCATTCAAACCCTTAATTCTTTAAAGATTAATTTATAATCTTTGTTAAATTTGGTTTCTTCTACGTCTTTTGGGAACATCATCACACCCAACCCGCATGATGCATAGTAAATAGAGACGAAGGAAGAATCCATACATGTATGATTAGTGGTCAATGTTTTCTTCCTCATGCCAAGAACTAGGGATGCACGGCTTACATGGGAGAAACTCCAAGGACACCAAGAGTAAGTAGGAAAGGCCCCATCATAGGTACAAAACATACCTCAGGAAGAGGGACTCCAAACACACCAAGAAATGGAAAAGAGACCATCCAAGAAGTAGAAAGAAAAAATATGTGATAAAAGGTGAGATCCTTGAGTTATAGGATATAATATATTGAAATAATTTAAAGGGTTATTTCGGTTTCACCAAGCTGTTGGACAGTCACACATGATGGAATAAATTGTTATTTAATAATTCTCATCAGAGAGGTGGCCATAGTAGCTATGATTTATCAGATTTTATTTTAATAGAGGAAAACGCATAAAAGTTACACACAATTTTGGTTTGTCAAGGGTCGCCCAACACTTAGGGATTAGAACATCATTTATGGTCTTCAAAATAACCTTATACTTCTTTAAATATGTATTAAACCTTAAAGGAGTCGTTACAAGAAAACTCAGAAAAGCAACCCCCGACAACCCCCCATGGAAACGATCGGTGACTCACCAATCAGTGACACAGAGATGGGTGACACTATAGTGACACCCTAATATCGACATTTCCACTCTCACAACTCACTAATGGGGTCCAGGGCACCCAAAAACACTATAATTTGGCAATGTAATGGACTAGGAGGGTTTGTGACATTACATCAGATACCTCTCAAACAATTCTCTTCATTGATAATCAAAACAAAACCCAAAGAAAAAAGTGCGGTATAAAAAACCACCTCGAAAGATACCACTCACTACCGAACCAACCTAGAGTTGTTCGAAAGCTTAAACAAACCTCGATCTCTAGGAACAAATCTCCCTCATCAATCTTTAAAAAAAATACAGATACGCTACCACCCCCTCCCTGAGGTAACCACAGAAACATACAAAGGTCACACAATATAGTCATATGGATTATGAATTCCCTTCCTCCATGTCAAGATACTATCCGCTATGGGTATAACTAAAACACCCACATGGGTTTAATCACATCCATATTAATGCGTCTTGATTAGGGATCGAGTTCACCCCTTCACATAGTCAGGACTTTTGAAACACATTCAGTGAACAAGAGAATCATCTCATCTCATAGTTAACAAGGTCTAGAACTATATCACAAACAAATACAAAATAAAAGAGAAAAAAACTCAAAATATCTCTGGGTATTGGGAGCGCATCTATCCCTCTAGTTCCTAGGTACTCTCTTCGAGGCCATCATGCCTCCATAACGCACGAACCAGGGGAATGATTTGTCCAAGAAGCACCTTCTCCCTACAATCCTTGATCCTTACTGGACTCACTACAAACTTCGTGTCATCCTCGATATCTAGATTTCCATAGTTAAGGACGTGAAAATCATGGTGTAGATACTGATGGAGCTGAGAAACATGGAAGACGTTGTGCACCCTCTGTAGCGGTATTGGTAGTGCCAGATGATAAGACACTTCGCCAACCCATTTCAACACCTCAAAGGGTCTGAAAAACTTGTGATAAACATACATTCCTATACCGATCCTCTATTTCCCACATTAATTAGAGACCATCAAGAAAATGTGGTCCCCAACCTCAAACTCCAAGGGTCTCCCCCAATGACTAAAATATGACTTATTCTAGTCCTGGTCTGCCTTCATCCACTCATGTATAAGTTGAACCTTCTCTGTCGAGATAAAGCACCACCTCTAGGATAAGAACACCTACTTCCCCGAGCTTTGTCCATCACATGGGTGAGCGACACAGTCTCCCATACAAGGAATTTAAAGAATCCATGCTAATGGTAGAGTGATAGCTATTTTTGTAGGAAAACACTCCCAGAGGAAAGTGTTTTTCCCACAATCCCCTGAAGTCCAAAACATATTCTTGTAACATATCCTCCCATGTCTAGATGGTCCACAATTTCTTCCCATCTGTTTGGGGGTTGAAAGCTGTGTGGAGGTATAGACAGGTGCTAAAATAATGTTGTAATACTTCCTAGACATGTGTGGTAAACTGGGTATCTCGATCCGAGAAAATGGACCTTAGAACTCCATGAAACTGAATAAACTCATCCATGAACCTCAGTTATAAGGCATCCACAACACACGACTCCTTGATTGCTAGGAAGTGAGATGAATTCATCAGTCATTTCACCACTACCTATATAGCATCATAGCCTCCTTGAACCCTGGGTAGTCCCATGATGAAATCCATCGAGATGTCATACCACTTCCACTCAGGGACATCTAAAGGCTGCAACAGACTGCTTGAAACACAATGCTTTTCCTTCACTTGTGGATACATGAGGCACTTTTCCATGAACCCTGCCACTGTTCATTTCACCTCGGGCCACCAAAATTTTCTCCTCAAGCCTCAATACATTTTTGGAAACTCCTGGGTGTACTGCTAGGGGTGAGTTTTATAAGTCACAAAAAACTCTCTCATGCATTTCCACCGGGACAAAAAACATTCCCTGAAACAACATCTGATTCTATCAATATTCTGACCATCCTTCCAGAGAATTGCCTAGAATAACACGATCTTGTGTCACTTCAACCAATATTTCCCCCCAATGAGACTCTTCCACCATCCACAACAGAGAGGTTTGCATTGTCATCTTGAAAGGAAAGCCTTTCCCATCCTCCACCCTTGTATCCAGGTGTATGGAATCCAACTCATCTGTCACTTTCCAAGATTCTACTATTTATCGAACCACATCCTTCCATGACTTCCTACTCAAATCATCATCCACCACATCACCCTTACCTTCAATGTAAGATAATTCGAAGTCATAGTCCTGAAGAAACTCCGTCCACCTCTACTAAAAAAAGTTCAAGTCCCGCTGTGAGAAGATATACCTCAGACTCTTATGATTCGTGAAGACCATAAAGCACTCTCCAATGAGATAATTCCACCATAGAATTAGTGAATACATGACAGCTTCAATATCTAGATCATGGTTGTCATAGTTAAATTTAATGGTGCATAAATTCCTATACCAATAAGAGATCACCCTCTATTTTTGCATCAATACACACCCCATGCCTTTGCCTGATGCATCACAGAACACCTCAAATGTCACCCCTTCTTCTAGAAAACATAGTACTGGGGCACTAACCAACATCCCTTTTAGGTAACTAAAGGCTTCTAGACAGTACATTCCCCACAAAAATTCTTGGTCATTCTTGGTCAATGCCATCAAATGTGCTGTGACTCAGGGGAAGTTGGGCATGAATCTCTGGTAGTAACCTTCTCGACCAAGGAAACTAAAAACCTATACCATGTTCCTGGGTGCTTCAAAAGACACTAACACTTCTATCTTCAATGGATCCACTACTATTACTTTCTCAGACACCATGTGTCCAAGGATGTGCACCTATCGTGTCAAGAACTTGCACCTGGACAACTTCCCGTAGAGTTGGTGTTGTCGGAGGACCTCTAAAACCGTCCTCAGATGCTTGGCGTGATCCTCCTATAATAATGAGTATATCAGGATTTCATTAATAAGAATGACTATGAACCGGTCTAGATATTCCCATAAGGGGGAGTCCATGAGTCCCATGAACATGGTCGGTGCATTCGTGACACCGAATGACATGACCATGAACTCAAAGGGACTTGACCTGCACCTGAAGGCAGTCTTCGAGATGTCACCCTCTTCCACCCTTAGCTGGTGATATCCTGACTGTAGGTTGGTCTTGGAGGAACATCATTCCCCCTTCAACTGATCAAAAAGGTCGTCGATCCTCGAGAGAGGGTAATAGTTATTGACCATTACATGATTCATTCTCTGGTAGCCTATGTATAGCCTGAGACCTCCATCTTCCTTCTTTGTGAACAAGACTAGAGAACCACATGGTGACACACTGGGTTAGAAAAAACCCTTATTCATCGGATCTTTAAACTAAATATGCAACTCCCATAACTCAGAAGGCTCCATCTGTTAAGGATCCAGCGAAATCGGATGGTCACCATGTTGAAAATCTATTCCAAACTCAATATCACGTCAAGGGGGAAAAGTCACCATCACTCTAGGGAAGATGTTCAGAAATTCATTGAAATTATTTGGGACTTCCACCATATCTGTATATATAGACTCCACTAAAATCTCAACTAAAAAGGATAGAAGATGTTCCACTCACTGTATGACCTCTTGAAAACCCCGTTCGCCGATGAAAGTTGCACATTGTTGGCTTATATCTGAAAACATGACCCTTCTTTGGAAGCATTCGATAATTTAAGACACATCGAACAGGCAGTCGATTCATTCAATGAAATCATACAGCTACATCTACAGAAAAATAAGGTCCCCATTGGACTGATGTGGCCCCAACATTATTCTATATCCCCGGAAAACATAAAACAAGTTGGTTAGATCTCCGAATTGCATACTCAAAACCAGGGGCACGAGAATACACTCTAAATATAAACCCAATGTATGGGATAAACAGGGTGAAATGAAGGAGTACGAAGCTCTTGAATCAAACAAGGCATAAGAAAGAGTTCTAAACAAGCTGATTTTACCTCGAACGACCTCTGGGCCTGATGGAACTATTGCCTCTGCGGCGTGCAGCTACCAACACCCAGTTACTCTGCCCCATGGATGTCAGTCGCTTCCCCGATCACGACCTAGTCAAGGTCACTGAGGAGCACACTGAGGTCAGCCTCCTCCTGCAATGTTTCGCCTCGGGGGAGTAGGAGCTCGCAGTCCCAGATGCTACTACTGAAAGGGCCTTGCAAGAAACTACTACTGCTGAGGTGGGTGCTAATCTTGACCACCACCCACTATACTTCACTCAGTCTAGGAACTGATTTAGAAGGTTACCATGGATACCAAAGATGAATATTCTCAGTCCTAGTCCCAATAGAAAGAGCGAGGACTGGGAGATCGAATTTAGAATGGCTGGTGCCTGCTCTCCATTGGAAAAAACTGAGAAGGCCCTGACGTTGTAGGGCTTTTACTAACGACCTTCCCCTTTGGACATCCAAATAGATCCCCTTTCATGGCACACCTCCAAGAATGTGAATTATCTCCACCACATCAACCTTATTTTGGACCTCCATGTACGTCTGTAGGGTGAAGGGAGTAACAACATACTAAATAGAAGTTCAGAGTGCCTCCTCTAAATTCCTTTCATGAGACTACTCATCGGAAAAAAATGTCCGAAGAAAAAAGAAGGATATCCTTGAACATTATCCTCAGTTCCCTCACAGATATACTTCCATACTAAAGGGATTGTAGATCTATTCTCTTATCAGCCTTTACCGTAGAAGAAATGATTACACCTGAAACCCCTTTTTAAAGCTGGCCCACAAAATATCACTCTCCATCCTCTCTCCGAGGTAGAGTGTCTACCACTAAAGCGTTTATCCCCACATCTGAATGACTACCAATAAAACACAATACTCAGATGGATCCCAGATCAAGATGAAAGAAATCACCAATTCATCAAGCCAGCTTTTGGTATCCTTGTCATAGATGATACCCTGGTACTTCCCGAGGGTCTTCCACTGAATGGAATGAAGCGTCTTCTACCACTGGTCATCCCCCCTCTCTAGATTAGTCCCCCATTGATCATCTAGATCAGCCTCCTGGTCCTAGATCACTCACACTACTCTTGGATTTCGTCCGAGTTCCATAGCTGCAAGGATGACAAGGAATGCCTAAGCCCGAGTAGTTAAAAGTTTTTTTTTTAATTTTGATTAAACATGTTATTTATTTAAATTCTTAGAATACCCAAAACACACAAGAACACGAGTCATTATTATGAAAGTACCTTTCTTAGGGTATCTAACCTACTGTTAGTGAATCCTCACTAGGTCATTCGGTAGGTCCAGATTCCTTTCATTAGATCATGGGGGGCCCTAAAATCCTATGTCCTAGCTGGTCTTTCCAGGACTATTTCATGTACTAAGATTTCCTAAGACTATTTCCCTACCATCCGATGAAATCATTACTATGCCTAACCCTAATATCTATCCTATCTTTCAATCATCCCCATTGATACCATTTATTCTTGACCCGCCTTCACCAAGATGAAGGTGGGGATATAACTTTGCCAGACCTTTCCATCCTCAAGTTGAAGGAGAGATAATGACCCCCAGAGTCCGGCCTTAAATAGTCCCTGTTGTGACGACTTGAACCAAGGGTATATAATCACACATTATAAAGAAGGAATTGCCATTTTTATTTAGTAGTATTGGGAGATATGACGGTAAAAACCTAAACAACTCCAAAACTGAAGGAAAAAGTAAATCCAAAATCCATTTTCATATGCATGTTCCAATGGTAAACCCATACGAGGAAGAAGAATACAAAAGGGAAAATACCTAAGGAAAAGGAAAATGACAAAAACAACTATCCCAACATTCGAGCTAGTAATGTTGGGAATGGTCCTCAAAGTCCTCCTGCAAAACTGAAAACAGTTTAATATACGTAGGGTGAGTATAATGGTATACTTAGTAGGGAAAACCAAAAGTTATCATGCATAAGTGGGGAATAATTCTAATTCCACGTGAGAAAAGAAGATGACCAAATCACCTAGTAAGGAAACTATCCACCCAACATCACCAAGGCACACTCCCTAAATAACACAAGTCAATTAAAATAATAGTAATAACACATCAATTTTTGGGTACCCTGTACCACATTCCCACTGGTTATTAAAGTCATCCTATGTGTCAGACCTCCCCTTCCATTATCACTACAGTCCCACTACCATACCCCACCTGTAGACATGTAGGCCAAAACTATCTCTATGATTCACAAAGCACTTTGTCCAGAATAACCGGTTCCATGACCGAAGACACCTTGTTCACATCCTGAAGATTATTGGGAAACAAACGCTCCCCGCAAACACCTGTTCCAACTACCACAACATACCATTCTTGAAAAAACATGGGCTATTATGGACGTCGGGCCATCATATCCACCATAAAGGTTCTTGGGATACTCAAGAGAGGTGTAAAGACCCGTAAAAAATCAAGGAAAATGTTTTTCTTAATTTTCTTTGGGATTTTCCAAGAACGCAGTTTCTAACGGTGCCTGATTCCGAGGCCCGGTGTGCCCGGAATCAATTACTGAAGTTAGGCTCAAGTACATTCAGTGAAAGAATGAGCAAGTTATTATAACATTTGAACCGGTGCTCAGAATTGAAATCTGAGGGCACCGATGAACTCGCAGCACCGGTAATTGCTTAAGAACACCTTTTCTGGAGTTTTGTTTGGATGAGTGTGGAATTTAAAATTTTTGGGTTAAGTAAAAGAATAAAATAAAATGGTGCAACCAAATTTATTTCATTTAAAGTAGTTTAACCTAAGCTAAGTGGTTGGATTGTGACCTACTATATCCTACTCCACTAGGTAGGATATTTGTGGGGTGGGGCCCACATGAGCCCCACCTATTCAACTTCCTCAAACCCCCTCTTTTAATTAGGTAACGCACCCGCACCCCCCCCCCCATTAATTGAAAAGTCAACTCATTAATTGATTAACTTATTCAAAGTAATTAATTCTTAGATTCATTTTAATTTCAAATGAAACGTTGGATTGTGGGTTAATTAAATAAGACAAAGTCTTATTTCGTGGGAGGTTAGTTCGTTGTGCAAGGGGATTTGGAGAGGAAAGATCTATGTTCTGAAGAACGTTCTTCCTCCTTGAAGAACGTGATGAATGCACCATCGCTGTGAAGAACACCAAGACTTCGACGAAGAACTTGGTCACCCTAAAGGGGAGTTTTTCGTACCATCTTCTTTCCTCTCCGCGGCCAGTGATAGACGCCATCCTCAGAGAGCGATGACGCGACGCCGACGATTCTCTTTTCTACGACGTTCGACTTCCGCGACTCGATGACGTGCGACGTCATTTTTGAGGTAGGAAATTAATTTGTGAATGTTAATGAGCCCATGTTTATTTCCTTCTAAAACAATGAACGTAGATCAACTAAATATTAAGTTCTTTCATGAAAGAATGTGTTTGCGGGTTGGAAATTCTTATTTGTGGGAAAACTATAGTGGTTTTTTCTTTACATTCGGATTTTTAATTGGACGTTCTCGACATTAAATGCCAACTATTATCAAAATAACGGAGGAGGTCGGACAGCACAAACACAGTCGAACCTCCTCCCCTTTTTATTTTTTATGGTTATCTTCATGGCTTGAAATGGAAGCAACACGGTGTCGTCGCACCTCGCGGAAACAAGGAAAAATGTGGCGAAGAAGCGCGGTGTCGTTCAGGCCGAACGAAACCACGGCCGGAGTCGGGGCCGCGGAGGCAATTCGAACACTCCGCTAGTTGATCGTTGTGCATGGATTGACGAGCGACGACAAACGGGGCTGCAAAGTCATTTTAATGCCTCTGTAGTGAAGGTCGGGTCCCAGGAGGACCGTTGGTGAAGGCTGTGAGCAAAAAGGACCATCGGAGCCCATCTGGTGGTCCGTGGAAGACGACAGCAGCGGCGCGCCGCCAGAACGGAACCACCGTGGCTAAGCTGCAGCGGCGGGCCAAACCGGAACGGCTTAGCCATTCCGGAGGCCGAGCTGCACGGATTAAAGCCGCGTCGGTTTCGTCGACTGCGGGGGTTGTAACCCCCCCCCCCCCCCCCCCCGCACCCGCTGGCCACGCGGGCGCCGGGCCAGCGCCAGCGCCAGGCCGTGCCGTGCCGCCGGGCCGGGTCTTGCCCATCATGCGGGGCTGCGCCCTAATGGGCCGGACCCAGGGGGGTATCGGGCCGGGTCGGACCGGGCCCCAACCCCCTATTTTCAGACAGTTCGTTCAAACCCTCATATCTTGGGCTATGGACCTCTAATCAACGCACCGTCAGTTGCGATGCAATCCTTGGATCGAGAAAGTCATTTCGGTATATTACACTCAAGGTTTCGTAGATCCTTGGGTATGTCCAGGTTGGTTCGAACACGAAACCAACCGGGCCCTCGGAGCGGAAACGCTTATAACTTGATCTCCAGACGTCCGATTGAAATGCCATAGACTTTGTTGGATACCTCTTTATAAGGTGGAACTTTCGGAATACTTCGCCTAAGGCTTGGACGCAGTTGGATAGAGGCCGGGTTGGATTGAACCCGAAATCCAACTGGGCCCCAGGAACGAAAAAGCTGATAACTTTAAGACCAGACGTCCGTTTGACGAACCGTCAGCGGCGTTGATGATCACGTTGAGAAACGGTCCCTATGAGTATACTCTATTAGTGGTCGGAGTACAGTTGAGATACGGTCGGGTTGGTTCGCACATGAAACCAATCGGGCCCCTACGACGAAAAGGCTAATAACTCACAGACCGGGCGCCCGATTGACGTGTCGTTTGTTGTTTTGAGACCCCTATGACGAGGAGGTCCTTTTAGATACTTCTTCATGGAACTTTGTGATACATGGAGTATCGACCAGTAGCTCATGGAGCGGACCCTCCCAGAGATGAGCGTACGGAATATGGAGACCGTGTAGCCGACTGAGACCTGATGACTGCTTGACCGACTCGACTTGGTGTGACTCGACTAGCCCATAGGATAGAGCACTACTTTGTTTGGGTGCAGACCCATGGTGGACAGAGCACTACTGAGTTTCAGTGTAGACCCGCGGTACTCGATCGGAGAGTACCTCTGTAGGCTATTAGGGGGGATGCACTACTGTGTTTGGGTGGCAGACCCCGGCGGGAAGCACTACTGTGTTTGGGTGGCTGACCCGCGGTACTCGACAGGAGGAGTACCTCAGCAGTCTTAGGTTAGTGAGAAGTACCTCGGAGTCTTGATAGGATCACTGTACTCTCTAGAGACGGAGCTCTTCAGCAGTTACGGTTTCGATAATGAAAATCCTGGTTTGAGCTGAGTCTATGACATTTGTGTTTACCTCATGATCGATATGGGTCACTTGATAACTTAGGTATATGTATGGGCATATACCTAGGTAGTGGTTATCTGTTGATTTCATAATATTTGTGTTTCCTCATGATTGAGATGGGTTACTTGATAACTTGGGTATATGTATGGGCATATACCTAAGTAGAGGTTATCTGTTGATATCTTATTTTTGGTTATCCTTGTTCGATTTAGTGAGACCTTGAGGGTCTCGGGGTCCCTACTGAGTATCGTTACACTCACCCATGCATGGGCTATGCCCGCACCTCGTTGTGTTGGTTGCAGACGACGGGCAGCACTGACAGAGGCCGAGTGTTTGAGGACTGGACGGTACCCGGAGGTGGACCTCACGATGATTCAGTATCCGGAGGTGGACATCAGGACGAGACGACACTCGGAGGAGGATGACGGGCGAGACCATTGTGGAGGCTATCTATACCTACCCTTCAGGTAGAATCCATGGTGGACGATCCTGGAGCTGCGCTATTTGTACCTACCCTTCAGGTAGGATCCGAGGAGGACGAACAAGGAGCTGCTTCCATTCTTCCAACTGTTGTCTTTTTCTGTTGTAATTTCGTTTAGTTGTAGCTGTACTTTTAGTTGGATTTGTATTCTGGCCCAATTACAATTGAGCACTATCTTTTGTACTTAGTGTTTTACTTCCGCTTGTACTCTGTGATGTTTTTTTTACTTTTATAAAGGCAATTCCTTCCCAGTTATCATATTTACGCCTTTGGTGCTAGTCGCCAGCCCCTGGCCTATGGAAGGTGGGCTTGGTGTAGTCACGGCATGAGCCCCGAGGACGGGTCGAGACAAATTGGTATCAGAGGAGTCGGTTCTACCGTAGAACTTAGGACTCTGATATTTTCTTTCTGTGAAGAAATAGTGTTAAGGGTACCGAGTGTGGTTTTCAGTTCAGTGAGTCCAGTATTGGTGAAGGCGGCTGACGTATCCATACACCAGGACCCTAACAACTGATTTCAAACTTTTTGCACGAAAACACTGTTTGCGTGTGTGTTTCCAAAAGTTTTAAAAAGTCATATCAAACTAGCTCAGCTCACCAGGTATAAATCATTTGACCGTGTCACATTTGTTTCTTTCAAGATGCCTCCTCACGGATGACCAGCTAGAGCCCCTAGAGTTATACGTACTGACAGCCCGCTGAGCGACGAGGCCTCAGTACAGGGCCCTATCCCAGTTGAGGCACCAGCGAAGGCACCAAAGGTACTACCACCCGTTGGGCCACCGATGCCACCAGCCCCAGCAGTAGAGAGTGCATGTCGCTTGATCGCACTGCACGAGTTCCAGCGTCAGAGGCCACCTAGGTTCAGGGGAGAGATGGACCCACAGTCGGCTGAGGATTGGCTGGAGGCTGTGGTGAGAGTCTTCAGGCTAGTAGGGATGCCAGCAGACTCCATGGTGATCATTGCTGCCTGCCTCCTTTAGGCAGCAGCTGAGAGATAGTGGAGCCAATTGTTCCAGTTTTGCGATGAGATGAGTCTGCGAAGTGGCAAACGTGGCGGCAGATCTAGGAGAGCATCATGAGGTGGTGAACATTTTAACATGCTACAACCACCCCCCTTAGTTGTCCCCGCCAGGCTCAGGGAGCTGGAGGGCGGGGGAAGAGTGCGGCAGCTTGCAGTCAAGAAGTGTGACCCAATGACTCTAAAAATGATTCAAGGGACAGTCTGTGTCCACTACTAGCGGCCCTAGTAAGAGACATTGATATGAATCATTCTTTTCTTCCACGAATCATGTACCAGACCTAGAGTTTCATGTAAGTCGTAGACATAACCCTCACTTCTAGAGATACCTTGGGAGAAGACTCGATGACCACACTTACACCGACAGTGTGGTCTGACCATCGAGGCGAGAGTTTCGGTTGGGATATCTTGGTGGTAGCGTCGAGGCCTTACCACGTTGGTCTCGGTATGGATTGGATTTACAATTCATGCTCAGATTGATTGTTTTATGCAAAAGGTTGTGGTATAACTACAACGTCGGGATGGGTTTTCCTTGGTCGGAAAAAACGAAACCCCAGGAAGCACTGAATAAAATCATGCACAGGAGGGCGCGGTCGATCACTCTTGAGTTAGTCAACCTTATCCTCATGGAATCAGGTGTTTTGAGTTTCAATTCTTAACAGGAATTGGTGACCTCTGGAATTCGAGTATGGTGACCACGTTTTCTTACGGGTCTCACCTCGATGAGATCTATGGAGTTGTGGTCGAGGCAAAAAGTAGCCTCCGAGGCTCAGTGGACCTTTTCAAGTCCTCATAATGGTAGGCGTGGTGGCTTATTGCTTGACCCAACCACCTCAGTTGCACCAGGTGCACGACGATATCCACGTATCTTGACTGGGAAGATATGTGCTTGGCCTGATGCATATCATCGACCATGGGGAGCTGGACATTGGCGATGGGTGACTTTTGTGAGGTTCCAGTAGGAGTTGAGGATTGACAGGAGTGGTCCTACGAGGACGGTCGATTCTTGTTGTGCACTTTCATTGGCAGCACAGGGACCTCCAGGTGAGCACATGGGAGCAGAAGGCTCAGATGCGTGCTCAGTACCGCTTTTATATCCCTAGTTTATGTTAAAGATTTATGAGGACGTAAATCCCTAAGGTAGGAGTAATGTAAAGACCCGTAAAAAATCAAGGGAAATTCTTTTCTTAATTTTCTTTGGGATTTTACAAGAACGCAGTTTCTGACGGCGCATGATTCCGAGGCCCGGTGTGCCGGGAATCAATTTCCAAAGTTAGGCTTGGTTACATTTAGTGAACGAACGAGCGGGTTTTTTGAACATTTGAACTGGTTCTCGGGATTGAAATATGAGGGCACCGATGAACTTGCAGCACCGGTAATTGTTTAAGAACACCTTTTCTGGAGTTGCGTTTGCTCAGGTGTGGTAATTAAAATTTTTGGGTTATGTAAAAGAATAAAATAAAATGGTGCAACCAATTTTATTTTATTTAAAGTAGTTCAACCTAAGCTAAGTGGTTGGAGTGTTACCCACTATATCCTACTCCACTAGGTAGGATATTTTTGGGGTGGGGCCCACATGAGCCCAACTTATTCAACTTCCTCAAACCCCCTCTTTTAATTAGGTAACGCACCCACACCCCCCACCATTAATTGGAAAGTGAACTCATTAATTGATTATCTTATTCAAAGTAATTAATTCTTAGATTCATTTGAATTTCAAATAGAATGTTGGATTGTGGGTTAATTAAATATGAAAAAGTCTTATTTCTTGGGAGGTTAGTTCGTTGTGCGAGGGGATTTGGAGAGGAAAGATCTATGTTCCAAAGAACGTTCTTCCTCCTTGAAGAACACGAAGAACGCACCGTCACCGCGAAGAACACCGAGACTTCAACGAAGAACTCCATCACCGCAAAGGGGAGTTCATTGTACCATCTTCTTCCCACTCTGTGGCCGGTGAGAGACGCCATCCTAGGAGATCGATGACACGATGCTGACGATTCAATTTTCCGTGACGTTCGACTTCCGTGACTCGACGACGTGCGACGTCATTTTTGAGGTAGGGAATAAATTTGTGAATGTTAATGAGCCCATGTTTATTTCCTTCTAAAAAAAATGCGAATAAACTAAATATTAATTTGATTTGCGAAATAATATGTTTGCGGGTTGGAAATTCTTGTTTGCGGGAAAACTGTAGGGGTTTTTTCATTACATTCGGATTTTTAATTAGACGTTCTCGATATTATTGGACAACTATTATCAAAATAACGGAGGAGGTCGGACCACACAAACATAGCCGAACCTTGTCCTCTTTTTATTTTTGATGGTTATCTTCATGGCTTGAAATGGAAGAAATGCAGTGTCGTCGCACTGTGCAGAAACAAGGAAAAATGTGGTGAAGAAGCGCGGTACCGTCGCGCCGCGCAGTTGAGGCCGAACGAAACCACAGCTGGAGTTGGGGCCGCGTAGGCGATTCGAAGACTCCACTGGTTGATCGTTGTGCACAGATTGACGGGCGATGACAAACGGGGCCGCAAAGTCATTTTGAAGCCTCTGTAGTGATGGTCGGGTCCCGGGAGGACCGTTGGCGAAGTTGGAGAGCAAAACGGACCATCGGAGCACGTCCGGTGGTCCGCGGAAGACGGTGGCGGTGCGCCATGCCGGTGCAGCAGCGCTGACGACCGGCGGTGACGGCGCGCTGCCGGAAAGGAACCGACGTGGCTGAGCCGCAGCGGCGGGCAAAACTATAACGGCTTAGCCATTCTGGAGGCCGAGCAGCGCGGCTTAAGGTCGTGCCGGTTTCGTCGGCCGCGGGGGGTTGTAACCCCCCCCCCCCCTGCACCCGCTGGCCACGCGGGCACCGCGCCGCGCCAGCGCCAGGCCGGGCCATGCCTTAATGGTCCGGACCCGGACCCTGTTCAGGTTGACCCGGTTCGGGCCGACCCGGGGGGGGTATCGCGCCGGGTCAGACCGGGCCCGAATCCCCTATTTTCGGACAGTTTCATGCAAACCCTCATATCATGGGATACGGACCTCCGATCGACGTACCATCAGTTTTGATGTGATCCTTGGATCGAGACGGTCGTTTCAGTATATTAAACTCAAAGTTTCAGAGAACTTTGGGTATTCCCAGGTTGGTTCGAACATTAAACCAACCGGGCCCTCGGAGCGGAAACGCTTATAACTTGATCTCCGGACGTCCGATTGATGTGCCATCGAGTTTGTTGGATTCCTATTGATTAGACGGAACATTAGGGATACTTCACCTGAGGCTTGGACGCAGT